>JAHLKG010000007.1:0-1202767 GCA_025526995.1 Powellomyces hirtus | reverse complement strand
CTAACCCTAACCCTAACCCTAACCAAACCCTAACCCTAACCCTAACCCTAACCCTAACCCTAACCCTAACCCTAACCCTAACCCTAACCCTAACCCTAACCCTAACCCTAACCCTAACCCTAACCCTAACCCTAACCCTAACCCTAACCCTAACCCTAACCCTAACCCTAACCCTAACCCTAACCCTAACCCTAACCCTAACCCTAACCCTAACCCTAACCCTAACCCTAACCCTAACCCTAACCCTAACCCTAACCTACCTAACCCTAACCCTATCCCTATCCCTAACCCTAACCCTAACCCTAACCCTAACTAACCCTAATATATCGGTGGGACTTTTCTCTTTTTCTCCAAACAAGAGCGGGATTAAGTTACTTCGTTGTTCTGCTCAGTCAACTACCCTGAAAGCTTCCTCAACTATCTACCCAGATACTTTCAGACCAACAGATCAACTACAGTACTCCAGCGGCATTCCCAAGTGGGGAATCAGCGAACACCGTGCATGTCCGCCCGCGTGAGGCGGACGTGGATAGGATAGACCGGCTTGAGAATTCTCTAGCCCAACTAACGGAAATGCTCCAAATGAAATGGCGCATGGATCAGGATATGAACATCCCGGTCAACCCTCAGGTACGTACGGCGCAACGGCGCGTACGCACACCATCACCCACTCGCAATGACGGGTTCGCTGCACCGTGGACAGAGTACAATCAGGAGATTGGAGCTCAACAGGAATACCAACGTTCTCCAATCGAATGCCGCCCTACATCACCAACATCGAGCATACACAGCGTGACGACCAAAATGGTCGACAGTCGAGGTGCGAAGGCTTTCGTGGATGGAACGCTGAAAGATATTGGGTCCTACAATGGGGAATCCAATATGGTCAAACTTTGAACGTTCATCGACAAGATTGAGACAGTTGTGAAGTACGAAATGGTTCCGCCCGAGTTTCTCGTGGATTTTGTGGCTACGAAACTCACAGGATGGGCATACACTTGGTGGCAGTCGCTCTCCCCAAGTAAAAAGAACGAAATTACGACGTGGCATGATTTTGAAGACGTTGATTCAGGACGAACCAACACCGGTCTTAGGTCCGCCCTTCTGGCGCGCTTCGCGCCACGAAACCACACTAGGCATTCGCTGCAGAAACTATGGGAATTGCGTCCCAAAGGCCGCATGGATGAGTACATCACTCAGTTTAACATGCTGGCATTTTCTCTGCCGAAAACACCGGATTACGTCCTTCAGGATTACTTCATCAACGCGCTAACACCAGACCTTGCGGCCTTGGTTCAGGCTAATGAAGAAAACATAACTGATTTGAGCAGTTTACAGGCCGCTGCATCCAGGATCGCCGCCAACATGGCTAAGAAACCTAGCGGGACCCCAACGGATACGCGACCAGGTGCCGCACACACTAACGCCTCTAAGAAACAAAAGGGTGGCAAGAACCACGGGGAGAAGTCAACGAACGGCAAGAAGGACAAGGAATCTACTCCATCAAACAAAGGCCAAACCCAAAAGTCGGGTTGTTGGGCCTGTGGAAACCCTAAACACCGGACACAGGAGTGCGAAGTGTTAAAGAAGTTCAAATCCGAGATGGAGAAGAACAAGACGAAGCAGTTGTCTGATGGTGCTGTTAGCACAAATGCTGTGGAAGCATTACACGTCTGGGTCCACCAAGAACAACCGTATGAAGCCCTCATCGGCTCTGGCGCTACGGACCACATGACACCTCACGAAGCGACCTTGGATCACTCAACCGTGTACAGTGATGTCAGAGCTGTTATGCTTGCTGACAAAACATCACTACCCTCTACTGTTTGGGGTACGGTACGAGTAGAAGTTAACGACTATCCGAATCCGCTCGAGTTGGGCGGAGTCCTGCATGTGCCAGGATTACGACGAGATCTCGTATCGGTAGCAAAATGCAACGATCAAGGCGTTGACGTGCTCTTCAAATCGAATGGAGACGTCATTTTCACACGAGACGGCAAAGATATCGCCAAAGGCGTACGCCGCAACAATGCGTATTACCTGCAAGGTACGCTGCTGTCTGAAAGTCTGTGGTCAGATTCAGAAGCATGCACTGTCGAAGTCTCTCCTACACTCGCTCATGCTCGTCTTGGACACGTTGGCAAACACGTCCTGGAGAAGATGGCATCGGTTACGGACGGTTGGTCCGTAGTGGAGGATCTAAGCGACTTCAAAGATTGTGAAGCCTGCGTGCTAGGAAAAGCCGCTCGTTTTCCATTCTCCCTTGGAAATGTTGAAGCCAGGGAGATCTGTGAGCTGATTCATTCAGACCTACAGGGACCATTTCGCATCCCTGGTTACGAAGGATCACGCTATTCGCTGGAGTTCATTGAACACACATCCAGATACGTGACTGTTTTCCCTATTCCTTCAAAGGACTCAGCAGTCATACTCGACAAGTTTCTCATCTACAAGGCTTGGATTGAGAAACAGACTGACCGACAAATCAAGATCCTACGTACGGATCGAGGCACCGAATACTTTGGCGAGGTTCTAGAGTACCTACTGAAAAATGGTATCACTCATCAAAAGTCCGCGGCCTATTCGAGTCAGCAAAACGGGATTGCCGAACGATGGCATCGCACGGCGCTGGACAGGGTCCGCGCCACCTTCGCGGATACAAAACTACCCCAAAGATTCTGGCCTGCTCTACTAGTAGCGGCTGGATACATCTATTCCCTTACATACAACCGCATCAACAACACGACGCCGCATGAAATCTTATTTGGCCGGCGTCCTGATGTCGCCCATCTTTGGCGTATCGGTTGCGTGGCGTATTCCGTTCTAACAAGCAAAGGACGCGATAAAATGGGGAATCGAGCAAAGAAGGCTTATTTGGTAGGCTATGCTCAACCCTCAGGTATCAAGGGGTATCTGGTTTGGGATCCTGTTACTGACAAGGTTGAAGTGTCACGAGACGTGATCTTCAAAGAAGACTTGGGACTCGAACCCAAATATCAGCAGGATCCAGCACATCTTGATCTTCTAGATGAGGAGAGTCAGGAGGATGATGTTGAATACGCCGTGGAGGCGATTATCGACGAGCGCCGCAGTAAGGTGCACACAAAAGAGTACTTGGTTAAGTGGGAGGGATATCAAGAACCTACGTGGGAGTCCCGACTTTCATTACTCGATACTACCACATTGGATGACTGGGAGAATCAAGTAGCCGTGTACGATGTCGGCACACGACGAAATGATCCCATCGCTGCATACGCCGCCCGCGCGCGGACTCAAGCAACGATCAACGAAGACGCCATGACATGGAAGCAAGCGATGAAAACCCCTCAGAAGGAGGAATTTCTCAAGGCTGCACGCATTGAGTACCAATCCCTGGTCGACAACGGTACATGGGAACTCACCAAGCGTCCACGTAACAAGCGCGTGATCGGAACAACATGGGTCTTTCGAACGAAGGTCAATCCCGATGGCACCTTTAACAAGTTCAAAGCCAGAGCAGTGGCTCAAGGCTTCTCTCAACAACCCGGTCGCGACTTTGGTGATACATACTCACCTACGCTACCATTCACAGCGCTACGCCTCTTCTTGGCGTATTGTGTCCAGCACGGGCTGGACATCCACAGTATGGACGCTGTCACCGCCTTCCTTAACAGTGATATTGATAAGGATATCTATATCAAGCAGTTTGAGGGATTCGAAGATCCGGATCACCCCAAAGGCGATTGGGTCCTGAAGCTACTGAAAGCTCTCTACGGCCTGAAGCAATCACCTCTTCTTTGGTACGAGACCTTGAAGACTGCACTGTTAAAGCTCGGCTACGAAGCGGTTTCTGTATGCCCGTGTATCTTTTTCAAGTACGCGACAGATGACCGTACACCTCCGTCGAACAACAATTTGGTCCTTATTCTCATCTTCGTCGACGACCTGCTGATTGCAGCGAAGGATCCGGAGATTCTGGCGAACAGCAAAATGGAGCTACATTCGAAGTTCAAGTTTACGGAACAAGGTCGCGTAACCAGTCACCTTGGTCTCGTCTACAAATATGACTTCGACTCTCCTGTCCGTACCCTCGAAATCTCAAATGTCAAGTACATCGACGACGCCCTTGCACAATTCGGCATGAGCGACTGCCATCCTGTCTCCACCCCGTACACCGTGTCAGCACGTAACCAACAACCGGAGGATTCCACCCCATTCACGAATCTCAAAATGTATCAGGAAGCAGTGGGGGTCCTCACTTGGGCCTCCATCACATGGCAATGGGACATTGCCACTGCAGTCGGTTACGTTGCGCGCCGCGTCGCCGCACCTACCAACTCCGACTGGAACAATGTTAAGCGCATTTTCCGCTATTTGAAGGGTACCCGTGATTATGCCCTCAAGTTTACATCCGAACGAAATGATCCGCGTGGCCTACGCGTATTCACAGATGCGGATTATGCAGGAGAACTCACTGACCGGACGTCCACTACAGGTATTTTGGCCCTTTACAATGGGTTTCCTGTTCTGTGGAAAAGCAGCAAGCAGAAGTGCACCACCCAAAGTACGACCGAAGCGGAGTATATAGCTGCCAGTACCGGCCACAACGAAGCCAAATGGCTACGCCAACTCTTGGCGGAAGTTTTGGGACCTCAACCGGATTACAAATCTCGACCAGTCCCTCTACATGTCGATAATCAGAGCGCCGGGGCCTTGATTCAGTCTAAGGCCATCAACCAACGCACCAAACACATCGACGTTCGGTACCACGCTATATGCGATTTGTTCGCAAAGCAAATTATCGAAATCATCAACACCAATACGGACGATCAACTGGCAGACATCTTTACGAAGCCTTTCCCAACTGTCAAACATAAAGACACTGTCCTGAGGATTACGAATGGGACTCATATATTTGATGAGAGAATACGCAATGAGGGCGCGCCTACGGAAGCACACTGAGCTCAAGTGTTACTCGCTGAAGGTCAGGAGAATTACTCACAACACTGGCTTACCTTGGCATCTACACCGCAATTGGGGAACCCGAAGCAATGCCCCCCAAGGAGGATGGGCCTGCCCCTCCTCCATCATCCTCATCGCTTGAGGGTGAGCGTTGGCTTGGAGAACCTGGTGGTCCCTCCAACTCCTTGGCTGCCCCCTCCTCCTCCTCCTCTTCCTCATCATTATATGGAGCCTCCCGCTCCAGGATGTCCCACATCCTCTTCACCTCCGCTGCAGACTTCTTGTCCGCAGTCTTCTTCTTCGCCTGGGCTGTACCCTTGCCCTTCCCAACCGCCAGCTTCCGGCTCCGCCGGTCCTCTAGTATGGACCTCAGTCCATCAAGCGTCCCGGTCGCCCGTGCGCGACCAAGAGGCGTACCAGACCTCGCCCGGTCCTTCACCCCGTCTTTCGCCTGCTCGATGTGACGTTCAAGGACCCCTTGACGGTCCTTGCGGTGGAACTGTTGGGCATGCGCCACCGACATCGTCCGAATCTCCGCTCGGGACAACCCCGCAGCGGGTGCGCCTCCCTGTGGCGCAGAGGGCACCACTGACGACGGCACAGCAGGAGCTGTGGTCGTCGCAGGAGCAGTTGCCGGCGGTCCTGTTTTTCGCGCCGTTTGCTTCGCCTTGCCCGAACCTGACAACTACACCGGCACATAGTTAGAGTTTACGCCTCATTTGCGCGGATCTCATAGATGTACCTTGGCCATTCCTCGTATTCTTCAATTGTAATAAATGGGGGTATGTGGGTTGTGTGCGCGGGTGTGTGTAGTAAGAAGTAGATAGAGCAACTCTCTCATTGACAGACTGACAGGTCTGAGTGGGGGTGTTAGCACATACAGACTCTGTCATCGAGTCACAACTGCGCCATCGCAGGGCATATTACGCGATCACGTGAACCCACGTGATCAACTCCAATATAAGTAGTTTTCCTTACATACTTAATATATCGGTGGGACTTTTCTCTTTTTCTCCAAACAGAGCGGGATTAAGTTACTTCGTTGTTCTGCTCAGTCAACTACCCTGAAAGCTTCCTCAACTATCTACCCAGATACTCTCAGACCAACAGAAAGCTTCCTCAACTATCTACCCAGATACTCTCAGACCAACAAGTTCTTAGTCAAGTGGACAGGTTACGACAACACCCAGAACACGTGGGAGCCGTATGCACACGTGAAGGGGACGACCGCACTGGAAGAATGGCTCCGGGTGCACCCCAGAGAGGACCGCAGCCAAAGGCTAGCAGCCAGGCGACGTAAGAGAACCTAGATAGCAAGCTGTACCATAAATTAACAAGAGAGACGCTACTTGAGGTAGAGGACATTATGGTGCGAGATCCCGGCATCATTGGACGATGGCCGAAGGATGCTGGGCAGCATACCTCGCTGGGCGAGATGCCGGCATCGTTGGACGATGGCCAAAGGCTGCTGGGCAGCATACCTCACTGGGTGAGATGCCGGGATTGCTGAGCGATGAGCCGACGGCTTGCCGATGCAAGGTGACCGGCACCAGATTTGCATGGCGGCGTACCTCAAGACCCGCGGGGACCATTGCTGCAGTACATACCCACGCGAAGGGGAAGAGAAGGGCTTCGGCCAAGATACCGGCATCGTTTGACGATGGGCCGAAGGTCGCTGGGCAACATACCTCGCTGGGCAAGATGCCGGGATCGCTGGGCGATGAGCCGAAGACTGCGAGGCAGTAGACCTCACGAGGTGAGATGCCGGCATCGTTGGACGATGGCCGAAGGCTGCTGGGCAGCATACCTCGCTGGGCGAGATGCCGGGATCGCTGGACGATGAGCCGAAGACTGCAAGACAGTAGGCCTCACTAGGTAAGATGCCGGCATCATTGGACGGTGGCCGAGGGACCGCCGGGCGGTCTTTCCCTGCGGAGAAGGGTGATGCCGGGCATCGACCATGAGCACCATAGCCGGTAGGAAGCTGAGTGATACTGGACACAACGGGCGCATACGAGATGCTACAGGGCTCAAAGAAGCACAGCGATGGGAAGGAAAGTACAGCAATGAGATTTTGGTACTGAATTTGATTTCACGGTCCGAAGGCCAGGCCCGAAGGCAGCAAGAGGACGAAATTATGTACAAGAAAAGGGGAAAAAGGGGGGAGCTAACTAGTTAATGCGAGTGAAGGAGAAGAGGCATTTTGCCCCGTGGCAGCGCTCCCCCATGCCGCATCGGAGCGGCGTAAAATTCGCAATGTTCATTTTGCTACGGGAGAAATGGATCAGCCAGTAAGGTAAGTGTACAATCGACGAGAAGAGATGACTTACGTGCGAATGTGCGCCATGCAGTTGACATTGGTGCAGGGGAGCCAACGGAGGGCCGCCACGACGGAGGGGCAGACGACATGGACGCAACAGACCGGAATTGCACCGAAGTGCAACGTCCTTCCGCACTGCCCGACACCACACACAAACTGGCCCAGAGGGCCAGTGTCCTACAGAAGGGAAGAAGAGAGAGAGGAAATGAGTACCAACGACACCGGAAAGCCTCATAACAAGGGGGAACGTACTGTGGCGTCGGCCAAGGCCACGATACATGGCCAACAAATCATGTGGTGGCATTCCCCGAGGAACATCTTGCCACCTTTGTGCAGGCCACATTTCCAGCAGGTGCTGGTTGTGACCGCGACCTCCGGGGTCGAATTGTAGTGGACGGTCGGCTCCTGCGAGACAGCGTAAGGGGATTACCGCAACCGACGGGAACAGTCAAGACTTCACTCACCCCGGCGAGCTGGACCTTCTTTGCGGCTGCCTTCTGCAGCTGTTGGTTGCTACGGCGTTTAGCCGTGGTGGTGGTGGTGGTGGTGTCGGAGGACGGAGAGTTGTTGCGGTCGACGTCCATTGTTGTTTCTGTTGTCAGTTACAGAGGAAAGAAAGAAACGAGGGGGAACTTAGCGGGCAGCGCCTTTTGAAGGCTCGTCCTGGCTGGGAACGCTCGGCAATTCAGTCGTGAGTCATTTAGGGCCCCTGCGACGAGAAAATAGACTTTTCGACGAATTCGCGCCCTATGAAGGGCGGAGACTATCCGCCGGAGGCTACCGTGACGCGATTTGCACCAGGGTCGCTTCACCGGCCCTATACTCCCACGACCACGTCAACCTTCATTACCCGCAGCCGTTCGGCTTAGGCAAGCTTCGCCTCGCTGAAGAGATTCGAGCCTAAGAGATAGTCGCGAATCTAAGGGGGGTGTAATGAGGCGTGGCTCACCAGCCTAAGCCTAGACACGCATCGGGAGGAGCCCCGCGCAGAATGGATGCTAGCGTCAGCACTCCAAAGGGTACTAGACCTTAGGGATGGCCACGGATGGCCATCACGTGACCGGGACCGCCCCGCGGTCCAGAAGAAAAGCAGGAATACTCCGACAAGGGCGTATTCAAGACGGAGAGATCTTACAGTAGAATTAGACATAGGGAATTCCCGAATAGAAGACTAGACTCTGGCAACGGACCTAGTATTATTACATTCGTAGTGACAAAGAGGTCGATCAGTTCCATATCGTGTTCGCCAGAGAAGTATGGAATCATCTTCGTATTGGCGAGGAGGGTTGTACACAAGGTGATTTCACTGAGCCGATCACCATTTTGCAGGGCAGGGCCAACGGCGGGGAAGGTCCAGGCAGCGGGTCCAGGTGCAGCCATTGTAGATCACTATGTTTGAATTAAGGAAAGAGCGAGAGGAAGTGAGTTCTGACAGGAAAGATGAAGGTGGTGCTACCATGTGAGGTGCCTGTATTTCAAGGTGGGAGATGTAGAATTCGAGTCTCGGTTGCTACGGGCGATGAATTGAAGAGTTGAAGAAGTAAAGAGAAGTGATATTTTGGATGGGGGGAATGGATGTTATTGATGAGTGATCTGTCTCTATCGGAGAGGTACTTTCCTTCCCTCTTTATATGAGATTCTTGGCCCAATGGCTTCTAGCTAACTTGTGGAGAACGGGGAGATGATCTAGGGATTCTATGGCAGTGTAGCGAAGGCAATGCAGCTGCGCAGTACTGAGACCGCGGGGTAAACTTGTGGGGAGTTCTGCTTATCAGGGATTTGATAATCGCTTATGAGACGCGTCTACCTTAACTTGGGATATGGCTTTTTACTAGCCGAAAATAAGTAAGTATAAATATGCCATGATGGCCATCTCACACCGGAAGATCGTGAAAAGATGGCTATTCGGACACGTTTTGGCCTTTTTGAATATGTAGTTATGCCTTTCGGATTATGCAATGCCCCGGGAGCCTTTCAACGGCTAATGCATCGAGTTCTTGGTGACCTATATGACATTACTGTCATCTGCTATCTTGACGATATTCTCATTTTCTCCTACACTCCTGAACAACATGCAGAACATCTCTTGGAAGTCTTTACTCGCTTACGAGAACATGACCTTTACATCAACATCGACAAATGCCATTGGGGCAAGCCGGAAGTCGAGTTTTGCGGCCATATGTTTAGTGCTGAAGGCATGCGAATTTCCCTGGAGAAAACGGAAATTGTTCGCGATTGGCCGTTACCTGCAACGACTCGACACATCTGCCAGTTCCTTGGCCTCTGCAACTATTTTATCGATTATATCAAACATTATGCTGAAATAGCGGCTCCACTCACGGCCCTCCAAAGTGTCAAAGCCACTTTTGTGTGGACAATGGAACATCAAGTCGCGTTTGAAGCTCTGAAGAAAGCAATTACTTCCGCACCGGTTTTAGCGACATTTGATCCCGACAACCACATTTATGTCTATACAGACGCATCTGGTTATGCTACATCCGGATGGCTGGATCAACCTCATAATCGACAACCTCTTCCGTTGCCACTACCAAAGGTGATTACGGAAATGAAGGCCCTTCCTGCCCTTAAGCCTGTTCTTTTCTTCTCACGCAAAATGCTACCAGCCGAAACTTGATATCCCGTCCATGAACAAGAGCTTTTGGCTTTAGTGAAATTCTTACGCAGCAACCAATTTTATCTTATCAATTGTCTTTTTACCGCCTTCATCGATCATAAATCCCTCATCCACCTGCAAGAACAACTGTACCTCAGTAAACGGCAAGCTGGATGGGCCGAACTGCTTCAAGAGTTCGATTTCAAGGTGGAATATCTACCAGGATGATGGAATACCGTTGCCGACATACTTTCACGAACACCCGCTTACGCTCCATGATGTGTGGATTGTAACAAACGATTACTTGTCTCTTCGTTTATCAACGCTGTTCCTCTCCCTTGGCCGGCCCATACTTCGGAGATGGATTGGGCCACCCACGTACGAAACGATCACTATGCTCAGGAAATTTTTCTAATGCTCGATGAAACACCAGAACATGCGCAACCAAGTTGCTACAAACGTTTTTCGCGATCACTGAACAATTACAATATTCTCATATACAAAGGGGATCGACTATATGTCCCTGAGACATTGCGACCTCGCGTCTTACTAGAATACCATGATGCTCTACCAAATGGAGGCCACATGGGAGAAGATGCAACCTATGCGAAATTGCTCCTTTGTTTCTTTTGGCCCAAAATGCAACATGACGTCCGAAGTTTCATTTGAACTTGTCAGAAGTGTTGAGCCTTCGCATTCCCTTGCAAGAACGGCTTTCTTTGACCACTGCCAATCCCAAACTCTATTCACCATACGCAAGGATTCGATTTGTTCTCATTACTGAATTCAAAAGCATCCTCGAGCACTCCGCAATGTCTTTGCGTTATCGATTATGTTAGCCAGCGTGTGCATCTGGTCGAAGTCGAGGGTCCTCTATTTTCGAAACAACTAGCTCAGTTATACCTGAGCAGAATATGGAAGCATACTGGAACACCTGTATTATTCATCTCGGATCGAGAGACACGTGCCCTAGCTGAATTCTTCGAAGCGTTCGTTGCTCTATTGGGAACAAAACATGAATTTTCCATGGCCCGACACCAACAAACAGACGGACGCTGCGAACGAGCCATTCAAACTACCAAATCCATCATGCAAAAATATATGGACTATTCCGGTGAAAACTGGAAGGAATGGCTTCCATTAGTTGAATTTGCCATCAATTCAACCCTTTGCCGACTTCTCAATGGTTTGACACCCTACGAAGTCGAACTTGGTCGAACACCGCAAGCACCTGGGTGGACTATTCCATCTCATCTTCTCGATGCTATGACCGCACCTAAATGCGAAGATATTATTCGAATGCGAACTGCAGCTACCGAAATCACTTGAATTGTTCCACAACTATTACTTGATGTGCAGGATTGATATGAATTACGATTCAATGCCAGTCGAAACCCCATTGCCTTTTCTATTGGAGATCAGGTCGACCTTAATCAGACCGACTTAACCGTTGAATTCGATAATGTCAAACCGGACAAATTACTTCCGAAATGGATAGGCCCATTCCGTATTATGGAAAAGGGACCCCATCCCGATACTTATCGGTTAGACCTTGAAGGCACCGCTATTGGCAACATCTGGCCATACTTTCATGTCAACATTCTACGACCTCACGTCGCATCTGAGCATCCCTTATGCAAACACTCGCCCTCTCTTGAAGAACCTATCATCATTCGCAGGCAACCAGAATATGCCATTGAGAAGATCTTCAGCGAGCGACGCCGAAGAAACAAACGTGAATTTTTTGTCAAATGGGTTGGATATTCAGATCCTACTTGGGAACCTGAAACGGCGTTATGCAACACCAAAGCCCTTAAGATTTGGCGTACCGATCATCGCCCATTGGAATTTCGAAGTCGCAAGACGACCAAAATGTCCACGGCAAAGAAGCGCAGCATCATGGCGCTAAGCAGACTAAAAAGGACCTACAAGGAAGTGCAGCGCCATTGTTGGAAGCGCAGTGCCGATAATCTACAAGGAAGCACAGTGCCAGCTTTGAACGCGCAGCGCGTACTGACCTATCTTTGGGTCGAGAGATTCATTTACTTTGCTATTGACCCTTTGTAGAAGACACATAGAATGGTAGCACCTACTTTCCATAGCTTATATTTGTAAATCCCGCGTATACATCGCGAAGAGGCAGATGCATTTCCCTGATTGAGCTCTCCTATGCTCCATACTGCGTACATCGTAAGACGAAGTATAGTGACAAATGTCCTGCTTCATACCGCACTTGACGGAGTAGCGATGATTTCCAATACTTGATGAAGTATTGAAGATCCTTATGAGATTTTTGACGATGCCATAAACAAATAGGCCCAAGTCAAAGGGGACTGTCATACGCCCCGCGTCCAAAAATACTATTTCCCAAGCCACTGGTTCGATCTTTAAAGGACGCAGATTGAAGTTAGCTAAGGAATGGCTGAAATAAGCCTCATTCCACTTCATTATCACATGCATCCTGAAACAAGGATAAGACGTGTCTTTGTACTCGGTGAACTCACCGCTGTATCCGCGATAAGAAAAGCGGCTTAATAGTTGTCGCGATAAGCGGAAATGGGCGCAAAGTATAAATAGTAGAGTACTTCCAGCTCCCGTTTAAGAAATACATGGTCTTTTGAACCCACACTTGGCTTCTATTCCTTGTTCTATCGATCAAAGACACTTAAAACCACTTGTATTACATTAAATAGCACTCTTAGTTCAACCGTCCCGCTTGGAAATTCAGACCCCTCACAAATCATCCCCTAGATTGGATTCACTAGACAAATCAAAAAGGATGGTTTCAACTTGAATGAATGCTGCAAGTTTGGCATTCACTAGACAAATCAAAAAGGATGGCTTCAACTTGAAGGATTTGGTGTTTCCGGTTGAGCCACGGCATGATGAGCAAGGTTGGTTGGTTCCTTGGTTAATTTGTTGTAAGGTCACTCTTACAACGTCGTCCTGCAACTTTCCTTTCAAAGTTCACGTTGCGTACATCAGCTAAACCGCCCGAAAAACGTTGTTCCACCAAAACGAAAAAACCTGTTGCTATTTTAGGACCCCCTATTGCAGAGAAAGTCAGGAACGCGAGTTATGCGACCGTCGAACTACCTGCGCCACACTTGGAAATAGTCGAAAGGGGGGGGGGGGGTCAGGAGCATGTGTTCATCTTCCCCTTCCCATCTTTCGCATGGCACACTCTCTTGCCCAACAACTTTCCTTACGCTGGCACTTACGCAGTTTCTGTCACTCTTGCTAACTAGTCTCGGGCAATACGGAACCAACCGTGGAATACTACTCTTCACGCCGCAGGTACACTTGCAGGCCGGTCACTTCTCGCTTCCGTTACGCTCTATTTCTCACCCACTCGGCGCCGATCCCATCCGTGACAAGGTGCAGCCATGGCTCTTCCAGTCCGTCTAAGCTCCTTCCAGACCTACTCCGACGTATTCCTCCGCCGTCTTCCGGACGCGGATCTACGTGTCAACCAGAGAGAGTGTCTGGACTGGCTCAGAGGCCAGAATGTCATGTTGCCAGAAGGCCCAGGATTATTTGGAGTCGTTTCGCCCCCGGGATCTGGCAAAAGTGGGCTGCTCGTGTCTACCCCATATGTGCTCGGCTCTCGGAGAACAATGATCCTAAGTCCACGGCCGGTCATCAATACCCAGATCCTGAATGCCTTTGGCGAAGGGCCAGGGGTGACGCGAGAGGATAGTTTCCTTGTCAAAAGAGGAATCTTTACTCTTCAAGAAGTAGTCACCAATGGAATTATCCCAACGTATGTACTCGTTGATCGTGAGCATGGGCACGCCTTCTGAGATTCATACGGCGCAGAGCGTACCAAGTAAATCGTCGGATCGACTTGAACGACAAAATATCAGGAGCGGACCTCATGGTGGTAAACACCCACAAGTTCGGAGCAGGACCTTGGGTACAAAACCTGCCAGACAACAGTTTCGATTTGGTCCTGGTTGATGAAGCACACCACTATCCAAGCACGACATGGCTGCAAATCATTACATGGTGCAGAGAGCGCGGTGCCAAGGTAGACGTTCGCCCGCATGGTTTGGTAGCAGCATAGCTTACTTGGATGTCCGTAGGTGATTTTCTTCACTGCATCACCATATCGCTTTGATCAAAATGAGGTTCTTCCAAGGGATGCACCTCAGTATCACTTCACAATAAGTCGAGCTCTAGAGGAGTATGTTCATCTGCTTGTTATCGCAAATCAGAGAAATTTATGTAACACTGCGTAGAGGCATCATTCGCCAGGTGGACATCATTCGTTTTCCTAGCGCTGCTGACACTACGATGGGGGTCAATGGAGCAAACGCAGAGGTTTGCTTTCAGCTCGTCTGCCATGGTTTGACTTGATATATTACTCATATTCAGACGCAATGCGACCGTGACTGTTTCATAGGAAGTACTGCACCTCAACACGCTAGCCAAGATGAACCAGCTCCTTGCCCAGCAGGAGGAGGGGCATGCTTTGTCGACTGGTCCCCATCTTGGCATGATTGCTGTACCATCACAAGCCGTAGCCGATCGTTTCATTGAATTACAAGCCCGGCATGCCGCGACATTCCCAGTCAAATGTTTCAAACATCACACTGGGGAGTCCGAGACACAGCGAGAAGCCAACAAAGAGAGTTTCGAAGGTCCCAACCGTGGGATCATGGTCGTGGTCGGCTCGCTCATGGAAGGCTACGACAACCCTCGAGTGTCCGTCGTGTGTCCCCTAGTCACAACCCAGTCCAAAAACAAGTACTACCAGTTCTTCGGTCGCGGTCTCAGAAGGGTGGATGCGAATGACGACGCACATTGTCTCGTAATGATCCATGAAGAACATGCCGGGCTGATAGCGCTGCACGAGGCGGTATTGAAAGAGGATTTCGGTATTCCTGACCCGGAATACGACAGGGAAGAGGAAGGTTCGTAAGGTAAGTGGTCGTGCTCAAGTTTGGTTTCTGCGCGTGGATATCTAATGAAGGACCAGTGGTTCAGGATGTTTCAGCCGTCGCAAATTTCCATTGGGCCCCGCTTAACAGCGCCCAGACCTGCCCAGCGCTTTGTTATCAGAGGGTTGTGAAGGCTCTGGAGAGCGCCGGTGCGAACGTAGAGAAGGAGGGTGCGAACGAGTTTGGAGACGATCAGCTGCGATGCAGGAGGCAACACTGGAGTTTCTGGAGGATGCACTTTCTCATTTGCTGAATGCAGGAACTGATACTGTATAATTCAGAATCAAATCCACAACCTGCCAGCCCGAATTTAACGGGTGGCACTGCAATTCCTTGTTTCGCCCATTGAAAACACATGCCATATTCATCAGCGCAGAACAGGCAACCCTTCTACCAGGCTCATTGTTCGCGCTGTCACCCAACCTTTGAGCACGGCAAGAAGTTGATGTCCGAGCTTGATGCCAACGCATCGTGTGACAGTTACACGTCAATGTGTCCACCCTCTTATGCACAAAATAACGGTCTGCACACTCCTTTCCTCTCGCTACAAGCAAAAACCCAATGGGGCGTCAGGTCAGGGAGGTAGTATGATAACTAGTAGGTTTGTGAAGACCCCTTTGAACCGCATGCGTCACCACCTACGGCAGCGTTTTTTGTCTGCACCAAACGCGCGCGTTTAAACTTCACATTTTTTTTCTATCGTAATCTGTATAACCCCTAGAACCCTTCATCTTTCAGAAAAAACACCATCTAGTCTTCCACAAGCCTGACCGACATTAGTGAAATCAGCAACGAGAACAGTATGGCCCCTGTCAACATTAGCCAGCATTAGGAGGAATTTCGCTTGAAGCTCTACGGGGGGATGATGTTCCAAGTTGTTGTTTCTATGAGCGAACCTTATCTCAACAGCGGAGTCGAAGGCACCGAGCACAATTATGAAGTGGCTCTGGAGCCCATTCAACGCCAATTTGCACCCTTTGCGGATCAAGTAAATGAAGGCCTAGACTTGACGTCGATGCGGGAGCGGTTTGCTATTGGCCTGACGATGATCAGGATGACTATCGCGTTTGTGCGGAAGGACTGCCAATCTGTTGAAAGAACATTCTATGGGCGGGAGCTTGTATTACCCCTTCAGATGTTGGAGGAAACCATAAGGCACCTGATTCAATCCAAGCACTTGAACGTGCAGATGCCTTCCGAGAACCCTTTTTCAACATGATTATCTCATTTCCATGTGTAGAGTTTAGGTGCGTATTGTGCAGCGCTCATCTGCTTGGCACCGGGTCTTTCCGTGCAGGCAGCTGTATTAACTACAATTCGATCGCTTTTGAGCGCCACACCAGCGGGCGTCCAGCCTGTGAACAGACCAGTTCGCAAAACGCTTTGCGCAAACACTACGTGCTCTGGTCATCAAATGAGCTCGTAGCAGTGCAGATGCAGAGTGGACCTTGACCACGCAGATGATTTAGGTATCACGGTGGGTGGCCAGGGAAAGATACCTTCGAAGTTGACCAAAAGAGATGATTAACTTCAAAGATGCTTGACTAGTTGACACGACGTTTATCTGTACAGATTTTGTGCCGGATTTGCACTACCCCTCTCGCTCACAATGGCAGCTTATATACATTCTTCCTTGAGAAATTGGTACTTTATCGGCTTAGAAACAACGCGGTCGACGTAGATAGCCACTGCCAGGAAGAAAACAGGGCGAGAGCATTGTCCTCCATCTAATCTATTCTGTCTCTCATGGCGTAGTTTGAGCTGGCATCTTGAACGTTTAAGGACAAGCAGTGGTCCCCAGCATAGCTCGCGTTGCGTCGCTAGTTGTCGCCCACTCAAAACACACATGCATCACTCGGTTCAGTTTTGTGCCCCCCTCCCTCCCTGACAAGGCGCAAATTGCTTCTCCGGATGCAGCCGATGTGGCACTGGCAACAAAAGCCTGTTCTCGATGCGGCGACGCAATCCTAGCATATTCGTGTAGGTTGATGCCGACTATACTCAGCGCCTAGAGAACAAGAATTCAACATGCACTTTGATAACTCGCTACAACGATGTATGCGCTTGACGACGTGATATCTAGAATATAGAGATATCATTTAACACAAAAGGAGACGGAGGTAAGATTGCAGCTACGGGAGATACTGACAACCACTCGCTGATCTGCAATGGCCCGGAGGAGGCACGGTCGTTTCTAGATTTAGGCGTACGTCACGCGGCTCCACGCGTTCTTAGATAGACTAGATTCAGCCTTGTGAATGTGATGATAATGCAGATATCGCGTTTCTGAGTCATGTGACTGGGAATCTAATCTAGAGGGGGGTCCGCGTCTTTCTTGGAGGGGAGTGTACTTCCAACCATATCCAATCTCGCTCCACTTGATGCGTTCGACCGTCACCGAGACAGTAGGCCCGTCGCTGTCCCGTCTTCCCCTCGAGGTCTTGGATCCCGTGGCCCGCCACTACCTCCCGCTCCGCGCCTATCGGGCCCTCACCCGCACATGCAACTCCCTTCGCAATGCCCTGCTGACCCCGAGCATCGCCTGCGCCATCCTCCTTCGCGAGCTGCCGAGCGACCCAATCGAAAGCCTTCTTCCCCATGTGATTGACGTGCGGAAGAAGCTCGGCTTTTGTCCGCTGGCGTTGCGGGGCAACATTGGCAAGGTCCTGCTGCTCGAAGCGGCGGCTGGGAGACGGCCGTTTAACCCTGCAAAGCTCGATTTGCGCGGGATATTCCCCGTGGATAATGGCTTTTGGCGCAAGGAATGGCTCCCCTTTGCTCTGACCAGCGTGCCGAGCTTCCGGAATCATTGCCAAAGCATAAAGAAGCGTTGCGCGGCTTTGGCTGTCGCCTGCGGAGGCGACCTCTCGACTGTGCAGTGCTTGCGGGAGGCTGGGTGCTTTGACGCTGACGAGGGTCTGGCTAGGGCCATCTGGCAGGGCAATGAACATTTGATCCGCTTTCTCGTTCAACAAGGGGCCACCATCCCACGGGGGAGTTGGGGCTTCCACCGGCGGATGAAAACAGAGGAGAAGATCCACCTCACAGACATAGTGGTAAATGCTGGCATCGAGCTCCCGGAAGCCGCCCTGGACAAGGCAGTGGACGATATCCGCTACCTGGAACATGTACTCAAGATCTGGAACGGCAAACGAAAACTGGGGGAGGTCCTGCTGAGCCGTTCGTTTGGAATCGCTTGCAAGGCTGGCCTGATGGACGCTGTCAAGCTGCTCTTTGCTCATGGAGCATCAGTAAATGTCGGTTTCCATAGGACAGACTACGACGAGGAAGGCGATGACGAAGCGGACGAGGAGAATTTTAACGAGTTCCCAGAAACCCCTCTGGAGGCTGCGATTCTTGGCAATCGGTTCGACGTTACCACATTCTTGCGGGACAACGGCGCAGTCTTCACCGGCGAAGGAGTTCTGCCCGCCGCCGCCCGATCAGAGGACCCGCGTTTCACGACAATGGTCCTCGACACGCCCGACATCCCCATCACCTGCGAAGCTCTAATGGCCGCATGCTCAGCCGCCCGCTTCGAGAACGCCAAAGCTATTCTGCAAAAGGCTTCGGAAACCGGAGCATTCAACAGCGTCAACGGAATTTCCTTTTACTGCTTTGATGCCGCCGTCAAGAATGACATGCCGGAATTCTGTGACCTGGTTGAGCAAAGTTACTGGGATGGCCCGCCGTCCCCGTTCTTGCAGAGCACGGTCGTTGGTCCCAATGTTAAGGCTTGGCTGCACGAGAATGGATTCGGCAGGCTTGCCGGTCCCCCGTGATCTGTGAGCCTAGGATGGGGTCTGGTGGCCAGAGTCGCGAACAGTTGCTTTCGGGAGCCTGTCGGGAGTAGAGGCTTACTTTTTATGGGCCTGCAGAAGCCAGCTTGCGCCGCGTACCTTCACCACTCCTGTGTAGGTGGATTGTAGGCTGGCGAGGCGCCGTCATGTAACTTTGACCCAGTTGGATCAGAGTCGATCAGATCGGCGTTGGGAGTGTCTTACCAAGCATCTCCAGCGGTTGGCTGAAATGCCTGAAGTTGGCCCAATAGCTGCTGACATCAGCCATGATTTGATTGGACGCTGAATCTGCAAAATGTCACTTTCAGCTCGCAGCCCCAACCGTTGAGCCCCTAAACGCTCCAAATGTAGTCGCAGTGAGCGCACTGCACAGTGCTGTGGAGCGCACTGCTGCAAAGCTGTTGTTTGCACTCTAGAAAATGTACAACCTCATAAACCTTCAATTGGACACATTTACCAGGGCTCTGGGAAGAAGTAACCCTAAAACCACACAGATGGCATAAATTCTCATCTGAAAGTTGGCGTCTCAAAGTTCATCCTCCCCTATAGCATCAGCAAACACTGCCCCGTATTGCTACATTTTGTGCAACGAGGCCAGCTGTGGTGTTGAAAATCGCTTCGAACGCGTCCCCAACATGCAAAAACCTAGCGATTCAGCCAACCGGTGAAGATGCTCTAACCCTAGAACCCTAAATTTACACTTAAAGCGCAAACACGGTTCCGCGCCCCTCGAGCTGCGTTAGTCACAGTCAAGTCAACACGATGGAGTCGCCCGCCCTTCGATGCCTCACCAACGCGGTAATTCTCGGGCACATTCTTGATTACCTCGTTGAACCTCCTTGTCAATGCGAGTGTGGCTTTGCGATAGCCAAACTTCACCGCATCTGTCAGCCTCTCTACAAAACTCTAAGAAACGACAAGCATCTTACTCGCAAATCAAGAACCTGCACTGTTTTATGCAAATATCTACGGAGCATTGCGGCTCTGGCCCAACGACAACAGCGCGACCTAACCCCGCATTATATCGAACGGCGGCTGAACGATCTCAACCGAGCATGTCGCCACAACCTGGAAACTTTTGTCAAGTGGCTGTATCTAAACGGGACCGATTGGGACGCTATACGGGTTTACACATTCTTCCCCGAAATGGTGACATTGCTTCCGGCGCCGCCCATAATCGTCCATTGTCACGCTCTACGGGGCTTGACTTGGGGTAGGCCCTATCAGTATTACCTCCCTTTTTTCACGCGTCGGGTCTTGAATGGAGAGGTCAAACTCGAATGGCTACGGGAGCCAACTGAGGACGAGCGTGAGCTCCACATCCAACGCGATTTTGGACACTACTCGGACCAGAATCGACCGAATCAACCTTGGCCGTTTGTCACTTTAACTAAATTAGCTGAGAGCTCAGGTTCGGGGCAAGACGTCGTCGATCTCCTTTGCGCGTTGCATGCTCGTGGGTTTTGCCTCCGATGGCAGCATCTGTGGGGCCCGATCCGGGACGAATGCAAGTGGGAGGCTCTTGGCATCGAACGCTTCGATGGCGTTTGGACCGCTACGAAGAGCCACATTTTATTGTCCGCGCTCATCAAGGGGACGGTAATGGTCGAGAATGAGATTTTTCCGGACGATGTGAAGTCCATCATGAAACGCTTACCCGAGGCGGACATCCCATTATTCCTCAAGTGGCGACGCAAGGTACACCGCAAGGAGAACGATTCGAAGAAATCCGTAGCAACAAGGAAGAGAAGCCGTTAAGCACTGTAATCTCTAGAAGTGGTAAACACAAATTTAGTCATAAATAGAAACTCATTTCGTCCATCGAGTTCAATGCACATTTTGTCATCGTTCATATGAGGGAATCATATTGAACCCATGAGTACGTCTTGATAACTGTGCGGCTTTGTGGATATCTTCAGTAGTTACTGGTTCTTATAAAACGGTTCTAAAAATGAAGCATGGGAGCCTAACACGCATTCATCTCATACTTTGTTGAATCGATAATTGCAGTGACGGTCTTTTGTGCGGCCCGATTGTATGCCCGTGCAGCCTCAATGGCTGTACAGAAAATTCCCAGGTGCTGTTGCTTACAGGTCACTTCGATAAACGCAATCCACTTGCGGGCCTTCTTATGATAACAAACACCTTTGAACCCCGCGTTGCTTTGGGAGGTTGCGGTCCTTCCTTGACGTGAAAGCATCACACTTGTCACCTCCATGTTAATACAGCGAAGCAAAAGACAGAACTAACCGAACGCGTTCTCAAATGTGTTGCATTTTTTTTTCATCGATTTTTACTACACATGGGGTATGCATGTAGGTATCATCAGTGAATGAGTTACACTAACAGGGGCTTGTTTCATGGAGAGTGTTATCGAGTTTGCATGAAGCTCTGACACTTTACACGTCGACATCCTGTCCTATTGAGGTTGAACAATGTCCTTGACGTAGTCATCTTAGCCTTCGTAAAATTGTGAAGTCGAAATCCGGAGATGTGCGGACTCTTTTCTTGGCGTTCCAGCTGCCTGAGAACTCCTTGACATTTCTGTCGCCCACAACAATTTGCTGGAAGCAGACCGTAACAAGAGCAATGTTGGCCCAACAATGGAAGCATCAAGGTATGAGGCCATCACAAACCTTGTACTGACTGGGGATTTTGTCCACAGGCTCCAAGTTCGGCGCCGAGTTTAGTTCAATGGCAATCAACTGAGATCCGGAGGGGTTGCCCGCCTTGAATTTTTCACACAGATAGTCAAGGTCGTTTCCAGCGCCACTCCTCACCGCGGTTTGGAAAGGCAAAATGAACATCTGAGGCTCTGCAAAATGGTCAAAATTGGCGGAACGAAAACTTGGGCAAATTCCTTCCGTTTCGCACCAAAGACATGCTCGCACTCCCAACTGCGCGGCGGAGCGTAAGCAGTTCCAAGGCCTCAGGTGTTCGTTGCGCTGTCGTACGTATATCCCTGGGTTTTGGTTTGTGTAGTCGCCACTTCTCGACTAGAACTCTTCCGCGTTATCAAAGTCAAACTGGCACAGCTCGTTTGGCGGGTTCTTGCCACCCCAGTTGCCGCGCTCTTCGAGATGGACCCAGGTTTCGTTTCCTGCGTGGGTAAGTCCCAGGGATCCATTGTGTGAGACCCAAACTCGTAAGATAAGAGAGTTCGATCCGCTCGAAGATGTCAGTGCTCGCGTCAGTTGTGGAAAAGCCGACGGAGTCCAGCGACAGGCCGGAGGGAATGGTCAAAACAGAATTCCTGCTGCCAAGAATGGTGGCGGCATCGATCTCGGGGAGCGCATCGCCGATTTTCTGAATAAGAAGTTAGTCGGCTTGAATCGTTGCCAAACGGTTTCCCAAATGACTTACCGCGTCCATCCACCTGCACGCTCCAAATTCAGCAAGTTGCGTGGTAACTGTTTTGATCTTGCCTGCCGCCGACCTCGGAAGAGTAGTTGACAACGACCTTGGCACCGTCGCTGGTGAGACGCAAAGCAATGGCGCGGCCGATACCGCGGGTGGCACCGGTGACGAGAGCAGCCTTTTCAGCGAAGATATTGTTGACAATCATTTTGATGGGCCTGAGTGTAAGTGAAGCGAAATGAAACAAATTCTGAAAGGAGCATGCTTTCCGGTCCCATCAACCGAGAGAACATGACTTGTAAAAGTACTCATATTTTCACAGTATACAAAATGAAAGAGGAGTTACAAAATGGTTTGCCTGTAGACAAATGAATCGGGGTATAATGCGGTCTGCGGAGCCCTAGGATAATTCTTGACTAGCACGAAAATGAGTTAGACACTGGTTACCATAACATGTTGCCGCGTTAAATGCGCTCAAGGATGATTTTAAGACCCTCGGGACGGAGAAGACCACCGCCATTCAGGCGAATAGTCTGAGCTTCCTTCGTGTCTGGTAATTTGAACCGGAAGGCTTGAAGGAGCATAGCCAAGGCAACTTTCTGCTCCATCAGAGAAAACTGCATTCCCAAGCAGATCCTGTTGCCTCCGCCAAACGGAATCCAAGCTTTGGAATTTGCTGCCTTTGAGGTCTCGCCATCGACGTCAGGGGTCGAGAGGAATCGATCGGGATTGAAAGTTGTCGGGTCTTCCCACAAGCGGGGATCGCGGTGCATCCCAAATATGTCAATCTGGACCCAAGTTCCCTGCGGCAGAACATGGGGACCGAAGTGCGTCTGCTCGGTGCAACGTCTGAATCCCAAGCTGCTGGCACTCGGGTACAATCTGAGGCTTTCTTTGATGATGGCGTGTATGTAATTCATTTTGCGGATAGCATCAGCAGAAGGGATCATCGCGGTAAAGCGACTCTCGGTCTTCTCGTCGCCTTGGCGTTCGAGTCGGGGATATTCCTGCATCAGACTGCGGACGTGCTCGCGAGCGCGAGTCTGGACGTCGGGATTTGCGGCGAGATAGTGAAGAGCAATGGACAAGCTGTTGGACGTGGTATCGTGGCCAGCCACAAAGAAGATGGCTAGGTCATTGATGAGCTCTTCTTGGCTCAAATGATGCATTGCGTCCTTTTCCGATCCGTACGCCGACTCCACCATCATGTCCAAAAGGTCCTGCGAAGCATCGGGCGTCTCTTGTTTGCCGGTGGTACCCCCGGTCTTGCGGTGTTGCTCGAGGCGCTTACTGACCATGCCGCCCAGAAGCTCACGGAATTCGTGTGCCAGCCTGCGCGCACGGACGTTGTGTGCAGTGGGAACGAGGGACCACAAAGGGAAGATAAAGCTCGCTGGAGTTAGGATGGTAGCCATGAGGTCGTTGTAAAGGGTCACGTAGCGACTGGGTTCGGGTGCACCAAGAGACTCAAAGTCAAAGCTGAAGATGTTTCTTCCCAAGACGTCCAAAGTGAGGCGTTGCATCCAAGAGTACACCTCAAAGCCGTCAGTGGCGGCTTCTGGAATGCCGTCCCATTGAAGCAAGAGTTGTTCGACGGACTTGGCAAAGGGCTCGGGATTCAGAGGCTTGGAGAAAGCAGGACTGGAGATGGTGCGATGCCTTTTCCATTCATTACCGACGGTTCCGACAAGATTTCTCCCAAAGGTACGAACGGTGTGACTGAATTTGAAGTAGGAATTGTCGGCAAGCACGACTTTGGGGAACTTTTGGGGGTTGGTCATGATGTGACGAGCATATTCGGGGTTTGTTGTTTGCACGATCCAGCGTCCACCAATCCAGATGCGAGAGATACCGTCAGGGGCGGACAAGACGTCACTCCTGACAGTGTAGTAGCGAGTGTCAAAGGGCTGGGTGGTCAAAAAGCCCTTTACGGATTTCCAGAGAGGCACGGCAGGGAGCTGTGCCAGGAGAGCATTGGGGACGATACTCTTGACAATGAACAGGGCTATGAGAGCAAGAGAGAGCAGCAAGAACACGATCATGATGGTGAGAGAAGGCGCGCTGAGTGAGAGCAGAGGTGGGCTGGAGAGGCGACAAGTGTCAGTATATATGTATGTATGGAACGAGAAGCTTTCTTTTTTTGCCACGCTCCTCTCTCATCCGAGGTCCGGACACGGAGAAGATTGTTCTGCCGAAGCGGCCGGGTAGTATGTAGAACACCAACATGGGGAGTTTGTTCTCACTTTGCATCAACATCCTCACCATGAAAGGGTGCGCGCGGGGGAAGTGAGACATGCGCCTTTTGCACAGAGTGACTGGGACTGGCCATGAAAGAGCGCGTGGCGCGTGTGTCTAGATCTAGGCTACACGTACTGCATGCCAGATCCCTCCCCACGTGGTTGTTTCTTGAATGGCGAAGTTCCATCGGACATTCGATTAGACGCGTCCACGTGATCCCAGTGCAAATGGATATCACCTCACCTATATGTGGGGTCAGTCAGAGGCCCTTCACTCACTTGGCCATCCGTCCCATATTTGAAACGATGCCACATAGGTCCTCATGTCGACATCATTGTTGCACTGGTAACCTTTTCTAAAGTAAGCCCCCATGTGTGAAATGTTGGGTCACTGACGTGGGGTCGTGGGGATGGGTAAGTCGTTTACCCCCCGACCGAGCCCCATGGATGGCCCATGGCCAAATCGGTTGCGCAGTACCGCGTCGTTGTGCTTACGTAGCGAGCGGGGGGCTTGGCTGTCTCACAAGGGGATTGGGATAGCATTTGCAGGACGCTTCATCATAGGTTACTCTCGTTCTCGAGAGAATTCTGCTCATGGTTGGAAGAGACTGCTGTGGATGGGTGAATGCGTTGCAAGCATGTCAAAAGTATGTTCCGGAGCAAGCACCGCGAGACCCACCTCTCACGCGCAACCAGGCACCCGTGCCACGGGAACACTAAGTCATAGCCGAACTCAAAAACAACGCAAAATTCTGGCACCAACAGTACCGCATCTCGTTGCTGTTGAATGAGACGTATGTCGGGGACATTACGGAGTTGGTTCTCAAACACGGACGCTTTAGACTTCATGGTCGTTAAAGTCAAGGTATTTGAGGACAGACACGGGTAGACGCGCACGGGAACAATACCGAAAGGCAAGGATAAAGGCTACGGAGCTGGTGCTTCATTACAGGAAGGGGTGCTCGGAAAGGCAGGCAAAAACAGTCATGTATGGAATGGCATATGTTAGCTCTGAATCAGTTGGACACTGCGGCAAAGTAGAAGGGCCATGCATGATAGCGAAATGTCGGTGCTATTACATGCTGACGTATGGCTCCGCTTGGTGTTAAGACGGAATATGTGACTTACTGGGTTTTTATCATCCCGCGCGACGGTCTTCCAAATGAACGATACGTGCCTTGTGCTCGGATCGTACATACTGCGGTATGAGAGTCCGCACAGGATACAAAGATATCGCATCTCAGATAGTGTCCCACGGTGGAACGCAGTCAGCAATGCGCTGCAAGCCGTGAAATACTTTGACAAGCAGTAGTCTGCCAGCCGTGGTACAGCGTGATCATCTTGTGGCCATTTCAAGCAGTTGTCCGTTGCCAAGCACTATGCTCCTCCCAGTACTGGTAGCTCCTTTGTCTACAAGCCAACAGCATTTCCCACCCCGCGATTCATTTTCAAGATTTTACTTGCCTTCTTTGTTCTCCCCAGTACACGCACATGCCACTTAATGTGTCCCATCAATCCGATGGCGAAATGGGTTTTCTTGTCACCGTCGTTGCAAAGTATGTTCACATGTTTACATCTCATTCAGACAACAAAATAAGAACATCATAGGCACTGATACCATAGCTGATGTATCATACATAAGACAAACTGCGCAAGCCGAAAAGGAAAGTTACGTACAGAAAGAAGAGACCGACTCAACAGTTAACAGGTCGTTAGAATCTCGCTAGGCAAGAGCACCCTTCCTAAACTTGAAGAGCGATTTTCCCCACGGTCGACCCGGAGGCGATCTGCTCGTGCGCCTTTCGAAGGTTCTCCACGGTCAAAGCCAACACGTCTGATTCCTTGTTCAACGGCTTGAGCTTCTTTGCATCGATTAAGGCAGCGACCTGGTCCAGGATCTGGCCTTGCTTTTCCGACTCCCGTCATAAAGCGGGCGTGTGAACATGCGTTCAGTGGCCACCGTGATGCGTTTGAAGACGTGTTTCGTGACGTCGACAATGGCTGGCACCACATCGATGATGACCAAGGCTGAAAAGGAGAGGACCCAGTTGAGTGAGGATATCACCACAAAAGCCCGTTCGGGCGTTGAGATTTCAAAGAACTTATTATCCAGAGGTGCAATGTCCGGTGTTGAAGACATAGTCAGCCGTTTTGTAGCCCAAGTCCGGAGGGGGCGAGCGGTGGTTGATGGTCGCGTCGGCACCGAGGTTCTGGCGAAGGCGATGGTCTCAGGACGAGATGACGTCGCTATCACTGTGAAGCGCCTATCACTGTAACTCGGGCTGATTCTTTTGAATGGGGCGCGAGAGGCTGGAATAGCTGGTCTTTACTACTGTGCAATTCCGGTGATAGCCCCTTTTTGCATACCTATTGGTCCGCACGCACTGACTCACCAACGGGCAAAATCCAGAACCAAAGAGAAGGTTCCAGTAGTAAATCATAGAATGCGAAGGGTGTGGCTTGTAGGTTACCGTCTAAAAAACAATGGTTTGAACGTGTGTGGTAACTTAGCCGGAATGTCCGAAATCGTCCCTCCCTTTCCCGCCGTCTCTATTTCTGATGAGCAACATTTCTCTCCAGATTTCGCTCTGCGCTTTTCAAACGACGCTGACACGTTCGCGCACTAAAATGTACCAACACCTTGAGCGCTCCGATTAATGCGGCGGGATAAACGGAATGGGGATGCTGTTTACAAGGTTACGGCCCCACCGTTTGGCCCGCGGCTGCAAACATTAACCTGTGCTTTTTAACCGGGAAGTCTCTCGCTGTATAAGCTTTGTTAATGTACTTTGCGCAAGTTAATGGTTATGATTCAGATGTTTCCAACTGATATGGAGATTTGCAAGCACCCAGAATGCGCTCCCACCTTTTAGCCAGGTCCCTGTCTTCCCTCCACTTTGCTTAGCTGCACGTTTCAGCAGGTCATCGGCGCCCCCTCAGCGCAGGTTCCTACTACGGCTCATCTTCATGGGATTTTTGGTGACTCCGTTTCACCACAGCGGCAGAACCATTTTGTGATCGCAGGGAGCGGAACGGTCCATTTGGGATTTGCATCTCACAGCCAAGCCACATCGCCAAACCGAACATCAGGTACGCAAACTCGATGTTGCTTTCATCACTTGTTTGTGGGGTTATCATGAGCTGGTGCCAGCAACTGAAATTTGACTTTGGCCTCGAACTTGATTGCTTCTAGTAAGTCTAGTGACAGGAACTGTGCAACCTCATCCCGGTAGTCTGATTTATGGTCAATCACGGGATGCCACCCTTTGATCATCCAATTTGAGGCTTCATACTGTGGTGATTGCTGCAGTGCTTTATGTGGAGTGATTTGGCCCGTCAATCTCTACAGTTCCGTAGAGACGATGAAGGTTTAATCTTTTCTGCAGTCGCTCTTGCAGGATCTACTGCCCAAGCCCGGTCCCTCAATTCACAACCAGTGGGTTGGACCCCGCTATGCAGAAGCTGAGTGCTGCTGTAAGGGCATAGGCGCCTTTCAAGTCCAGGGCTTGGAGTGGCAACCACACTTTTCAGAGACCTGGGCTTGAGTCATGCTCAGGACGGTTGTCGGGGGCCGGCTTGGGTTAGGTGGCACAGAACCTTTTGATCTCTCGGCGCGTTCTTTATCTTGTCACAAACAAGTGGTGAATCCTGAAGCTTACTTCCGATAATCACCCTGTCTCAGTAGTCGTAAGAGTACGAGAAAAGCCACAGGAAAAGGTGAGTTGCTGATGACATTCAGCCGATGGTGGGGGGCACATGGGCGCTCAAGCAGATCTTGTTTGGTGTTCCTCAAACTCGACGGAGCCCAAAAGGCTTGGTTAGGGCATCGGTGATCATCTAAGCGCTTGGGGGGTGTTGGAGGGGGAGTGTGCAACTGCGCGGTTGGTTCGTGCGCCCATCCATGACCTACTGCTGTTCCTTGGCCCATCTTTTCGCAAGACTGCACTTGATCTTGGACATGTCTTTGACCTTCCACTATATCCGCCGCACTTCCATAATCCTGCGCCAGAAATGTGCGATTTGGTTCTGCTTGTTGTCTTGGATAGCCAGAGGCGTTTTTGCCCGTTTCTTCTTCATGTTTGCAGAATGATCACGAAGCAGTGTTTCGGGTCCCGAGACGTGCGCTAACAAGGACTCTACAGCTTATCTTCTCGACTTTGATGGTGAATCCCAATCCCATCCGCGTCTCTCTGTCCTGCAGTGCGTCGATACATACTCAGGGCAATCCGTCAACAATCAGCGAAAGACAATCACGCAAAGCGTTCCGTAACATTATCGGATATGTTCAGGTGGAGAGAGGGGCGTTTACTTGGTACACACAAAATGGAAGGGGTTTGCAAACTGCAAGGCGAAACGCGCGATGACCCGAGATGTTATTCGATTTACCCACAGAGTTAAAAAAGATGTTTGGATAATTTCCACCAAAAGCACCATCGAGCCTAGGATCCAAATTCACAAAACGGTATGTGCCTCTGTCTTGAAACGCTTCATCTCGCGCTCTATGAAGTCCTGCTTGAAATCGTACTTCCATATCAAGCGCCCATAGAAATGTCGTTTCTCTCGAATAACCTTCGCCAGTTCAAGAGCTCGCCTAATTGCAAATGTGTCAAAGGCCAAGTAATCAACCCCGATCGAAGCCAAAGCGCTACTAACCTGTGAAGCGGAGGGTACACCGTGGGATCTATATCGTGGCCATCCGGGTGGGCTACTACATTGTCGGCCCAAATACCAACCGAGAGTCCCTGCAAGGAGTCCGTTGTCACTTCGTCCATCCGTTGGTAGAGTGCCTGGCTGCGTTGGACGAGATCCTTGAGTTTGGCGCGAAGCTAGAAACAGTGAGAGGGTCGGCTTATTGGATACGGCCGCTTTATTTGCCTTTGTGTATACTTGCCTCCGGATGATGGTCCCAAGTTTGTAGTAATTTTCGACGAGGAGATTTCTTCTTCCATTCTGCCATTCCTGTCACAATTGTGAGCGCATGCAGAAGTGGGTCGGTGTTGCACGTTGGCATTACCTGGTTGCTCGTCATTCCAGATATAACCCAAGTTGCCCGCTACGGGAGGAGGTGTCTGAAATTGCGACATTTTGCAGGATGAACTCATATGAAGTGACGTCAGGCTGTCATGAAGGCGGACATCCGCAACAAAGAACATTCTACCATGCTGATAACTTGCGAGGCCGCCACCTTCTTCCCTCGCAACCTGTCGCTTGTCCTTGTAGCAGCTGGAGGAACATCAGTTGCACTCTCTACAGCAGCTGTTCGCGCTGCCAAAGTCCTTCGCTTCTTCACGGGAGATTTCTGCGAACCCACAACGCTTGTCCTGCCACCGGTGGGAGGGGCTGGGACGGCTGCGGAGCTTTTGCGCTTCGCCGAAGAAGTTTCGTAAGCCATACGTGCTTTTTCTACTGCATGTTGCAACGGGCCCCTCTAGTCAAAAGTAAAGAGGTAAGGGACTTTACCCCGGTTAAAGTGGCGCAGTGGGGCGCGGTGAGGCGCATCAGCTTACCTCATCACAGTCCGAAATGTTGTCTACTGTTTGTTCAGTTTTGGAGCTGGCAGATTCCCTGGCAGAGACCAAGATTTGCATAAAGAGCTCCTCCTGCTCCTTATCATCCGAATCCTTGAACTTCTTCCAAACAAGGGAGGCCTCCTCCTCTTCCCAGTCCACAGCACGCATCTGGCTAGCAGCAGGGGCTGAGGCACGTGCAAGGGCAGACTCCAAAGCTGAGAAAAGAATAAGTAACAGGGTAACAAGATATATTGACGGCCTCTCTCACTAACCAGGACCATCCTCTCCACTCTGGCTGCTTGGCATTGTTGGGGCTGGATGTTTGGATGCAGAAAACTTGGAAAGATGTCTAGATGGTGGGCAGCGAAAAACCTGCGGGCATGTCACGTGATACTTGCTCAAATGCTTAGCCTCTCGGCGTCCAGAGAACAAAACGCAATCTTATCAAGCCCGCGTGACTGCGCCTTACCGCCAGATTTGCATGAATTATTGAATGTCGCGCCGATTGCGCAACCGGCCAAAAATGGGTGCTGATGTGAGCACGCAAGCAGCACCCGCAAACCCTGTTTGGTCTGTCATGAGCACGCAATACACCATCAATGTGGAGATAATATTATATTGATTGGCAGGTCATGGACGTTTAAAAAGGTCCCGTTAACAACACTCCCCCCATTTCCAATTCCAATTCCACCCCAACCAAACGGCGTTTTGTACTATTCCCCCCCACCCCGCCCCCCAATACAAACATGCCGTCCTTCAGACTCGCCCTCGCGGCTCGCCAGCGCCAACCCCACGCTCGTCGTCGTCCCATCCTGCGCTTATCCTCTTCCTCCTCGAAAACAACCTGCACCGTCCTACCGCCCGCATTTCTCTGCCCGCTCCTTTCACGGCGCTCACGGACGGCTTCAGCCAGCACCGCACACGACTCCGATACCTCCAACTCTGCCGCCAGCCGTCCTCCACACTCGGACAGGCACATCAAGCTGCAGCACTATACCCATACCCGCCATGTCGCTGCTTCACCAGTGCCGCACCCGTCCGTGCGACGAGCGAGGCTGCTGAGAAAACACATGCGGCAACATACCCTCAACGCACCCCTCGTTCCCTACCGCTTAGCGGTCGCTTTCCCACCCCGTCCCGCATCAAACCCAGAGCCGGCCACACATCAACAACCACGCCACTATCTCTTTGGGTACGGCAGCCTGATCAACCCTCAATCCCGCCTTCGCACTGTCCCGACTCCCACCACCGCTATCCCAGCCACAGTCCACGGTCTGCAACGCTCGTGGAGCTACCCTTGCCCGCGCAACAACTACACCGCCGTCGGCGTCACGCGGATCCCGAAAGCGGATAACGATAGCGTGGTCAAGTGCAATGGCGTCCTCATCCCTCTGGCCTCGGAAGACCCGGAATCGGATCTTCGGAGGCTTGACGCTCGCGAGTCGCATTACACCCGGACCCAATTGCCGCTGTCCGATATTCACATTAATGGCGACGACAGCGGATTCGACCCTGCGAATGCGATTGTCTGGGTGTATGAACTCACGCCCATCTCCTCTCCGCCTGTCGCAACCACCACCACCACCACTGCGACATCACCATCATCGTCACCATCAGCATCACCCGCATACCACACCCCTACACCCACTATACCCATCCCGCAATCCTACATTGACTGCATTCTCACCGGATGCCTTCAGTATGGTCCGGCTTTTGCGCACGACTTTGTCACGCATACGAAAGGCTGGGAGTCGGGAACATGGATCAATGACCGGCACGCAGACGTTTCGGTGCGTCGCTATGTGAGGAATGCAGCCGTTGGCGAAGTTGATTCTGCTGCACCAGCACTTTTGGACAAGATTCTGCAGTCTATCGTCCCGGCTGCGTTCTGCGCCCGGTTGGAGCTGTGACGCTTTTGCATATCATACACATAGACATATACGGTTGCTTTTTTATTTCGGACTGGTTCTCATATTCATATGATGGACAAGGCCTTCCTCAAATAGATAAAATACATGCCGTGCATCCGAACTACCCTAGTGTATCTTTTTCATTGCCTTTGCCGCTGCTTTTTCACATTGGAATCCGAATGACACACCATTTCTTTTGTGCTTTTGCGTTTGTTGCTGCTCTTGGCCCAAATTACCCACCAATTCTTCTCTTGCTTTACAGTTGCCGCTCCTTTCCACATTGCGCAGAGTCCACAAGCCAAGCACTATGGGGATGATGTGGTAAGCAAAGAATCGGCGCGTCTCAGATGTGGTCCGCTCTGATGGGTACGATGAAGGACATGATGGAGATGCTAGATATGGGAGCGGATTGCTCTCTGAGAAGGGACATTTCCCTTCTCCCCTTTGCTTACTATTGACTGTGCGATCCTGCGTGTGTCTTGGTGACGCTAATCAAAGGATTGGGGGATTGGGTGGGGCAAGAATGAGGACTGCGCCACACACGTCAAGCGACCTACCCGTTTACCAGTCCCTTTTTCCAGTCTCGACACTTGATGTATGACGAGCTTATTTCCAAATTGAATTGGATACAATGGGTGGGATGGATGATGGGAAGGGTTGGGGGAAACCCCGGATACCTTTTTGTCCAGCGATGAGGAACCCTATATATATATTCTACCAAAGGCAGGATCGCTCATTCAGACCGACAAACGCCCCCCCCCCCCCCCCCCGTTCGTTATGCCAGAGAGAGAGCTCCTTATGACTGCTTGCTTGACTATTCACTCAATGCCCGGAGTCATGATGGGAGGGAAAGGGCGGGCGCGGGGGGTTCTCTCTCTCTCTCTCTCGTCCAACAAAGCCCTTTTACGCGCAGCACACGCGCTATCCGTCAATTCAATGGAAATCAATCATTAGGAAAGAAGGCATTAAGCTAAACAGAAGATCAGCTCTCTAACATTCACATTCACATTCACATTCACATCCATCTCCATGCGTTTCCCGCCCCGCCGCCCGTCTGTGCTTGCGTATCTGTTTCTTCGCTTGCATCCATCGGCCCCTTGTGCTTTCTCTTTTTCTTTCTTTTCTACCCACATCAAATTCCACCATCCATCCATAGCGCATCCACCCACCATCACACGCATGCAACCCCTTCCCGTCTCGCCCCAACCCTTCTTCTTTCTTCATCATCCTCCCACCCCAGCTTACCCAGGGCTTTCCCGTGCATCGCTAGCATAGCATCACAGAAGCTGTTCTAGCGCCCGTCCCACGATTCCGCCGCATACCTCTAGTCTCAATAGCCCCATCGGTTTTTTGTTTGTTTACTTACATACATACATACATACATGGACGACTCGGCACCCCGGACATCGCAAGGCTCGCCGACGCACCGCGGGCCGTGCCGCTTTTGGCAAAAGGGTGCGTGTCGGTAAGTGTGCCTAACGCGTTTTCTGCCTCGTCTTTCACCCATCATGTCCCACCATGAAATTGACTGGACTTGCATATATTTCATGGCCTATCGCGAAAAAAAAAGATACGGAAACGGCTGCTGGTTCATCCACGACCAACAACTACACGAACACCTCCAGCAACCGCAGCAGCAGATGCACATACCGCAAATCGAGCCGCCCGTCCCCTATCATCATCACGGATACCCCAAACACCACGTCACACGGGTCATCACCCTCCCGACCCGCTACGTGTACCAAGCCCAAGTGCAACCCGTGCGGTACCAGCCGTCCCTCCGAGTAGCCAACCCCTCCACCACCTCCCCAGCGTCATCACGTTCCATATGTCGTTACTGGCTGCAGGGGATATGCAACCGCGGACCCGCTTGCAGATTTCTCCATGGTGCTGCTGCACCCGCTGCTCATGGAATGGGACCAGTACTCCGCGGTGGTGCGGGCGGGATCGTCGTCACACCCTCGGCCCCGCGTTCACGACCCCGCGCGGCAACGTTTGATGTACGCTACTTGCCCTCTGCGCGCCTGGCATCGGCTCCAGGACCCTATGCCCCACCGCCCCATATCTGTACCCCGCCCCCGCAGCGGTTTAGAACGTACACGTACCCGCAACCATCGCACTCGGACCACCTGCCAGCGCTGCTGACCTCGCCCCCGCCGCAGCCGCCGTCGTTGCTGCTGGCAGACCCGCCCACCCTGCGGCAGGAATCGCTGTCGCCGAATGAGTACCAGTTGCCGTTTAATTTGGATGAGTGGGATGATTTTGAACCGGATCTTGCGACACTGCGGCAACAGCAGCCACGCCGCGATCTGCGGTCGATTTGGGATGATGATACAAAAGTGGACGATAAGAATGACGACCACCACCCTCTTTTGCTCAACTCCCACAGTAGCAGCAACAACAACAATGCGAACAATAACAGCAATGGCAACAACAGCAGCGACAAGAACAACTACACCACCCAATGCCAAAACGTATGGAACACAACCCTGCTTCCCGACGGCTTGCCCGATTTCGAAAAGCTCGCACTGTAAAACACACCCAAAGGAAGAAACGTCAAACGCTCACACACATACACACACACACACAAACATAAGGAAAAAGATCAGCGCTTGCGGAACTAATTTAGGAAGCAGAGAGAAAAGAGAAGAAGGAAAAAAAATGTTCATATATAGCATTAGGGTAGTGTAGTAGCAAGCGCGACAGCGTCGGTTGAGCGGATGCGGTTTTGAGAATATCGCATTTCCTTTTTGTTGGGGTTTTTGCGAGTACCGGGATGCAGGGAATGAGAGCACTGTAAATTACACCCAACAAGTGAGATTCTCTCTGACGGGTTTTGAGTTGGATGCCTCAGGTTGGATTCTTTCCCGCGTCGTTGTCGTAAAACACCGTTACTGTCAACGTACTCAGCACCTCGTCCTTGTCATAGAACACCGTTTCAATCACCGTATTCCCACTACCCCAGCAACGCAAAACAAAGAAAAAAGAATCATCGTCAGCAAGCCCACAGCCCCCTGCTCCTCACTCCATCTTGCCCATTTCTCAAGTTGCAATTTTCATTGTACCTCACCACCTCCGCATCCACCATCTCCTCCTCCCCCGCGGCCTCAACGATATGCGACCACTCATTCACGCTCTCCGGAATCACAAACCCGAATTCCGCGGCCCATTCTTCGACGGCCTGGCCGTACACGAGCACGCGCTGGGTGACCCGCAGATGCGAGATGGAGCGCGTTGACGCGAATGTGAGGGTGCGCGCGACGCTGCGGTGGTGCAAGATTGAGGAGGGCAGCCTGGCGGTGTGCGTCATGTGCGCGGTGGTCGGCCTGGGAAAAATGAGAATCGGAAAAGTAAGGGGGAAATGAAGAGACGCGTGGGGATATAGAAAAGCACGGGTTAGGTCAAAAAAGAGTGAAAACAAGATTCAAGAAGCCATATCTGAACGGCACGCAGACTCGCCAATTGGATTCACTCCACAGCACTCTCCCTGTTTCGCCATCGCTGATCACCATTTTCTCTCTACAGAACAACGAAGAAAACCGAATTTTCCAAAATGAGTTTTTTGATTGAGAACGGCATACGGGGGCGTCACGGAGCGCGACACAGGGATTTATTACATGTGAAAACCGGCGTTGGAGGAGGATGGTGGTGGTGCTGGGGTCGTTGTCGTGAATGTGTCTGTTGCGGCATTCATGACGAATTGTTGCTGCGAGTGATGATGGAAGAGAAGCCACTCTAGAAAAAACCCCCCGAGATGTTTGACATGAGCGGAGTTTTTTATGCGAAACGCGAAGGCACGGTGTGGCTGTGCAGTGTGTGACATTTAGACTCTGTGACTCTTCTTTTCCTCACCCCACACGAAGCGTGAGAAAAGAAAGCGTGTGATGAGTGTGTCACACTTGTTGATGACCGTAAAATAAAAGTCTCACATGGGCAAAAGGAAAGGGAACCACTACTACTGACCGACTACCGTATCTGGATATCGATACTACGAGGTTACGGTAGGCCCTGCCACAGATCCACGGCCGATGATGATGTTGAGATAGGCGCCATTAGGTGGGATGGCGGATACTTGCATGCGGTCCATCAAAGAATCTACGCCAAGAAACAACTAACTGACAGGGTGCCCAGTTTCACTGACTTTACTTGGGGTTCCCCGTTCATCCGATTCTTTCTGTACACACGTTTCATATTCGCATTTTGACACAACATACCAGCCTCCTTTCCCCCACCCCCCACTTCTGCAAATAACACCTACAACACCAGTTATCGCTCCGTTTCGTTCGACATTGTACCTGTCATCTCCTAACTTGCGCGTGCGAAAATCAGAAACACCATCCCCGAACCCGACGACACGAGCGATACAAACAAGCCAACACACATATATAGCCATATACACACTCTATTCGCCATGTCCGTGTGCGGTCCGTCGCAGCAGCGGAGAGTCAGTCTACCCACATCCAGCGGCGAAAGCCGGGCCGAGCAACGCAAGCGGCAGGTGCAGGCTTGTGGTAAGTGGGGACGGCTCATTTTGTATTTTTGGGTTGGATAGAGGTGGGGTGGCTGACAGTGTTGTTTTTTTTTTTTTTTAGACGGGTGCAGATCGAAGAAACGTCGCTGCGACGGTATCCGACCCATCTGCACGCAATGCCAGAAGTCTCGCGTTAGGGAAGGCGAGACGGCCGTGTGCACGTATGTGACAATGACCAAGAAACGGCCGAATGCCGGGGGCGGCGGGCCGGTTACGGTTCAGAAGCAGCAGTTACAGCACCAGCAGCAACATCAAATCCAACAACCGCACCTGCAACAGCAGCAGTTACGACAGCACCAGCAACAGCCGGACCAACGTCCAGACCGAGCCGATTTCACCACCACCCCGAGCTGGGACGCCAGTGCAGGCGCGAGCACCACTAGCACTTGGGGGTTGGACGACCCCGGGTTTGTCGACACACTTCTCTCGACCGACCCGATTGGCATTGCCCCCACGCTCCACCCGGCCACGGCACCGGCCACGGGGTTCACTACGACATTCTCGCCAGAAAGCATCACCTCCCAATCGAGTTCCCCCGATATGATGCAGAATGCGACACCCAGTCTGGATTCCCCGCCCTCGCTTGACAGTTTTTTCCCGAGCCCGCAGAGTGGGACGGACAGGACCCAGGCGGCACCGGTGGGGCCGCAGGTGCCGGTTTATACGGGATTGGAGTTGGGGGATCAGATGCAGGCCTTGGGCGGGAATGGCGGTAGCAACAACAATGCCGGCAGTAATGGAGGGGGAAATATGGCGCTGTTTCCGACCAACCTCCATGGAGATGGTTTGACGCCGGCGATTGCGACCCAGCAATCCGAAGCCATGTTTGAAGATCTGGACAATTTGCTCGACTCGATTTCTGACAATAACAATAGCAGCAATAACAATTCCAACAACAACAACTCTACCTCCCGCTTCATCCCCACCACCAGCACCCCCTCCCCACCCTTCCAACCTTCCCGCCTCTGGGAAGTCGCCACCGACGGATGCCACGCCGCTGCCCAGGACACCTACCTGGGCGTTACCGACTTCAACCTCACTCTCGACGGCGCCGCCTACCAGTCTCTCAACATGGACTCCAACATGTACTTTTCCCTCCTGTCCTCTCAACACTTTACCACCCAGCTTCAACACACACACAATACTAATATACCCGATATTGACCTCCACACCCACCTCATGGAATTGGGAACGGTGAGCGAGGCGTGTTTGCCCTATGGACCGGTGCCGCAGAGTGATCGAGTGCACCCGGGAGTGAGGAATGTGTTGTATGCGCTTGGGGCGCAGATTTCGAATCATCCAGAGTTGTACAAACAGTATGGAACACGGCAGAGTGCGGTCAAGTATTTTGCGGCTAGGTAAGGGGAGGTGGTAAAAGCATGGGGAGCGGAAAAGAAAGTGAGAGACGTTGCTGACTTGTAGTTTACTACCTGCGCATCTTTAGGTCAGAGGATGCCTTTAGCGATCGCGGACAAGACACTCCCGCCACAGTCCAAGGCATGCTCATGCTGGGCGCCGTGTTTTACAAACTCGACAATGGGCGCAAAGCCTGCAAATGGATCGTCGAAGCGTGCAACGTGTGCGAATACATGTGCTACAACCGCACCTCGACCAACCCCGTCATTGCGAAATCATCCCTATCGCAGCCCGACGAAGCCCCTTTGCCCCACATGCAAGTCCAGCAAGACCTGTTTGCCCTCGAACGCGATATCCGGTGGAACGTGTACGCGATGGCGATCGAACACGACACGTTCTGTGCGCTGGCGTCTACGTTTGCGTTCGTGATTGACGAGACGGATGTGCCCCATATGCTCTACGAACGGCGGCCTTGGGAGTCCACCCGCAACGAACAGTTGGAACGAGACGAAAAGGACCGGGAGCGGAGAATGAAGATTCGCCACACGGGCCTCTCTATCTTTGAAGACCAGATCACGGCGCACGCGGCCCACCAGCTCAACAGAGCGATATACCAGATCAACCCGTCACAGGACACCGCCCTCAACATGCAAGTAGCGTTCCTCCTCCGTCGCGTCATGCGATTCCTCCGCGCGCCGTACCTCGACCGCCCGGACGTGGATGAAGGGCATGTGGGTCGAGGCGCTGCGGCTGTGCTGGCCCTTGTCCCGCCCGAAACGGACCCGGCCCTCCTGCATGAGAGTCTGATGATTTGGTACCTCGCCCTACCCCCGCAAATGCGCATGTTTGAGAGTCTCGTCAAGTTCCGCGATGCGACTACGGCGCCGGCTCCGCCCTCCTCGGCATCCGCGCCACCCAATAAACCCCCGGGCGGTGTGGGGTCCCTCCATCTCATGTTCATCTACCTGCTCTCCCTTTCGCTCCTACATGATAACCTCTGCAACCCGTCCCGCCCGGAACACCACCCTCTGCACCACGCGCACCATAAGCAGCGGAATGAACGCGCGGCGCAGAGTAACCAGCCCCAGCGACCCCTGTACCGGATCGACTCGCGAACGTCCCACCCGATCCGGGCCGCGTCCCGCCAGATTCTGACCGTTGCCCGGCGGGCCCTGGCGTATATTCTGCGATCGGTGCACCTTGTCCCCCCGCGGCCGGCCCCGCTGGTGGTGGACCCGCATACGTACCCACAGGAAAATGCGAGTATTCCGTTCATGTCGACGCACCCGGCGCCGCCGCCGCAGATTGGCATCCTCCCGATGGCGGGGCTGGGGGTGTTGCTGGTCGTCCAAGCCGAACTCAACAACCTCCTCGCGGCCACGACCCACAACAACGACAACCAAGTCGACGACCCCGCGGAACCGGCCGCGACGGCGATCCTGGTTGAAGACGCGATTGCGGACTGTCGCGATATTTTCCTCCCTGTTCTGGACAACCTCGCGCGCTTTGCCCCCGTGAATATGAACTATGCGTTCCAGATCAGAGCCCTCTGCCAGATGCTCAGAGGGGGCGCAGAGGCAACGGCAACCGCCGGCGCATTGGCGTGTTTGGCCTCGGATGTCGGCATCTGGGCAGGCACGTTGATTGGCGTCGGATATATGCCAACCTACCCCGACTGTCCGGGAAAGAAGGGCATGCCCCCCATGCCCGTGAGGATCTCGCGGGCGTGAACGGGAATGGGGAGCAGGGGAGTGGGAGCCTTTGCCCCCCGTACATGTCTATATGGAGAGTATGAACGACAAACCAGAAATTTGTAGTGGCTCGCAGACCCAGCAGAGCGGGGAGGCCGCCCAGTATATATATATATATAGATATGGAATACTTTTCAACGGCCCCAGCGGATTTGTAACGATGCGTACGGTGGTTCAAAAAATTTATGTATTTTTGTTTTTGAAAGTATGGGAATATCCTTTATACAAAAAAACACACGTCAAAAGGAAGAAAGGTGGACGAATTCAGGCAGCGAGTGGGTGCCAACAGTCATGCTTTGCGCATGTGGTTGGAGCTGCGGGTATGTGGGCGGGCCGTTTGGGTGGGTGCGCGGGGGCCAAGAGGGTGCTTAGGGGGTTGGTTGGATTAGGATGGCGGTGTGTTGGTGGGGGTTCGTAGTTCTTTAGTGGAGCACGACGCCGGGCCGGTGGGTGTGGATAATGTAGAATGCATGGGCGATTCCTAAACCGATGACGCACAAGGCATGAGTGGGAAAGAAAAGAAAGCCGACGGCTCAAAAGGAATCGCCATCGAGGTAGAGGGGGGAGTGTTATATACGTACCTGGGATGTAACCGAGGATGGAGAGAGCAATGTTGATGAGGAGGTCGGCCGAGCAGCCGCGCTTGAAGAAGACGCCGAGCGGGGGCAGGAAGAAGGCGAGGAGGTAGTCGCAGATTTGGGCGCCGGAAACCATTGTGGGTGGGAGATGTGTGTGTTGGGTGCTGGGGTGGTTGTTGAGGGGTGGTGAGTGATGGGGAGGGGTCGCCTCTTATAGTGCGAGAGTTGGGTGAAGGTGTGAGGTGTGAGACGACGTGACGTCAGAGCAGCGCTGGCCGGTGAGTCAGCGCAGCGCACATGTCTCAGTCTCAGATACCGATAATATTATGACAGCACGTGTCCGTCATCCATTTATGAAGAAGGGAGGGACTGACTAGGCTTAGGGTATTAGTTGCTTCTGGGATATCGATAGACATCATGTTGACAGACAGACTGTCAGACTGGGCGAATGGGAACTATCAGTCAAAGAGTCAGTCAATCAGTCAATCAGCTCTTCTTCATTTCCTTATTCCAGCAAAGTCACTCCCGTCTGCTGTGCCAGATATAGTATAGTCCCCATGCCATGGACTGACTGACTGAATGAATGAGTGGAGTGGTCACAGTCACAGTCCCTCTGCTTTGTAGGTCAGTCAGTCAGTCCCCTCTTGACTTCCTTGCCTCCCTCCATATCTATGCTAGATATAGAGTCCCTCTCCTTCCATATATAGCATCCCAAATATACCACGGGTGGCAGTGACACTTCATGAATCCAGAAATAGGACGACCTGCCTGACTCATCTTGCTTGGGAAGAAGACAAACCGAACGGAACAGAGTGTCCGTGGCAGCTTCATTGCAGAAAGCAAGAAAGTCATGGCAGCCGTGGTAGACGCAGTCGCTGACGTCGCACAAAAGGTCGAGGACATGATCCTTGGCGAAGACGGGAAACCGCTTTCCAAGTCCGCCCTCAAGAAGCTCGAGAAGGAGAAGGAGAAGGAAAAGAAGAAGCTGGAGCGCGACGCCAAGCTGGTACGACAGCTGGGGAAAAAAAGCAATTCTATGCATTTGCTTATAGCATTGCGGTGGTGGTCCTCTAATCCTATTTCTTGTGTAGGCCGCGGAGAAGGCTGCCCGGGAATCCGCCTCGCCCGTGAGTGACCGACTTGAGTCTTTCTTCAGGGGAGATCATGCTCACCATGCCCTACTGCTCCCCACAGGACTACTCCACCGACCGCTATGGCAACTTGCCCGTCAACATGTCGCAGGAGCGCACTGGCCGCATCCGCACCAAAATCGCCGCGCTGACTGAAAAGAACATTGACGAGACCATTCTCCTCCGAGCCCGCGTTCAGACGTCCCGTCCCACCGGAAGCAAAAAATGCTTCTTGATCTTGAGGCAGGGCACCGTCACGGCTCAGGGTGTGGTCACGGTCGATGAGAACACCATCAGCAAGCAGATGCAAAAGTTTGCTTCCAGCATCTCGGTCGAATCCCTGGTTCTGGTCGAAGCCAAGGTCGTCAAAGCCCTGCAAAGGGTCACCTCTTGCACCGTCCAGGACGTGGAGCTGCAGATTGAGAAGCTCCACGTTGTCAGCGCGGCCGCTCGTCTCCCATTCACTCTGGAAGACGCCACCCGACCCGACTCAGAGTACGAAAAGGACCCTAACCTGGTCCGAGTGAAACTTGACACTCGATTGGACAACCGTCCCATCGACTTGCGCGTACGTACAAAATGAACGGCAAAGGCATATCTTTGAAGCCCTTTCTCAACTATTTGACTTTGCATAGACGGTTACAAACCACGCCATCTTCCGCATGCAACACGGTGTGTGCCGTCTGTTCCGCGAGTTCCTGGAACAGAATGACTTTGTGGAAATCCACACTCCCAAGCTCCTCGGTGCCGCTTCCGAAGGTGGCGCCAACGTGTTCAAAGTGGAATACTTCAATGGTAACAGTCTTGGCGCTCGCTGACATCGTTTTAGCTATCACCCGAAATGTGAAATAGCTAACACGTGCACTCGTAACAGAAAAAGCATTCTTGGCACAATCGCCCCAGTTCTACAAGCAGATGATGATTACATCCGACTTTGGCAAGGTGTTCGAGATCGCCCCTGGTAAGTTCCTACCCTTCCAGAACATGTTTGTCAATACGAACGCTCGGCATTAAGCGCGGTGTCATCCTTCCTTCCCCTATTCCTCTCAGTTTTCCGGGCCGAAAACTCCCAAACCCATCGTCACATGACCGAGTACGTCTCTCTCGACTTGGAGATGGAGTTTGAAGAGCATTACCACGAAGTGCTCGACGTTTTGGACGGCCTCTTTGTTCACATCATCAAGGGCTTGAAGGAACGCTACGCGCACGAAATCGAGGTCATCAAGCGCCAGCTGCCCTTTGACGACTTTGAGTACCTCGAAAAGTCCCTGCGCTTGACCTACCCAGAGGCGGTCAAGATGCTCAGGGATGCCGGCGTCGAGTTTGGCGATTTCGACGACCTCAGCACTGAAAAGGAACGCATTCTCGGCCAACTCGTTAAGGAAAAGTACCACACGGACTTTTTCATGCTCGACAAGTTCCCCTTGGCGGTGCGTCCCTTTTACACCATGCCCGACCCGGCGCGTCCTGGCTACTCCAACTCGTACGACTTTTTTATGCGTGGTGAAGAGATCCTGTCGGGTGCGCAGCGTGTGCACGACCCGAATCTGTTGCAGGAGCGTGCCGAGCAAAACGACCCGCCGATCGACCCCGAGACTATCTTGCCTTACTTGGATGCGTTCAAGTACGGCGCCCCGCCCCATGCCGGTGGTGGTATTGGTATGTCACGAAGAAACTTGCCTCTCTGGTTGATAATGGAGCCACGTTGTTTCTGACACACATTTTTTCATGATTGATAGGTCTGGAGCGTGTGCTCATGTTGTTCCTCAACCTCGGAAACATTCGCCGAACGTCCCTGTTCCCCCGTGACCCCCACCGTTTGGGTCCTTAAATCCGTGCGTCTCACAGTAACTGAACGGTCGATCTACACGCGGCATAAATGTGTCGACTCTCTTGTCTACCCTTGGTTCACTCTTGTCCCTTTCCCTCATCAAAATGCTCATATAGAGATTACATTTACAGTCTTTGATTTCCTTGTTTTCTGCACGCAACAGTTATCGCCTCCTTCTTTTTCCTCACATGACCGCTGCTGCGCGCAATTAACCTTCTTCTCGGTTCAAGGGGCAATCTCCACTTGGTATTGTTCTCGTGATGAATGTCCGGACACTGTCCGTAACATCTCTGTGCCACCCACTTTGGTGACTGTGCCCCCACGCGTACCGCGACCCTTTTATTGATTGAACATTGCCAGCCCAAGCCGGGCCTTACGGACAAACGACAGAAGTGCTGTCTATAAATATGGCAGCCGCCCCCCGCACCCCTCCCGCGCGCTTGCCCTTACAACCCGAAGCGAATCTCTTTTTCCCTACAGATACCTCCCCATCACTGGAGTATCGAATAACAAAGGATAAAGAAACTCTCTTCTCAACACCACCACACCCCCACTCTTCCTTTAATCCCCTTCGTTTGAACAAAAGCAACAATGCGTGAATGTATCTCTATCCACGTCGGTCAGGCCGGTGTCCAGATTGGTAACGCCTGCTGGGAACTTTACTGCCTCGGTATGTTTTGTGCTGCGCTATTCCTTTCCCGTTTGCTTTGTTGGTTAGGGATCTTCTGTCGGGCTTCTTGTCCGGGAGATTCTGGATCGTCATCGCGTCATGACTGCGGAATCTCATCTCATCTATTCTCGCTTTTTTTTTCTTTTCCCGTCATGCAGAGCACGGTATCCAGCCTGATGGTCAGATGCCCTCTGACAAGACCATTGGTGGTGGTGACGACTCGTTCAACACCTTCTTCTCCGAGACTGGTGCTGGCAAGCACGTGCCCCGTACCGTCTTTGTCGACCTCGAGCCTGTAAGTACTGTCGTGTTCTCACGCGTGGTTTATTCCGATGTAATAATTCTAAATTATCCTTGTTTTCATCCACCCATTAGACCGTCGTCGATGAAGTGCGTACCGGTACCTACCGTCAGCTGTTCCACCCCGAGCAGCTGATTACCGGCAAGGAAGACGCTGCCAACAACTACGCCCGTGGTCACTACACCATCGGAAAGGAGATTGTCGACCTTGTCCTCGACCGTATCCGCAAGCTCGCGGACAACTGTACCGGTCTCCAGGGTTTCCTGGTCTTCCACTCGTTCGGTGGTGGAACAGGTTCCGGTTTCGGTGCCCTCCTCTTGGAGCGTCTGTCGGTTGACTACGGCAAGAAGTCCAAGCTCGAGTTCTCCGTCTACCCCGCTCCTCAGGTCTCCACCGCGGTTGTTGAGCCTTACAACTCTATCCTGACCACCCACACCACCCTTGAGCACTCTGACTGTGCCTTTATGGTCGACAACGAGGCCATTTACGACATCTGCCGTCGTAACCTCGACATTGAGCGTCCCACCTACACCAACTTAAACAGGTTGATTGCTCAAGTTGTGTCTTCCATCACCGCTTCGCTGCGATTCGATGGTTCGCTCAACGTTGACTTGACTGAGTTCCAAACCAACTTGGTGCCCTACCCCCGTATTCGTAAGTGTCACACATCATACTCGTCACTGTTGTGGACAGTCTTTCCTTACTGCATCACACTCTACAGACTTCCCTCTCGTGACCTACGCTCCCGTCATCTCTGCCGAGAAGGCCTACCACGAGCAGCTCACCGTTGCCGAGATCACCTACTCTTGCTTCGAGCCCGCCAACCAGATGGTCAAGTGCGACCCCCGTCACGGCAAGTACATGGCTTGCTGCTTGTTGTACCGTGGTGACGTTGTCCCCAAGGACGTCAACGCTGCCATTGCTACCATCAAGACCAAGCGCACTATCCAGTTCGTCGACTGGTGTCCCACTGGTTTCAAGGTCGGTATCAACTACCAGCCTCCCACCGTCGTTCCCGGTGGAGACCTCGCCAAGGTTCAGCGTGCTGTCTGCATGTTGTCCAACACCACCGCCATTGCCGAGGCCTGGGCTCGTCTTGACCACAAGTTCGATCTCATGTACGCCAAGCGTGCCTTCGTTCACTGGTACGTCGGTGAAGGTATGGAGGAAGGTGAATTCTCCGAGGCCCGTGAGGACTTGGCTGCTCTCGAGAAGGATTACGAGGAAGTCGGTACCGACTCTGTCGAGGGTGAGGAGGAGGAGGCCGAGGAGTACTAGGTGCGCAACGCGACTATACCCCCCTTTAACCTATCTAAACATGTTGCCCTTGTATAACATGTGTGTGTAAAATGAAAACAAACTTGTGCTAGCTATGGGAACCTTCAGTGCTTGTTATTAAATTCGCCGATCAGCTGCCTTTAAGCCGAAACCAGATGACACTCAACCATAAATCCAGCGCTTACTCGCTTACTGGGCGAACATTTCATATTATTGGGTCTGAGTGATTAATGGTGTAAAGCAGTTCCTCGCCACATAAAGGGCCGCAGAGAATCGCTGACTGTTGATCACTCACGAACTGCTTTTAGAAGCGTGGACGTTTGCAACTTGCTCGATGTCGAAAAGAGCTGGATTCTAACCTTCTGCCCGCATAGCAGCGTGGGAGCTACCGTCGCAGGCATTGTTGGCAAACAGAACGTGGGGCTTCACTTTAACCGTCACTAAAGCTGTGAGTTCAACGTGGGTATCACAAAAACCCCTGCATCGTGTGTATCCCATACGGGGCAAAATCAAGTCATGCCGAGAACTGGCTGAGAGCCGTTTTTCTAACATTAGTCGCTAATTACGGGACGATTGGGGAGTAGCCACATATGCCCCCCGACTGTGGCAAGTATTCAAAATAGGGGCGACGAAGAGCAGTTCCTGGCTCGATTAAGCGTTGGATTCGTTGCACGCTCCCAATCATCGAACGGGGTTTGGGACATTGGAGGGTATCGGCTGAAGCGCAAGATTGTATAAATAACGCGTCCAAGCTATGACGCGGAGTATCTATGCAAATGTGATGACCACGTTGTGATAGAAAACATATTGGTGGACAATAGGCGGACCAACCCCTGCTGCAAGGCAGAACCTGTCCTCCCTTGAATCACAGTGATAGCGCACAGTCGAACGACGACTGGAAGAAGTAGCAACATCAAGAAAAGAATTTGAAAATATTTACAACAAAGACTACGATTCATCATATGCAAGATATATGACGCGGCCGTGGTTTACACGTTTGCAAGAACAGAGGGGCGACCAAAACGGCCCCTCCATCAAAAAACTAACATCAAAACTAACATGCGAGGCCCTCACTCGTCCTCTTCAGCGGCGTGCCCGCCAGAACGCCCTCCCTTCTCTCCCATCTAGGTCACGTATCACAAACCGAATTAACAAAGCTCAGACGGGGGGAGAAAAACTGGTTGACCCAGGAAAGGGACAAAAAGAAAGTCCGTACCTTGCGGAACGCATCGGGGTCGTGCTCTTTGCGGGTTGCGGCTGCTTTCTGGGCAATTGCGGACTCTTCTTCGGGTGACTCTATAAGAATGCCAAGTCAGATAAACGTCCAATAAAACCCTACCGAAACAAAACAGATGATCGGGCAGCGACACCACTTACTGTTGTGCCTTGCCTCTGCGCCCTTGTGCGCAATCTCCTGCACCTCTTCCTTGGGGCGGTTGGCAAAGTTTCCAGGGTTGGGGTTGTCAGTCATGGTAGCTTGGGTGGGGTGGGGGTGGGGGGATTTGATAGGTGACCGGTTGAGTTTTCAGACAGTTAGATTGTAAATGCGTTCAATTTAGATGATAGAACGAAGCAAAAGTGTTTGAGACACAGGAAATCAGTGCCCCAACCGGGTTTTATATACTCGGTTGACTCTGGTCTTATTTCTCCGCCTACACCATTTGCGTCATGGGTATGTCAGTGCGAACGCATGCCATGTCAGTTAAGTCATTTTGTGTCAATCATCGTAACTTGACGTGGCCAAATGTGAGCCCCTTCTTGTGCTAGGAATGCACGCTGTGGCTGAAGCGTCATCCGGTCATCATCGGGACACCCGTGTCGTGTAAAAAGGGATCACGAGGAAAAACACTTTGCGCACATATATACCCTTCTCACCCACAGTCTCCGATATCTTTGTCGTGATGCTGATGATATTGATATTCTCTCTACAGTCCCTGGTCAAAGTGAACCCCCTAGAATTATATTCTCTGCGACTTAGAGACGCGACTGCGATAATCCCGGTGGAGCTGGTCCTAGGGGGGTCCGGGATTCAGGTACAGCTCAAAGTACCGCAGGCCGAAAGGCATCCACTGCAATTGTGGATGATGGGAAAAGAATTGGATATCTTCTCCCAGCTCCTGAGTGGAGCAGTACTTCTCGACACCAGTACTTCCCGACTGTGAAACCCATTTTTTTTTTTCTCAATCAACAATAACCACAAAGGGTTTTCCGAAGCACCAATTCAACAATTACCTGGGTGCTCCGGGCCCATCCTCGAGATGCAAGGATCGTTCGAAGCCTAGCATTCCAAGTACCTGGAGATACCATTGTGAGTCAGTTTTGTACGAATAACAGCATCAAATAAAGTTAAATACTTTGGCTGCTAATGCCGGCATCACAATGCCCCTCTGGCAAACGTGACCCCACATTCGGATGTATATCATATGAGATGACATACGAGGGCGCGGGGAAAGCTAGTTGGTTCTTCATCGTTGGTTCTTCATCGGGTATGTAGGGAAAGCTTAGTTGGTCGACACTGTAGCGCGCGGAGTCCACACTTCCAGTGCTTCGTCAGCACCTTCCCTGCGAGGCCCACTTTTTTACCGTGTTCACAACAAAGAACACACAGGGTCTAACCCTAACCTTAATACGTTAAAGCATGGGTAAAAAAGTTGTCTACAAGCTGGGGTACAATGTCAACAACAACAACAACAACAACAATGGAACCGGAGTGGCCACTGACTCCAACGACCACCACCGGAATGGCGGCGAAAATGTCAACAACGCCAGCAATCTCCCGAAACGCACGCGCACTCTCCTGCTGCAGTACCAGGTAGCGGAGGAGGAGAAAGATTATGCAAAGATGGATGCGTGCCTGGAGACCCTGGGTGATTTGTACATGGACGCGGATGATCTGGCGAGGACAATTGATGTGGCAAAGAAGGAGATGAAGCTTGCGGATGTGGTCAAGGATCAGAAACAGGCGATTGTGATACGTACAAGGTAGAGAGTAAAAGTGACCTGAAGAGGGCATTGTCTCGAGATACTCACATCTCTCCTACTTTGGCTTGTAGAGCCCTGTATCGACTCTGCAGAAGTTACCGCAGTCTGGAACAATTCGACGCTGCTATAACGCACAACAAAAAATACATCTCCAACGCGCAATACCTTCAAGACCGGTCTGAGGAACTCGAAGGCCACATGGAGCTCGCATTGACCTACATTGCCCGTTGGGAGTCGGACGACCAACAACCCACCGACCTCAATGACGCGTTTCTCGCACTCCGCGCGGGCAGTGCGCTGCTCAAACATCTGCCCACAAAGGAAATGCGGGAAAGTGTCAAAGCGGCACTCAACATCAATATCGGCATTGCGCTCAATCATGGTGGGGAACCCGACCGCGCGCTTTTCCACATAGCCAAGGCATTGGAGTTTTATAAGAGTGAGGGAAATCGCCCGTTTGAGGCAAAGGCGTACCTCAATATGGCCCTCTCGTACCAGGGCAAGAAAGACGTTGATCAGTGCCTGAAGTATTTACAGAAGGAACGGATGATATGGCACGAACTGGGTGACGCGGGTGAGGAAGCCCGCGTGTGGTGGGACCTCGCGATCCGATGTCGTGAGTTCCATCGCTACACGGATGCCATCGCGGCTCTTAAAGCCTATGTCTCACTATGTGCAGACATGGACGACGACGAAGGCCGTCGAAAAGGCAACGCAGAGATCCGCGAGGCCAACGACTGCATTGAGAAGCAAAATACAATCAACCAGCTCACCGACAACTATACCCAACTCCGCAAACTGGCCGGTAGCACCAACAATGCAGACACTGCAATGACCACCAACTCCCGCCGCGTGTTTGACCTCCTCGCCGACCGCGGCAAACTGTACCTCGATCTCGGGCAAACCGCCGAAGCCCTTAAAGATTTCAACGAGCAAAAACGCATGGCTTACACCATGAAGCTCCCCAAACGCCGCGTCGAAGAGATCCTGCACAATCTTGGTGATGCCCTCACGGGCGAAGAACGGTACGCGGATGCCATCCGCACCTATCGCGAAGCACTGGATAAATTTGAAGGGCCGGACGAAACGCGACTCGAATTGCTGTTGCGGCTGGGCGAGGCGTACCTCAAGAACACCACCAGCACCGAGTCGTACGAAACCTTGTCTCGCACATTCGACGAAGCATACGTCCTCGCCCGCAAATTGGCCGATTTGGAGGCTCAGCGGGATGCACTCAAACTATTACACTCGGTTAACCTGCAACATCATTATGAGGCCAAGGCGAGGAATTATGCGGATAAGCTCGACCAGGTCGAGATATTGATGAGAGCTGCCTCGGCTGGAGAGACACCGGGGACGTCACAGCTGGACCAGGATTCAATGTCGGTGGGGAGCTACACGGGGGAAGAGTCGGCGGAACACGCGCCTGCGGCCCCCTATCCGGATGCGAATTTGTCCGAGTCGTCAACGTCCCCCCTGCCGGCGAGGAGGAAACGACCGACGATCCAAAGAGATGAGAATGGGGTGCGACCTGGCCCCATTGAGTTGTCTTCCCCGACGACCCACCCGGGACATCTGCTGAGACCTAAGGAAAACGTGCCACCTATGCGCCAGGATTTCACAAGCGATGCTGTATGTGTCGAAGTTATACTGTGGTTTTGTGCTGAACCGACATTCTAAAACTGATACTGGTGCAGCTCGATGTCCCACTTACGAGCCGCGCAAAGGACAAAGGGTCGAAATACAGAATTCACACCATTGTACGGATCATCTGCATTTCTTGCATGCGTTTGTTAGACATTAAGGCTAACTTCTGCTTCTCGCGCCGAACTTCTTTCAGAGCTCGGATCTGGATGTCAACCCCTTCCCACCGCCCATGTCCTGGCAACCAACAACAACAACCCCATCTACATCATGCGCCAACCCCAAAAAACTCGCCTCTTCATCCTCATCCACCACCCCAGCGCCCACCGTCCTATCCCTCCTTTCCAGCCCGTTACCCGCCACCAGCCCACCACCCCCAGTGGACCTAACCGCGAACACGAGTGCACGGAAACGAAATGTGGCACGCAAACGATTACGGATCGAGTCGTCCCCGGATCCGCCCGATGGTAGGGCGGAGATGCCCAACACACCATCGAGAACGGGGGGAATAGTGTATCAACGGCAGCCGGCTCCGTCGACCCCGCGATTGAGAAGAGCGGGCGTGAGTAGGGAGACGTCGCCGTCCCCACTGCCCCGACAACATTCCCTTCTCCCAATCACCGACATCAGCTCACGCTCTGCCACCTCCTCCCCGAGTCCCACCACGACAACCACCACGGCCCCACGCCCATCCACCCGGAGCCGCGGCTGCCGCACCCCGACCCACACCAACCACCAACAACCCACCCCAACGAGCAACCAGTCGCACGTCCCCGTGACCCCGACCCGTTCCACGCAACGCCGCAAGAAGCACCACCACCACCACCTCCAACAACCCCCACCTCAACCCCGCCCGCCATTCAAAGTCCGCGTTGTGATTGACAACCCCCGAGAAGAGAAGGAGATTTTTGCGATTGCGTGCCCCGATGGACCCCGGGGGACACCCAAAACGGTCGGCTGGCTTGTGGATGAAGCCAAGCGGAGGTTTAACGACATTTATAAGATCAAGGTAAACACATTGAGCAGCGGTCATTTGCAAAGGGAAAGACACGGGGATACGTACTAATCCGCTGCTTTTTCTTGCACCCCAAACAGCCCCCGATATTGAAAGTAGTTACCACGGACCCGGACACGAACGAACTGGAAACTTTGGGCTGCGATGATATCCTGACCGATGTCCTGACCCACAAGCAGAAAGTCACTTGTGTGTTGAGAAAGGAGGACGGTGCAGCTGTGAGCCTGTTTCCCATAGTGTCAAAATGAGAACATAGACCGAAATGAATCCACATTTTTTTTTTATCCCAGTAGCATTAGCTCAGAAAAAAGAATCTATTTTATTTCTTTTTCACTTCTCCTATATACGTTCATTCACTTTACATTTGTCTTAAACATAGCACTCATCAAGGGTTTATGACAGGGACATTTGCTTATCTGTCAAATGTGCATTGTGAATGCTATACAGGAAGGTTTCAGTCAACCATCTACAACTCCTGGTGAAATCAGTCTTGTAATCTTTCCATCTCTGAAAGAGCTTTTCAAGGTCAGCTACTGTCATGTAGTGAAATCTCGCGATGCCCAAGCGATGTCCAAGTTATGCATGTGAAAAGAAAGATTCAAAAGATGAAGACTGCAATAAAGAGCACAACAAACAATCATTCAAAGCATTTAAATGCATCTTTTGAATATTTGTAACTTCATCGCACATTGGAATGGTCTTTGTTTGATCAAGAGGCAAACATGATGCCAAGACTCACGAACGACGGGTTGTAGGGGGGTTGGTGCGAGGTAGCGGAGCGGAAGGAACGAAACAGCAGACAATATCCATCATGCTGTGCTCGTACCACCTTTCTCTTTGTTACTTTCGCACAGCCTCATTCATAGCCACACAAGACAATGACCAACAAACCACCGGGCGGACACCGTTTTTAACAGAACTAGAGAAAAAAACTGGTATGATTTTACAAAAGAATGAATCAATAAGACAATAAAAAAAAAATGATAACGGCAAATCTGATGCAATCAAAAGCAAGAGGGCGGGCAAATGGGATGTGAAGACTCCCAAGAACGCGGGGGCTGTCTAGAGGTGGTTGTATGCATATGTGTGACGGTTGGGGGGAAGAGATGATGCGCGGTAGACAATCGGAAGGGAATGAACGGAGGAAAGGGTAGGGAGAGCAAAGACATTTTACATCATGCCGCCCATACCGCCCATACCGCCCATACCCGGGGGACCAGCGGGCGCGTCCTTCTTGGGTGCATCCACAATCATGCACTCAGTGGTGGTGAGGAGGGAAGCGACACCCGACGCATCGACGAGGGCGGTGCGGACAACCTTGAGGGGGTCAATGATACCCTCCTTGATCATGTCAACGTAGTGGCCAGTGGCGGCGTTGTATCCGTAGTTGAAGTTGGATTTGCCTTCCTCAGCGGTGGACCTGAGGCCCTCGGTGGGCGCAGTGTAAGATTCGAGGAGGTGGCCGACAATGACGGAACCTTCTTCGCCGGCGTTGTTGACAATGGTTCTGCAGGGGGCTTGCACGGCCTTGCGGACAATGTCGACCCCGAGGGACTGGTCAAAGTTTTCGGGCTTGATGTTGGCGAGGAATTTGGAGGCCTTGAGGAGCGCGGTGCCTCCTCCGGGGACGATGCCTTCCTCGACGGCAGCGCGGGTGGCGTTGAGGGCGTCGACGAACCGGTCCTTCTTCTCACCCACCTCAACTTCCGAAGATCCACCGACCTTGATGACGGCAACACCGCCGGCAAGCTTAGCGAGACGTTCCTGGAGCTTCTCCTTCTCGTATTCCGAGGTAGTGGCACCGATCAGGGAGCGCAGCTGTTCCGAGCGCTGGCTGATAGCGTCCTTGGATCCGGCGCCGTTGAGGAAGATGGTGTCATCCTTGGTGATGGTGGCCGAGTTGGCGGCGCCGAGGTCTTCAGGGGTGCACTTTTCGAGCTTGACGTCAAGGTCGTCACTGAAAACGGTTCCACCCGTAAGGATGGCCATGTCCTGGAGGATAGCCTTGCGGTTGTCACCGAATCCGGGGGCCTTGACGGCACAGACCTGGACCTGACCACGGAGCTTGTTGAGAATGCAGGCAGCGAGGGCCTCGCCGTCAATGTCCTCGGCGACAATCAAGAGAGGGCGGCGACGAGTGGCGGAGATCTCAAGGGCGGGGAGGAGGTCCTGGAGCTGGGAGATCTTGCGCTCGGACAGCAGGATCAGGGGCTTCTCAAACTCAACCTTCTGGGAACGGGTGTCGGTAATAAAGTACGGGGAGATGTAACCACGGTCAAAGCGCATGCCTTCGGTGATGTCAAGCTCGTCAACGAGGGTCTTGCCCTCCTGGACGGTGATGACACCCTCCTTGCCGACCTTTTCCATGGCCTGGGCAATCAGCTGACCGACGTGCTTGTCGCCGTTCGCGGAGATGGTGGCGACCTGGGCGATTTCCTGGGAAGTGGTGATGTTGCGCTTGTTTTCCTGGAGAACCTTGACGACCGTGTCGACGGCCTGCTGCACACCTTTACGCATCTCAGTGGGGTTGACACCGGCGGCAACGTTGCGCATACCCTCCATGAAAATGGCCCGGGTCAGAACGGTGGCGGTAGTGGTACCGTCTCCCGCAACCTCGTTGGTCTTGTTGGCAACGTCCTGCACGAGCTTGGCACCGAGGTTCTCAAACTTGTCCTCGAGAACAATAGACTTGGCAACCGTCACACCGTCCTTTGTGATCTTTGGGGAGCCGTATGATTGCTCTGTCAACTCATACAAAAAATCAGCCTACTCCCTATCCCCAAACCCTGTCTCCTTTCCCCTTTCTATTTTCCCCAACTTACCAATAATCACATTCCGTCCCTTAGGTCCCAGCGTAACAGCAACCGCCTTGGCCAAGATTTCCACACCTTTAGCCATAGCCGCACGCCCCTCCTGTCCAAAGAGAATGTCCTTGTGACCGCCAAAGTGCCGGACCTGGATGGCGGCAGTTGGGCGCGCAGACAGGGCGGCCCGACCGAGTTTCGTTGATGCGCGGAACATGATGTGTGCGTGATGTGTGTGGTGAAGTGAAGTGAAAAAGGAGATCTATAGGAGATCTAGTGATTGGGAGGATTCGTCAGCTATGTGTGATCTGAGATTTGGAATGGTGGGGTGTGCGGTTGTCTCTTCGCCAGCGGTGAGAGTCGCTCTATCGCTAGTTGATGGACTTGGAAGGTGGTTGGGAGGGGGTCTTACCTGTTTTCTTTTTTGTGATGAGCGGAGAAACAACAACAACAAACAACAACAACAGCTACGACAACGACGACGAGACCACGAACCTTCTCGAAAAGTAACGAATGCTCAAAATTCGCCGATGAGAAAGATCCATTAGGCCTAATATGACTAAATAACCACTCATGGGACACCAGTCTTGTTGTCTTAGCAACAACGGACCCAGATTGACACTTTCTCGCAAAATGCCAATCCTAGGTGGGACAAAGTATTGACAGTATTTCCTCTCTTATTATCACAATTCATTTCCTTTCTACAAATATATAATACCTATACAACGCGCTACATAAATATCCCTCATCGTCGCTGCCCACCTACACAACTACGCTGGAGCCGTAAGATCATCCTCGCTCTCGCTGAAATCGCCCTCTTGAGCCTCTTCTTCGTCCTGCGACGACTCCTCAACGTCAATTTCATCGTCAGCATCATCATCATCACCCTCATCATCATCATCGTTTGCCGACTCCTCTTCCTCCTCATCAACATTGCTTTCATCCCCTTCCTTTTCGCTACCATCTTCATTGCTTTCTTCTTCCTCCTCTTCTTCACCTTCGCTGTCATCCTTCACAGCGGAATGCAGTTTTCGTTGCTGTTGCTGCTGCTGCTGCTGTTGTTGTTGTTGTCGTCCCGCTGCCCGTGTTCGCAATCCCATCCCAACAGGCGCCGCTTCTGCTTTTGCCAATGACGCCGGCTTGGCCTCCCGGTTGCGGCGCTTTCTCGCCTGTTCGTCGTCGTCATCCAGAAGATCATCAAATTCGCGGTCCGAGATGTCCCCGCGTCCTGCCGGGCCAAGAATCGTCGTTTTGCGGACCTGACGGCCGGATCGCGTGCGGAGGACAGGATCCTTGTTCTCGTCCTCTTCTTCGCTTTCCTCCGACTCATCCTCGGCATGATTCGCTTTGCTTTTGTCCTTCTTGGCTGATGGCTGGACCATCAAACCCGTGTGCTGCAACGCTTTTAACTCGCGAGTCATGCGCGAAGGTCCGTTGGTTGATCCAGCGGTTGAAGTCGCACTCGTCGGTGCAGGTGATAGGGACGCGCTCTTCTTTCTCGCTCCCGCCACATTGACTGCCTTGGCAATAGCTCCACGCTTGTTTTTCTTTGCAGCGGCCTCGGCTTCCACGCGGTCGGCTTCCACCTTCGCCAGAATGACCATGACGTCTTCACACCAAGCATAGACGCCAGCCACCGTCTCCACCTTTTCTATCCAGGGCGGCAAGGTTGCGTTTTTGCCAATGGCGGTGATTGCCTCGTCCTTGTGTCCCTTTTCCTTGTCCGCGTCCTCCGCGATTGCCGCTTCAACTTCCGATGATCCATGCCATTTGGCAACCCACGACGCAATAGCCTTCTTTACGCCCTCGAGGCCGCTATCGAGTGGTACGTCGCAGGCGTTACCAGTCCACGCCTGACCCAGCTTCTCCAAAAACTCCTTCAGCTCGCACAAATCGGTTGGCATTATTGGCATTTCGATCGGAGCACAGCGGCTCTGTACCCAGGCATGGAAGGCGCGTACAGATTGCATCTGCGTGCCAGAAGCACGCGCGCCAAGCACGCCAGCGGCGGTTGAGATGCCAACTCCGTCGAGGACGCTCTTGAGGCCGCTCCGTAGCTCTCGCTCCCGGACGCCTTTCTCGTTGCATACACGGTAGAGCTTCAAGATCGCGGGCAGGGTATCAAGATAACTGAACTGGTTGTCCATCGAGACCCGGATCTCCCGTTTTGCTTCGTTGTCTGGGGGCGTGTAGTACGCTCCAGCACCGGGAGTCGCGAGCGCTGACGCTATTCCCTTCCCTTTCGTGTCAGGTGGTACATCAGGGTCGTAGTATCCGTAGCCAACCGTCTCAACAATCAGGCCATAAATGGGGTTTGGAAATGGTGGTCTAGACGCTTCCGGCGTCGCATCAGAATCAAGATCAATAGGGTCCACGAGTTTAGGGGCATTCCGAACAGTAATCCACCAATATATCCGTCCATATCGATCCTGACCGAGGCACTTGCCAGTGTCTGATCGGAGCATCCGCTCCAGTGCCGCGTACCGGGCGCTCCAGGTTGTCTCGTCATCGCAGACGCGCGCGTAAGCCCGCTCGGCGCCTGCAAGTTTGGTAAGGAGTGCAGTGTGGTCCTTTACCATGACCGCTTGGCGAGCCCGCAAGGCCTTCACTTCCCGGGTCTTTCGTTCAGTCTTGTCGCGCGAGACCAGCCGTTGCAGAGCCCGACCCCGTCGTTTATTGCTCTTTTCTTCATGGTCAGAGGTATCTTCCCTATCCTCATCTCCATCAGTCTCTTCAGCTTGCGCTTTCAGGACGGTGTTCAATTCTGCTTCAACGTTGTCAATCTGCTCTTGCATTTCTTTCAAATTAGCTTCCAAAGTTTCGTGGTCGTCCTTGAGCGCCTTCTTTCTGCTCGCAGTTGCCCACTTGTCAGTCCGCATCTCTTGCAACCGTTGCAAGGCCTCTTTCATTCTGTCGTGGAATTCAGGGCCGCGCTGAATGCAGTGCACCAGATAGGCAAAGACCTTCACATGCGTTGCTGGTGGGATGCAGGCAAATTCGACTGTAGAAAATAATTTCCCAGCGTCCTGCATGTTATCCTCTTCTGATCTCAGCAAATACTGCGCCACGCGGTGCTGTACTGAAAGACGCGACACTGCTGTCTCGGGATTCACCGCTCTGTACAGCGCTTGGTAAATGGCCGCCAGATGTTTGAAATGCAAGGCCCCATTGCAAATGTATTCTTCAAAGCGATCTACAAAACAAGCATGATACCGTTAGCATATGAAGACGCGAGAAACCATCCTTGACTGTGGTCGTACCCAGTTCATAATAATCTTCCTTCAGATCCTCGTCGCCAAGAAACTCCCAAAAAACCTTGCAAAATTCGGCAACGGATGACAGCTCGAAAGCCTCCGGTATCGTCAATTTCCGCCATGGAACCCCTCGATCCCTTTGATTTTCAATTGGCATATTCTTGAAGGTTGGGAGTGGTTTGCTGTGGGGCAGCATCTCATCAGCCAGGTCATCCATGATCTTGGTGGGCTTCTTCCCCAGCGCAGGTCCGACGGGGAAAGCAAGTTCCAGAGCGGACTTTGCGTTTTTCCTAGGCGGGTCGTCCGTCCGCATCGCCATCGATGTTGCAGGCGATCTGAGCGCCGCACTTGCTGAGAACGCAAGTGACGCTTGCTTGAGCGAGGTTTGATCTTTCTGAAATCCGACGGTTGATGAGTAATGAGGCAGCAAGTCGTTATTTTTACGTGTCGCTTCTCAGGGCGGATGCACTCAATCTGATGCTCACCTTCTTATGAGAGACCTTGTGAAAGCCCGGTTTGGAAGAGCAGGAGGTCGAGTTCTTTGGAGAGATGTCATCCGCGGTGCCTTTGACAACCTGTATCGCACCGTTGGGTTAGCTTTGGCGGAGTAGAGTCTACCGGGAGGCAAAAGCAGGACAACTCCAAGTACCTTATGATGAGCAGCCGGCTCCGACTTTGCAGTTCCAAAGCTCAATCTCATTTGCTTCTTGGTGTCCAAGGGATCTGGGAACGTATCACCAGGGCCACTCTTTCGTTTTGGCGCCGGTGTGCCGAGTGGTCTCCGTTTTTGCTTCGGAGGAGCATCCTTTCTCGCAGCCACGGTTGCCGCCAAACTCCCAGCAACCGGGCTTGACGGGGAAACACCTGGCGACCGTGACGGCTTCTTGTCCGCATCGAACGTTAGATCAATCATCATATCGTGCCTCTTCACTGCATTCTGTCCAGGTGCAACATCGTCATCGATGGCACGCGTAGGTTTTCGGCTCCAGTTTTCGCTCTCTTCGCCACGAGACTTTCTCTTTCCCGCGGAGAAAGCAGGGAGATCAATGACAATGTTGGTCTTCCCAGGACGCACGCCGGCAGGACGTAGGTCGCCGTCGAATGACTTTGTTCTGCCTCCTTCCCTGTGAGTAGCAGAGTTGGGCCCGTTCCCGGCGGAGAGCCACGTGGTCAAGTGGGTAGGCTCTTTCTTGTCGACGAGTTCGGGCATGCCTCTGGGAACTAGTGACGGTTCGGCCCTGTCGAATTGCCTATGAGCAGCAAGGCAGGGTTATGAGGAGCGGGGAGCAGTTGATGTGTGGAAGCCTTCGAGATTTCCGAAGAGAGGAGGAAGTTTGTGTATGAAGTATAGGGCTATAGGAGTCTGCGCAGAAGCCGGCTTGGAGAGCGATGGGGATGAGGGTATAACAATGGGGCTTTGAAGATAGGACATTGAGGAGGGGAACGAGGAGGTGAGATAGAGACTATTCAATAGTAAGACCTGCTTGGTTTTAACCCATTTCCGGCCTTATCAATGATTGGCAAAGCTTTCGGACTTTTGCCCCTACGCGACACCTTCCCTTTCTCGCGGATTCCTGTAGTGAATGGAATAATAGACAGCAAAGAGCATTTGGTACCCAACGAACATTTGGATTCTATTGCAGGCTTGTATATATTGACGTGAAGGTACTCAACATCATTCCGATCCTATATCCCTTGCCCCACATTCATGAACCTATGACCAAAGTTCACAGAGAACAGGTTGCACACTCAACAAGAAAGAGAAGAATGGACACTCTCCACCGACACTTCCGCATATATGATCGACTTTCTACAGGAGGTTTTTCGCTCCGAGAATGGTTTTTATTTACGATGCCGGCTTGTCTGGCGTAGCTGAAGCATTGGATGTCGACGCCTTTCGCAGGAACTCGCCCAGCTTCGCAATCGTCTGCTTGTGCCCACCAACAGAATCCTGCTGCGGCTGATGCGGCTGCTGGAGCGACGCATCAGCCGCAGATTGTTGAGAAGGTGCACTGAGGCCAACTGCTGCTGGTGCCGCTGTTTCAGTATGTGAGATTGCGGCCGGGGATAATGATGAAGAAGCAGGGGACGGGAGATGGGGCTGAGGAGGAGTCGGAGCAACATCCGTAGATGCTGCCAGTGACGATGCCGGAGCTGCAGAGCTGCTGCTGTGAGAGACGTGTTTCAGCCTTGGTCGCAAACCATGCACAGACGACGGTGCGTCAGGTACCGAATACGGTTTCTTTTTGTGCGCGGTGCTGAGCGGGTGCGGAGCGTGGTGATGATGGTGGGCGTGTCTGTACAATTTCAAAGACGGGTGGGTGGCGTGAAGGTGGTGGAGGGACGGGTGAGAGTGCTGGTGGTGTGGGCACGGTGTGCAAGAGCGCCGACCACAAGCGGCTGTGGCGGGTGCATCGGGTTGGTGCGGTGGTGATGGAATGATGCCGGCCTGGGATTGCGCAAGGAGTTGTTGTTGGAGCCAGACGTTTTGCTGATGGAGCTCCTGGATGTGGTGCTGTTGGCGGTGGACGAGCTCGTCAACGGGTGGGGGAGGGTGTGGGTGCGGAACTCCGCCTGTTCGAGATGTGACTCGTTTAACGGCTGTGCGCGGTTCAGCTGCGCATGCCGCTGCTTCGCGTGGGTTGGCTGTGATGTTGCCCAGTCCTGGGCGACCCAACAAAATCATCGGATCGAGCGCTGTCCCCGAAGGCGCAGATTGGAGCCACCTGGTTGATCGAGGTGCAAGGACATCAGGGACAGGGCCACCCGGGGCAGTCCGGACAATGGGACCTCTGACCAGCACCGCTGGACGCCCATCAGGCGCATCAGAGATGATCCTCCCGCGGGTCATGTGTGGGAGCAAGAACGGCCGCCCCGTGCTGGCGTCAATTGGGATGGCACTTTCGGGCATGCGGTATGGGCCGTAGTGCACGGGGTCACCTCGGCTGCCCTGGGGCCCTGCGGCCGGGGCGATGGAGGCTCGAGATGCTTGGATGGCTGGTTTGCCAGAGAGGATTGCGCGGATGGAAGGAAGCGGGACGCGCTCTTCGGAATTTGTATCGGGTGGGATTCGTCGAGCGCTTCGAAGAAGGTTGATTTCGTTCAAGGGTTTCAATTTGATCCCGTTGCCTGCTTTGCGACGACTGCTGCTGTTGTTCGCGTTATGGATGCCTGCTGCTGGCTTTGATTTTGACGATGATGCTGATGGTGCTACGACTGTCGAGCCCGCTGTCTTATTCTTGTTCCGCTCTTCAACGTCCTTGTACGTTGGCGCATGAATGTCATAAGTGGACAGCAGGTAGTTGTCCAAATCCATCGAACCGTCTACTGCCATAATGTCTGACCGGAGGGCTTCGAACCGACCCGGGATGTCGCCCGTCAGACCATCGAGCGGGCCGAGACCCAACCCCAACCTTGCGTCGTCATGCTGCTCTCGCGCTGAAGCGGCGAAAGAAGAGCTGTCAGTGGTTGCGGGCGTCGCCTGCCAGTCCATTGGTTTCTCAGTTGTTGTGAGTGTAGCTGCGTTGGTGGGCTGCCAGTCCATGTGCTTGTCCGTGACGGGCATGTCGCTCGGTGAAGTCCGGTTGAGCCCACGGGTTCCGCTTGCACGAAGACGTTGCAGTTGCTGCTGCTGTTGTTGTTGTTGTTGTGGAGCTTCAGGCACCGACTCGGACGCGCTCGCCTGGCTCTGCGCATCTGAGTCGGGAAAGCTTTGATGGATGGGCGCCGTGTGGAGACTGACAAGTGCTTCTGCAGCCGACAGAGCCGGATCAAGCGCGAGCATGTTGTTTTAGAGCCGATACAAAATCGTCTTCCTAGCCTGGAGCAGGAAGAGTTGGTAGTTCGATCTTTGTGTGTTGGCAGCGACCAAGAAGGACTTGATCGACCGACGAGATAAATAGAAGCTCAGGATGTAAGGTCTATGGTTGTGAGTGGCCGACGTCCCAGCAACTTTGTAGCAAAAAGGTAAGTAAGAGAATGAGAGGGAAGCGAGAGTAACGCGCGGGGTTGTTTATTTTGAGGAAGAGTCACTTGGGGCGCGTTGCGACGTGTGGAAAGGGAATTTTATCTCAAATTCAACCCCGCTTCGCCTTCGATGTGTCTGAGTGCGGTGTTTTTCTAATGTGAAGCAGTGTCCCGCAAAAACAGACGGAGGGCAATCTTGGCGTGAAAGAAAAAGAAGCGAAGGGAAGGTAGGAACGAGATGGGCCAGGCCGCGCGGAAGCAGATAGCTGGGGGAGCCAGACGCTGAGGAAGAAAGTTTGGGGTGCCATGCTGTCAGAATTGGATTACGAGAAAGGGCGCTCTCGACGCGTTTATTATGTCAGACGTGTGTCAGCAAACGGAAAACAAATGTGAGGATTAGTCAGCTTGCTGCGCTTAACGATGAGTCACCATACGAAAGTTGCGTCGTGGCTGCTCCCATTTTGACAACGACGACACCAAAAAGGAAAAGAATAAAACAGACATTTCTTGAAAGTCTGAAAAGAAAAGGTGGATTGACTGCAACAATGAGTGCAACGGTGCTCTACAACAATGCAGTGAAGCAGACGCATCAGCTACAGCAAGAACTCGCCCAGCTGGAAATAGGCCGGGACCATTCAGCAGCCATTCAAGGTATATTCCTACCTCTCAAATAGCTCAATATCCGCCTGCAGCCTGCTAAAAAACTCAATATGACCATCAGGTCAGATCAACGCTGGCTTAGCGTCTCTGCAACGTTGTGCGAATGATCTGGATGATTTCGCGCGGAGGGAGGTGACGGCTGCGAAGAAGGAGAAAGCTATCGCGTAGGTAAAACACGTCCGACGTTGGGAGTGGAAGTAACGACAAATTGGTTGCTCATGCTTTTTTGTTGTGTCTCGGGGTGTGGTTTTTGCAGGAGAGCAAAGAAGGTGCGGGAAGATTATACAGCGATACATGTCGCGTTCACGAAATGGAAGACAGAAGAACGAGCCAAGGTGCGTTCAGCTTTGCACCACCCATCACCACCTTCCAGGCTTGTCGAATTGACACGCGTCCTAGGTTGCCGCACAAGAACGGGAAGCTCTCCTAGGGTCCAGCTCCACGCATGCCGACCGCCGCACATCCTCCGCCGTCAAACACGGCTCCACCGACCCGCGGTCCGCCGACATGTCGATCCTCATGTTCGACAGCATGCTCAAAGAGAACCAAGTACTGGACGCCTCGGGCAACCGTATGGATGAGATGCTACATATGGGCCAGGAAGCATTACAGGAGCTGTATCAGCAGAGGGACACGTTGAAGGCAAGTACGGCGAAGCGCCCCCGGAATTCCTGTTGTTTCTGGGTACGTGTGTTGATCGTGTGGTGACGCGTTCTTTAGGGCGCGCAACGGAGACTATACGATATTGCCAACCATCTGGGCCTATCCACTTCGGTGATAAAGTATATTGAACGGAGAACGACGGAAGACAAGTGGCTGTTTTTTGGAGGGGTCACGATAACGATACTGGTCATGTGGTTTATTGTGCATTATTTGGGATAATGGGAAATTTTGATTTAACGATAAAAGGATGGAATTATGATACAGTTACAATTGTGAGGGGAGTGATGGTAGGTCTATGTGTAGAAAAGCTCTGCATGTCTTCAACGCTATCAGATAGGGGTGGGGAGGAGAACTACTGCTGCTCAGTAGCCGCCTTCGTCAACCCATCCGCATACTGGAACGCCCCACTCGTCTCATACTCGTACATATCCAGACCCACAATACAGCTTTCTCTAACCACTCGTTCCGGGTCGTTAACAAACTGCTTGAGAGCCTCGAGGCACTCTGGTTCGGCGATACTGCCGAGGGCTTCGGCGCATTCGTGACGCACCATGCCCTCTTCACTGGTGTTGGAGAGGCATTTGATGAGAGCGGGGACACTGGCGGGGTGTTGCATTTGGCCAAAGATGTAGCCTAACCGACCAACGAAAAAAAAAAAAAAAAAAAAAAAAAAAAAAAAAAAAAACCGTTTCATGATGAGGACATCAGAGGGTTAATCAAAAGTCACTGCTTACGACATACCAATCTCATGTCTGAACAACGCACTCTCATCATGCAATCCCTCGGCCAACGCCAACACACTCTCCGCATCGCCCCGATTTCTCAACGCAAACATGGCGCGGTACCGCTTAAACAGTGACAACTCTGTATCCAGCAACATGGCCCTCAGTTCCGCCGTCGTCTTCTCCTCCTTCTGCTCCACCGGCGGCGCAGGGTCGACCGACGTGTACGGGCCCGAGGACGCCTCAGCAGTAGCAGTTCCATTCCGCAACGACACTTCATATTCGATCTTCTCAATCGCCAATACACAGGTTTCTCGCACAGCGCGGGAGGCGTCCGTGTCGCGGTACTGAATCAATATTGGTAAACTCTGCTCCAACCCAATTGCGCCCATCGCCTCGGCCGCCTCGTGGCGCACCATTGGGTCTTCATCCAGTGTCTCTAGCACCTTGACGAGGGTAGGCAATGCGTCCGGGTTCCGCATTTGACCCAACACGTATGCGAGTTCATGTTTCAGGAGCGCGGAATCGTCGGCGAACCCTTTGCTGATAATGTCGACGGATTCGCTGCTGTTGAGGGATTTGAGCGTGAAAAGAGCCCGGAAACGCCGGTCGAGTGGGACCGTCGGGTCATTCAACTGCGAATCGAGGGAGGCGTAGGTTTTGGCGTCGGCGACGACAGGAGATGTGCTTGTTACAGTCATTTTTGGGACTGCCGTGAGTGCTGGGCGTGGGCGTGTGTGTATGGGACTATAGCACTGCACTAAAGTCTGGACAAAGAAAAAAAAAAAAAAAAAACGAAAAAAGTGTTGACAGGTGAAAGGAGCGTTTGTTCCGGCAAGAAGTGGCTTGGGTTCCGGTTTCACAAAACCAACGCGCTTTCTCGCTCCTATTCCGTGTCAGGTTCAAGCATGTCTGATATTCTACAAAACGTTATTATCCCACCTCTCTGCTGATGCTCTTCGGCCAGGGATATACAAAAGCAGTGAAAGAAAAGGGGGAAAGCCTGCTTGCACAATTCCGACAGTCACTCAGAAGAGCACGGCCAAAATAAAATACAAAGGATCTGCGTGCACTTTGGCTCCTCAACAGAAGCTAATTGTTATCCGAGATTCCACCAGCTCCTTCAATGTTCCACAGGTCTGGTGGAAGCAAAACGACGACCCGGAAGGGTTTCGAACCCGCAACCTCTGGATTCGAAGTCCAACACGCTGCCATTGCGCCACCAGGCCGATGTGCCGCACGGTGGCGGGCAAAAAAACTGTTTTATTTTGCTTGTCATTCGTGCTAATGACTTCCGGACGAGAATGCAACCTTGCCTCTCACATATGAGAGGTAAACCACCCTTCTTACGAAGCTTTTTGATCCGGAAAACGTGCAAACCATTCGCCGATGTTTTGGTACACCCTACGTGGACACCAAACTCGTTTCAAGGCTGCTGCTCCCGAACGAGAAAATGGCCAAAAACTCGTCACCGCTAGAACGAGCGCCGTTGACTGTACTGGGATGGCAACAGCTCGTACTCGGTCCATCTGGACCATGTTAAGCGAATGAAAAGTCAACATCAAACACGCGAGCGAGAAACACAAAAAAAGTATTCAACGAGCCAGTCAGGGGTCGAACCTGAGACCTTCTCCTTCGGAGGGAGATACGCTGCCACTGCGCCACAAGCCCGTTATGACTTCTGTTCATGAATAGAAAGTAAGATATAATCGTGATCCAACAGCGGCCACACAATACATTGTTTCGTTCTCCAGTGGTTATTTAAACAAAGTTACGGATGATTGGCGCTCTTGCCAGCCAAAATAACTGGCTTCAAAAATGAAACACTGATGATCAAAAACGAGGACGTGGGCGGTGACAGCCGAGAGACGATTTGCTAACCTATGGAAACTCGCCTGAGCTGCAGTTCAATGAAACATGAAACATTGCTGACTGCGCTTGCGCCACACGCAGTCAAATTTCGAACCATTTCCCGCCCGCCGCACCTGCGGACCCTCTTCTCTGCACGCCATATAGGCTGGAGTTCTACGTAATTATCTTGTCAAGGGTGCTTGCACCCCTCTGACAGAAATGAAATTGGATTCGATACAGAGAAGATTAGCAGGGCCCCTGTGCAAGGATGACCCGCGTACGCTGAGTGGATCCGGTTCGCCGGCCAATTGTTTTGCCTCGGATATGTGGCAGTTTAATGATTGGATTATGCCGCGTAGTATATTATATGTACAAAAGGAACAGAAGGACACACCCACTAGTGCGTCGCAAGTGTCACTGGGAAGGAGCAAGATATGCGTAGAATGCGTGGGGGTGGCTATGAAACCCAACTTTCATCTAAAAGTTGTACCCCAGTGCTTTTCTCAGATCTTTATTCATTCCTTCCAAGACGGGTCGTTCCCAGAGATCAATAGCCGTGTTCGCGACGGCATCCATGTCCACAACGCGTTCGACATTGGTGAACAGGTATACGAGTTCGGTGGCGGAACGGACGGCTTCGATTTTGCGTTTGCAGGCGAGGAGGAGCGAGAGGCCGAGGTAGGGGAAGATGCCGGGGGCGCCGCCGATGAAGATGTCCCAGATACTGTTGTGGGGGGGGGGGGGGGAGAGCATGAGAAAAAGGATGGGAAGATCGGGTTGTGAAATCGGAAAACTACGTACCCTTCTAGAGATTGTGGCGGGAGCACGTTTGCAAAGTAGGTTCGGAACCAGCTATGGGGAGGAATCATGTGAGAATGTGAACGTTGTCCACCGTTCGTGGTTATGAGACAGCCGTGCGAGTACCTGTAGCAATAGACATCTAGACAATTTCCAAAGGAGAGGATGTGGTTCAACAAGGGTGCATTTTGGGCCTTGAGCAGATTCTGTAGGGCACCCATCTCTGTCATGATTCGTTCTCGTTCCTAGCGAGCAAAGGGGGGGGGGGGTAGGGGAATACAAGAATAAAGTAAAGTTGTAAGCTCAGTGAAAAAACGGAAATCCCCCAAGAGAGATGCATTACATTTCACACACGCGCGCTAGAACTCACGGCATCAATCGCCGGCCCATGTCCAGGCAGCGAGACATTGTATTTAAGGACAAACGACTCAAACAGCCAGTAGGCGTCGGACTCGCTCGTATCGCAGACTTCGAGCATCATGTTGGCGAGGGCGTGCAGGTGGGACAGGGACGGGAGAGAGGTGGGGGTGAAGGCTTGGGAGAGGTGGTGCGGAGAGCGCGTGTCGAGTTGGATGAGGAGCATGTAGACCATTGTGCTAGCGGTGAGGTTGTCATCTGGTCTGCGTGAACGAGGACAACATAGGTTAGTGGTTCATTTCTGGCCCCAATTGTTCATGTAGATTACCTGGTGGCCGACGATGGACGACTCAAAACGGCGACACACTGCTTCAAGTCCTGAAACTGTTCCTCGCGTTGGGCATCCACAAACGGCCAGACTTCTTTGGCCAGGGATATGGTGCCCAGCAGCACCTTCCACACCAGCGGGCGATAGGCATGCGGGATGCGGACCCATAGACAGAGCTTGTTCAAGCGTTCGATGTCTGTATATGCAAAAGAGAGTGTCAGAAGAGTGACAGAGTGAGCGCGAGGGGGGAGGTGGGTGGAGGTCGTTGTTACCGAGAATGTCGCCCTGGAGGGCAGTTTCGAGAGAGGGTTTCGCTTGGACAACCTGCAGGCCGAGGGAACCAAAGTAAGTTTTTCTAAAGTTGGCACTTGCCATGGCCTTCCTCTGTCCCGACCAAACAGCGACGAACTACAGGAAGTCTCCAAGACAAAAGTTGGAATGCAACATCAGCACTGCTGTACGCATTGGACTGACCTAGATCTAACATGCATGCTTTGGTCATAATTCCTTCTAGATCTAGTATACAGCAAAAGGGCCACAAATAGACACGTGAAAGAATGGCACCTCCGGAGTCAATCAATTTATGCCCATTTGGGATTGATGAATTTGATGGACTGATGGAAGATGATGATGTCAAGCCCACATTCACATTCAAATGTAGACAAGAATAGCTATCAATATGGAAATGTGTAAACAAAATAATCAGCCCATCTACGTATCTACAGTACTTGCTTGTGCATGGTGGACACTTGTGTGGGTAGATACTAGAAAGCGCGCGTCAATGAGATCAACGCACATGCAAATAATAACGCGTGTGTAGAATGAGGGGACGCTCGTGTCCTCCTATGACGCCCTCTTTTTTTTTTCCCCCTTGCGCATACATTCTTTTGCAGAGGACGCCATTTTATGCAACTCTTGGCGACGTCCAGTATCATACGCTGCGCACATTGAACGCGCGAAACACTGGGAGGGACCTTTGGTTTGACAAAAAACCTCATACTGACCCTCAGCGCCGGCATTGTTGACTCCCACGCTCCCCGGCCACTCTCAGCACAATGCTCTCCTACATCCCCGTCGTCGGCCGTCTGCGAGTCGTAGACTACCTGCGTCTCTGCATCGCCGTCTCCATCCTCATATTTGAGCCCGTCCTGCGGTTCGTCTTTGCCATATTCACTCCCTTGCGATATATCGTCGATTGGGTCAGACGCGTTCTCGTCTCCAAAGATAAGCTGGAAGGCCCTATGATCGATGAGGATGGAAGACCCATCATCGCTCAGTCTGCGGAAGACGGCATTGGAAAGGCGGAAAAGATTCTGGAAGGATTGAACTCGACAGAGGATTTTGTCCGATTCTGGTAAGGCGTGACTTTGAAGCGTCGGCAGTAAGGAGTTGAAGCGCGACAAGCGACGATTGAATCCTTGCCGAGGCGTGATTGGAGCGAAGCGCGGGCCTATCTCGCGCAGATCCAAATTGGAGCTCTCGCTCGAGTATTGTCATCGCTTGCTCACTCTCTCCCCTCTTCCGTAGGGGCTTCCCTTTCCAACACCACTATGTGACTAGCAAAGACGGGTACATTCTCGCACTCCACCGCATCCCTTCTTCGCGCGCGGCTCACGAAGCAAAGAAGCGAGAAAAGGCAGCTGCACGCCGATCTGGTGCGCGACAGACTCCGCGACACACCGCTAGCAACCGTCCCGTCGTGTTGCTGTGGCATGGGTTCCTCATGTGTTCTGAAGTCTGGGTATGCACGCCCGACCCGAAACTGTCCCTGGCCTACACACTCGCAGACGCTGGATATGATGTCTGGTTGGGAAACACGCGAGGAAACAAGTACAGCTGCAAGCATCGGAACCTGAAGCCGACTGACGAGGCCTTCTGGGACTTTTCGATGGATCATCTGGCATTGTACGATTTGCCAGACGCTGTCGATGTATGTATATATGCCAGTCGTTTGTGCTCATGCATAGAATCGACAGCACATACTCATCAGTGTCTTTCTCTCGTAGTACATTCTTAAAGTCACTGGTGTCCCGTCTCTTTCGTACATTGGTTTCTCCCAAGGAACCGCTCAAGGCTTCTCGTCTCTTTCCATCAATCCTCGTCTGAACAAGCGCATCAACTTATTCGTTGCCCTCGCCCCTGCCGCAAAACCCATGGGTACGTGCGGGCTGCGAGTCGCCAAAACCGGTGATTTTTCCACTTACTTTCTGTTTGTTTCGCACAGGTCTGAACAACAAGTTCCTTGGGACCATGCTTAACATGTCACCCGAGGTCATCTTTTTGCTGTTTGGACGCAAGTCTTTACTTGCGACAGCCCTCTTTTGGCAAAGCATTCTGTCTCCGCTGAGCTTTGCGTGGCTGATCGACGTGTCTTGCAAATTTTTGTTCAAGTGGCACGCGGAAATGATCGACCACAAGAATGTTGTCTACCAGCATCTTTATTCGTACACCTCTGTGAAATGTGTGGTGAGTCGCAAACAAATGGTATAGTGCGTACCGCCTGTATCCGTAGGTAACTGTTTTGCTTTCCCGCCCAGGTCCACTGGTTCCAAATCATTCGCAATGGACGATTCCAAATGTATGATGAAAGCCCCACCGTCCTACCCAACTCATCGTCAGGTCATGTTGTTCCGAAATTCCCCACCGAACACATCCAGACACCCATTGCGCTATTCTACGGCGGGAAAGACACACTTGCAGACATGACCTGGCTACTGGAAGAAACTGCAACTCCCATCTACTGTCTCAAAGTGGATGAGTATGAGCACGTCTGCTTTTTGTGGGCCCGCGGGCTTGACAAGACCGTTTACCCCGCTGTTCTCGGTCTCCTGCACGAGTACGCTGAAACGTGGGCCGACCCGTCCTCCTCCACAGCCGTGACGGTCGAACCAAGCTCTCTCCTCACCGTTCCCTGGATTTCTGAAAAACAGATATCGCAACTGTTGGAGATGGGTCAAGGACACCTTGACGAAAGTGGAACCAAGGTTGTCCTCGATGGCCGAATCAGCGCACATCGTATGTTGATGGCCGGCTCTCAGGTCCTTTCGCGCATGGGCACGTGGTCCGATGGCCTCAGTCCCTTGCTGGACGGCAAAACGGGAAAAGTCATGACAGGCGGATCCATGGTGTCCACGCCTGCCCGCGAGAAGGAGGAAGAGGACGCCCTTCAAGCCGCGATCCTCAAGGCCCTTCACACGGACAAGTCGGAAACGAACCTCGCACCGCTGGTGACAGAACGCGGGAAAGGCGGCGGTCGCCACCCAGTCGCCGGAAACCGCCGTAGCATCTCGTTCTCGGGAAATAACGGCAAGAGCATGGCGCCAATGTCGCGACAGACCTCGTTCCATACACCCCCCTCTACAGGCAACGGTCCCAATCCGTTCCCCCTTACGCGACCTTGGAGCGATGCGTCACCCATCATGAGCGATTCGGAAGAGGATAACTTGGAGAACCATGATGATGACGACGACGACGATCACTTTGTGGATTCTCGAAGCGATGGCACTGTTACTCCGAATAAGACCAATGGTGTTGTCGTGAACCGCAAACGAGGCTCGGCAGCAGATTACACTGATTGATATTCGACCAATGTCGTACACTGTCCGTACGATCTTCAGCAACCTTGTCTTGAAATTCTCAAACATAACTTAGCTTTTTGAACGTGAATTGTCTCTCGCTAGCGTCGTTGAGCATTCTATCTTTTCATTTCACAAAGTGACGTATTTACAGAAAAGGATTATGGTCGGCGCCTATATTACGGCAGCGGACGTACGGAGACCTCCGAAAGGCTCCGAGTTCACAAGTTCACCTTCATAGCTTTGCTTCACGACTCCTGTGACAACAAATCTCTTATGGTCTTGTCAATTGTCATGTCGGCGGGCCCTTTTTCTTCCTTATTGACGACGTCGCGGTCTGCGCCGACTTGGAGCAAGTATCGCACAATTTCAACCTAATGCGCATGGAAAAATCAGACGAAAATCCAAAACAAGTAGACAGAGACATCCGACAAGAAACTCACATGGCCCTCCTCCGCCGCCAAATGCAACGGTGTATTCCCCACCGCATCCCTCACATTGACTTTACACCTCGCATCCTCCTTCAACCGCCTCACCACCTCGGTCCATCCCCTTGTGACCGCCCTATGCAGTGGCGTCTGGCCCGTCGCATCCTTCACGCTCGGATCCGCGCCCGCGCTCAACAACGCATCCACAATCTCCCTGTGGTTCTTGGACGCGGCATAATGGAGTGCGGTTTGGCCCGTTTGGGTTGTCGCGTTGAGAACGGGCGTGGAGAGTGGAAGCAGGAGGAGCACGAGCGGGGTGGCGCCGACAGAACAGCCAATGTGGAGAGGTGTCATCCCCGTGCTGTCAATGGCGGTCGGAGAACTACCGCGGGAGAGGAGGAGGGAAGTTAGGGATGTGTGTTTGCCGCTGGTGGACCAATGTAATGCGGCTACAACAAAGCAAAATGGGAGAAATGACACAATCAGCAAAAGGGATGTTTGGGCTACTTGGACTCTACTCGTGACGTGCACGAACTCACTTCGTCCATCCTGTCAAACCACCAAAGAAGGAACAAAAGTCAAACGCGAGTACAAAAAGGAACGGCGCATTTGTGTTTTTTTTGCTGGCTCATGGGCACTAATGTACCATACATACCTCGTCCATTGACTTTACGGCATCGGGATTGATCTCGAGGAGAGAGGTGACGAGTTCGGTGTTACCCTCGAATGCGGCGTTTTGAATCGATTTTTGTTGAATCGTCATTTTCGGAGGATGAAGAAAGTGGAGAACGAAAGACAAATGGGTTGTGCTGTCATTTTTTTCAGACGCGTCAGCACGCCCCAGACGCGTCGGATTGTTTATCCCAAGAACCAGCCATTCAAAGGCTAATCCCGTTGGGCCCCCTTCCCCTTCTCCAACCGTCAACTGTCATTTTTAGCAGATGAATGGATGGTGACTGGCAGCAGGGAGTGGTTTTGAATGGTAGCTGGCGTGCGCTCGCGAATCGAAGGACATGGGCAGACAGTGACGCGAACCTGGATACACATTATATAGCGTTTCATCACATAGAAATCCATCAGTGTAATCCCGGCAATGTACATGGAGTTGTGCTGCTGCAGGTGCCTCCCATACACATGCTAAAAAGAGACGATGATGGCCCATCATTCCATTCCGCTGTACATCAGAAGGATAGATATTACGTGCATACAGCATTGTTAAAAGGTTGGCTGGCTCCAGCAAGTAGCGAAAAAGCGTGGCTTTGAGGTCTCGTTACTAGTCGATTAATTGATCAATTTTTTATTTTCCTTATGATTTTTTTATTTTCCTTATGATTGTTATTATTACATTTCCTTCTGCGTCCATGTGATACATGTCATCCCCATCTATACATTGGCTTGCGGCAAATCTTGTTTCCCGGGGTCTTGGCGCGGTTGCGTCCTCGCTTGATCTGCTTGATGCATTCAAATGCGAGTTTATTCCGGCGGGCTTACAAAATTCGATTGGGTAGCTCGACAAGACAACTTATTGTTGTTTGGCCGTATGGAATGAGCGGGGTGTGGATGCGGGGTGGATTGACGCGCTTCGGGGTCCTCGTTTCGGGACACGGGCATTCGGTCATTGGCGATGTAATTCTTTTGTTATTTTTTTTGTCTTTTTTTGTTGTTGTTTCTGTGTTTTCTAGTTGTGCCGACGGCGAGCGTCCGACCTGTATCGGCGCCGATCGCGCTTTTGCGTTTGCGTTTGTGTACTATTGAGAGTTTCCAGCCTAGGGTTGGTTGGTTGGTTGTTTCCGCGTTTGATTATGGGGTGTCGCTGCATACATTCGTAAATGGTCCGTCCCGCTTTTATTGCGATATTCGCATTTTGTTGCGATGACCAAACTTGCGCTATCGGGTGATGATTTCATGGCACAGTGGTAACTTTGCTTCGACGACGAAGTTGAGAGCTTGGCGAGTTTGTTCTGTTGGCTTGGCGAGCCTTTTGACGGACATGAAAGTCTTGTTTTGTTGTGTTGTGGGTTTGGTGACTTGATCGTCAATATTTGGTGCGTCGCTGCATACAACCGTGACTTTAACTTCAGTTGCAACTTGTTGAAGATCTTGATTTTTGCTCCTCGAGCGGTGGTGTTAACCACGAAGTATTGCTTGCGCAGATAGTGAACGACGTAGTGCGTCTGTAACTTGTCATTCATGGCAAGGCCATGCCAGACGTGGAACCAGCGCGCAACAATCTTCTGGTTGGACTATCGACGAAGAACATCAGATTTGATACAAAGGGCCATCCAGCGCGCATGAAGCTCACCTGTTGCTTCCTGTCCAAACACCTCTCTCTCACCGTTGCCAGGATGTTCTTCAACCAAGGTTTGTTACACCTTTGGTCAAAGAGGGCCCCTTCAATCCGTTGGACGTCCACGTCCAAGTCATCGATCCAGCCGAAAATTTCGTCCGGCACCCTCGCCATTCCTCGAGAGAGAGGAGGGGGCGACCGCTGAAGAGGCGGCGCGCTCTCTCGAGGCTTCAAAGGTGAAGCTCTGAATGGGGAGGGGTGCTCTACAACGGCATGGGGCCTCATGGGCTCAAATTTGAAGAGGTGTATTCTCCTCTTTTCGTCCCATGACCGGGTTTCTCCCCGCGGGAATTTGGGGGGGGGGGGGGGGGGGGACCCACCGCTGAAGAGGCGGCGCGCTCTCTCGAGGCTTCAAAGGTGAAGCTCTGAATGGGGAGGGGTGCTCTACAACGGCATGGGGCCTCATGGGCTCAAATTTGAAGAGGTGTATTCTCCTCTTTTCGTCCCATGACCGGGTTTCTCCCCGCGGGAATTTGGGGGGGGGGGGACCGACCGCTGAAGGGGCAGCGCGCTCTCTCGAGACTTCAGAGGGGAAGCTCTGAATGGGGAGGGTGCTCTACAACGGCATGGGGCCTCGTGGGCTCAAATTTGAAGACGTGTATTCTCCTCTTTTCGTCCCATGACCGGGTTTCTCCCCGCGGGAATGTCGGGCCCCGTCCCGACGGCGACGGCATCTGTACGACGGGAGCTGCGCTTATACGCGAGGGCGACGCAGGGATCGCTCCTCCGCCCAAAGTAGCCGCCATCACAGTTGATCCCATCCCAACACTTGTGTTCTTCTTGGATTTCTTGCCTTTGGTCACCGGCCGAGCGGTGACGATCCCCTTTTGTTTCGCGCATAGCGCAACTTGTATCTGTGGTGACTTTTTGACTGGTGCTGACTCGTTTGGACCGAGCCAGATAGGATTGGTTCGTGCTGTAAACTTATATTCGTCGTAACTCTGGCAACTTTGCTTCGACCGTGATGCTGGCAAAACCCTTGAATTCTTGGTTTCGCAGATTCGATGTCTCCCTCGTCATCACCCTATGGCAATCAATTTGGGTCATTCTTCTTGGTCCGCGGGCGCAGCGACGTCCTGGTCCTTTTTCACATTGCCGCGTCGTTTGTGGGACTGTTGTTCTGTTCTCGGCACGCAGAGCTTTTTGTACTTGAGATTTGATTGTCGACGGTTGTCGTGTCGCTGCATACATTCGGAAATGGTCCTTCTTCTTGAGGGTAGCTCCCGTTGACCGGAGTTGGTGCACGTTTGGTCTTCTCTACAGCCTGCTTAGTCTTCTCCCGTTCGAGTTGGAGCTGTTTGGTCTTCCTACAGGCTGCTTAGTCTTCTCCTGTTCAAGTTGGAGCTGCCTGGTCTTCTCTACAGCAACATTCCGGGCTCAAATTCGCTGAGGAATGGGTGATTGCGAAGCACTCCCCGTGGCTTTCTTTCAGCGTCTTGGTGCGCCAGATGTTGAACAATTGTGAGCGGCTGGTTGACTCGTATTGGTTCCCCGCAAGTCGCGGATGCTCTTCTCTGTATAACTGGCGGGCAAGCACGTCATGTAAACAAAACAGTACCGATGGAAGCAAAAAACCGATAATATTATTGCAAGCCCATGATGCCTGTCCATGAATTGGTGCCAGATGTGGTACCAGCGCGCAAGGATCTTCATCATAAAACTTGGGTCATGAACATGGCAACCTGTTTCTCGAAAGGATCCCCGGCGGAGGGGACATGACTGGCAGTAACGCTTGGTTAGGCGCCCTGGTGCCCTATATACTGCCAGTAGTAGAAGATGATCAAGGGCTTCCATTCGGTGATACTCATAATCGGTTAAAAAGGCACATATGGGGCCGCGTCTCGCCTCGAGCGGCCTTGCTTGACCAGGACTATGCGGTGAGAGATGTTGTTGCTGTCGGTTTGTTGTTCTTGATTTTTGTTTTCTTTGCCTTTCCTTTCTCTGTTTTTCCTTGGCTGTAGATGGTCGCGGCGTACCCTCGGGAGTCTTGTCAGCTTGGTCTTCCAGCTCGATGTTGCGAGCCATGAGACTGTCCATGCGCTGCTTCTGGCGCTCTTGTGTTAGCTGGTGAAGCTTCTCGGCGTGTGCTTTTTCTTTCTTGGCTTTTCTCAACTTGTTTGATTGCCTGCCTTGGCTTCCGCGGACGAGTCGATATTCAAAAAGGCGCCGCTTGATTGGCTTCGTAAGAATCTGTCCTGCGAAGGGGTCGGCACGATCATCGAAGCGTGCGGAAGAACTGCAACTTGTATTTGTGGTGACTTTTTGACTTGGTGCTGGCTGGCTTGGCGCGAGCCAGATAGGATTGATTCGTGCTGTAAACTTGTATTTGTCGTAACTTGTTGGCTTTGTGCTCACTCGCTTTTCGCGAGGCTGGTAGGATTATTTCGTGCTGTAAACTTGTATTTGTCGTGACTTGTTGGCTTTGTGCTCACTCGCTTTTCGCGAGCGAGGTAGGATTGATGTGACCTGTCACTTGGGTTTGTGGTAACTTGATCCTCCTTGTTTGTCTCGTGCCAAGATTTTGTAGCCGAGATAACTTGGGTGTTTGACTTCTCGTTCCTGGAGTTACTTGGTTCCGTAGATCTTGTTTGTCGCAAACTCCTCAGCTTCGTGTTCCTCGCGGATCTGCAAATCTCGGGCGGGGGCCCCCGACCTCCCCAAGGATCGGGCGAACCGGCCGCCCGAGATACCCCTACCGCACCCAGCTGGACGCATCGCCCCTACCGGCTGCTGGAACTCGCCAGCCCAACCTGCCTTACGCACCAGGGTCCGCAAGACAGTACCGTCGAACCAGGAAGTTACCCGAGAACGAACGGAAGCTGCCTTGGGACCGCGTCATTTGTCCGGCCACTCACACGCCACCAAATCAGCCTTCCGGAGCATGACTGATCAGGCAAACGCTACCCGCTCCGCACGGGAGTGGGCAAGTGACCGGACGCATGCGAGGACATCCCTGATCACCAAAAGCCCGTCGCCCAGAAGTCGACCTGGCCCCAGTGACCCAGAGAGCCTCGTCAGCAGGATTGGAGGTATGGCGACGTCATCCCCAATGCACCCAACGTGCACTGATCCACACCCATTGTCGGCCCTGAAAGAAACTCAGAAAAAGTGCTCAGCTCGTTCACAAGCAAGAACAACTAGGGCGCAAAGAGCTAAGATCAGAAAAGCCCCGTGCCTCGGGCGCCATTGCCACAAACGATGCAAGCCAGCAGCCCCCGCGGACTTCTGTGCAGCGGCGCGCTAGAGCAGGCCATTCCACCTGATGAGCGAGAAAACCCCAGCAGCCTCAAGGATCGGTGCTCGCATAGACTCTGAACCACCCTCGGACAAGATTTCCAAACCCTGTCAACTCCCAGGCATCCTGCGGGCTCCTCCTCCGATTCCCTCTCCTGGTGGCTAGGTCCCTGGCTCTGTTCCCTACGTCAGCGCGACTATGCAGAAAGTGTCGCGGTTTGGCAACTCTAGGGGTGGCGACAGGCACATCAGATCACGTGAAAGAGGGAGATGCAACGCAGAGATTCACTTAGCTTCGCAGTAGATTGGTCTCGCGGCGCAGGAGAGATGGTAACTTCCATTTGATGTCTATCACTAAGAGAAAGCGTTAACATCCGTGAGCGTTGAACCACGCGATGTCGGGAGTGTACTCACCCTTGGAACGGGACCATCCAACATCCCAGGAACTAGCCCCTTCACTTCAAACATCCAGCATGTTGCTTCCTCTGAATTGGCCTGGAGGAAAAGTTAGATTCGGCGAAGCTCGAGCCGCGCGATGATGTTGTGAGCGGGAGTGCACTAACCATTGGAACGGGGCTTTCAAGCATCCCAGTATTCCAGAGACTTCATTCGCGTAAAGCATCATGTAGTTTGTCTTCTGTGCGATGGGCTGAGAGAACGACTTAGAATCTGCAAATCTGTAAACACGCGGTATCGACGGTGCACTAACCATAGGAGCGGGAACCTTCTAGCGTTTCAATATTCCATAGACTTCATTCGCGTCAAACATCAGGGATTGTCACTGGTTGAAATGCAGAGAACGGCATCAGTACTGTGACAGGAAAGGGATGAATCGTTGGCAACCAAAGACACCTATCTTTTTGTTGGTTGCGTGTAATCTGGGCGGAGCACAGAGCCGCCATGTTGGAACACCGTCCAGAACGCAGCCATCGCCCAGAACCCCAGAGATGTTGCCCAGAAGCGTTTCCCGGAAGTGTTGCCCAGAAACCAGAGAGCCAGAGCCAGAGCCATCGTAGGAGCCAGAGCCGTCGTAGGGACTTCACCACCAGGATTCTGCTGGACTCGTCCCCCGCAGGACCCCAAAAGCCACCCAGAACCCAGTCCTCAAATCTTCGTGGAAACAGATCGCCAGCGCTGACGCCCCCAAGAGTCACCAAGATCTCCACCTCACCAACCTTCCTGCAACCCAACCCTAGAACCCCGATACACCGCCACAGCAACTGGCAGCCGGCAGCGCCCACAACAATGGACACCCTTACACGTACCACTTCTCAAACCCTCACCCCCGCAACCCTAATCGCCCTCACCTGCAACCTCACCAAACACTTCTCTTCATTCCTCCCAGACGATCTCTCCGGCGATCTTTCCGACGGGTGTGAACGCTGGTCGTAGAACGACGCGCAATAGCGCGCCGCACGCGCTGCTGGAAGGACCTACAGGAGAGAAAGAACAGCGTCAGCATGGAGATTGAGTACAAAGAGAACGGAGAAGCGCCCAAAAACGCACCTGCCCCCCAGCCGCACGTGGCTTGGCCGTCGGTGGCCCTTCCGTGCCTCCATGTCGCGCGCAGGGGCGCATGCGCCGCTACAAGCAGAGAGTGGTGAGTCTCCTGAAGCTTTTCTCTAACCGAATTGGGTAGTATGTACCTTCTCCCTCAGCAAGCGGTGCTTAGCTTCCCTCTACGTCCCGCGCGCAGACATGGGACCTGTAAACAACTAACGAGGAAGAGAACGTGATCAGTGTCAAAATATTCGATGGTAGCGTGGAGTGCAGGCTTGTACCTGTTCCTCAACGAGAGGTGCCAATGATGCATCTGCGACCCGTGAGCAACCCTCCGCACCAATGGAGCCAAATGTCAAGCCCTCAATATTCCAAGTGTCGCCTCCGAGTGTGAGCGGGCTTTTCTGGTATGATGGCCGAGTACGGGCCTCTGGCATGACGAAGATACAAAGCGCTCCATTAGTGTCACAGCAGTAATGACGTGTATCAGATATTGAGGAAACGTACCACGCACGGTCGCTAGACATGAGAATGAGTGCTAATGCTTACTGCACTTGAGGAGTGGCGAGTGAATGCATCATTGTGCGCTGCCAGACGTTTGCGGCAGGTTGAGATAGTTGATCAAGGCAAGGACCTCATCGTCGTCCGTGAAATTCCACGGAATGCATTCTGAGCGCATTTGCGTACGGGAACTCGGAGTCGCATATCTAATGAACGCCTGTGTTGTTCGGTCTCGTACTGCGAAAGCCTTGCCGACGAAGTGCTGTGGCAGATAGGGGACGTATACCGGGCGGAGCAAGCCAGAACGGTTGAGGTGGCGATCGGCTCATGTCGCGAAGCATTGTAATGTGTGCCTTGGGATACGTATTTGGCGGACGCGGTTGTGTGAATGATTGAGACCGCAGTAATTTCTGATAGACACAGCGATGAATGTGCAGGTTCGTGTGCAGTTAAATGTTTGGTGTCGGGATGGTCGGCGTTGCGCATTCGGTCGCGGCGACGTGGCTAACTGGATTTATATTGGTCCGATGGGAGTTGAGAGCAAGCGGACGCGGAAGACATTAAGTTGCATCAGCTGTGCACTAAAGACAAAGAGAGCGAGGGACGCGCCCTGCTGTTGTGTGGCATGTGTGGCAAGTAGGCGTGTGCGCGTGGTGTGCCAAAGAGAGGGATAAGAGATGTGCGTGCTGATCAGGGCATTTTTCGGCGGCATTTGTGTGTTCGCCGTTGAAATAGGAATGTGACGGACAATGGCTGAGGAACAGACAATGTTGAGCGAGCGAATGGCGGACACTTGCGTGTCTGAGTAGTTCGAGAAACGTAGTAGCAATCAGCTCATTGTCCTGAAGCGTGTAGTGCTTGCCATCGGGATAGGATATCTGGCGGACCTCGTTGTGCGATAGACTGCAATATGTCAAAGAAAGACAGAGCGAGCACTTGCGTCCGTCGGGAATGGTCGGGACAGTGGCCGCTGCGAAATAGTCTTCTCAGCAAAGTCCCTGTTTGGAATCAGACTGATCCGAGCGGGATGTGAAGCGTGGGATCTATGGGGAAGGCAGGGTCAAGAGGGACAGTGGACGTGCGTGGGTAGGCGTGTAGTGGCAGAGTGCCAAAAGAAAGGCGCGAGGAGATGTGCGTTTTGTTGTTTGGGACCTTGTGCGATGAGGACCGAAGCCTTGGCCGTAGCGTGGCAAGGCCTTTTGCCTGCAGTCACAACGATTGACGACATACTGGGCCTAGTAGTCAGTTTGCGCCTTGATATAGACAAGGTCATCGACGAGCAAAGGGGCTATTGACAGTGAGTGTGATTGCTGAGTCTCGGGGGCAGCTGTCAATTGTGGGATGAATGTAGTTGAGGACTGAGGACGTCCAAGACCTCGTGTGTGTTTGAGGACAGTTTTAGGGGAGATCACTAACGACCATGAGAGTGGCGACAACGAGCTCAATCTGCAGCTGGGTGTGCTGGACGCCTGGTGTAGCGAGCTCACTAGTCGTGAGTGTGTTGAGGCCATGGGTGTGCTTGAGACCTTGTGTACTGAAGGTGTTAACAACTATGAGCGTGCCTAATGTTCTTGACGCCTTGGTGTGCCGAAAGTCTAGACAATCACGAGCGCCGACGATGGATGTGAGACCATGAGTGTTCTTGAGGCCTTGTCGCGAGGATCTTTGATGAACACGAAGGCCACGACCAGCAGATTCGTGAGTGTTCTTGAGGCCTTGTGGCGAAGGTACTTCGACAAGCACGAAGGCCGACGAGCAGCAGAATCGCGGTATGCGAGCAAGCAAATCATGGGCAATCTTGAGGTCTTGATGTAATCAAGCCCTTTGACCAACACGAGACGGGGAGAGGATGGAATCATGAGGGTTCTTGAAGCTTTGTGTGGTCACGGTGGTTGTCGATCACGACTCCGCGCCGAATGGAACCGTGAGTGTTGTGAGGTATTGGGGTACAAGTCGTTGACGACCACGATGCGTAAGGCTTTGTGAGTGTCCTTGAGGCCTTGTGTGGTGAAGGGCAACGCTGTGGACAACGGGCAGCGGAAGCTGGCGCTGCGCCTCAAGATGTGGCTTGTGCATTTGGCGCATCACAAGGCGTTTGACTGCTTAGTAACAGCCACGTGAGCGGTGCACGTGGATTCCAGATGGAGGAAGTCACGGATGGTGCGGCCTGAGCCTGTCGCCTCTGATGAGTGCTTGAGGTCGACTTGAAGGTAGCGTTCTCGTCCTGGCTTGTTCTGTGCCGATGTCACGGGGATCAGGACCGGATACGGTCGTGCAATGCCCTACACGAGAGAAAATTGCAGCAGTAAGCAACAGTCACAATGATCCCAGGGATTGGCATGGTGGCAACAGACACATACCAGAACATGTCGTCGGAAAAGCGTCCGTCGGGCTACAATGGCCATGAAGGCAGACGATGGTGGGGACTCGAGCTCGCTTACTATTATGGCATGCTCGCACAAAGAGAGCGTGCGTCTCATTGACTAGTTGTGTGAACAAAGAACTTGTGAAGCGGTGGATGAAGGGGAAAAGGAGGGAAAGGGGGTGAAGAGGACGGGGGCGGGACGGACGTGGGATTTATAGAGACTGCCCACGGCGGGTGCTAGGCTGCCCTCGGATTGGGGCCTATCTGCCCACCCTGGGCCAGGAGTCATGAGGGCTTGAATGCGCCACGCAAACTCCGCTGAATGTGCCTTGATCAAGCAAATTGCATAAGCGGTGAAAACCGCGTCAAGTCACGTTTTTTTCTTCTGGCTGCGCCACACACTTTTAGTATAAAAGTGTCAAGCAAGCCGCAGATTTCACACTTTTCTTCCAACAATCATCAGTAGTTAAATACTACTTATCATTAATGCTCCTTTAGTTCGTGGCATGAAACAATCTCTCAATTGTGTGCTCCGCGTTCCCGGAGTCAAAGACTAGCCTCGCGGTCGATACCGTCTGCACTCTCAAACGCAGGATGTTGTAGGCATGAAAGTGCATATTCCGCATCCCTGCACCTGTCGAGTGGTACATTTCTTGTCCAAAACCATTACTATTGTGGAAAGCCATATCGATGTATAGTTAGATCACAAATTTATAGCCAGAAGCATGACTTTCTTTCACCATGCAAACAGCACTGCGTTTGTCGCATCAGGGGGCTGGGAAATCTCCAACGATCATTGCAGTCGTCCCGTTGATCTGACGACGAGACTATGGTTTCACAACATGGCAAAAATCACAAGTTGAAACCAGATCTGTGAGTCAGCTTGGCGAAGCCGAAGTCGCTGACGTTCCGCGCTATCCACTCAAAATTGGCATCCAGCTGCCATACTTAAATTCATTAGACAAAAAGAGAAAGAAAAGAACTAAATTATAGAAAAGGGAGCGCGGGTGTAGTGCCTTCATTGGAGTTCGATGGCCCCATTTCTTCCCTTTGTCCTCGACCAGGAGTCTATCGGATCGCCCCCGTGCCCCATTCGGCCTTCTTTGAAAGCATGAAACTTGTCCATGATGTCAAACCGGAAGATAAAAATCACCACTCCCAATGCGGCTGCAAGTAGGACGGCTATGGTGATACCTGCGGCACTGCCGCCATGACTGCCGCCAGTTGACAGGCCTGCACCTGGCTTTTGCACAACGTGCGCGGAACAATCCAAACCCGGCGGGAACACGAGGGTGGCGGCAGGATCATCCGGAGAGCACTTGTCGGCGCCGATTGCGACTTCTTCCTCTCCTGCAACCCGGTTCAGCTAATCTGTAGGCAAAGTCGGGATGTACTGCCTGACCCATACCTGCTGCAACTGCTCGGAACCATCGTCCGTGTCTGTTCAACCTGACATTGAACTCGGACGCGAACAAGAAGTCTATGAGGGTTATCTTGTTAGGAAATAGAGAAATTTTGGTGAGGATCGCGTGAGAATTTACCGTTGAGAAGCACGTCCGGCTGAGCCCAATGATGGTATATATAGTCTGCGCTTAAGGTTAGAGCACGTAACCAATCTTGCCCGCAAAGTGATTCAGCTTACTATCAACACCGGAAATGGTTCTCCAACGATCCGGTTTGAAAACGAGACTATCCAGTCCCTTTGTTCCAACAAATGGAAATGCCAAAGTATCCCTCGGGTCAGCAACATAGAGTTCCGAGAGCGTATTCCAGCTGTAATTAGTCATAACGCCCAGATACGTATCCTCCACCAGCATGTCTGTCTGCTTCAGAACCTCTATGGTTTTGTCGCGAGAACTGGCGGGGGGAAGTTTCAGCGGTTCCATCCCGGCGTCACTAATGAGAGTGGACGTGTACGCTTCGTCATAACTTTCAAACTTGTCGGCAGGCTTATTAAGGTTCTCCGCTCGCAGCCACGCCACTCTTTTAGTACTTTTCGAAGCTTTGGCAAAAGCTGATTGGCAGCTGTACAGCTTTTCCACTTGTGTGAACAACGCATTCGCTGCGTCCTCACCATTGTAGAATAGTGCAAAGAACTTCAGCCATTCGGCACGAGCGAGAGGGCTAGCTTCTGCACGAATGGCCTCCTCGGTCCGAATGAAGAATGTTCCTGGGGAACCGGGCGGAGAGGCTGCTCCGAAGCCTACATTCGCGCTTCCGGTCAGAATAGCTCCATCCCCGTAAACCTGCGTCTGGTTATCCGCAAGTTGTTTGAGGAGGCACGGAGATGTTACATATAGGTCCTGTTCAACGAATGCCACACTTTGAATTTTTTGCAGACGCTGGACAACAACAACACTTTTAGTTTGTTTCCTACATCACGTAATATGTTCGAAGCATTTACAGCCAGGCTAGCCAACATACCTCAATATAAGCGGATGAGTAAATATCGCTATCCGCGATGGCGACCTTTGTAACAGGTACGGCAATTGTGGTAGGTACTCCCTCTACCGTTGGTTTGGGGGAATTGCAGAGATGCAATATGAATTTGATTGGGGGTCGAGACGGGTCTCTGACCGTGACAGTTTTGTACGCTCCGTGGTATGTCACATCAAAATTTTTGGCATAACCTAGAAATTGGCAAAAGAGTTTCATTTCAGAAACACGATTGAAAACAATAGACAGCGCATATGGCAAGTGGGCAGACTGGGCGAACAGAACAGGTCGCTACGCATGTCCCTCACCGACAAGTCTAAGAACCCCAAATTCTGCCGCTGGGTGTTACACGTACTCAAGATGCCCATTCTGTCAGAAACGTTCTCGAAGTAGTCTCTTCCTTCTTTGAATTCGCCATTTTGAATAGGTCCTCCCGCGCAGGTCTGCGAAGCGACGCCGAGTGCAAACGCGGAAATGAGGGCCACTGCTGTCCTCCAAAAGTGCATTATGTAGCCCTTTGCTCAACCGCCGAGGGTAGTTCAGGTCAACGCAGACAGGTTGCGCTGCTTATTCGCCGCTTGCAACGACGCGATCGGTCAAATTTGGATTCCGATTGTTGAAAGTCGATAGATACTTTTGCGGTTGCTAAAGGGTGAGTGTTCGCTTCGTACTCTCCGCGTGGCTTGTGTTCTTAGCGACTTTCTGCGCCCACCGCGATCGTTTGATTACGTACGGCGACTTGCACTTTATTCTTCTTCCTTTTTGGACAATTCGTCCAGCAACATGGCTTTGTACAATAAGGCAGGGGAAATCCTGGAAAAGCTGGATCAGCAGAAGGGCACAATACGAAGCTTATGTTTGGCCGACGACGTGGTAGACAAGAAGAGGACCTTCGCGCTGGTATGCGAGTCATTGAAATGTAAGGAATGCCTGGAAGTAGTCGAAACAACGGTGGAGCTTACAAACTGGAAGACCTTTTCTGTTCGGGCTTCATTGATTTCCTTTACGTTAGATAGAGATGCGTTGCAACATATCATCAAGCAGACAGGGCTTATGGAAGCCGAGAAGCAGCGCGTAAGTTTACTTGTATTCCTATGACGCAGAACTCGGGGAACAACGTGCTGATCTCTTTACTCATGTGTTTTTAGAAACTCAAAACTGGAGTCGCAACTGTGCTGGTGTATGACTTCTTGTTCGGACGAGGACTGCAGACCGGTGGGACGTACAAGGAGATCATAATGAAACACAAGACAAGGCTCCAGGCCGAACTTGCCAAGTTCAAAATAAAGCGAAAAGTCAAAGACAGCAAGGAACTTATTCCAGAGCATATCCGAAATGCCATCATTCTGCCGCGATGGGTTAGAATTAACACTCTCGTGGCATCTGTGGATCAAGTGATAAAGAAACTACTTGCGATGGGTTTCGTGCTAGATGCAGAAAGTCATCCATCAAAGTTGAAGTATGGTCACGGACCCGAATCATGTAATAATGGCTTCAGCATCTCACAACGTGCCGCAGGGGAAAGGTGTTTCAACGAGATCAGCATATACCAGAAATGCTGCTCCTGCCTTCCAACATCGATCTGCACGACAATCCGCTCCTTCTGAACGGTAGCATTATCATTCAGGTGGGTTCACGGACGGCACATGTCACTGTTTCATTCCCTTCTAATCTTCATCCGATATTAGGACAAAGCCAGTTGCTTTCCAGCCTACGTCCTCAACGCGCCGAGAAAGAGTGTTTGCATAGATGCCTGTGCGGCGCCTGGTAACAAAACATCACATCTGTCTGCAGTCATGGGAAACACTGGGAAAATCTTTGCGTTCGACATGGACAAGAGAAGGTTGGGAATATTGTCCAAGATGACAAAGCGGGCAGCGTGCAAAAGTATGTCACCGATTCCCTTGTTTCCGGCTCTATGGACTTGCCTGACCATGTGCGCGTTCAGATATTGAACCGGTGTTGGGAGATTTCCTAAGTGTGGATCCTGCCGACCAACGCTACAAAGAGGTCGAATATATATTACTAGATCCGTCATGCTCCGGATCTGGTATCGTTGGGCGAATGGATCACTTGATTGGTACGTGCTCTTCATGTTCCATCTGTCATCGGTGCAAAACTCACCAATGACGATTTGCAGACCAAGATCCTACTTCTGAAGAAAACGAGACCGATGCAGCAGCCTCGGAAGCGCGGGTTTTAGCGCTCGCCGATTTTCAATCCAAAGCCATTCTCCACGCGTTCACATTCCCCAAAGTGAAGAAGGTGGTCTATTCCACTTGTTCGAAGCACCGTGAAGAGAATGAGGATGTGGTGCACAAAGTTTTAGAAGCCCAATCTGACTTTGTATTGGCTGAGAATGCGTTTCCGCAGTGGACGCGACGCGGATTGCCGTTGTTTGATGGAGGTGGGTTTGTGTTGTGTTGGACTGACTGTGCTCAGCGAGTTTTAAACGTGCCCGTTGTGTAGCTTCGAAAGTTATTCGAACTGAACCGAAGGAAGATAACTGCATCGGATTCTTTGTCGCCCTGTTCGAACGAAAAAAAGCCACAACTATTGATGTTGCGCCAGAGACCCCTACTACGTTGTCTGGAAAGCGGCCTCTGGCTGATACCGAGGAGGCATCAGCTCCAGCATCTAAGAAATCGAAAAACAAGAAAAAGAAACGGAAGGGCCCCAAGAAAGAAGTGACTGAATTTGCAGACTAAGTTTTGAGTGTATTGATTGCAACAGCGCCCTTAGTCTCTAGATTCATACTCTATAGGTAAATAGAGATAGATAGGCACGGAATTCATTTGCGAACGAGTCGCAGGGTTAAGTGTGTTCAGTTTAAACCATTGATAAATTGGGACCGTGGCTTGGGACACAAATGAAAGGGTTTTGGGCAAACTGATGGAAGCCCAACGCCTTTTCCATTCTACCATCACATCCTCGCTCAGGCGGCTGCATGTGTGCATCAGAAAGTACAGCTAGGTGGTGTCACATTTATTGACCTCCGTGCTCATAGTTCCTTCTTCTACTATATGTGTCGGAATAGCGACGAATCCTAAGTACCTCTCATCACCCGTATGATTCTGTGTTGATATAAATCACAAATCATGGCCTTTGATGGCGGTTTGATATTGTTTGAAATCCTAACAATCCCCCAAGGCAATAGGAATGACACCTTTCTTTGTTATGCAAAGTCTCAGCAATGCATTCCCTTGAACAATGCATCAGGCATTAGTCTTATCTGAATGCAAGTTACCGATCATTCATGGCCTCCAAGATCGGGAGACAAAACCCGATTAAGTTCAAGGGGCGTATGCCAGCTTAGTCATCAACCTCAAGCAACTCCGCTCGGTAGTCTAATCTCTCGGCGGGTCGTAACACCTGGCCCTATTGTCGACCCGGATGGGTCCTGGATGGAACTTACATTAAATTTGAGATATCCTTGAACATACATCAGGGTTACACTTAGCATTTTCTGTCTCTGTTTCCGCCGGTATATACGATGCATCCAAACACGATTCAGGTATATACTTCAGAAACATTTACGGTGTAGAATTTTAATCAGAGATATGCTGCACCTGTTCCGGCTACACATAGACATCGAACGCTGTTATGCAAAGCCCCGACTCCGGGGGTCGCCAAAATCTGTCTTTTCCGACGAGGACTACGACGGACTCTAGCGGTGGATCGGGGGGATCGGTTCGTTAAAATACTGCCTCCGTCATCTGTCAAAATGTTATGGACCATAAACTTCGCTAGCTTTTTTTCTTTGTAGATGGGATCCAGGATCTACAAACCCACCTCCGCTGCTTCATTCAATCAATCAATCTCCGATATCATCCACCACCAACCACCGTTCGCAGGACGCTGCTACTCCGCAGAATATCTCGGTGAACCCGCTTTCGACCGCCCGACGTGGCTCCACGGGTCTTTGAATAGCGTGGTGGGCAGACTTGAGGTACTGCCACGCATATCAAGCTAACAATTAGAAGGTCGATGAGTTTATAATTTATGCTTTTTTTTCGGGACTGAGTAGCAAACACTTGGACAAGTGATGAATGTACGGAGTATGGCCAGGGCAGGCGCACTAAGACACGCGTACGGGGAGTCGGAGAAGTACTTGAAGATGCTTCAGCGGAGCAACGACCTCTGACATAGAACAGGAAACCAATTGCCCCGATTCCAGTCTGTCACAATTTTCGATTGTGTTTGTCAATCCCCATGGACTTTGTGTTGCAAGAAAATACGTTTGTTTTTTTATATGAATTTAGTTAACAAGTGCAGTAACGTCCGTTCGCCCGACTTTGCCTAATGTGTCAACGAGCCCGTTAACTTCCATCAGGAACTCGGTGGCCGGGTTGTGAGTGGGTCCCACGACAGGTTGTCCGAAGCGCCGGGAGGAGACGGTTGTGCTGGTGATCACTGTGTCTCGGACGGCTGATTGCGCGGATTGCGCGGCCCCTCTGTGATTGTGAGGACGGGGTCAGGGATGTGATGGGATGTGTGAGAGAATAGGAAGGGGTTTTTAGATCTTACCTGACACCTCCGGCGCCCATGACGGTGTCGATGAGGTCTAACGCACGGAGCAACGACGTCCGCAAGGTGCTAGAAAAGGGTACCAGAAGATCAGTAAAGCACAGCACAGATTCTAACCTCAATCGCACAATACCTAAAAAGCGTCAAAAAGCCTGCGCGTATTTTCTCCACCCTGTCCTTATCCGCCTGACCCAATTTCGACAAGTACCCGCCACACTGAACCACCAGCACCAAGGCCTCTTTCAATTTATCGATTGCCAGGAACAAGACTTCTTCCAGTGGCTCACGGGTCGGGTTGTTGCGGTCGAGTGCTTCGGCGAGTTTGGAGGTCGCGATCAGGTACAGCTCGTTGATTTGAGCGTCGAAACCGAGACTGCCGCAGTCGAGCGCGTGGTCAAGGAGGGTGTTGGCAATGTCGTGGTTGACATACAGCTGTGTGCAGCAGAGCACATATTGATTCAGTCAGGTTTATAGTGCTGCTAGGATGGGCAAAGGGGGACAGAACGTACTGCGACCAAATCAAAGAGAGTGCTGTAGTAGTCCAGGAATCGGCAGTGGTGCAGTAGAGCGTCAAAGTAGAGTCGTATAGCATATGCGGAAATAGTTTTCTCCGCAAAGGGTTGTTTTTGCTTCATGCCGCCTTCTTCTGTCGGTTCATCAAGGGAGTCAAAGATTTTGATGACTTCGGCGTACAGGTTGTCTCCATTGTTCTGCTGCGCTTTCGCTAGCCGACTAACAAATCATTTGTCAATGAACAGTCGTTCTGATTGATGTGGCGATAGAAGTGATGACCTACATCTCCAGTCTTAGCATAGGTGTGATGGTGTCACTGGTCTCGGTTAATCGTCGCATGGCCTGAGATTTTGGTTCCGTCGGCGGCCGCAACGCCGTCGAGACCCTTCCCTCAGAGGCTGTCACCGTTGTCGCCGTTGACGCGCTCCTAACATGTCTCGTCTTCCCCGCCTGGGGTGTCACCTCCTGCTGCTTGCTACTCTTCCTCGGCAAATTGTTAACGTTTTCCTTATCTTTTTCCAGTAACTGATTGACGTATTCTGCCACAACCCCCTTTCTGCGATTATACAGGGTGGTTTCACCGAGATCTGCGGGCGGGAAGTGGGCGCCATCGTCGAATACGGTGGGGAAGAGAAGGAGGGAGAAGAGGTCGGTGGTGTCGCTGAAGGGACGTTGTGGCGTGTCTTCGATGATTTGGATCAGTTTGAGACCAAAGGAGAGACCCTTGATGTACTCGTGCTGAAGGACGGCCTGGACGAGGAACTGACAGCAGGCGGTAGCAAACACTTAAGGTAAATATAAAGTGCAGAATAGTGAGGGACTGAAGAGATCACTTACGCGAAGGGAGCTACCGTTGATGAAGTGCTGATCCAATTCCATGCCTTTGCAGATTAGCTTTTCTTCTTTCGTAACCGTTTCCCATTTCCCGTCTAACACGTCGGTTACAATTTCACAGCGAGATATCGCCATGCCCAATTCACTTCTCAATCTCGGTTTTATCTAATGAGCCTATCATCAATATTACTTTCCCTACCAACATACCCTCATCACTCTAGACACGTACAAGCTTCATACTCGTCATAACATCTCCAAAGCCCGGGGGCAACAGATAGGTGAACTCATCCATTTCCGCGCGCAACTTGGTGACGGCTTCAGGACCCACGGTGCGTTCTGTCATGTCGCGCGCCGGGAAGTTCCAGCTCGTCGGGTCCACTGGCGGTGGTGGTGTGCACAATTTGAGAATGGCGACTTCGTTTAGAGCGAGGAGTTGACCGTCTTGCCGCGCCGTGCGGCAGATGTTGACGACATCGGAAAAGGCGGGTGTTAGATCCCGTGTGTGGATTAGTTCCTCTACGGTGTGTTCGGCGGCGGATTCAGCGTCAAAACTGCACAGAAAGGATAACAACGTTCAAAAAGCCGAACTTCTTCCAGACAGCCTAGAGGGTCGAACTCACTAGTGCGGGACAATTGGTTCAAACACATCTCCCGCCAACGTATGGCAGCAGACCTGTCCGACCGCTGACACCGTATAGTACGTATCCAAATACCGGCGGGACGAGACGACTCGGATCACCGGGCTCGCATAGTCAGTAGATTCCCCAATCATCTGCGCCCCGATGGCGATTTTGCTTTTACTCTCAGCGTACGGGGCGCGTCCCCACTCGGAGCCGGGACATCCGACGAACGCTTCCGGGGAGGTGTCACGCAGCGTTTCGGCGCCGCTCATGAATGCCCATGCGCGCCAGGATCGATCGCTAGATGCTGTTGCGAGCGTTTCAGCGTGCGAGTTGGACCAGGCAATCTATGGAAGAGTAATCATTTATTGAGTGGCGCTGAGTGAATACGCGGTGAGAGTGTGGAGACATACAGAATTTATCGTGTGATAATGCGCGTCAATACGGCCAACTGGATGCCGCAAGTATCGAAGATCCCACAGTTTCACCACCGCGTCTTCGCCCACACTGGCCATCAAGTACGGCACAAACGGATTGAATTGGATATCCGTTACCGACAACTGATGAGCGTCGGCAGCTGTCCATATCTGTTCTTTGCAAATAGCTAGCCGTTAGATGGATGGCTACATATCGCGAGTTTTGGCAATAGCACATCCATACCACAGCTGTAGGACTGCCGAGCAGTCTCGCATCAACGACATTGACAGACCGGTCAACGCCGCCTGCGCAGATCAGTTGTGAATCCATGTGCGGAGACCAGGATGCCGTTAACAGCGTATCAGCTCCAATCTATTGATGGCAATTAGAGAGGGAAAACCGGCCCCTTGCTGTTCTTCTCTGCAAGCTTACGTTTTCAGATGTTACTACTTTCTGCTCCTCCAAATTGCACACATACAGTGTCTTCCCCACCGTAGCCAAAAATCGGTCGCTGGCGTCCTCAGACTCCACAGCTCGTGGCGCAAATTCCATGGCCTGTATCCGCAGGCTTCCAACCATTTTCTGGGGTGGAGATATCGGCGCTCTCTATATCCGCAAGAGCATCCCATTTATGAGCTTCAACTGGACATCTTGATTTGTTCTTGGGTGTCCTACCTACAGTTTTCGAAGGAATCATGGAGAACTCTGCTATATGCGCAAGCCCTTTGCCCTTTCCCCCCAACTCGGCATGGTCTAGTTCAAAGATTTGCACGCAGCCGGTGTTGTCGCCCGTGAGGAGACGACTGCCGCTGGCGGACATGGAGTGAATGGGGCTGGGGGCTGAGAACGCTGACCGGACCTAAACCGCAAGACAACCACTTCATGTCAGCTTTCGGTGGTGGTGCAATTGAAGAAGAAGGGATCCGTACCACGAGATTATTTGTAACATCGCGGTCCTCATCAGACTCGTCTCGTGGCACTGTTTCTGCGACAAAGAGATTGTTGAACCGTGCTGCCGATCCCACGACGATAAAGGGTGTAGCCTGGAATTGTTTGACGTCAAGGGTATGTTTGCGCTGTTCAAAGAGTCTCTCGGATGCTACTTACATCGATAGTTGCAATGCTGGTAGCCCATTTGGCAGAGTCGGTAATTGCTGTGGACGAGGTTTCGAGAAATCGACTATCACTGAGAGAATCACCCCTGTCAGCCCGAGCGTCTGCCAATAGTTTGTATTCATTTATAGGTAGAAACCTTTTTCGGGTCCCAGTCAAAGTTGTTCTCCAGCTATCACTCGGTTTGGCATTCATTCTCTGAAATACCGAAAGCAGAGATCAGGCGTCCACTTCCCGTCTAGATTTCGTTGGAATCATTCAAAAGCAAAGAGCTTACCCCGACAGCTTCCCAGTCCTGTGAGAGCCCGGACGGAAGGACTGACTTGCGGAGAGTTACCGGATTTTTTTTTGACGATAACACTGGCATGTTTGCTTATTCTGCTTTCCTTCTTCTTTAATGTGTATAGTCTCAAACGTGAGGTACTCTTTCTCGGCTTGGGCCCCTGGTTGCGAGAAAGTGACAGGACCCGGAGAATAGTCACAATCAGGTTTGACGGTATAGCCTCGCTTACGAGATACGTGGCGTCCTGCTGAGTCAGTCGAATTCGAATGTGATCCTAATTATGGGAGGCTCTTCTTTCTCATTCTTTCACTGACTGACTGACTCAGCGCGCAAAAAAATTCAGGCGTACAAATCGACTATTGCTTGTCTGGCTGGTTTAACAGAACCGCCCCATTTCCTCCTTACTTTCTCCCCTCATTTCCCAAATCCACAATGGTCGCAAAGAAGGCAAAGAGCAAGCGCATAGTCGCCGCAAAGCGGTACAAGATCGAGAAGAAGGTCGCTGAGCACCACAGGAAGCAGCGCAAGGAGGCCAAGGCCAACCCGCAGTCCAAGAAGCTGAAGAAGGACCCCGGAATCCCCAACATGTTCCCCTTCAAGGAGAAGCTCCTGCAGCAAGCGGAAGCCACCAAGCGAAAGATTGCCGAGGAGAAGGACCGTCAAAAGGAAGCTCGTTCCAAACTGCAGAGCAAGAACCGCGGATTGAATGGAGAACAAATGGACTTGGCTCAGCTGGCCAAAGACGCTGCGAAGCGATCGCAGATGTTTGATTCTACGCAATCGATTCACAGCGATGGGTTCTCTCTTGGAAATGTGGTTGACGCGGCTGCTGCGGGTATGAAAGACAACTCCCGCAAGGCATACTACAAGGAGTTCAAGAAAGTGGTGGAGAACGCGGACGTTATTCTGGAAGTCCTGGATGCGAGAGATCCTCTTGGTTGCAGAACAAGACAGATTGAAGAGCTGATTCTCAACGCCGGTGCTGACAAGCGAGTCATCCTGATTCTGAACAAGATCGGTAAGCGGTTGACTCCCACACTTGAATTTCATGAGCGCACACATTTGACATTTGTTTGGTTCCTTTGTAGATTTGGTACCGCGTGAAGTTGTCGAACAATGGTTGAAATACCTGCGAAATGAATTCCCCACTATTGCCTTCAAGGCCAGCACGCAGGCACAACGAAACAACCTGGGACAGTCATCCATATCCGCAGACATCGCTTCCGACCGTCTCCTGGGCAGCAGTGAATGCTTGGGAGCCGATAACCTGATGAAATTGCTGAAAAACTACTGCCGGAACGCCAACATCAAGACTTCCATCACGGTCGGAGTCATCGGTTTCCCGAACGTCGGAAAGTCCAGTGTCATCAACTCGCTGAAACGCACCAAAGTGTGCAATGTCGGCTCCACTCCCGGAGTGACAAAGGTCGCCCAGACGATCCAGCTCGACAAGAGCATCAAGCTGCTGGATTGCCCCGGTATTGTCTTCAGTCAGAGCTCGCGTGAGGGTGACGAGGCGGAAGTGTTGCTGCGAAACTGCGTCAAGGTGGAGCTTCTCGAGGATCCTATATCGCCTGTTGAAGTCATCGTTGGACGCTGCAAGCCGGAACAGCTGATGAACCTGTACAACGTGCCGGTCTTTGCCGACACCAGGGACTTTTTGGTCCAGGTTGCTCGTCAACGAGGGAAATTGCGAAAGGTAAGCAGAGACACTTGATTTGACTTGTGGTTGCGAAAGAGGATGGCAAAGATGAAACTATGCAAGCGGGATCTGCGGGATATAGCGGAGCATGACCTTCTTATTATTTAAGTCTCTGAGCGTCCTTCACGACACTCCCTGGAGAAGCATTGGCTTTTGCGTCAAAGATTTGCTAAATCTGTCGTCCTCTACTTTAGGGAGGAATCCCTGATCTCGAGAATGCAGCGCGGGCCGTTTTGCAGGATTGGAACTCTGGTCGTATTCCCTTCTACACCGTACCACCTCAGGCTGGTCTTCCCGTCGAGTCTCACGTCTCGAGTGCGATTGTTACTGCATGGAGTCAAGAATTCGAGCTTCCCGAAATTGTTGAGACCGAAGGAAAGGATCTCCAGGCGGCCATCAAGGGCAAATCGCAGATACACACTCGCATGTTGACACTCGCCAATGGTGAATCCAGCACCATCGACATGAACGTCGATGAGCTGCCGGAAGGATACGGCAGTGGACCAGACAGCGACAATGCAATGGACGAAGACGAGTATGAAGATGAAGAGGAGGAGGACTCTGACGAGGCGCCGGAGGCGATGGACATCAGCGGTGGATCTTCCACAGGCGGGCCAATACAACCCGTGATTCGGTTCAAGGAGAAGACTACGCGGGCCAAGGCAACCTCGCTCGCTGAAAAGAATGTTGCGGTACTCAATGCCATGGAATCAGAGCTCAACCCGCAGCTCAACCAGAACAACAAGAAGCAGCTCAAGCAGAGGCGGAAACAGGACAAGAAGGCGCAGAAGGCCATGGAGGTGGACGATGATGCGGTCATGGTCGACGAGAAGTACGACTTTGGCGAGCACTTTAACATGTCGCAGCTTCCAGGCGGTGGTACGTATTGCCGTGTGGTATTGGTGTCACCTTTTTTTTTGACTTACGGTTACTTTCGGAAATCAACAGATGACAGTGATGAAGACCTGTAGATATGTGTCATATATTTTTTATCTCTTCATTCCTATCCTTGTTCCCCCTCCTCCAAACCTTCTAAATTATTTTTTCATATCATGTCATGTCATGTCCAAATATATTAGTTTCAAGCTCTGTCTGTGCAACTTTCATGCGCCGAATTGAGAGAAAGAACAGACGTTGGGGCATTGGGATCCTACATCTGGGATATGCTGTCAATCCGATGACTCGCCCGCTTTTTGACTTACCTTTCTTTTCCATTCTTTTTTTTATTTTTATCTGTACCATATACGAACTCACCTTGCGGAGAACGCCCTTTTCGCAAACGAACTGGTGACATTAATCTTAGAATTTACATATACTTTATCAGACAGCAAGCATGACGACTGACCTCGAGACTCCCGCCACAAAGGCCGACTCCCTCGCCGTCCTCTTCGCCTCGCAGACGGGCAACGCCGAGTGGATCGCCAAGCACATCCACGAAGAAGCGCTCGCTCGCGGGATCGCCTCCACCTGCCACGTCCTGGACGATCACGCGCAAGCCAATCTCACCTCCAACAATGCTCTCATAATAGTTGCATCCACCACGGGGGACGGGGACCCTCCCGACAATGCCACCAAATTCTGGCGGTTCCTGCGCCGAGCCAAGGGCGCGGATCTCGAAGCGTTCAAGAGCAAACGCTATGCGGTGCTTGGGTTGGGGGATACGAATTATTCGAATTTCTGTAATACGTCGAAACGATTGGAGAAGAAGATGAATGATTTGGGAGCGGTGGCATTCACGAAGAGTGGGTTTGCGGATGATGCGACGGGGTTGGAGGCCGTGGTGGATCCGTGGTTGAAGAAGCTGTGGAAGGATTTGTTGTTGGTGGTGGAGTGTGATCAGGATAAATTGAAGGCCTTTGAGGAAACGGCGGGCAAGGAAGAGTCCAAGTTTGATATGGGCAAGTTTGGAGTTGCGAAGAAGGTGGATGATAAGAAGGCCGACGGCAAATCGGCCCCGGTGAAGGAGACTGATGCCAAAGCTGTGACTTCCGCGAATGCGCCGAAGAACAGTGCAGGGGAGCCATCAGTTGCTTCTGTCACCGCCGAAGCCAAGGCACTCTCTGTTTCTGACGCCAGCCCGCCTGCTGTCGACAAAACCGACAAGTCGTCAGTCGCGGATCAATTCACACCCTTTCCAACTGGAAAAATCACGTCAAAGTCAGTTTACACCCCAGTTCCGATCGTCATATCCGAGACTGCTTTACAAGCCGCCACAACGCTGACTGGTGTTGCCAAACTGCCCGCAGCTTTCCTCGAAGTCGAAGCAGTGCCCGGGGTGTTCCGCGCGCCCGCTGACAGTCGGACTACCTATTTCCGCACCGCCGACCGCACATCATCTTCCGCATTCGATTCCACTGCTCGTACTCCGTTCCATGCCCGCATCACCCGAGTCCGTTGCTTGACAGGACCTAAAGCCCTCAAACGCGTTCTTGAAATTGAGCTGGATCTCGGCAAGCTGGACTGGGAATACACCCCCGGCGACGCTTTCGCCATAGTGTGCCCCAACCCCGACGAGGTGGTCCTGCCTCTCATCGCTCGGCTATCTCTCGACGCGGCTTCCACCTACATGCAATCCAAAGCCGGCGGGACTGCTACCCAAGGCTTTCCCTTCGCGATGGACGCCCCTTCATCAGTTTACGAAATGTTCCGCTACCACCTTGACCTTCACGCGTTTCCGAAAAAGAGCTTCCTTCGCCTCTTGGCCGAACATACGACCGACGCAGATGAGAAGAAGACCTTGTATTTCTTGGCGAGCACCCAGGGTGCGGGAGAGTACCGCAACTTGAAGACACAGCAACCGACCCTCTTGGATCTCCTCACTTCGTTCCCAAAATGCAAACCGCCCCTCGCGCGATTGCTCGAGAACATCCCGCACCTTCAGCCGCGATACTACTCGGTCGCATCTTCCCGCGCCACGTCCCCTTCAAGCGTCACCTTCGCCTTCAATGTCGTCGAATACGCCACCCCGGCACCATTCGCTAAACCCGTTGTTGGACTCTGCTCTACGTTTCTCGACCAGCTCACAGGCTGCCACAGCGAATCCGAATGGAAACACACTGCGGCAACCACCACGATTGATATCCCAATCTTCCCCAAACCGAGACCTGACACAAGCCACCCGTTCCAGCTGCCCGCGGACCCGGCGACTCCCATCATCATGATCGCGGCCGGAACGGGCATCTCACCCTTCATGTCGTTCCTCGCGGACCGCCACCACCGCCACCAAAACAACACAGCAGCGGGCGAAGCATGGCTGTTCCATGGCTGTCGCTTCCAGGCCCCCGATGGCGACGCTCTCTACGAACCTGAACTCACCACTTACTTGCGCGACAAATCCCTAACTCGCCTGACCCGCTGCTTCTCGCGTCACCCAGCAACCACCACCTCCTCCACCCCACCCACACCCACCACCAACCCCTCCCCACCCCGGACACCCCCCTCCCCCGCCTCAACCTACAAATACGTCCAAGACGCTCTTCGCGCGCACGCCGCGTCCCTCACGGACCTCCTCTTCACGCACAACGCATACATCTACGTCTGTGGCAGTATCGCGATGGCGAAAGACGTGAATATGGCGCTGGCGGATGTGTTGGTGACAGCGGGACGGGATGAGAGCGTTGTGAGAGCCCTGGAACGCTTGAATGAGTGGAACAAACAGGGACGCTATTTGAAGGATTTGTGGACTTGAGCTGCAGGGATTCTGGCCCCCGCGCTTCCAGATGTTATATTTTCTTACTTACTACCTGCAATATTATTGTAACTTAATACATGTGTCCTCAGCGTTCTTGATACGTTGAAAGTATGCTGAATCGTCTGTAAGATTTATAATGGTTTACAGATACTAAACATAGTGTATGCATCTTTTCTGCACGGAAGTAAAGTCTGCGAACACACATGGGCAGGGTGTGATGGTGGATGGGAACGGGTATGAGGGAGCCGGGCATGATATTGCGTATCCGGGGACAAAGCTTTTACATCCTTTCTACACGTTCCGCTCAATGCACGACTCAATATATCCCTCCAGTGTCACAGGGTACTCCTTGAACACCACCTTCTCCGTGCTACTCTCCTCCACAAAGGTATTGCACTGAAGAAAGATCTTGCGGGGCTGCTTCTGCGCCAGCACAATATCGCGGTATTTAGCCCACGAATCGGGTACGGTGGTTTGCGCCGTGTAAAACTTGAGTCCTTCGGCGGCGTCGGCGGTAGCTTTGTAGACGTTGAGTTTCTGGAGGAAGGTTCCGACGGCTTGGACACCATCGGTTTCGATCTTGGTGCGGTCGAGGTGGATGGCGAGGTTGTCGCCCGAGGTGTTGGTTTCAATCTTGACGAGGCCGGCTTCGAGGAAGACCTGAAGGATAGCGAACCTAGCTTGCATGTGCGCTTGGCCCCACTTTTTGGACTTGGGATCTGGAGGGTGACAAACGAAATACATTCTAGTTTGAGAGCTCCATAGGCATAATCGCAACAGGAGATGGCATACCGTAGAATTCCAGCGCAACAAGACCAGCGCGCGCCATCTGCAGGTAGCAGCAGAAAAAAATATCCAAAGCTTCCTGGTCATTGTGGCCAAAGATGGACAAGATTTCGCGATCCACGCACAGATACATGGCCACAGCCTCCGCTCTGCATTCTTCATACGAGCTAGCCGCCGATTTGAACACCGATCCCCACGTTTCTCCCGGCTTGTACCACGTGGTGATCTTCTTTCCGGTGATGGGCGAGATGGGGAGGTTGTCATGATCAAAATTATATTTGCCAGCCGGCTCTTCCTGGAGCAGCTTTCCGCTTCCGTGGCCTAGGAGTTCGTGCAGGCCGACTTGTACTTCAAAGGCAGGTCCCATGTATTTTTTGAACAGAGCCAGGTCCTCCTCCTTCACGAAAGTGATCTTTTCGTTAGGGGCCTTGGCGCTTAGAACGTTGCCGAGAGAAACGTTCTTGAAACCTTCCGCCATACGAATGTCATTGTAGTTGGGGATGTTGATACCGGCAGGCGGGGATCCCGAAGTTGCAAAGCTCATGACTTCCAGCGACGTGAAATCGGGCTTGATGAACTTGTCAACCTCGAACTCCTTCGGCCACGGCAGTCGTCCAACAAACTTTTCAGCTTTGTTCACCAGGACCTCAAACTTTTGCGTCATCTCCTTGTTGACAACAGCGACGAAACCCTCCCATTCGGCGCGAACGCCAGCAGGGTCTCGGTAGGTCTCGATGAACCCAATGTTGGTTTCAACTGCAAACAGATTCGAATCACTTTAGCATTTGCAGAATGCTTCGTGATCGCCTCCCCCATTGCTCTTACCAGTTGGCCCAACATCCTTGATCCAGTGTCGCTGAGATTCTCGGTGTGCTTCGATAGAACCAGTGTGGAAAGACTCGGCGTAGCACTCCAACATCTTCTTCTGGTGCTTATTGGCCGCATATGGGATGGCTTTTCGAATGTTCTCTTCGATTTTTGCAAAGTGAGGAGCGAATTCTCCGTAGATGACCTTGACTTCCAGTCCGTCGTCCCCCTTTAGGGTTTTGGTTGGTTTGTAGGCGTCGGCGCAAGCAACATGTAGCTCGAATTTGTTGTCGGAAGTCTTCAGAAGACGCGTATTCAGGGCAGAGATGTCGCTCTTTTCCAGCAGCGCTTGAACAGTCTGAACATCAGCCTTGGATACATTCGAGCTATCAAACATCACTAGTGTGAGCTGCTTTGTAAACATAAACGTAAAAGATCAACACTGAAATGTCTTCGTAAACAAACCTGTAGTAACCCGAAATGTGTCCTTCAGCGGGGAATCCGATCAGTAGGCCTTCAGTTGGCTCAACCTGGTAGATGAATTCACGAAGTTGACCAAAGAGCTCGGTAGCTTTAGGGGAATCCGCGCTCTTGACGACTTTCTCCAACTCGTCGACCGGCAGGCGGGGCAAGAATTTGGTGTCTCCGAACGATTTGAAGTTTCCAAGGTTGTAAAAGACCTGTTACCACACAGAGCAGGTAAGACATCCATTTCAAGCATCTCGTCTCCTCATAAACAGTACGCATGAATACCTGAGCAGCATACTCCAAAAAGTACTTCCACGAATCCTCACTCAAGCCAGCCTTTGCCTTCAACGCCTCGATATCACGAACACGGGGTTGCGATTCGCGAGCAGCTGGGTCCGTGAAGATTTCCTCAAACAGCTGGTACAGGCCAGGCGCGTATTCAGATTGAGAGCGGGAGAGGACGCGGGCGCCTTCCCAGGATGCGCGAGCAATGTAGTGGGCGTAGAGCTTTTGGGTGTCGGTGAGGGTGTCGAAATGCTTGCTGACTTCCAACCGGCAGATCGGGGCGTTGGTGTCGGCCAGGTACTGGTTTGAGGCGACGGTCATGATGCGACGAGTGGTGTTTGGAGTGGAGGAGAGGAAGGTGGTAGTTGTGGGAGTGATGGTCTTTGGATACCTAGAGGAGAGTAGTAGTGTTTTGCCCAAACGCAACATGCTCTACTCTAATGTCTACTTGTACTTCCTATCTATACTCTCTGTGCAAGCCCCTTGTTGTTTACCGCCGATCACAACTCGTCGCTGCTGCTGCTTAGCTGCGCGCGTCGGAGTTTACCGTCAAAACCTGTCAATTCAACCCCTTGAAGTCCCCGCGATATGTCTGGCGACTCTGGCCCCCGATTGGCCTCCCAACGTTCCAAAACGCAAAATAAAAAACGCCATATACACATAAACTTGAGCTTAAACCCATCACCAAGATTCGACCCTCACAATAGCCACGACTCTATTTCCGTCTTCATCACAAGCCAGAAAGAAGCAATATCCCAACTCTGACCCGCCTACCATGTCCACCCACTCACATCCCACCACCCCACCATGTCCATCCAAATAACCTATGACGGCACAACCTACGGCCCCATAAAACCCACCTCCCTCCGCACCATCTTCTCCGCGCTCCACATCTCGCCACGCTCCTCCCCGTGTCTCGTCGGCCTGAGCGACCCAGATATTGCACTGTCAGATCCGGAACTGCGAGTCCCGCCAGGATTGTACGCGCTGCGGTGCAAAAGCGATGTCAAATGGGACGATGGCGCTGATTCGTGGCCCGTTGCTGCTACAAAGCACCCAGTGCCGAAACCTGAGCCCGCGGATCCAGTCCCACCGACGAATGAAGATCAGGTGGAAAAACATTCGGAAAAGACAAAAACAACGACATCTCGAAGGACAGACTCGGACGACATAGACGCTGGAATCGAAGCCATGATCTACGTCATATCCACCATCCCAGCACGGTACGTCAAATACAACAAAATTCTCGCAGCCCAGCTCGACACCGCTCTGATTCAAGTCGACGCTCTGGTCGACTCCCTAGCCCAAATGCGCACCACCAACCCTCCTCTCCCTTCACCCTCCTCAACGTCCACCACAACCACCAAAGACCCGCGCTCCACTTACCGCACACTCATCCAATACCGCCTCCTCACCATCCTTCAACGCGTCTGGTCCTCGGTCTGGCTCCGTTTCGGCCCGCGTTTCCGCTACTACCACGTCACCGACGTCACCACCATCTCCGCTCTCGACCGCGCCGAGCAGACCCTCAATCGCCTGCACGTGTGGCGCCGCACATTCGATGCCCAGACCTGGCACCAGATGCAGAAGAGTTCCACCGTGGGACATGTGGTGAATGTGGCAAAGTTGAGACGGAGCGGGACATATGTGCCACGGGTGCTGGATGTAGACCAGCCGTCCACGGCGTGGATGTATCTGATGACACCGGACGCGAGACCCTCGCCATCACCCAAGAAGAGTAAATCAAATGTGAATATTGGAGAAGCGGTGCGGGACGTCCGCACGCGGTTTTTGGACGTGATGCTGAATACGGGCCTGCATCATGACGACGAACTGGATATCGTCTTAAAGGACATTGTCCACTTACGTTCAGTCGCGCTGCAGGGGCACAACACCCCAAACTCTAGTGCCGCTGCTCTACACGACGACCTCGATGAATATCCCGCTGACATCGTCCTGCGTGCTATTCGGAAAGAGTTTGGGATCAGATGTGGATGACTTGCTCTCGACTAGAAAGCGGTTTAGTAATAGTGAGACTAGATTCGTGATAGCCTTTTTGAATCGATACAGTGTAGTTGGACCGCATTCGCTGGTCCAATGTCCTTTTCGCCTGCCATCGACAATCAGACCGGTTCACCGCCCAGTCGTCCCAGGCATAATACAACGTCGGTAGTCGCAAACAAAACCGTATCTATTACCCAACATGAGGACATCTAAAGTCAATCTCTATAAGAACACCCTCCTTCTTTCAAAAAAAACCTCTGGCCCCTATCTACTCTATCAAAAAGCAAAACCTTGTGCCCTCCATCCCACTCTCCCCAAAAAATGAACGTTCTCAAACTTTATCGTACTTGTCATACTTCAAGTCCGTATGTTCCACCATCGGCAACACCTGTATGCTGCGCATGCTCAAGCTCGGCATGGCCGGTATCGGGGGGATACTCGGTCCGGTCTGCGACATGGACGGTCCCGCGCCTCCTGTTGCATTCAATTCTGCTTCCTCCTCCTCGGGCAAATGTCCATTATGCGTGGCCATAAACGCCATCTTCTTCTTCAACTTTTCGTTCTCCTCCCTCGCCTCCAATCGGTCTCTTATATCGCTAAAATCCGCCGTGTTTTCAAACTTGGCTTTCATGTAGAGGTGTTTGTGGGGCATGACCCACAGCATGAGGAATTCGACAATGAGGGACGCGACTCGAAGCAGGGCTGTGGCGGCAACGAGAGAGGTGAGGAGCGACATAAAATCAAAGGCTCCGATTTCACCGGTTTGGGTAAAGACAATGCGGATGCCGTGGCGGACGAGATACATAATGGAGCCGTCGGGTTGCACGATGGATTCAGTTACTTTGTATTCCGTTTCTGGGACTGCGGGAAACCAAAAAAAAAAAAAAAAAAAAAAAAAAGAGTCAGCCCCAGCGGGCTTGCATGACGCACCATGCACCGGATAAAGAACTTACTCTGGGCAGGGACATACTGATACGTGACTTTAGTCTCACCCCCCAGTTTGGCACTGCTGTAGATGATAGGGGCTGAAAGACGAAATCATTTAGGTCCAGTCTCGTTTCAAACCCCACCACTCTCCTCCATCCTCGCGAGGGCTCTCGATGCTTACCAGAGATGACAAACCCCGAACTCCTCAAATTCTCGCCATCTCGTGCTCCATCTGCCATCGCCAAACTCTGCAAATCCAAATTTTTCTCCGTACAATTGCTGGCCATGATCAAATCCCGCAACGTAAACGTATCCAAATGATTCGCCGTCGCCCTATTCGTTCTATACTCTTCTCCCCACGCCAATCGCGGCGGGGTGGTGGCCCCACTCCCACACCCGACCGACATGGATCCATACATTTGCTTCGACGAGAGGGTTTGGGACCCAGGTCCCAAGAACGAGTTGCCGAACCGCACGAGCACACCGTGATCGACACGGATCGTGAGGTCTTCCACATTGGCAACGTAGAAGGTTTGCGTGGGCGTGGTTTTTTTGAGTTCGTCGTACGAGGGCGGCAAACAAGCCGGGCTGGTCCAGTAGTTTGTGCACGGTGGAGTGGGAGGCGGTGTAGTCCCCATCGTCACTCGAGTTGTTAGGAACACCGTGTCAAGTTCGCCATCGTAGGGGAACGCAATCTACAATGCGACAATGCAGCTTAATCAGCGCTAACCGCTTTGCCACATATGCTTCCCGACCGAGTCAGTTCCCCCCACCTGCTCAGCCGTCCACTTCAGACATCCCCCAAACGTATTATTCCCTTCCAACGGCGGGCTGATCACGCAATACGGGGGCGTCACAGTGCTGAACTCGGGCCTCAACCTTACACTCGCTCTAACAAATCCTACAAATAAGCGCGTCGTGTCAATCACCCAAAATCCGCCTGCCTCCTTTCACTTTTCTTTTTTTTGTTTTGTTTCTAACTTCCACTCACCAGCAGTTGGCGGCGACTTTTTCAAATACAGCTCCTGCGAGAAAATGCTGTAGAAAATGTATCCGAAAATACAAATCACCGAGCCGTAGTAAAGAATCCCCAGGTAGCGGTCTTTGACTTTGACAACCTTGTACGTGCTGTACCCTATGAATAGACCAGTGTGAATACACATAAATGCACCGCATTATGAAAACTCCTCCACTTCGAAATATTAAACACATCAGTGATCCGTACCAAGCAACTGATCAGGACTACCGGACCACAAACAAAAAACACAACGGTCAGGACAACGAGTACATTCCACAATGAAAGATTTTCACAACCCGCCGTTTGCGGCCAACCCATACACTACTTACTCCTTTGCGCGAAGAGCGCTCCAGTAATTACCCATGCGTCAGAAGTGGGACCAGCGTGTAGACGTGGATGAGGGAAATGACCAATGTCGTTGGAGATCACTTTTCGAAACCCAGCACCGTTTTCCCTTCCGCAAAGAACCAAACCACAAACGCCTTTACGCGGGCTGGCCACTTGAGCACTGCTTATACTGTACTCAGCTAGTGTGATCTGCGCGATGTGATAAGAGAAGTGTGACAAAAACGCGGTATGTGTCAGACCGACAGCAAGCCCAGCGGCCGAAAAGCACCTTCAATTTTTTACTCGGCGGGCCCGCCAAGTGCTGGCGACGCTGGTTGGGAATCTGCTGCGCCTCTCTTAACAGTTTTCTGCTGGCTTTTGGCCTGGGATTCTCCGCGCCTGATGCCTTATGAGGTTGGTCGAAGTTCACATAACCTCAGCCGTTACGTAGGGTTTGGCGTTGAGGGCGTCCAGTAGTTCGTCCCACATCCACGCAACTTGTTCAAAGTATGGTCTGTCCGCGTGAGTTAGCAGATTCTGCGACGGCGCAAGCCACCACCTCGTTATCACTTGCTTTCTGGGGGCACAAGGGCTCGGCTTCGTTTTTGTGATGCCGGACTTGTCGCCAGCGGGTTAAGCGTTAAGCTGCGACTTCTGAAATCGCGGGGGCTGAGTTCTTCAGTTTGCTTCACATGATTATACATTCCTTTACCATCAGCATGCTGGTGCTGGTGCTGTGTTGCCCAAACTTTTTAGTTTTGCTTTGTTCCGATCGAATTGCATCGGACCAGATTCTTAGTATGGTCACTATGCACTTGAGTATGTTGAAGTGCCGGCCTAGGCTTTTGTTTCCTTGGGAAACCACGACCATTGCATATTTTTTTGTTCACCTCGATGTTATGAGTTGATCAACATCCTTCACCCCGACCGACCTTCTTTTTCCACGACTACCGCATATTTTTTTGTTCACCTCGATGTTATGAATTGATCAACATCATTCACCCCGACCGACCTTCTTTTTCCATCACAATGATGTCCTCCAACGGCCGGGCACGGAATTTAAGTGAAAAACCGCCAGCGTCCAACCCACTACTGTAAAAATCTATTCTCAAGTCCTGATTGTATGCTTTCTTCATCCCATTGTATTCCCATCCTGTACCGCGGTACTTAGCGGCAAACTCCTCCAGCGACATCATTCACCACTACTTCGGCATGTTCGAGACTACCCGGTACAACCGACCGAGTTTCGGGGAGGGAAGTTCAATCACATCAACGATTCTTTGTTTCGGTTCCCGGCCGCTTATTGTATCCGTGATGTGCAGAGCTTTTTTGGGGAACATTTTGTACATTGTGATGGACCGGCCGCCGATATTGCCTTCATTGGGTAAAGTGCCAAGAGCGGCAAGCTTGCATGACCTGCTAGTGGGATATCTTGATTCCCTTCTGGTGCAGGGATAAGATAATGCGGGGGACGAAGGATTGACCTTCTTCTCGAAGGATTTGCTGGATGTGCTGGATAGACATTTTCGACGCCGTCCGGATGCGCATCCGATCCATTCGGACGAGAGCAGCGAGCAAAAATCAACATCAAGAGTGAAAAGAGCATGATTGGTGTCGCCAAGCATAGGCACTGTGTCTTCTCAAACAGTCTGCGTTGCTCTGAATGGTCATGTGCCGGTCGGGTTTTCTTGCCCCAGCGACGACAGTATTGCGTTTAGCATCATTGGAACTAGAGCATGATTTCGGCAATCGTTTCTCTTCTGAGTGGCCAGCTGCTATATTGTATGCCGCGAATGAAAACAATAGTCGGTGTTTTCGGTTTGATTATACTGGTCAACACCAGGGAAGGCAATCGGGACTACGATCGAGCGATGCAAGACCAGGTTGGGAGCGGGTACCACTCAGTTTCAAAAGCCAGTTCCTTTTTACATATTTTGAAGGCTAGTGAGCTGTCGCGATGACTATAGGCTCCATCTTGTGAAGCCCGATAGTCTTCCTAACACAATTGGTTTCTTCCCAACAAACCTGCAGAGTTTATTGTATGTGGGCATCGAAAAGGGATGCGCGTCGCGGACGTGGCTGGTTGGGTTGCAGGCGGCCAAACTGGGCTGCTGGGCTTGCTTGATGTTGCCGCTCCCGCTTACCGTACCTGTACCTGTACCGCCCCCCGTCAAAAGGAGGTGTTGGATTTTCGTCCTTGCCTTACGCACACCCGCCCGTCGTAACTTATTCCCCGCACCATGCACTTCCCACGTTCCTTCCTCGTGTGTCTGGCTCTGGTCTTGGCTGTCATCTCGCCCTGCTGTATGTATTCTACACCCCCAACCCCGACTGGAAGCATTTGATCTTGACATGTTCATGTTGGCAAAAACGCTTGTACACATATTTATCTCCTACCATTCTCTTCCCCGCTGTCGGTGTTGTTGTTGTTGTTGTTGTTGTTGTTGATGCTGGATAGTCATTGGAGCAGCGGCCGCCACGCAGGATGCCGAGCGTCAGCGGATCGATTCGAAAACGGGCTTGATTTTCACGCATGAATTCCCCGCCAACCCGTTCAACAGTACGTCGGCTTCCTAGCAACAACTGCAACTGCAAACTGCGGAACCACTCCCCGCCGCTTCTCTGTTGGGTTGGAGAGGCCGTGGTTTGTGCTGTGAATCTAATGTGAGATTTCGTTTTTCTTTTTTTTTCCCTTTTTTTTTGCCGATTGTGTGCGACTGCAGTGATTACGGCGGGGGAAGCGACCGAAATCAAGCTCCATATTGATAACCAGGGCGAGCTGAAGCAGACGGTTTTCGCCGTGTCGGGGTTCCTCTCCCAGCCCAACAACCATACCATGCCGAAGCGTAATGTAGGTTATTCACTCGAGGAAGGATAGCGAGGATACGGATACTGACGTGTTTTGTGTTTTTTTTTATATTTCTGTCAGTTGACTGCGAGGAGCTACAAGACTGCGGTGGGCCCGTCCGACAAGGTTACGGTTACGTACAAGTTTGAGCTGGAGTCGGAGCCGGGTGAACATGGTCTGGTTATCTATGTCGATGTGACTGATGAGGTGCGTTGACTCGGAAAGGGGTTGTGGGGGATGCGCGGTGAAGCTCATGTGTTTTGATGTTTTTTTTTTCTTTTTGTGGGGAATAGGAGGGCAAATCTCGCCGTACGGTCGGTTACAAGGGTCTCGTCAAAGTGGTTGAGAACGATTCCATGTTTGATCTCCAGAGGTAAAAAAAAAAAAAAAGACAGCATCCTTAAACGCGCTTGTCGAAAACGGAAAAAAAAAAGAATGACACCCCCCCTTCTCATCCCAATCAGCATCTCCATCTACCTCATGACCCTGGCTCTCCTTGGCGGCATCGCGTACATGTCGTACGACTCGTTCATGGGTGGCAACAAGAAGAAGGCTGGGTCTCGCACAAAGCGCGCTGCCGCTGCCGCTGCCCCCGTCGTGGAATCCACCGCCGAGCCGGGCAAACCCGACATGGACTGGATCCCGCAGCACCTGGTGGACGCCCAGAATGGAGTGCGTAGACAGAGCTCGAGAATCAAGAAGAGGCAGGGTTCCACGTCGTCGTCCAAATAAGGAAATGGAAAATCCTGGGGTTTTCTGTTTGCGGTTCGTTTAGTGTTTTTTTTTTTTTCTCAAACTTTTCGTTCGTGAAAAATGCATATACATTGTTGTTTCTTCATTGCCAAAATGAGGGGATCCTTTGTCGGTAGCCACCTCGTCTGGGCCGTGACAACTTGCTCAGACTACTCTGCGGTTTTTTGATCAATGATAAGAGCGTGCGTGCGCTGCTGCACCGTGACGTTTGGGCCCGAGCCGCGCCGACACATCCCACCGGGCTTCAGTGTTCAAAGATACTTTGTTCTGTCACTTTTTTCTTGTCTTCGCGTGCTGACTACACGAGGGGCCAAAAGTACGCTGTTTTTACACACATCCAAGCGTCCCGTGTTATTTTTTGCTTTGTCGCGTGTCCGACCGGGCTGAACACTTGCCACCCCAGCGCGTTCCGAGCCGTACCTTTTTAGCACACCTTTTCTCGCTCGCGTTTTTTCACACCTCAACGCATTGAGAGCGTGCGGTACGGATACCCGATACGATATACCTTTCTCCAACCCGAATTTTTTTTGGGATTAGCTTGACGAGTACGGTTACGAGCCACGCGCACTCTGTTGGCGCATGCCAAAGAAAGCGCTGTGACGAGGCATTTTGTTTTGGTGGTTTATAGCTCCGGAACAGTGTGAGAAACGTGGGGGAGGGATACGAATAAGAATTAACATACGAATCCACACAAGAGAAAACTACCTGCCACCACGCCATGCAAGCGTACCCCGGGGGCAGCACATTCTCCGGGTCGCCGTTCCGGACGTCCACGTCGACGCATGCGCCGAATGGGACGTCGTCTCTCGCGTTCAACATGTTCAGCGCGACGCAGCTGGAACACAATTACGGGCTGGGCGGGCTGGAGGACAAGGAGTGCATTGCGAAACTGCTGACGATTTTGGAGGGCAAGGAGACAGAGGTTGAGCGGCTGAAGCGAGCATTGGCGACGCGGAATTACGATGTGGTGTGGGATCGGCACAATGCGCGGGCGAGGAACCGGGTCGCGACGCAGCAGCAGCAGCAGCAGAGAGGCGGAGATGGGGCCAGTGGGCAGGGGAGGACACAGCAGGGCACGGCGGGGTGGGAAGAGTGGGAGAGTTTTGCGGAGAGTGTGGATACGGCGACGAGTGTGGACGAGGACGCAACGGCTGAGACTGGAGATGGTGGTAGTCGTTGCAACAACAACAACCGGCACCCGTTTCGCGCGGCGGAACAGAAGCTGGTGGCGAGTATGAAGGCGCGGATACGAGGGTTGGAAGACACACTTGCGGAAAAGCAGGCCGAGTGCGACACGGCGGCCAAAGCGTATCAGGCCGAGATTGAGACGTTGCGCCACCGCGTCAGGGCGTTGGAGGAGGAACGCGAGGCGTGGCTACACGAGAATGGGGAGGTGAGGCGGAGATGCGTGGAATTGGAGGACGAGTTGCGCCGCCGCGGGGACAAGAGGGGCGGCCGTAGTAGTCCCGAGACCACCACCCCGCGAGCAGCAGCAGCAGCAGCAGCGGCATCGTCCGCATCCGACCAGAAACTGAGAACCCGCGTCCGTGAGTTGGAGCAGAGGGTGAGGGAGTTGGAAGATGAACTCGAGCGCACCCGGACCGCGGCAACCAACCCACCACCCCCCACCACGGATACGAACACCCACCAGAAGCACATGGCGGCCTTGACCCAACGGATACGCGACCTCGAGAACGAGCTCGCGAATGTGAATGCGGTGGCGATTGCGTCGCCCGACCGTCGAGGAAGCAGTAGCAGCAACAACAACAACAACAACAACCCCGCCACGACCCCGCCCGCGCACAAGTCCTCGGAACAGAAACTGGTGCTGAAACTCATGGCGTCCATCCACGACCTCGAATCCAAACTCGCGGCCGCGCAAGCCCATGCCGACGCCGTCGCCGACCGCGTGCCCGACCCGAACGTGCTCTTGACTCTGAAATCGACAATCAGGCAGCTGCACACAAAGCTCGAACGCGTCGAACGCGAACGTGACGCCGCGACACGACTTGTCGACGCGCACACCCGTGGCGGCGACCACCACCCTGCCTGGCTCGACACGGATAAGAAACGGGTGCTGGCCCTCCAGGCCACGATCGACGAAACGCAAACCCGCCTCGAGGACGTGGAAGAGGAGCTGGAGATTGTGACGGCGGATAAACAGCACCTCGAGGCCACGCTCCGGCTCGCGCAGACCCACCACCCGCTCACGACGCGCACCAACGACCGCGCGGCGACCGACCAGAAACTAGTCGCGAGTCTCAGAGTGCAGATTACCCATTTGGAACATAAAGTGGCGCTCCTCCAGGGCCAGCTGCAGCAGCAGCAGCATGGGAGTGAACAGGACGAGGCGTACCACCGCGTCGCGACGCGCGTCGGCGAGTGGGAACGCAGAGCGAGGGACGCGGAGGCGAGAGCCGAGGCCGACGCGCATGTCGTCCGAGAACGCGCTGCGGAGCGAGCGGGCGAGCAGAAGACTGTCAGGGACTTGAAAGCCAAAGTCACGACGCTCGAGGGCGAGCTGGAGCGCGAGAAGGAGGCGGCCGAGAGTGCGGCTGCGCACCAGCACCAGACGACTTCCGAGACAATCAGGACGCTGACCTCGCGGCTTGCGGAACGGGAGGCTGCGCTGGAAGCCGCGTCCGCGGCGCTGCGTGAGCGCACGCAGGAGAAAGCGGCGGCGCAAACGCAGGCGACGGGGGCAAAGACCCAGCTCCGGCATTTGGAAACACAGCTGCTAGACGCGCACGAGCAACTCGAGAATGCGGTCGCCGAGACCAGCAGTGCGGCACAGGCGCGCCTCGAGGAGGCGGCGAGCAGACTGGCGCTCACCGAAGCGGCACTTCAGAAAGCGGAAACCACGGCCCGCCAACAGGGCGAACAGGACCACCGCACGATCCAGACCCTCCGTGCGACGGTGCGGGAGGTGGAGGCGCGGTGCACCGAGTTGGAGGCCGAGAAAAGCGATGTGAGTCGGGCCCGTGATGGGGATCAGCGCACGATCCAGACCCTGCGTGCGACGGTGCGGGAGGTGGAAGCGCGGTGCACCGAATTGGAAGCCGAGACGAGCAATGTGAGTCGGGCCCGCGATGGGGATCAGCGCACGATCCAGGCCCTGCGTGCGACGGTGCGGGAGCTGGAGGCGCGGTGCACCGAGTTGGAGGCCGAGGAGAGCGATGTGAGTCGCGCCCGTGATGGGGATCAGCGCACGATCCAGACCCTGCGTACGACGGTGCGGGAGCTAGAGGCGCGGTGCACCGAGTTGGAGGCCGAGGTGAGCGATGTGAGTCGGGCGCGCGATGGGGATCAGCGCACGATCCAGGCCCTGCGTGCGACGGTGCGGGAGGTGGAGGCGCGGTGGGGCGAGATGGAGGCGCAGTTGGAGGACGCGAAGCAGCACGCCGAGAGTGAGGCTGTGCTGGTTGAGCAGCAGAAGGCGAGAGTTGCGATTGAGGAGTTGACCCAGCAACTGGCCGTCAAGGAGGAGGCATTGAGGGAGGTGGAGACGAACCGGCGAATAGAGCAACGCGAGGCGGACCAACGCGAGAGCGAATTGAAGGGCGAGATTCGGCGGTTGGAGGCGCGACTGCAGGACATGCGGGATGAGATTGCGGATGCGGTGGCGATGCAGCAGCAGACAGCAGCGAGAGCCGACAATGTGGCGGACCAGCACCACGACGTTACTACGCGACTCGCGGACGCGGAGGCTGCGCTTGCGGCCGCGCGATCCGCGGCGCACGCGGATCAGAACACCATCCAGCAGCTCAACGCGACGATCACGCACCTGCAAGCGGAACGCGACCGTGCGAATGCGGCGCTGCATGCTCTAGCGGCGAGCGAGGAGCATGTGCGGATCAGGATGCGGGCTTTGGAGGAGCGACTCGCGGAGGGGGATCGCAGGGAGGCGGGGCGGAAGGAGGTGGCGGTGTTGAAACAGAGAGTGAGGGAGCTGGAGGCGAGGTTGGAGGGGGTCGCCGCGGGTGGGAGGACTCGGAGTAGCCATACCACCATGACCCATAACAACAAAATCAACCACTACGATAAGGAAGACGATGCGAACCGCGTGTATGAGGATGAGACGAGCATCAAGCAGTCGGCCGAGACGCGGAAAGCGATTTTGCTCCTCAAGACCAAGATCCGCGAGCTGCAGGCGCGCCTCGAGGACGTGGAAGCGGTTGCGGCGGCGGATGCGGCGGCGTTCCAGGCGCGGATCCACGTGCTGGAGAAGTCGGTGGTGGACAAAACGGCGCGTCTGCGCGCGTATGAATCCATCACGACGATCAAAGAGGGGCAGACGAAAACGTACCAGCTGGATGTCCGGCTGGGCCATGGCGAGCAGAAGGAGAATGCGACGTTGGATGCGTTGGAACGGCAGTATGAGGAGTTGAGAATGAGGTTGCATGCCCTCGCCGAGGAGATCCAGATGTCGGTTTTGGACGATGCGATGGGGCCGAGTCAGCAGCATCATCACAAGAATCGGGAGTCCACCACGACGACAACGACGACGACATCGACACCGTTCCGCAGCATCAACAACACGAACAAACAACGGAGCGACATGCTCCACACGCTGCCCAAACTGCAAAAGCTCTCGTCAAGCGCCCCGCCCGCAGCCAAGGCGGCGGCGATCGCGTCGGCGTTCCGGTCCATCTACACGGTGCTGGGGCACCTGGCGGCGCGGTTCGAATCTGCGAGTGCGCACGCGGCGAAACAGCGCGGCGAGATCCGCAAGACGGTGGGCACGCTCAAGCGCGCGCGGGCGGATGTGGCGCTTGCGCAGCAGGCGCGCACGGCCCTCGTTGAACGCGTCAAGGAGCTCGAAACCCAGTGCAGAGCCAAAGTGGAGAAACTGAAACTCGTGGATGAGTTGATGGGCGTCAAGGAGTTTGTCGCCGCCGCGGATCAACAAGGAGCGGGGGATACCGAACACAACAACAGCAGCAGTACCGACCGCCACCGCGACCGGGCTAGCGATGGGCAACCGCGATTCCCCACCACACAACGTACACGGACACGTACACCCCCCTGCGCCTCGGTAAGAAAGACGATGGGTGATGATGATGAAGAGGACGGCGAACGCGCTGCTGCTGCCCAGGAGAGAGCCACCACGACCATACATTGGAGAAAGTTGCGGTAGGGAATGGGTGTCCAAAGTGATGATTGAAAAGATAAACAGTGCGATGGAGGATCTCGAGATGAAAGAAGAAGAAGAAGATATTGGAATGAGATCACTACACCACCCACGCAGCCCCGATTGTTTTTGTAAATATATACAGCCACGGTTTTTTTTTTGTTTGTTTAATGATGACAATTATATTTTCGCTCTTGTGGGCTTTGTTCAGTGAGGTGTGGTAGGCAGGCTGCCGTTCTGTTTGCTGCTGTAGATTGGCGCGTCGAATCTCGCTCGCTCGCACTGCCGCATGCAGACAGCTCGCTCCTTTTTCTCTGTCCGTCATATTCCACTGGTACTCGCGACTTTCGACGGCCTGCGCATCCCTTGTCGATGCACACATACGTTAAACTCTGCAGGGTTGTTGGGACAGCGCCAAGTTTGAAACAGCTGCTTTTTACTATACAATTTTACCTACAGAATTTCCACATCACATTATCCACGATTATCTACAAGAAAGTTTTATCCCTCCCTAAAACCGAATCCCTAATGATATACATACACTCTTGCCCGTCATCCAAACCCCACGCCAGTCCAGTGGTCAAAACAAGAACAAACGCAGAACCAGGTCCCCATACGCCCCGCACCTCCAGTCAGACCAAAAATGGGTGTGGGGTACGCCTAGCGAGCAGGGCTATTCTAAGGATAGAGAAAAAGACAACAAAAAAAAAGGGGGGCCAACAAACAAGAGTCATAGAAACAGGTCACGCAGGACGACGACGAGAGAAACGCCAAATCCGTTTTGGGGTGCGAGAGACAGCGAGGATGGATCACGTGAGGGGGGATGAAAAAAAGAACGTTTTCAGAGGTCCGAGTACATGCTTTTGATGGGAGGCCTGCTGCCCTTTGAAGCTTGGTGTTGCTGGGGTGGGGGAGCCACAAACGTCGTCGAGGGTGCTGACGGAACGGATGAGGAGCCCGCTTCCGAGTATCCATACGATGAGGATGCGGATGTGGACGATTCAGCAGCCATTTTGCTCGCCATGGGTTCTTGTTGGTAGCGGGTGTCGTAGTTACGTACGACTTGGGGTGCTGTCGAGTATGGGGAGGGCAGGGCAGCTCGTGGACCCGAGGGTGCTGGTGGCTGCATGTTGCGGTGATGCTGCTGCCATTGCTGCTGTGTCATTTCAGGTGGAGTGTATCGCTGTTGTTGTAGTTGTTGTTGCTGTTGTTGGCGCATGGATTGCTGGCCCTGAGCATAGGAACGCGGGGAGGGTAGAGGCCGTTGTTCTCGGATAGGGGTTGGGGAAAAGCGTGGTGGGCGAGCCTGCTGGAGCTGCGGTGGTCCCCCCTTTGCTGCGGACCCGGCATTGAACTGACTGACGAGGACGCGGGGCACACTTCCGCCGAGACAGATGACGGGAAAGAACCAGGGTCCACCGGAGCGTTTGGAAACACCGGCGGCCCAGCCGTCAGTGTAGACTGCGTTCAGAACGACCGAGTCGTTGATGACGAGGTTCATTTCATCGGGGTTTTGCTTGACGTGGACTTTGACGACGGGGAACTCGCGGCGGCCATTGTTGGCCAGGACGAATTCGTTGGCGGCGGCCATGGCGGCGGATTCGAGGCCTTGGCGATTCTCAGCCAGCGACTGGGCTCTCGGCAGGGGATTTCCCAGCGACCTGGGCAAGGAGACATGGCGGGCGAGGGTGGCAGGGCCGGGAGCGAGCGAGGGGCGTCGTCCGGTGGTTCCCGTGCCGAGTTCGGACGACGAGAGGCCGGCGGCTTTGCGAGTACAGCAGTTGAAAGCGCACAGAAATAGGAGGAGGAGGAGGACGACGAGGAGGGCGGCGGCGATGGCAAAGTAGAGGGCATTGTTTTCGGTTGATATGGCGACGGAGGTGCCGGCAAAGAGGGTGCCGTTTGAGCCGAGTTCGGGCAGGCCAAAGATGGCTTTGGTGTTTGTGGTGGGCAGTGACATGGATATTCTATGGGATAGGGTATTGGCCAGCCGAGTGAGGGAGTGAGTGAGTGAGTGAGTGAGTGAGTGGTGAGAAAGGATATCGATAGCAGACAGTCTTAGTGAGTGGGAAGGTGAAAAGGAGCGAGTGGAGTGGAGTGGAGTGGACTGGGAGAGCAAATGGGAGGTGGTCACAGTCACAGTCAGTCACAGTCAGTCAGAGTGAGTTCCCGTAAAATACAGTAGGTCAGTCAGTCAGTCAAAGAGTCAGGCAAAGAGTCAGTCAGTAAGTCAGTCCGTGATTGTCTGTTGTTTCATGTTTGAGGGATGGGATGGATGGGAGTGATTGAGCGAGTGATTGACGTGGAGAATGAGAAGATTGACGCGTCTTGTCCTTCGCATCCCATATCCATCCCAATGGCCCGTTTCATCCCATATCCAGGTATCCCACATCCATCCATGCACGTCCGCGTTGGACTCACCCGTCGTTTGCAAACATGTCTCCATCCATCCCATTGCTGCTGTTCACCCCCGAGACCCGCGCAATCATCACTTGTCACGTGATGCTACATGTATCAATCATCCTACCCTCCACCCGCTCGCTCGCCCACGCTCCCACAAGTGTGTCCAAATGTACAATGTAATTATACAAATATTTATACAAAAATTCACTACCAACCCGGCATGGAACATACATTTACAGAGACTTAGGGGAGGGGGGCTCGGGTATCACGTCGTCTCAGGATGTTGGAACCTCCACCACCGGTCCTCCACACCCATCCGTCCCATTATCCTCTCCCAGCTCCTGTTCCATTCCCGGGGGCACAAACTTTCGCGCAATCACCCTCAACCCCGGGAAATTCCACTCCATGCACGCCTTGAGTCGCCGCAGTTCCCCGCGGTCGCATCTCGGCGCATACGTGCCCGAATCATTGTCCATAATGAGAACCCGCTGGCCTCCCCGCGTCGTCGGCTCTTCAATGCGGAGCGTGCCCGCATAAATCACCGAAGCCGCACACGACGAGTGCATCGCGTGTTTTGACGCAATGTTGAGAATCATCGTGTCGCCGCGCGAGAAATGCAGCACCCCGTCCGCGAGGAGCGTGAACGTGTACTCTGGCCCCGCGTGCGCCCCCACCATCTTGCGCGCCTCCATCTCTTGTTCGCGCTCGTTCTTGGGTGCCGATTTGGCCCGCGGTCCGCCTCCGTGCTCCGTAATCATATCCAGCAACTCGTCCCCCGTCTCCAACCAATCCTTGTGGCGGCGCTTCAATTTACCAAACAGGAGGCCCTTGCCATACATGACGCGGTGCACCGCGCGAACCGCCGCGCGCATGGCCGTCCCCTGCAGAGTCTGCGAGAACAAGGTGCGGATCCGCGGCACTTTATCATTGTACGATTGCGTCAGCAGCTTGGCCGACAAGACTTCCCTCAACCGTCGCCGTTCCGCTGCTCTACGCGCATTGGGATGCACCGCAGCCGCCATCTTATCAAACAACTCAAACACGGGGTTGGTCAGAGAATGCGGCAACCTCCGTTTCTTTTGCTTCTTTCTCCCTTCTCCGGTGGCCGCCTCCCCAGCGCTATCGCTATCGTTCAACGTCGCGTCCGGGTCACTGAAAAACGACGGGATCCCATTCAATTGGAGTGTGTAGACGGGGTATGGTTCCTTCTTTTTCTCAGCATTGGCATGCGCAGGGGTGAGCAGGCGGTTAAAGTAGACTTTGGCCCGGACAGGGGGCGGTGCTTCCGCGTGCGGATCTGGATTGTGCGCTTCGTATACCGCCGACGCTTTCTCCTGGGCCGCTGCAATGGGGAATCGCGAACCTTGCTTTTCGGCCCGTGTTTGGGCGCCGGAGGGTGGAGGTTGGGGGGTGTGGGTATCCTGTGCGGGGGGTGATTGTGATGAGAGCAGCATGGTGCAACCAGGCGCCCGCTTCTCCGTGACGGAAGACTCGGCAGCCGTCACTCCTGATTCCTCCACTTTTGTTGCTGGTGATTCACGGCTCTGGGCGGGCAGCATGGCTGGCGCTGGTTCCGGAAAAGGTGACTGTGTTGGTTCCGCCGACGGCTCTAGTCCCGAAGCAGAGTCCTTCTCCTTCACAGCTCCATCAACTACTAGCGGTTGTTGCCGCTCTGGCGGTGGTGTCGGCAGGGGTTGCCGGTGCAGATGCTGTTCAGCCATTTGCGCGCGGGGAGGCGGGGGGTTGCAATGACCACAGACGTCGAAAAGTCACAGTGAAGAACCAAGTATGCTTTTGGACAAAAAATTTCTTGACAAACAAACGAATTGACGGGCTGGGCTGGACCGACCAGAGGAGATAATGAGTCACATGTTTCACCAAAGCCATCAAAAAGAACATTCGCTTTTAGCGTCTCCCTCGCTCCATCCGCCAGAAACCCATCACTGGGACTCACGGGAATTGTTGTGTCAGCTACGGTAGTGTGGATGGGTTCGATTTGTGTATTAGATTACCCCCACAGTTCTATCTAACCACATATGGCAAAATGAATAAATGAGTCAATGCCCCCAAGAGCCCTTTTCCCTTGCTCAATTCCGACAACAACCAAAACCAACCTACAATCATGCCACCAAAACGACCCGCCACCCAACTCAAACATGACCCCCAATCCAGCACCCACGCATCAGACGCCGAGGACGAGCCCGACGCCGCCTCCACCGCTCCATCACCTAAGAAAGTAAAAACGGAGAATGAACCATGCGACGCGAACGACGATGATCAACCGTATACGCTGCAGTTGGACGGGAAGAGGAAGTTGACTGTGTCGCAAGTAAGGAGGCTGGCTAGTGGAGTTTTGGCGCATGTGGACCCTTTTACGAGGCGCAGACTCTAATGTACTACTATTCATTCTTTTTCCAACTCACAAAGTTCAAGGGAATCACGCTCGTCAATATTCGTGAATGTAACGCAAAAAACAACCCTCCTCACACATAATCTCCTCTCTCACGAACTTTTCCCGTCTTCTGCCCCTCTCCTATCGAAACGCGTTACATTACAGACTATACAGACAAAAAGGACGGCCTGGACAAACCGACAAAGAAGGGTGCGTTGCCCCCATTTTTCGGGGCCGTGTCAATGCGCATTCATGCGTAACACTTTGTCTAACAAAGCAAATCATTTTTCATTGGTAGGTATTGCCTTATCTCCAGCTGGTAAAGTGAAACACCCTTTGTGGGATTAAAAGTCGCTGGAGACCGACTGGTGTGGTGGACTCACTCTTTTTAACACTATCCGCATCCAGCTTGGGCGACAATGAAAGCCAATTTTGCGGACATTGACGAGGCTATTACAGCTCAAGAAGCCAAATCATAGGAAAAAAATAAAAATAAAAAAATAAAAGAAGAAAAAACGCCTGTCTCAACTCACGGAAGCACGGGCGCGCCGCAAGTCGTCCATATCCAACATTTACAATTGTACACAGGTGTTCATCTCTCGGCTTGCCAGCGGATTGTGTGAGATAGGGGATCAGAAATGATATCAATTCAGAGTGTTCTGATGATCTCTGCGAGGCAAAACATGTCTGGAGTGCGAGTTGTGAGTTTGTTATACGGTGTTATAATTGGGATTTGGACGACAAACTTTATGGGGGAAGAAGATACAAGAAAAACCCAACCGGAATCCGACACGAGCAACAACACAAAAATGGGTTATGACGACGATATACTCTCCAGCGCAGTATACACCCTCTCAAAGTTTGGCCCTCACCGCATCTCGCCCCCTCCTCCCTTTGCTCTCGCCTTGGATCGCCTTGGCTTCCCTCAACAATACATCCAACATGCCCTCCGCATCCGCCGCGCCGGCGGCCGTGATGCGGCCATACATTTCCTTCATCAGCGCCTGTTCACGCGCCGTCTCGCTCCCGCGGGCTGATGCTGGTTGTGGTGATTTCCCCGTAGATAAACGCTGGGGCGCGACCCGCGAGTGGGTGTTGTACACAGTGTTGTTGTTGGTGCGCCCGTGTTTGGCTTTTTCCCACTGGATCCGCCGCGCTTCGATCAGCAGCATGGCGACGATTTCTTCGTACGCGACGCCGCCCGATGGCGAGGAGGACGCGAGGCGGTGCAGTTCGGAGAGGATGGAGGCGGTGCGATGGGCCGAAGTCTGTGGTGTGAAGAGAAAAAAAAAGGAAAAAAGAAAAACAGAAAAATAGAGGTTTGGTGAGATGAGAGATTAGCTCAAATTTCGATGGTTGGTTCCCCAACCCAACCAACGAACATTCCGCAACATAGAAGAAGAGAAAACCCCGCGCATATTCTTTGACTTTACCTCCACCACAGCCTCATTGACCATATCCTCATTCACACTATCCGGCGCGGCAGCCACCCCCTCGTCGCTGGTGTACATGCTCGCCACCTGCGCTTCCGCGGTATGGTGGTCCATATGCATAGACGGCTTCGCAACCGCGACGCGGGGGCGCGGGGGGGTGGTTGTCGGTTGACGTGTCGGTTGACGCTGGTGGTGGTGGCCCGCCGCGGCGGCGGCGGCCTGCGCTTCGGCCATCGAGTGGGCAAACAGTGAATTGGGGGGTGTGTCCGTGTGGAATGCGTACAGTGCGGCGAGCGCGCGGGAGGTGGACGGCATAGTGCCCGTGTGCAAGATGGTGAAGAAGTGGATGTGGGGAATTGATGCAATGGGAATAGACTGTCTGTTACTGCAGAACAAAATGGTGGTTTGATGTGAGGTTGTTGTGTGTTAATTTTTTATGTTTATGTTATTCTCTAATGAGAACAGCTGGCAGAGGAAACCAAAGGTGTGCAGAGTGCGGTTTTTTGAGCAACTGTGATGTGTGTGTGAGGGGTTTTATCATATCCTGCATAGATTCGGATAACCGGGAAAATATGTATTTGGTAATGGAGGAGCAAAGAAACACCTTTTTTTTTTTTTGCCTCTCTCTTTTGCCACATGGCACTTCTCATTCATTCACTCGTGTGTACTGTACGCGTGGCGGTAACCCCACCTAGAGGTATCGATAAAACGACACTGTGACAAGCCAGAGTGGATGAACGGAAGCGAAAGGAGGTGTGGCAAATGAATGGCATATTTGTGACCCACGAATCGATAAGCGGTGTGGTGCCCCAATCCTACTCCACAACGCGCTCACATCGCGTGAGTCAGCAGATGCGTCACGTGACATGCACACCCTCCGCCCGACGGTTCTCGTGCTTTTCAGGAGAAAAGTAGCGGGAAGGGCTGAGCGATACGGTACCGTCAAGAACGCTTTCCCTTTGTGCGGAATCCGTATATGGAGGGAGGAGAAGGGAGAGGACTTGCTCAATCTCAAACGCTTCTTGTTCTATATCCTCTCCCACCCTCCGCCCATGTCTCCGCGTCCCCCATCGACGTCAGTGGGGAGCCCCCCGCGGCACTTTCAACTGCTCGCGGCACCAGCTTTACTTTTGCTCTCATAGATGGCTCGTGGAGGGTAGACGATGCTGGCCCGAATGCAGAGGCGACTGCGTGGGGCCGCCTGGCGCGGTCTGTCATCGCTGGGGCACGCGGTGGCGAAACCCGCACACGAACCCTGGAGTTGAATCGCTGGAGCGAGATGGACGCGGGGATGGGTACGGAAAGCGAACGGGTTCGGCGTGCTGCTGTGGACGGGGCGGTTGAGGTGGAGACGTTCGTGTCCAACCCTGGCCCTGCAGCACATCTCACGCCGCAGAGTGAGGAAGTGGATAGGGATGAGGAATCGATGGAGAGGTCGCTGAGTCTCTACATGGCGTCCATGTTCGACGGCCTCTTTGCGGTTAATAACCGGGACTTGCTGGCTCTCTCCACACCACAGGCGGGGGTCGATTCGACAGCTACTGTGTTGTCGCCATCAGCTCCCCCGCACCTGGTGTTGTCTTCCTCATCGATCCCCGTTCACGGAAAACCGCTCCTGGAGCTCTCGGTCGCATCCGAAACGGCGCCCCCGAGCTCCGCGGACAGAGGCCTAGGTGGCGGTGGCGGTGGCGGTGGTGGAAGCACATTTCCGAGCCTGGAGCTGGTATCCGGTCTTGATGTGAATCTCGGCCGTTTCGATCCGCGCTGTATGCGGATTGTCAGATCGGATCGGGCTATTTATGAGAATGGTGGGCGTGGGCAGGACGGGATGGCGAGCGAGAGTGGGACCATGACGTGTCCGAGTACGGTTGACTGTGATGATGATCATCAGAACACCGATGACGAGCATGGTGAGCTGTCGGCTGCATCCAGTGCCACGACCACCGAGGCCGTATCGGCACGTACGACACACGACCACCCTGCGGTGTCGCATCACAACATGGCCCACGGTGTTGAATCTGCAGGTTGTGCGACACAAGACGATCACACGCAAATCCTCACCCCCGACACCCAACTCACCCAACCGCACTCTCACCCGGACTCTCTCCACCGACTCCTCTCCACCCGCACCCACGCGGCACCCCCTACTCTCCTCCTCCCCTTTACCCGTCTCATCGACTGCACACCCAACACGCGCTGCAACCTCCTCTGCGTCGTTATCCAACTGCATCCGATCCAATACATGGAAATACCTGCACGCAAAAAAGGGCCTGCTACTACCACTACTACTACTACGACGACGACGGTCCCCATGGGCTCGCTCCTAGTAGCCGACCCAACCATGTCGTATTTCCCCGTCACCCTGTGGCGAGCCCTGACGCCGTGGTTGGAGCGACTCGAGATTGGCGATGTGTTGTGGATGAAACGTAAGGGGCTGTTTGTCCTACACCTCGTTTCTAGAGAGGAAATAGGGCGTTTTTTCTGTTTTTTTTCTCACTCCCTCGCTTGATTTTGGGGATATGGAATTTATTTTTTAGAGGTGGCCATCCGCTCCTTCCGCGACCGACTCTCGGCGTCCACGCTGCACGCGTCGACACTCAGGGTCGTGCATCGCATATGTACGGATGACGGGGTAGATGGTAATTGTGGGTTTTTGCAACACCTCAGCTCACCGTAAACATAAGCATCTGAGCATCTGAAACCGCCCAATTCATGCATGCAATGTTACTTACATTTCCTTTTTTTTGTTTTGTGTATGGGATTTGCAAATGTTTGAGTAGATGAGACACTACTGGCACCCACCCCACCCGCTCCGGACTCGGACTTCCCGTCGTTCCACCAACTGGAAGAGATAGTGCAGTGGGCGGGCCGCCAGCCGTTGTTGAAGTATCACCGCAAGACGCTGGGGGAGCGGAGGCAGATGCGGGCGATGCGCGAGTGAGGTTGGAGGATCGGCGTTTTATTTGAGTGCGGAAAACGTTGCCGCTGTGATCAAACAGTTCGGGTTCTCGCCCACAAACGCTTTCAAGTCGCATGCCGTCTCGACTCTCCCAATGTAAACACGCACCTTTCTCCCAAGAAAAAAATGATGTTTCTCCCCCCAAAAAAGTCCGAATTCCAGATATTCAATTTTATATTAAAATGTCAATTCACTTCAATCAAAATAATCGACGCCGTCTTCATCCCATCCTTCTCCTCCTCGGCCAAAAGGAACAGTTTCTCGCCTTTACACACCAACAGGCCCAACGACCGGATCTTGTCCCGTTTGGTTTCGAACACGTGCACAATCTTGCCCGTTTCGCTGTTGATCACGTCGACCACCCCCGTCGAGCCCGCGACGAGGTAGTCGCTGCCGAGTTTATCTGGGGGACGACATAAAGGATTAGTTGAGGAAAAGAAGGAGAAGGGAGGAGGAGGAAGGAAAGTTACGGTACGTTACGCACCTGAGAATGTAAGTGGACTTCGCCACGTGAGTGTCCGGTTTTCTTTCATGTTGAGGTGGAGTTTGGTCATGATGCCCATATCTAATCCGCAAAAAAAAAAAAGACCAAAAAAAGAATCAACAACCCACTTGCCCATCTCCGACTCCTAGCACATTCACACACACCACCTACGTTCATAACACAGCACAAACAGATTCTCATACAACACCCCGCGCACAGGCTGCCCGAGCTTGTCTTCCGTAACGCCCGGCACCACAATCTCCTCCACCGTGACTGTCTGCAGATCCACGACTTTGAACCGCGTGGCTGTGCCCGCGTACAATCGGAGTTCCCCCGTCGGCGATTCGGTAATGTCGAGGGACGTGACGCGGAAATCGACCATGATTTCCTGGGGGCGGGAAAAAATGTGAGTCGGGGGGTCCAGGGTGATTGATGTAAGGGCCGGTAAGATAATTACTTTGAGCTTCATGAACCGATTTAACGGATGCGGCGCCCACTTCAACACCAGGAGGGATTTTGGGGTGGCCACACACAGGTATATCGATGTTTTGATTTTCGCTATATATCAGACAAAACCAAAAACACCGCACATCCACATGAGTCTGTATTCAATCGTCAAAAAAAACAACAAACGCACACAACAACGGGCCCGCCCGCTTACCTATTGAATAAAACTGACACCCTTTCGTCTCCTTCATTTTCTTGAGTTTGGTCTCTGTTTCAAACTTTTGTTTTCGTTTGAATTTCGTCGTGGAGGTGAGGTCGTGCGTCGAGACCATGTCGTATTTGCCTGCGGGGGGCGAGCGGCGTCATGAAGCCAAAGACCCAGAATATGATCAATAAAACGTTTCGTGAATCGTCTTATCAGTCAATGTTTGGGTCTTTTTTGAGGGTTCAGTTCCTCACCTGATCGGGATATTATGATATTCAGGTCTTCCAGAGCATTGATCTGCTCGTAGCGGCGGGTTGAGAGCGGGATCATTTTCGAGTCCTTGTCTATAAAAGAATGAAAAGGGTTAGGGTACCCTATCAGTACAGATTTGGGGAATTTCTGCAGTGTATGCCCGCGTACCTTTCGTCTCGAATCCAAACAGGCCGTCGTCGGTACCTAGTAATAGCGTGTCGCCTGGGGAGAGGAAAAAAAAAAAAACATCAACAAAACATGAGTGGATCCCAGCGCCACGGTTCCGAACCAAAGCCTGCACCCCCACCGACCCAACCTACCCAAAAACTCTGCACAGTTGACCTTGATCGTTAACCGACACATCCTGCTGGCCTTAAACACCGGTTTCCGCTGGGACTTGTTATTCCCATCCAGCGTGCCTCCCCTACTATCCGCAGCGGGCACGCGTTCGACGAACGGTGCGAACGCGGTGGATTCGTCTTTGAGGTGCGTTGGGATGGATGGTTTTTTGATGGTTTTTTCCCGCTCGGTGCTGGTGGTGGTGTCGAAGCCGTCGTCGGTCACGGGCGAGTCGCTGGTGTGCGTGATCGATTTGATGGTGTTGGTTTTGGAGTCGTTGCGCGCGTCCAGCTAGGACCGGGTAAGAAAAAAAAACCCCCCGGAGCGACAAGTGTGAAGCGAAGATCAGTGGGATGGTAGCCTGAGGTTTCCTCCGAAGACATAGACACCGAGAAACACATACATTAACTCTCTGCAACGCCTGCTCAACTGGTGACACCGCGGTGGTAACCTCCACTTTCTGAGTTGTCGCTCTCTTTTTCACCGTCTCCGCCTTTGCGCGCGCGTCCTCATCCTCATCATCCTCATCGTCCTCCTCGTCTTCCTCGTCACCGGCCTGCGCAAACAGCGGGTTCTTGAGATTAGATGCGGCGCGTTGCCGTTTGGCTTCCCGCGTGCGCTCGACGAGCTCGGTCACGATCAGGGAGGCGTTGCCGACGGGTTTCATGAACGGGTGCTGGAAAATGACAGAAAAACAAGAACACACACACACAAATGCCGATCAGTCAATTTCTCTTCTCTCCTCCTTGTCGAATTCGCTACCAGAAGAGCAAGCCACTGTGACAGCGAAAAGTGACCCATACTTGCAATAACTGATCAGCAGTCGGACGCTTATCTGGGTCCTTTTCCAAACAGATGTGGAGGAAATTCCGGAACGATTCGGACCATTTGGAGCTGTCTTTGAGCGTCGGCGGGTCGAGTTTCGGAATCATGAACAGGACTCGCATCGGGTGCATGTCGAACATGGGCGGGCTGCATTCGGCCATTTCCATGGCCGTGATGCCCAGCGACCATATGTCGGCCTAAGGACAGAGGGAGTGAGTGTGCGGTTTGGTTGAAGTGTGAGTGTGTCTGTGCCCTGTGTGCTGAGCGACACCCCAACGTTTCCACGTACCTGTGAATCATACGCAGTCCCCTGCTGCTCGGCCGTGATGACTTCCGGCGCCATCCTACACACATCGCAGGAAAAAGAAAAAGCGAAAAGTCCCACATCACGTTAGATCATCGCCCCCCCTCCTCCTTTTCCTTGCTTCCATCCCTTTATTGTTGCTCTTACCAATACGGTGTGCCGATGAATGTATGGCGTTTGGAAAATGTCCGTGTCAGTTGTGTTGAGACTCCAAAATCGGCTGCAAGTCACAAAGAGAGGAGGGGAAATAAAAGATGGGGACGTGCATTATCAGTGTTCTTATCGCTTTTTCCCTTTGTAGCCCCCGGGGAACACACATCCGCAAGTGAGTTCGCATATGTCGGTGTATGTCAAGTCACTCACCAATCTTGATCTGTCCCGTCTCGGTCATGAGGATGTTACCTACACAAATCAAACATAGACATCAGATCCATGTTCGCCATCAACCTCATCTGGGCATTCCCCGCACTCTACTCACCACACTTGATATCCCGATGCATCTTATTACAAGAATGCAAAAACGAGAGTCCCTGGATCCACCACAAAAAAAATCTCCTTCAATACCCCTCTACTCTCGAGCGGGAAATTAACCCTCATTTGTCTTACTATCAGGCTTTCCCTTATTATGCAGGCGACTTCTTGTTCCGTAAGCGGGCCGCGGAGTCCTGCGCGAGACGAATGGAATGGTTGAGGATGGGTTCAAGGCCGCGATGTCGTTGATGTTGGTTGATGTAGGGAATGCGTACCCTTGTATGCAGCTTCGACCGACCCGCCTCCACAGAACTCCATCACAATCTGCATCATTAAAAAGTATAAAAGAAAAACAGCGAAAGTGAGCACACAACCACTCTCCCCATCTCGCCACCCATCATCCCACCCGTACCCAAATATGTTTCTGCCCCTTGACCGTCCCGCGTTTCATATAACATCCAATATACGACACCACATTGCGGTGATTGCAGTCGCGCAGGAAATTGACCTCGTGCAGTACTTCGTCCAGCTCTTCCCCGGCTTCCAGCTTGATGACTTTGATGGCAGCCATTTCGCCCGTCGTGCGGCTGCGCGCCTAGTAGGGTGGAGAGTGTGTGAGAGAATGTGGGGGTTGGGGTGCGTGGGGGGTGGTGGAGAGGAACGGTGAGGGGTTGTTGCGTGTAATTGGTACCTTGAACACTTCCCCATAACTGAAATCCACAAAAAGTTCATGTAAATCATCAAGTCAGATCCCACATCACAGTTCTCACAAAGCGCAGCTCCCATCCTCCGACAGTACCTTCCTGTCCCAATATGCTCCATCAACTCATACAGCGTATCCGGGTCTTCTTTCGTCGCGATCCCACTGAGCGCCCGTTTGGCTGACATGGCTGGGATTTGCGAGCGAGCGAGCGGTCAGGCTAGTCGAGCTGGCGACTGAGTTTTGTCGTGTACTGTACGGTATTGTATCGACGCCCCCACCCGTGCGGGCTTTCTCTCTAATTAATACACACAAGAACTCCCCTCTCGTTTGAAAGGTACTAGTGAAGCGACTTTCGTTCGGCACGACGGGGTCCGTCTAGCGACTCTTCAGTGATAGTCGAATCGCTGAAAACAAATTTTGTGCTGATGACGAGGATGGTACGTCGATTGTGATGTTCGTACAGCCAACATAAAATGAAAAAGAATGCGCCCCGGTGACGTACTAAAGAGCCTGACAGTAAACGAATAGGTCTGCGTTCTTTGTCAGTGTAGGTGTGATGTTTTGATCGTCCCCCGAGCAATACTGTCAACTGCCCAATTTCCGGCGGATTACCTAACATAAAAAGTCTCGTGCGGTATGATGCCAGTATGCAAATAGAGTGAAGCGTGGCGTTTTTGTCATTACGCACCTTACCTCACGCGCGGGCGGCGCGCCTTTTTTTTTGCTTTTTGGAGGGAATTGGGGTTTGGTAATCCGCAGATTTTTATTTTTTTTTGGCTTTCAACGACGGGTGGGTAGGTGTTCCGCTGCGGTAGGGATTTGTATTGTCACATATACATCTTCGTGATGCTTCATGTCAGGGATAATTGTTTGGTTTTGTTAAGGGGCAGCAAGGAAGCCTCATCATTGCCGTTAATTTTCATTCTCTGTACGTTGCTGGAAATGCGGAGTACTGACAGTTCCGCGGGTATGCACGCGAGTGCGTAGCTCATGTAGCAAAGACGATCCCTCAGGGCTACGTGCAACTGTTTCATGTTTTGAATAATGCTTTCAACAGTTTGCTTTAGAAAATTTCAGTTCGAAGTAAGTTCTGGTACACATCATCTAGACGATCATCTTATTTCAGGGTCATTTCCAAGCCCTCATGTATACAAGCGCAGTGACCATGCGAGCAGCATTTCTGAAATGTAGTACTGTTGACTGTACCTCCCTCCTCCAATTCCACTCGATCGACCCAGAAGAAGCGCACATAAATTTTCGCAAAAACCCACAGCATGTTTCAATTCCAAAGCTTGTATCTCTGTCTCACGCGCGCCATTCGGGCATTCATAACCGCACACAGTACGTTAACGTTCAATCAAGCCATGCCCCTTTCTGGCTAACTACATTGTGACTCGGGACCTCATATCCATTGCTTTGTCACCTTTGTGGGCTGACGGACCCACCCTGATTGCATTTGCACAATGGATACCATGTCATTTGAAATGTCTTTCGGTACTCTTGCGGGAGAGGGCATTTGGGATGGGAAAGTTAGGGTGGCAGTTGTAAGATCATGCGCCTAAAAAATAGAGGGTGGGAGGGGGTCGAGGACGCACAAAAGTTATAATGACGCACATATCTAGCGCTCCTGAGTCTGCTTAACCCGCCATACTAGTGGTCTTCCCGACAGGCTACCGATCTTCACCATCCCACAGTTCTCCAAGGCCAACACCTAAACTGTCACAAATTACGCTCATCTCACCAAATACATACAGTACATGACTCTTTCACCACACTCTCTTCCTGTAACGTCGCATGGCGGGAAGGGTGTTAACTTGCGACTCGCGTGAGGGTGCACCGAGATGAGTCGGAAGAACGCGCGGCTAAGCCACCTTTGATCAGCGAGGAGGGGACTCGTGTGTTCATTCATGTGGGTGCTCATGTGCAAAACGTGAATTTCGAGGCTCTCTCGCGCGGGATAGGGTAGGGTGTTATAAAACCATGCAAGAAACTGCAATACCCCTCTATCTTCCATCCCCCTCTCAAACTTCCCTCTAGAATGAAACATGCTCAGTGTCGTAAGAATCGCTTTGGTACTGGCCAGTTGCATCGCAGTCGTGCTCGGTTTGCCTCTTGATGCGCGACAGGAGGTGGCAGCGGGTGAATACGCGGGTTATTTGTTCGCATGTGAGTTTTCAATCTCTCGATGAATATATCAACCAGAAACGATGGACCAACCTAAGATATGATGACTTCCCACCAGATTTCACCGGTGAAGGCACATCCACCGGCGAACAAATCTACTTCTCCGTCAGCCGCGGCACCGACGCCCTCCACTGGATCACTCTCAACAACAACAAGCCCATCCTCTCTTCCAACCTGGGCACTAAGGGCGTTCGCGATCCCACCGTCATCCGCGTCGGGTCCGGCTTCCGCATCGTTGCCACCGATTTGCGGATGCACAGAAACGGAGATTGGGGTGCGGCGGTTCGGAACGGGTCGCGGAGTCTGGTTATCTGGGAATCGGAGGATCTGGTGGACTGGTCAAAGCCACGATTGGTGGAAGTGTCCCCACCCACTGCGGGAATGACGTGGGCGCCGGAATCTGTGTACGATCCAGCGACGCAGCAATTCCGGGTGTTTTGGGCATCGGCGATGTATCCCGAAAGCGACCCCGCACACGTATCCCCCTCCTACCACCGTATCCTCTCCTCCCGCACCTCCGATTTCCGTTCCTTCAGCGCCGCAACGACCTACATTGACCGCGGGTGGAGCGTGATCGACACCACAATGGTGGTCGCTGCAGACGGTACCTGGCACCGATTCTCAAAGGACGAACGGGGCACATCCAGCACCAACCCCAACGGTAAATTCATATTTCAAGAAAGCGCGCCTGGTTACGAGGGACCCTGGGCCCCCGTTGCCGAGGGGATTGGCCGGAATGCGATTGGACGCGGCGAAGGACCTACGGTGTTTCCGTCGTTGACGGAGCGCGGAAAGTGGTATATGTTTATTGATGAGTTTGGAGGAAGGGGGTATGTGCCTTTTGAATGCACGGATTTGAGTAGTGGGAGGTGGGTGGTGGCGAAGAATTATGCGCTGCCGGCAAGGCCGAGGCATGGGAGTGTGGTTCCGATCACGCAAGCGGAAATGGGTGCTCTGCTTGCCAAGTGGGGACCGAAATAGTTGCAGGGCAGATCTTCCGATTTGTAGCAGGGAAATGCTAGGTAGATGTGTTAGTTTACAGAATATCCGTCAAATGGATAAAACCACCAAGAGTCTAACAATGAGAATGCATGAAGTTTCGTGATTATTATATGGCTGTGTGAAGTGTGTGCTGCGCCAAAATTTGCACTAGAAGAAGACATCGTATGTATGTGTGGAGCTATGTAAAAGGCACTGATGGTAGATGAAGGAGATACAGAGAGAGCTATGGATACGCAAGAGGCGTATGTTACGCCAGAAATGTTACGCCCGAAATGCCTCAGCAAGGCTTTGTGGCATCAACGACCAATCGATCGCCATAAACCATGACTTTCAAATCCTTCGGGTTTCTCACAAGCAAATTTCCAAACGCATCCGGTTTCCGTCTGAACACCCGATCCCAGGGTACGCAATTCTTTTCCCCAAGTTTTTCTTTCCACTGCTGGAAATGCACTTGCGCGACTTCAATGATGCCGTCGTGGTCGTCGCCCGTGTGAATTCCCGGGTACAGTTTCGGCAGATGGTGTTTATTGACGTGCGGGATCAGGTTCGTAGTGTAGGGCGTGAACCCTGGCGGGTCATGGAACTGGAGTTGGATGTTGCCCGGCATGGAGGAGACAGCGACGAGAGAGGTTGCGCGGCCAGCGCGGAGGGCGTCCGCCGCGGGGGTGCCCCAATCGAGGAGGAGACATACAGTGTCCTGTTCGGGGTAATGCAGTCCGCAGTCCCTCTGGTCAATGTTCACTTTCACCCGGATGGCGGTGTGGGAGATGTTGGAGTAAGGGCGGGTTGTTGTGAAGGGGAGGAGAGAGGCGTTGGGAAGCGCAGGGAGGCTCCATGCGCCAGCGACAAGGGATGCGAATTCGTCGAGGCATTCATGATCTGGTTTCAGGCAGCCCAATACCGTGTTGCCGATGAGGAGGTAAATGCTTGGATACCCGAGATAATGGTGGCCCCACGTGGCGAGCTGGAGCGGGAGGATGGCGGTGTGGATGCCGGGGGCGGTGAGGACTGCTTGCGCATAGCAGCCTTCGTCGAGGGCAAAGTTCCACCGGTTGACCTTTAGTTCGTCGATCAGGTTGGTGATGTTACGGAGCACATCGCAGCGGCGCCACAGTCGGTTCACAGAAAAGGCCTTTTGAGTGGTCCACTGCATGTGAGCCGTGAATTGCCCATGCACATAGTGTCGGAAAAAGTCACCAGCGGACAAAGTGACAATATCCGCTGCCCACGGCATGGTCGTCGAGGTCAGTGACAGGGCGTGGGTCAAGTCTCCATAAACCACATCCATATCCGTCCAAGCCCAAGCCGAGCATTTCTTTGGCCCAATCCACTCTTCAAACAGCTGCCCGTACACGCCACGCATCTGAATCATGATTTTGGTCCCGTACGGCTTCAAGGTGGTGTAAAGTTCCTCGCACTGGGCTTTCGTTGGCGACGCAGTCCGATTCCGCCATGACGATGGATCGTGGAAGAAACCATCGAGCGGCGGATTTGGTATTTCAGTGTACAGCGCACATAGTCGCTCCGCTGTGAATCCAGCCCATCCCGTCTCCCGATACTCTGGCTTGATGTCGGCCAAGTCGACATAGTGGATGTTGGAAAGCTTGGCGTGTTCGGCAGATATCGGTTTCATTGGCTTTATCGTGTCGTTGTGAACAAACATGTGGAGACTGACGTGAGGTGCGTTACGTGCCTGAGAATTAGAGGATAGGTCAGATTGCTTTCCTTTGTTCGTTATCCATTTATCGTTGTGCAATCGGTGCGGGGTCACGTTGGTTCACACCGATACGGCCATTCACAGCCTTTCGTACTCACCAAAGACTCCACAAACATATCGGCATAAACCGGTAAATCGCCTCCTCCCCACGTCGCGACCAAACACAGCGGGGTTGTCCCTTCATTTTCATTCTTCGTTGAGTCGTTTTTCATTAATCGCAAGGGCCGAATATCGCTTTGTTGTACTTCGTTTGGGAGTTGGAAATCCTTGACCGCATTTCTCAGGGCGGCTTTGGCCGACTGTCGCAGTCGTGGAGTGTCGGTTGTGGTGATGACGAGAAAGCAGGTGACAAAGAGACACACTGTGAGGAGAGCTCCGCCGAGGCGAAGGATTGTGCGGAGTGAACTCCGGTAGGAACCCCGGTAAAGAACCATTGTCGTTCGTGTAGTTGGTTGCAATGGGACGAGTGACTTTCTTGGGTGGGAAGTTGGGCGTAACGGCAGTAACAACCGCACGCGTATGTTGGACAGGCAGCGCCTTTTTTGCCTTGCCGTCAAAAGTGTCAAATGCCTCCTCCTGCGGCAGTTTCACACCCAGGTTTGAGCCCGGGAGCGTTCTTTCTTTCCTTCCTTCTTCGTATTCTTTCTGTCACACTCCACGGACCTAAGTGTGACAAAGGGCTTGCCATTGCTATTTACCATGCGCCAGGGCATTGGTAGGCATTATCCTGTTTCTAGTACGACGTAGTTGGTGGCTTGGCATTTCATTTGATGTCTGGTCGCTTTGCACGAGTTGAGACAACTTTTTATCTGGGCTTTTCCTTCTGTTTCCCAACGGGAGAAGGTTATATAGACAAACGATAGGCTTCAGTTTACTTGTCCTAGTGGTCAAGGATCTGTTTGCCAAGATGGACTCTGCGGAATGGGACGCATGGCTTGCAGGCAAGCTCGACCGTGAGCTTGGCATTGACGACGAGGTACAATTCAAAATTCAAACCTCAAAGGAATATTTTTTGACTATCGTTATCCTTCAGACCTTTGCCGAGTACATAACACAGCTCTGCTCCGAGGTTAGTTGCTATTGTGTGGTCCCTCCTTACTCCAGCCGGCACAGGCAGAGCAAATTGGGAAGCACGAGTGGAACACTCACATAAAGTCTTATCACTATCAGGACACAATGGAAGCCGACGAGCGACGAGAAGTCATTGTCGAGTTCCTCAACGAAGCGGCCGAAGGGAAACCAGTCGAAACCGTCGTGGAGGAGATTCTTGCCAAATACAGTGAAATGAGAGATGCCGCTGCTGCTAAGGAGATTGAAGAAAAGGCCCGACTGAGGGATGCTGCCAAAGGTAGGAAGAACAAGAAGAAGTCATACTGTTTAGTCATATAGCTAAAGACCTGTCACTCTGTTTCTTTCTACAATACGGCCAGAAAAGGAACTCGAAGCCCTACAATCCGACACATCCTCAACCCCCGATACGCGTGCTGGCAAGAGAGCATTGACCACCGAGGAGAAGCTCGCGCGGGAAAGAGTGTTGGCCCAGTACGGATATGAGGAGGACGAGGTGGTTGAAACCGAGAATGGCGAAGTGGAGTTTGTCTACAAGGGAAAAAATGACGGGAAGGGAGCCGACATGGATTGTGAGTGTCGAGCGTGCAAATAGCCGACACAGTAGAGTGTGTCGTGTTGCATATTGAACATGGCTGACACTCGTTGTCCTTAGCGGCACTACTACCCAAGAACGACAACGCGGAGAGAGTAAAAGCCGAAGAACAAGCGAAAAAGTAATGTGAACACCTTCCTCCCAATAACAATCTCAGTGATGGACATCAAACTTATCTGCACATGTCGCAGGGCAAAGGCCGCCGCGGAGCATGCAAAAAACGTACAACGAAACAAGGAGTTGCTGGAGAAACAGAAACAGAAGGTGGAAAAGGAAAAGGAAAAGAAACGCACACAGAAGAAGGAGAAACGAAGAATGTGAACAATAGCAAGAAATTTACATTATGATGTGATTCTAATACACATACAAGCACGCCCGTATATATGAACTTGCACATCACACATACAGGACACAAGTCAACTTCGTTGCATGTTTGTTACCTAGTATAACGAAGCACACAACCAAAAAGGAAAGAATATGTTTTCACGCACTACCCTAAATGATAATAGTATCTCACACTTGCGGCCCAGAGTCGTTTGTTCCATGCTACAGCGTGTCTCTGCCCTCATTCCCTACATAAAAGCCCACGTCTCGTTTGTGTCAATTGTGCTATCGAAGAAAAAAGGACAGCAGATCAGCTATTTTGTTGTGTCTGATATGGCGGTTTGGAACCCTGGATCCGTCTCGTCAACGGGTTCATAGTGTCGCAACTTGGCCTCCAAAGCAAAAGCGGTTGCGGAGAGTTCCTCGTTTTCCTTGTCCAGATCCAACATCATCTCGTTGGATTCTTGAAAACGCCAAAAATAAGACGTTACGATATGTCGTGGAGACACTCGGCATTGTCGGGGGATACCTCGAATCGAGCGCTCCAATTTCTCCACTTTGGTCTTTTCGAGCGCCAGTGCGGTTTGCAATTGCTCTACTCGTCCTTGGCAAAGCTGTTTGCCCAGTTCTTCGTTTTCGGTTTGAAGGGCCCTCAGCTTGGATGCAATTTTCTTTCCGGTGATGCTGTAAAAGACATTACACGTATAACTCGCGTCGATCAACGACTCAAGAAACAGGACCAAACTGTGAGAATACCTGTAAGGTGTGAATCCGACCCCTAGAATCTCTCGCTGCAGGTGTTCAATCTTCTTGTTTTTCTCCGCCACCTCTTTCTTCATTGCTTTATATAAAAGCGCCCAGGTCGGATCCAGAAGTTTTCGTTTCGTATCTTCCACATCTGGGTGGACTTGACTCTTTAAATCTTGCAGTTCCGTCTACCAATTAATTAGGCATGTGAGATCTGCCACGAAAAGAGAACACATCATCATATAACCAGAGATTGGCATACCATTAGGGCAAGGATATCCTGATCTTTCTTAGCCAGCTTGCTCACAAAAGTGCTTTCCGGTATCGCTCGCTTCTCTAGCTCGCTCTGGTATTTGGCCAATTTTTGTCGCAGGAGCTTGTTTTCGGCCTGGAGTTCTTCCAACGTGGCGCTGGTTGATCGCCCAGGAACAGTAAGATTTGTAGGCTTCTTAGACGGCACATCCATTGGTTTGGCTATGGACGCTGCATCCTCTGCAGATGTCGGATTCCCAGGGTTGGGGGTGGTGGGATTGGAACAGATCTTGAGCCGTGCAATCACTGTCAGGCGGCGTCCGCTTGACATGATCTCGTGATCGACATGATACTCAGTTATACCTTTTTGATAGCCGGCAGTGGGTTCACATCATCCGGATAGGGCCGTTTCTGCTGTTGATCTAAGAGTAGAAATTGCGGCCACCGCGGAGTTGAGACATTAAGTCACCGACAGAGATGCCGTCAAAAACAGAGCTTTGGGCTGATTGCTATACCTTCACGAGACGACGAGTCCGGCATCATTGGGGTTGTACAATCCGGAGGCAAAGTAGCAAAGTTGTGGTTTGTGGCTATTTCGGGGGGAACAAAGTGTTCAGTTTCCCGATGGTAAGAAGTCAAATGTGTTTAAAAAGCGCGTGTTGGCGAGCGCCTTCCATGGTAAGTAGTCGTCCAAACAAAACAGTCCTGTGGTCTGCGCTGAGGACAAACAGACCATATTCCCCCCTTCTCCCTCCGCCCACAGAATTTCGCTCATCGTTCCATTCGCCAGACCACTGCATTCCAAATACACATACCAACAGCTTACTCCCCCACCACATACCCCTTGTTTGAGAAACTTCTACTTGCAAAGCCATGGATGCTTCTGGCAACGCAGCACCCCACCCAGTCCCCAGGTAAGGAAGGGGTTTGTGTATTTCGCACGCCGGATGTCTCCGGAGCACTAACGTTTTGGTGAATATTGCTGATATCTGGGTACAGTCACCGTCATGCGTCGGCAAACGCACAGCAGATCAGTTTGGCAAAGGAAGCCGTCCATTGGCGGATGACCCAGTTCATCTGGGCGCTGTCCCCCGATCCCATGGTATGTTTGCGTTGATGTGATCGGTCGTTATCGAAAATTGTCGGTGGTTAAGTGGATTTTGTGTCCTCGTTAGACTTCCAGAGACTATTCCTATTGGGAGGAAGTGTCTCAGAAACTGTTTACGCCTGATGCAAGATACATTTTGGATTTCAGTCCAGTTGCATCAAATATGCAGTATGGTATGTATGGGGCGCGATTTTTCTCTGTAGTTTTGCAGACATTGACGTATTGTCGTCGTGCTGCTGCAGATTTGTGCATGAGAGCGATGGCTCGCCACTTGATGACGCTCTATGAGTGTGGACTCATTGGGTCACACATGCATTTGGGCGAACCCGTTCTTGAACCTCGTATCAACCCACGCATGCGTGGAGAGCGAATCGGACAGGTCAATTTCCCCGATTCATCTTATACCATGGAGTATGAGGGAGGAACAACCGTAAGTTGCAATTGAATATTCTCATTCCACCACGGTTGTGAGGAATGCGATGACACTGACATGCATCTGCAGATTGTCTACAAAGGAAACGTCCGTGCAACATTCACAGCCATCGGCAAGATGGAGCTATTCCAATTTACGTCAACCAAGATGACGGAAATGAAGACCTGCGGCCAGGTCCCACAATCGTCTACAGATGAAACCACAAAGCCGGAGCCAGCGAAGTTGAACTCGAAGATCAAACTGCCGATATTGGTCGTCCGTCGCTTGCAGGTACAGTGAGAGGTTCATGATTACACGTCAACGCTGCACTCCAATATTTACTTTGTGCTCTCCCTCTCTTGCTAGGTATCTCGAGGTACCCAGGCTGCCCAGATCGCCAGGCACGCAGCGAAAGACGGACCTATGGGTAAGTGAAATCATCGAAGCGCTCCGTCTCACATCGCATCTGTTCCTAAGACTGCTGTTTCCTTTAGCTGCTCTCCACAACATCGCCAAAGCAGTTCTTAGACGATGGACCATCATTGACGGCCATCCTGGGGTAGCCAACTTGCCCGCGTCTCTCGCCGCCGATCTTCCTCCCATCGGCTACCCGCCCATCGGCGACGCCGGAATCCCAATACCCACCCAGACCAATATCCCTAACAACCCATACATGTGCGCGATGCAGGAGCCACCACCTATTGCAGCCAACGCTGACCTAGCCTACGGCCAAAACATTGAGGCGCCGGTGCCGTTTGGGATGAACGTCACATACGTTCGTCCCGTCGCGGTCACCTACGTCCCAATGCCGTTCAGCGCAACTGGCCCTTACTCCGCATTCGCGCAGTCGATCGCGGTGCCGCAGCCGCTCTATCCAGCGGTATACCAATACCCCCAGCAGCCGCAGCCCACTCAGATGCTGCCACTGGAACAAAAGAGTAAGTTGGCTCGCGTATGATTTCAGCTTGTGATGTTACCAATGCTAAACGAATTCTCTCTTCCTTCCGCTGTACTCACAGGCGGCAAAAGGCCGCCGCCGATCGACACCAGCCTTCCTCCCGCCAAAAAGGCATCCTCTCCGTCCCCCAAGCAGTCCGCCCCCCACAAGCCAAAGCCCGCAGGCAAGCCGAAGAAGCCTGCGGGCAAAAAGAACAAGGAACCCAAATCGGGTTAATCAACACCACTACAGAAATGTGGTGGTGTTGGGTGTTTTGAGAAAACACCCCTGTTTGCCGTGTTTTTTAATTATTTCTTTTTGTTCCTGATGAACTACATGATGCGTTTTGAGACTTTTGCATGTCAACGCTCCTGCTATATGGTCGCTCCCGCACATAGACATTACCCAACGAGCAACGAGAATGCAATTTTGGACTGAAAATATGATACGCATTGAGATTCTGCACATTCTTCTCCAATCGCCTCCTTTGCTTTCCGGGCCGTTTCTAGAAATTTGCCAGAAAAAGATGCAAGGGTCAAATTAGGCTTGATGGTTCTTTATGTCAAAAGAGAACCGTACATCATATCTCAAAATTTCAAGTAAGCGTAATTTTGACGTTATTTTGCATACAATGCTATCAACATTTTTAAATATTTGATCTATTTAACATTGTGGGGCAAGATACTCCATGCGGGTCTTGATTTTGGTCACAAGTCACCTCCGACATTCTGCTTTGGAGGATCTTTTTCTTCCTTTTCATGCTTTTCTTGTCTGACTATCAATCATTATTTCTCATAAGGCGTATGTGCTGCCGCCATGGCATAAGATAGATCAAAGATATGAAGTGCTAGATTAAACTACGTGCAATGCAAATGGAATGTGACACTCCGCTACACTCTACTCCCAACGATAGTAGGGGGAAAAAACACGGAAAGGGACTCGGGCGGGTTGGGGAAAGCGCTACAGCTACAGCGACTTTCGTTTCGCATCCTCCTTGAACAAGAACACCTCATCAAAAAACTCGCTTTCGTCAATCTCATCCCACCGGAAATCCGTCGGGTCCAAAGTTCCGCGACGCAATTTATGCGCCATGCGGAGTCCCAAGTCCACGTCTTCGGGTTTGACGATACGGGACTGTTCAAAGTCCGGGCCGTACAGTTGCGGCCCCAGGTCGTCAATGAGGCGCGCAATGCGTTCTTGAAGATCGTCGCGAATGTCGCGGAGAGGCTGGGCTGAGGAACCGGCAATGACGGCCATCCAGAGTGGGCGGAGAGACTTGAAAATGTCGGCGCCGTGGTCGTACATGTGGATGGTGGCCCAGGCTAGGGTTGGGAGGAAGAGCAAGGTGAGCCCGGCGGCCATGAGGCTGTGGCGGCGATCGAGGTCCAGCGCAAAGGAGGAGAAGAGGAACGCGGATAGCTGTAGAATCATTCGGCACCGTAAGCATGTTGCCCGGGAGTCACGAGTGATCAGCAATGCATGTCGCAAAATTCACTTACAGAATAGAAGGCCAAAACCAACGGAATCAGGCCAAGAGTGGTAAGCACCTTCCAAGTAGCGACAACATCTTTGCCCCATATTTTGACATTGGAACCCGCTTTCGCCTCTACAATATCATGCACGTCAAAGATCCTGTAAACGGGAATGTACATTGGCATAGATTGCCTCCGATACTCACCAACCATTTTTGCGGACGCCACTCTTCTGGCCGTATACCAAATCGGTGCCGCGAGGACCACACTAGAACAGAGAATCAGCTTTTCCGCTTGAGAGTTTTCCAGAAATTGTGACGGCCAGTCTGACATACCCTGGAAGCGCGCACACACTCAAAAACGTAAGTTCGACTGATCGCGCAAGCACACGCGTGAGGGCCGATAGACGGTTGACGGCAGTTCGCTGAACCTGATGATCCCGGATTCCGTAGTACGAGAGGAGTCGATTGTACTCCAACACATTCGTAGTCAGCTCTTTCACGCGCGGGTGGTCTTTGAAAGCAACATAACCCTCGGCGATCCGTCGGGACAGATGCAGAGTTTCGTCTAGATTGAGCCGTTTGTGTGGAGGTTTGTAAAGACGACGAGTGGCTTGCACGACCTGCATCAGTTGTGGTCAGCAACCCCATTTTGCGTCAGAAGGCTATTGCAGAAAATTTAGATGGACCTACCATGAGACTGTTGTAATCTGGGGCGTTCGTAGTAATGGCCTTCAAGCTGGTAGCGATAGTGTCTAAGAGCAGGCCGCACGCCGCACGTTTCTCGGCACCACCCTTTGAGTACTGTTCTACCATTTCACTTGGGATTTGAATGGGATCGCCAAACTCGATGACCGCGCGGGATCGGAACTTTCATCCAGAAGACAAAATGGTAAGCTCGCATCGAACCGGCATTTAAAATACTGACGTTCACAGATCGGCATTGTACCTTATCCGCGTGGAAGTAGTTCAGTCCGACAGGAACAATCTGTACGTTCATCCAGGGATTCTTTGCCATTGCACCAAGCGCCATGATTGTGACACCAGCTTTCAGGGGCAAAAGTTCCGGACGATCGTGCGACCCACCTTCGGGGAAGATGCCAACACAACCTCCCCTTTCCAAACGCTCCGTAACCGAATCAAACATCTCGCTTTGGTCTACATGCGGTATGACCTTGTAGTCTACGCCCTTCTCCGCCGCCAAGTATTCCAGGACAGCTGTGTCGACGATTGGTTTTTTGATACGGACTTCCGTGTCTGAGACAACCTCGACCACCTCGTATTGGCCCATATCCTTCGTCAGCTTGATCACAGCGCGTGGGTGTAGCTGTTTCTTAAACGAGGCTGAGATACATCCTCCGTTAGCATGAGGTCCCGAGTTGTTGTCGCATCTTTTGTGAAAACCCTCACTTTTTTCTCCCCGGAATAAAGATGGCGCTTCGGGATTGAAAAGAAGTTTGCCTTGACCCTTCTGCACCAGATCTTGCGGTCGTACCACTGGAACTATAACGAAAAGCATCCATCGTCAGCAGGTGTTATAAGATCACTATTCTTTTTGAAAGGTGTACTTACTTGCTCCAGCAATGCGCCCTGGTATTCCAATATGCGGCTTGTCCATACTCTTCTTCGCAGCCAAGAACCCGACTCTTCGCTTGCAGTTCAATAGCAGCATGACCGGGTCCACAAACTGGTTGGCATGGGGCGCAACACAAAAGATGACTGGGCCAGCCAGTGGGATCTTGTGTTGGCCACGGGTCTTGACTTCGCGAAAGAAACCGCGAATCACCCAATGGAAGATGAACACGAGAATGTCGTATATGATGGACATTGTGTGGAAGACGCAGCTGCACGGTGCTCCCGATAGTCAGCGAGGTATACAGTCAAACGATATGAGGCCCGGGAGGGATGTGGACAGCTGCAGTTTACACGCAAGAGCCCCGGCCTATGTATCCGTTTGGCTGGACTTTGAGACTAACGAGCTTTCGGGTTCGTGCAACCGACGGCTTTGTACTGTACCGCAAGGCCGAGAAGCTGGATTTTGGACTTTGGACTCGGGTTGGAGACTTTTGGATGCTGAAATCAGCCGATGAAGAATCTCCGCAAGAATCTCGATGCCCCCATCATGCCGCCGCCACGACTCTGCCTACTCTCAGGCTGGTCTGGCGTAACACAGCACGGAATGTGGAAGGTATAATTTTTTTCCTCTCAATTCTTTTTTGAGCGGTGCACGCAGCAGAGACAAGGGGGTTGTATGGATTGCGTTCGCCATATCACTGCCGATTCCGAGATCTCCCGTTGTTGTAACGGTAATTGTATACCATAATCTTTACAACATCAGCTATGCATCTACTGTACCGTAATAAGCTCGTGGATCATATTCCAAGAAGATTCTGCCATCTGTACCGAGGATGGGAATGCTAATGTGAATGTAGAGTGTGATGCGTGCATGCTTCAGTACCATCTTGGCAAAGATGCCATTATCTGGCATTGAGGAAACCGCCCTCGACGTCTCTTCTCAATTCATCGATGTTCATATCGGTCCATTTGCCATATGCGCTGACGGCATCTGCGTCGTCCGCTGGTGCAACGTGAGTGCTTGCTATAACCTGGTCTGGACAGTATGTCAAGGCATCACTCCCTCGGAAGTTACCCACCCCCCGGGACACAAAACCATTGCGAGCTCCTCAGCATCATCTGGTAGCTCCATGTCTGCCCATCCTGGGTTACTTTCTGCGAGTTCAATAATGTTCACGTCACCGTAGATGCCAAAGGAAAAGTTGGAGTCTGACTTGGATTGTTGAGGAGTGTTCAATATTGACCTGCCCTAGCGTATGTGCAATGGTGTGTGCATTATCTGCTTGCTTACCATTGAGACAAAGCTGGAAACGTCAGATGAATTTTCAGCTGGGAAGTGCAGAGAAAGTTCGCGAATGGCACAGTTGTTGCACAGCCACCCGCGTTGTGTTCCCATTTTTTGTCCTCTTCGCCAGTAAACTAATCGGCGCCAACTGTGCGGACTTGGAGTTTACTTACATCAAGTGCTTGAGCTCCAGCCCATGAATGGAACGCGCGACGCTGTGTCAGGAAAAGAAAACGGCGTTCTGGAACTGTGTCAAGATTCAGAATTGATGTGCTCTGAATGAACCGTCGCAAGCCACATTTTATTTGCTGCATGAATAACCTGTCGACACTAGAGCTCTTGGGTTGGAAGGAAGTAAATCTCAGCATACCACACATTGGCTATTCCAAAGATCTGATGACGATCTTAAGTCGGCTTGTCCAAACGACCACAAGTTGCGCACCACAAGTGGAGTTTTATCTTAAGAAGACCGCAGTTCCTTACATATGTTGCCCCGCAGAGCAGCCAGCACATTCCCTTACGATATACGTTGCGGAGGGGCCGAGTCTGTTACCCTTCTGTTCATGCTATTTAAATAGCGCTGATCAGATAGATTTGAACCATGCCTTCCTGTTTCCACCAGTGATGCATATATAAGAAGCGTGATTTGCAGTGTATCAAGATGTCTGTCTATGTATCTTGTCATTGTTTTCATCAAGGTCTAGACATGCATGCTGATTCTAGCTCCCAGGATATTGGCAGGCATCATTTTGAAACGGCGGGGCGTCATCCAGGGCGTCATCATCAACGGTTGGATGTCACAGGCTCGTATTGCATGTACGTATGAAGGTCAGTCCTTGCCGCAGCTCATTAAGTTTGTCAACGTTAGTCCCTGAAAGTGGTCGGAGTGTAAGCATGTATGCCAATTAATTAGTTTGACTCCTTTCAATCTCCCATCGGCCAGCCCAGTCACGTCAGACGCGTCGCGCGCGCAGCCGCGGCGCAGCAGCAATTTGGGTCCCTTCCCTCAACCGCAGCGACTTGTGACGGCGGCTTCATTATGGGGATAGATACCAGCGGTCTGGATGCGATGGATGGAGTGGGTCAATGCAGCCACAAGGTATTTCTGTAGTCCCTGGATTGAAGTTGACCTGCACAAGCATACGATTCTGCTGTTATCAAACAACTACGCAGATAGAGATTTTGGAGCCGTCCACAACGGCGAGATGAATGCGCATGTTCGCGGTACCGAGAAGTTGAGAACGCGGCGAAGTTCGACTATGTCGGCTCCTTTGAAATTCGACAATATTGCTGAGGTTGCCGCAGCCTGCCGCACACGGTGTACATATGGTTTATTGATTTTCATGCTTGGACCACTTTCTGCGCGATAATAATTAAGACCCTTTGAATGGGCGGGTGCGGGAGTGGATGGGGTTGAATGCGCGATAGTTATTCACTCACTCACTCACTCACTCACTCGAGGCGCAGCAGCCCCTAGACCTCCCTCATTCAAACCAAATCATATGGGGACCTGCTGCGGTCGGTCTGTCTGTCTGCATGGGATGGATGGGATGATTAGGAAGACACATTCCATATACGCCAAGAGATCGACTCAACACCCTCATCTGGCCTCTCTTTTCCCTCTCTACCTTTTCCGCGTCCATTTCTGCGCCACTCCTTACAGGGAGCTGCTTCTTATATACACACTATCGCATTTGCATTCCCAGCAATCCGCTCTGCTGTAGATAGATATTTACCTCGTCGCCCAGAAGAATATTGTTCCCACGCTGCATTCTCGTCCAAACCTTCACGTCACTACACGTACGAAGACGCCAACACACACAATGCACGGTTCTTCTTCAACGTCGTCGACCGGCATCTTTTTGGGTCTGCTCGTTGCTTTCCTGGCCATTAATGACAAGTTTCTCCCATCCGTCTTTGCTGCACCAATCCCGCTGACCGCCACAGTCACCGAAACGAACCCTCCCGTGAATGCTTTCCTGCGTAAGTCCTGGTTGCAACAGAGAAATCCGCGCAGTATAGTTCAATGGGGGTTCCTTCTATTCAAATCGCATCCCTCTCACGACCATTGTTTTTGTTTGGGTGTTGCTATAGCTATTGTCTCGCAGATTATTGACATTCCCCCCAACACTGGAGGTCCCGGGCCCATCATTTCGCTGCCCAACATCAACCTCGGCGGATTGAGTCGTCGTGATCTCAAGGCTAGGCAAGACGCTCCGGAAGCCGAGCCTACGGAGACCGCTGCAGCCAATCCCGCTGCCACGCCCGCCGAAACAGCTGCCCCAGCCACCGGAACCGAGGCCCCTGTCGTTGAGGTGGCGCAGACCGGCGGCGACGACCAGATTCCCTCGCAGCAGCTAGCCGTTAATGAGGTTGTTGCTGACGCTGCTGAACCTCCCGCACCGCCTGCTGAGCCAAGCGTCGCGCCCGCGGCAGCTACTGGTGGAGACGACTCGATTGCCTCGTTCTCGGCTGATGTCAGCGCCTGATTTCGGGGACGACTACGACTCCCGGTCTTCCATCAAGTCCGTTCATTCATATTCTCTTCTTGCCGAGCCGTGTGTGGCCTGCTAGTATTCTCATTTGTTTTCATGTGTGTCCCGGGACGAACACTGTGCATCACGGTCTTTGCTTTCCCCCGACGTTGTTCTTGCGTTGTAAATCACTTGTACCTGCTTTGTAGTTATCAACATGACACCCGTATATCAAATAAATCGCTATGTATTAGGATTTGGCGATTGCTTGAACCTGACGCGACAGCCTACATATAGCATCCTATTACGTACAACATGATGGATTCGTTCCAGTTTGTTCATAACTCACAATCTCATTTTGACATCTATTCTTCTTCCCAAAGTAAACCCCACATATCGAAAAGCAACAATTATGGCAGCAGCCCCGCAAGCGACTACGGCGTTCACCCGGTTTCTGAACCATCCGGCGGGTAGGTCAAGGGCGGCGAACCTTTGGAGACTCGGCCGCGATGTTTGGCGGGTTGCCATGTATGCGGTCCCAGAAACTTTTACTGACAGACCGATTTGTGGAAACATCAGGTCCCAAGACGATCCATTTCTGGGCACCGGCCATGAAATGGGTATGTCCACCTTCGCGTTACAAAAATCCCTCCTCTTGTGTTTATCGTATCTCAAATTTTACTGCACTCTGCTGCCATAGGGTCTCGTAATAGCAGGCCTCTCAGACCTCCAACGCCCCGTCGAAAAACTCTCCGTGACCCAAACCGTCGCTCTTGCCGCAACCGGCATCATCTGGTCCCGCTACTCCCTCGTCATCAAACCCAAAAACTGGGCGCTCTTCAGCGTCAATATCTTTGTCGGCGCCACAGGACTGTACCAGCTGAGCCGGATTTACCGGTAGGTGCTGTAGATGGGGCTGAGAGTGGTGGAATGTGCGCGATTGTTTATGGTTTTTTTTTCTTTTTTTCGGGTTCAGGTATAAGCAGGCGCTCAAGGAAGCTCCGCTGACCACACAGGCCTCGAGCGTGGCACGAGAGACTAAGGATAAGGTCGTGGAGATAAAGGAGGCTGTTAAGAGCGAAATCAAGAAACTTTGAACACGTAATTACAGTTAACGCAACTGGAAAGCGAAATTACAGCAACTTTCACATCATCACGGCGACCGATGGAGGCGAATGACATGCCGAAGCACGCGAGTTTCCAATTCATGTCAAAATAGATAGATGCCATTTTTGTTATCGTGAGCAGAGTAGCAATGAGCCTAGACGATCGACGCGTGCTTCGTTAGTCTTTCTTCCTACCCCACATCCATTTTTTTCGTATCTAAAAACATCAAATGACGTTCTGCACTGCACGCTTGAAATGAACTTTGCCAAAAATGTAATGCAGATTGCACATATATTATTTACAAAGGCGGACACAGATAGAATGGAGAAAAAACTCGGAAACAGCAAACATATAGGGTGCGGGGTCTTCTCGACAGGAGTTTCCACTTCTCTCACTGAGAGCCACCAAGCAGCACGCCTACTCCACCAACCGTTACAATCGCCACTCCAGCCGCCAGGCCAATCACAACCATCATCTTCCTCCCCACACCCACACCTCTCCAGAACAATTTCGCATAACACGCGCACGGCACAATAACCGCCACAGAGCCACTGAACAGACTGCCGAGGAGTCCCATGATGCGGTCAAACGACGGAATGAGTAATGTCGTAAGGAGCACCGCACCAGTCAACGCCGTACGAATCGCGATGTGGTGCAAGCGATTCGTTGCGTGGTGCTCCAGGACCGTGTGAACGGGCCGGAGGCACAGGGCATACTTCGCGAACGGATTGAGCGCGACGAGATAGAGTGTGATGTGGGTCAGGGCGGGGTTGTAGCCGGGGATCGTGGGGAGGTTTTGGGTAATCTGTCATTGCGAGGGTCAATATTTAGTCGCGCTTCGGACAAGGCAGCCTGCCCACATCGCTCACCTCCGGGAGAATGGCGTTGCCAAACATCAAGTACCCGCAAACTGCGATTAGAAGGTATAACGTCGTGACGATGACGTATGTGACATTTATGGCTTTGGGGAAATCCGTGGGTGTCTTCAGGTCACGGTAGATTGTGGGGAAGACAGCGTGCCCTGTAAAGATGAGGGACGCGAGCATGAGAAACGTAGCATGGGCTTCGAGGCATGCGATGTCAGTGCTCACCATCGAATCCTACAAACATGATTCCGACGGCCAGCGCCACATTCTGCCAGCTGCGCGGCCACATCTCCGTGACAGCCGGGTCCCACAAGCTTCCAGGCGCGCGGTCAACCGAGAGGCCATCAACAAGGACAATGATCACCAAATTGATGATGGCAACCACCCCGACAAAGCTCGCGTAGGTCAGCATTTTGACAGTTTTGAACAGCGTAGTGCCCAACAGGCAGACTGCTACAATGCATTTGATGGTAGGGAGCGCGTATGAAGGATAGAGCGCGTGCACCGAGTCCGCGATAAGGATCACGAGTGCCGTGCAGGCGGCAAACAGTTCGACGAGGTATAACGCGGAAACGAATGTCTTTCCACGAGGGCCAAATGCTGTTTGAGCCGTATCGCCATACGACATGGATTTTGTTGCTGATGTGGACGGCGGCGCAAGAATGGGGAGGGTTGTTTCACGGACTTCCATACACTGCATAAAAAGTTTGGCGGTGGTGGATGCCAGCAGAGGGAATATCAGCAAGAGGGATATCCCGACGACCCATCCACAAAGAGACATGGCAAATGGCAGAGTCAGCACCCCCATGCCCATGAGCAGGTTGATCGAATTCATGACCGTGTGCCTCTGGGTGGACGTTGGTATCGGCGCTTTGTTGCGCAACAGCGGGGTGCGTTCTGAAGCCACGTCGGCCAGCGACTCGGCATCCTCTTCGTCGCTATCCCCTTCGATTGGCACTCCATTCACGCCGAACCTCCCGCGGAACAACGACGAACCAGGCGATGATTCGGATGGATATCCATCGACAATCCCATTGATCTCCAGTGCAATTCTCGAAGGCTGTCGTCCATTCACGGACCCAACCTGCTCGTCATCCACCAGTGAACCCGCGTCACTGCCTTCCTCGTCCGCATCCACCATCGACGCATCCCGCAACACGCCGCCCACAACCGAGGACCAGCTTCCCAACGGTTCACTATCTGCATTCGCGCGCCCGCCAAACGAGGTCACGTCTTCGTTCTGATCATCGTATTCCTCCGGCGTGCTGAGGAGAACACAAGTGGAGCGGCGCCGCGGGTTGGAGGTGCGGACGGGTGGCGGGCGGGGCTGCGGCTTGGTTTCCGAGGGGGAACTCATATACCGAAAGGAGGTTTCTTTCTGCGGTGAAAAGATAGAAAAATAGTGTGGGAAAGGCGGCTTCTGGAAGAGAGAGAATGAGCGAGTCGCGCGCAAGTTCAAAGTGCGCAAGCGACTGTGTTTCACAATTACCGGTAGAGGCTTTTCCACAGCAGGTTTTACTTACTCCGTCCATTTCTCCACCAACAAAGAAAGCTGCTCCACTATATCCCTCCTCTCTCCACACGATCGCATATATCCTCGGATTCACTCAGATCAGATATATATCTGACCCACCCCCCACCTCCCCTCCCTTCCGCCTCACCGAGCAGAGTTCCACACCATGCCTGTCATCCTCCAAGCCTCTGACGGTCAACAATTTCCTATTGAGAAAAATGTCGCCGAACGATCCATGCTGCTGAAAAACATGCTCGAGGACGTCGGCGATGCCGGCGATCCGATCCCTCTCCCTAACGTCTCGGGCTCGATCTTGAAGAATGTGATCGAGTACTGTGAACATCACAAGGACGACCCCCACTTTGCTGCTGAAGAGGACAAGGAGGTCTTTGAGTCTTCCCGGAAGAAGCCTGACGATATTGACGAATGGGATGCAAACTTTATGAAGGCTGGCAAGGGCAACGAGGAACTATTTGAAATTATCCTTGCTGCCAATTATCTTGACATCAAACCGCTTCTGGACCTTGGATGCAAGACGGTCGCAAACATGATCAAGGGAAAGGTAATATCTGTAACAACTTGTGCAACTTTATCGTTATTGCCGTTTTTTTGATACCTTTTGCCGTCCGTAGACTCCGGAACAAATCCGTGAAATGTTTAACATCGAGAATGACTTCACTCCTGAGGAGGAAGATCAGATCAGGAGGTAATGTGCTATGCAATGAACGTCTTTTCGAAGACTCCGAAGCTCACAGATACTCGCTTCTTTTTCCAGAGAGAACGAATGGGCTGCCGATGCTTAAGTTTTGATACCTGCCGGCAGCCGTGTGAAGTCTTCACAGCGTTAATCTTATGCGGCGACAGCGCGTGTTTGTATAACCACAAATTAACCTGCAAGACGTTTAGGCGGCCAGTATTTGTGGGGGGGGGGGGGAGGAGATGGCCTACGGTGTACGTGTTGATGGTTTCCACGCCGCATCCACAGCTTCAGCAGGACAGGAATGCGGGTGCTTGTTGTCATCCTATCGACGAAGTTTCTTTGCTATATTGTAATTCATAGATCCTTTCTTCATTTGCATACCGTGGTGCGCCTCCATGGATGAGTGGATGTTTGCGGGTTATGGTAGCTGTTATCAATCGATGAATACATCTCGATTGTGGTAAATTGTCGTTTTCTGACCTATAACAAGAGTAGTCTATCATTGGACCTCAAATGCGATTCGAGAGTCGGGATTGTGATGCAATGTCCATCAATGACAAAAGTAGTCAAAGTCAATTAATGGCGATTATGCTGTTACAGTATCTCCTTCGAGATCGGAGCATTTGGAAGCAACTACGTATGATCGGCGCCCTCCCGATGTCGCGTGGCTGCTCCACGCGCGTCGGGGAATACTTTGCGACTTCAGCAAGGCCCGAAACTACGATGACTCTGCCCAGCTACTATCTTTCAACGACCCCATGGACCCAAAAGCGAAGGCACGGGAGTGGGACAAGTAATATTTAACTTCCGCACGAGTTACAAATCCTAAACACAACGCAATGTGATGTACAACTTACATTGTCATCTTCTTCACAAACCCCAGAATCCAAGAATCCCTCAAACTCCGCATCACACCACACGACCAGCTCAATTTCACTGTCCCACCGCAGCCCGTCCAGAACGACCATGTGAGAACAGCGCACATGGTGGGCGGATGTCACAAGAAAGGTGATGATGCCGCGTGGCAGGGGCTTCGCTATATTGCGGGGATGGACGTGTCGTTCTTCGAGGGCACGGATGAAGCGGTTGGGTGTGTGGTCGTGATGAAAGTTCCGGGGTTGATGGTGAGTGGTGCGAGGTGGTGGGGGCCGAGAAAGAAGGGTTGGATGGTGGGCTAATGTTTGGGTGGGTTTGAGCAGCCTGTGTATACGGATTGTGAGAGAGGTCGGTATTCGGTATTCCGTTGACGTATGGGAATTGGAACCATGAGGATCACAGCAGAATTCTTACTAACACGACTCCACCAGTCACATTAACCACCCCCTACATCCCCTCCTACCTCGCCTTCCGCGAAGCGCCGATCCTGCTCGCTCTTCTCGACAAGCTCCAACGCGAGCGGCCAGAGATCTACCCGCAAGTGCTCATGATTGACGGGAACGGGATCCTGCATCCTCGCATGTGTGGGTTGGCGTGCCACGTGGGTGTGTCGAGAGGTGGGGAATGAGATGATGCTTGCGGCCGCGTACATGAAACTCATGAATGGGATGTTGGGGCGCTATGCAGATATCCCGACCATAGGAGTTGGAAAAAACTTTCTGCAGATTGATGGTGAAGACCTCACGATGCAGAAGATCAAAGAATTGTCGCATACCCGTCTCACGGGCGCCGGAAAATGGTTCCCACTCACGGGCACGTCGGGACGAGTTTATGGAGCTGTGAGTCTTTGCTCTGTTTGGTCTCTGCGCATCGGCACTGATCATCGCGGCCCCCCACAAAAAGGCTCTCCGCTCGACAGACTCAATCAACCCTATTTTTGTATCTCCCGGCCATCGGGTGTCGGTGGAAACTGCGGTGGAGATTACGGCGTGGTGTTGTAAGTACAGAGTACCCGAGCCGATTAGAGCAGCCGATTATGCGAGTAGAGAGGTGGTGCGCGGGACGCATCGCCAGAAGGCGTAACTGGCGAGGATGGTTTTTGACAGTGGACATAGCCATGGGGTATCTAAAAGCAAGTGTAATTTCCTCAATTGGCCGTGCGGCGAACAATGGAATGGACGGCAGAATGGGTTATGTAGGGAGGGATGAGAGACCAAGACATGAGGACAGTTATGGATTTTGGAAACGGATCTGTATTATCGAGACAGGCTTTGAACCTGAAAACAAAATTGGTACATAAAAAAGTCTCTATAGATTGGATTCAGCAAGTGGGTAAGGGAATTTGGGAATGAGGAATATGGGGTTGGTCAAAGAGGCGGGCGACTCCCCGCGGTAAAACCACGGGTGGCTGGCCATGCGTGTAGTGCTTGTGAGATTTTTGAAAGTCCATTTCTACACAGCTTGTGTCTCATGAGTTTCGTTCCGTTCCGGGCGCTCTGGCTTCTCAACGCGGTTGAAGGCCGTCGTGAGGGTCGCGTGGTTGGGAGCGTTGGTGCTGGTGACGACGATTTCGTAGGCGACTTCACCCATCTCCCCGAGATCGTTTCCGAGAAGATGGTCTTCAGCGTTGGGTCGGATATGGAATCCTGGGATTTTGTCGATAACAAACAAGATGATGAGACTGACAAAGAACGCCCACGCGGCAATAGTCACGCAGCCAGCAAGCTGGTAGCCGACTTGGATGAAGTTTCCGTCCACCCATCCACCTTCGATCACGGCGCCGTCCAGGCCAGCGATCCATTTGCGGGCAAACACACCGGTGAGGATTCCACCAACGACACCGCCAACACCGTGAACACCCCACGCGTCGAGCGAGTCGTCGAATCCGAGCGTGGTCTTGAGACGGCAGGCAAGGTTGCAGCAGACAGCGGTGACGCCACCAATGACAATAGCGGCCCACGGCTCAACGTATCCAGCAGCAGGGGTAATTCCAACGAGACCCGCAACGGCGCCCGAGCAGAATCCAAGACCCGACAGTTTGCGGTGGAGGACGTAGTCGCAGAGCACCCAGAAGAGGGATCCGGCCGCGGCAGACAGAGTGGTGACCAGACCAGCCATGGCCGCACGGGGAGTGGCGGCCAAGGCACTTCCGGCGTTGAATCCGTACCAGCCGTACCACAGGAGAGCAAGCCCGAGGAACACGTTGGTCATGTTGTGAGCCTTGAAGGGCTCATCGGTGCGGTGACGTTTTCCAGCCATCAAGCAGTAGGCGAGTCCAGAAAATCCAGACGCGATATGGACGGGACCTCCTCCGGCGAAGTCGAGACCACCGATCATGCAAGGCAGGTCAGAGGTGATTGTGTCGAGGCACGACAGGGATTTCAACCACCCGCGGGCGGACCATGTCCAGTAGGCGACGGGGTTGTAGACAACGGTACTCCAGACAAAGACAAAGAGCATGGCGGGCATCAATCGGATACGCTCGGCGACGGAACCGAAGATGAGAGCGGCGGTGATGGTAGCGAACTGCATCTGGAAGAGCGCAAAGAGGATGCCGGGAATTTGAGGTGCTGTCAGAGGCAGAGCGCTGGCTCCAAGACCCTTGAATCCAGCCATGTCAAAATTTCCGATGAAGCGTCCACCGGTTTCCGAGAAGGACAGGGAGAATCCAAACAGGACCCACTGGATGGTGATGATGGACATGGACAACATGGAGATCATGATCAGACTCAGCGCGTTCTTTGTTCGCGACATTCCAGAGTAGAAGAGACCGAGACCGGGCGTCATGAAGAAGACGAGCGCGGAGCAGATGATGATGAAGGCGGTGGACGCGTAGCCAAACTCGGTGAAGGGAGTGTCGCCGCCGTTGGTGTTGGTGAGCAGGACCGCCGTGCCGGCGAGGGTCACGTTGCCGCCGTCAACGTCCTGTAATATTGTGGACATGGTGGATGGAATGTGTGTGTGCAAGTGGAGTGGGGAGGTGTGCTGGTTGGGGGGATTGACCAGACGGAGACAGGGATGAGGAACGAAGGAGGAGAGTAGCCGGCGTTGAGATATTTATGTAGTGACAAGAACCAGTGGGGGACAACGAGAAGGCGCTGGGTTTTTAAGTTGCGGCGTTGCGGCGTTTGCTGAAATGTTCACCGCAAAGGGGCAGAACGATAAGGCATCTGCGACAGTGCGTTACTCAAATTGGTAACGCTGACCCTGTCAACAGTTGTGGGAGACATATTCCTCCACACACAGAATGTCGTAGCACCGCCTTGCCAGAGAGAGATAGATACATACGTGAGCGCGTCAGGTCGTTTCGTGGCTTGGAAGTGAGATAAAGGGCGCTTATCTGTTGCTGCGCATGCTCTTTTTGTCACACACCGGAGAACGGGTGTTTGGTATCGGTCCTTATCCAACAGAAACCGTTCTGGAACCGGATCCGCGATAAGAGCAGTTTGAGGCGCGTGGCTGCGCTTTCGCTTCCCCCCGGCCTGACCTAATAATGCCCTTATCTTTTTATCTGGCCCGTCTCCCGCAGATTCCAGATCCAGATCCTCATCAGTATGTACATCGGCCGCTGCTCATGTGAGATCGCGTGCCGTCAGACGCTTCAAGCCGCATCTCTTGGTGAATCCCACAGTTGGGTTTGCTGCGTGATCTAGCCAGACTGTTGAGATGCAATCGTAGTCCTGTAGATAAGGAGATAGACGTCCGGGAAAGTCAGAACGCCTCCCGGTCTACAAGGGACTGAGATTACCTAAGTCATGTGTCAGCCACATCGCCAGGAATGTCTCTAGTGAGTCCGTCGCAACGGCCACACTCATGTCTTGGGGCAGCACCATCGAGGTCTGAAGTCGTCGAGATCCTAAGTTGCCACTCCGACCATGGTTACATCCAATGCTGCTAGCGTTGATTTCCAACACCGACACTAGATTGAGGACGCATCCAGGTCACGTGCTGTCAGGTCCGAAAGTGCGAACGGAGCGAGCGACTGAGCGCAGCAAACGACACGACCGTCTGTGCTGTCAGTTTCTTTCCACCAAAGGACCTACGTCCTTGGTCACCCACGAACGTAGAAAACTCACAGAACATTGGAAGCATCCACAGGAGCGATGCTAACTGCTGAACACAGAAACACATTTGACGAAGCGAGGCAAAGTTTGACTACGACCAGACCATCACGACCAGATCCCGGAACAGCTCGCACCGCTGTGAATTACAGTGGTGATAACACGGAGAGTCCGTTTCTTTCAACAAGCGACTCGGTGGGATTTCGATTAGCCTCTTCGCTCATGGCACGGCCAGGGTCCCCTTTTGAGCTGTCTCAAACCGCGCTCGAGGACGAGTCGCCACCATCGTCAAACGAATGCGAATCGCCTCCGCCAACGCCACCTCGACGCCGCTCCCCTGCAAACGAGGAAAACAGTGTCGTCCGTGACTCTGGTAGTCCAACACCTCCGTCAAACATCTTTGACGATTCCAATGACTCATTCCTTGGAGGCCTTGGATCCAACACGTCCCACAACTCCTCCGTCCTCTCATTACCGCCCTCGCCTGTCCAAGCCATGCTGGACGACCCTTCCGTCGCCAACACGACGCTAGACGAGCACGGCTTGCTCTCGTCTTCTTCATTTTTGGATGATCTTGACCCGCCTCCTTCCTCGTTTTTAGATGATGATGTCGGCGAGGTAGATTGTGAACCGCTCGAGATACCATCTCATGGATACCCGACTCGCGAAGGGGATGGATATGACGATGCTGACGATGATGATGAAGAGCAGAATGATGAGGAGAACGAGGAAGGAGAAGAGGAGGAGAGGGAGGAGGCCGAATGGGCAACAAAGAAGCCTCCATCCCGCGAATCGCCGCATTCCTCCACTTCATCCTTCACTTCGTCCCGTCGGAACACTGTCTTGTTTCTGGGTGCTCTGGACACCAGTGATATCAGCGGGGAGCTTTCGATAGGCGACATCGCGCCACCGCTCAAGCAAGACTCGACAGGACGCGGAACATCGTCAATTAGTCCCGAACCCAGCCCACCAACCCCAGAATCGGAAATTACACTAAAGTCTCAGCTTGAGCGTTACACGAAAACTCTAAGAGCGCTCTCTGTCAAACACCCGCGTTTGCTCGACACCTATACATGTGCGTACAACGCTACGAAAAAGAACGAGCAAGTATCACAGCGACGGGCGATCTCGTTTGGCTCGCCACGGAAGGTTATCGATGCGGGCCACGCGGTTGGTGGACTCGCTACCATTCAAGTGTTTGACATCTGCCAGTCTCTCGAACGACAAGTGGCTGAAGTTCGCGAGCTGGAAAAGAATGAGGCAGAGACCAAAGTGCTGATCAGCGAGGCCATTGCTAAAAGCAAGGCCGAATACGAACCACGCCTGCAGAGCTTGAGACAAAAGTATGAGCAACTTGACGTGACCGAAGCTCGCGTGGCGCAAACCGAGGCCCACCTCGAGGTCGTAAGGCAGCAACTCGCTGACTTGGTTGCTGAACGCCAACGGCTCGCTCATGATCTCGAGCGAGTCAAGTCTCGCGGCGCGCTTGTCAGTGGAATTGTGGACAGTGGGTTGGCTTCAATGAGGGTAAAAGGAGTGAACCAAGAGAGGAAGAAAGGAGATTGTCATAGAGTCACGATTGCTGATGCGCTCCCCCTTTGATCAGATTCCTGGGATAAGTACCGACATCCGCGTATGGTTCCCGGTTGTCGGTGTCGTAGCTTTCGCAGCTGCTTTCATGTACGCCCGCTGTGCTTGTTGACATCGTCAATCTGAGATTTGCTAACCCCTCCGTTTCACATGGTACCACAGCCTCCTGCGTCATCCGTTCTTTGGTCCTGCCGAAGTGTTCCTTGCCGTTTAGTGAATCACTTTATGATATTGTGTCCTAGATCAGCGACCATCCTAGATACCACTACTCATACCCGCATTTCCAATGCAGCGCTATTTGAGTACATATTCAAAGTCCTGTTCAGGACATTGTCGGATGACCTTCCTGCATTTTGTGTGTCTTGTACGCTGCTTGAATGTAAAAGTGAAGGCTTTGTGTACAAAGAGCTGCCACCTCTCGCGAGTGCATACCATGTATCATATATCGATGAGAAGGGATATCTAGCCAAAACGAGCGGCTTTTGGGGAAGCGATCCGGCACGCATCCCAACCTAATATTAATCTATATACATCATCAACCAGAGATGCGAACTATGACCTATCCCGATATTTCATTCCAAGATGCGAGCTCGTGGCAACGGGAGGTCTGCCTGGCACACCGAATGCGGCCGCCATCCAATTAATCACGAACGGCGGCGACGGGTGTATCGCTTCCAACCGATGCTCCTTCACCAAGCCTTCCGCATCAAAGACATACACAAATACACCCTCATACACCGACCGGATCGCGTCGGGAGAGCTGGGGGACAGCCGCGGTGTGCCTTCAAATATCCACCGCACAACCAGCTGTATATCATCCGCTCCGCCTTCTGAGTGACTGTCCTCCTTACTTTCTTTCGCCGCATCATCGATCGCACCCTGATTTCCCCGCCGTTGCTGGATCCCCACCACGCAAAGATCCGCATCCACAAATGCAATCTTGAGCGCCGAATGCACCGTCGCTGCAAGAAGCTTGTACCATCTCCGCCCGTGGCAATGGAAATGCGTCCGGTACGGCTCCGTGAACGCGATGTCTTCAGCGTAGATGGAGTAGTCGGTCAACCCGGCTTGTGGGAAGTGGGGAAGTTCGTCGCGGAGAACGCGGGTGGCTGTCCCAATGTTCATGTGGCGATCAGCGGACGATGGCGGGATGTCGCGTTGCTCGTGTCTCTGCGTTGAGGTGGTGTGGAATGGTCGAGGACCGTGTCGATAAATTGTGTTATGATGAATGTGATAAGATACTGTTGCCGCTGATATCGTTTGTCGCTTAACAGATGTTGAAAAGCTCCGAGAAAGGGTCGGAATGGCGCATGGAGAGGCATGACATATCAATCGTGAAGGCGCTCTTGACAAAGACATTCTTGACTTGCGGCGAAAGAAAACTCGTGGCGCTCTGATGTTTTGGTGTTGTGTCAGATCTTTTAACGTCGTGCCGTCTCAATGGCAGGATGATGACCTGCAGAAATGTCAAAACAAAAAGGAAAAGGAACGCACGTTGCGTCAGTTGTGGCTGGGGCAAATATGTTCAGTGGCTGTGCAAGTCCCTTTCGCCAAATTCTTTCCGTTTCCTTTTTCTCGTGCGTTTCCCCAATTATACATAATTCCACGCAGAAACATGCTGTCAAGAGTAACAACAGAACGCTTTCTGCCGAGTCTGCTTCGATTGACGCCCAGCATCTCCCCAATCATTCTTCGGCCTGCGCCATGTTCCTCCCTCCGCTTCTTCACCCTTACGCCCTCACTTCGCTCGCAACTCGACCCGAACTTTGACCCAGAGGCTTGGATTGCTACTTTCACACGAGATAGTATACCACGGGGTACATAGTAACATGCTCCAAGTCGTTAACCATCGCGATGCATTGACTTTATATGTTCGTTGCAGAACAGCTCGAAATTGCATTCTCGCGGAGCGGAGGGCCAGGCGGTCAAAATGTCAACAAAGTCAACACAAAAGTGGACATGCGATTTCCGCTCAAGACAGTTGAGTGGGTCCCAGAACCCGTCAAAGCACAATTGCGAGATATGGTAAGGAAATCTGAGACATGCAGTTCCCGCTTACTCTGTCCGGTGCACTGATTGCCCTCCCGCCGCGGCAGCGAAGCATGGAAGCAAAATAAACAAGCGAGCCGAGTTTGTCGTGTCTTCAGAACGACATCGGACCCAACACCATAACCTTGAAGATTGCATTGATAAGCTGCATGCCATGATCACCTCGGCTGCGGAATCGCTGGTGGTGCGCGAAGCGTCGGAGGAAACACTTGAGCGGATCACTGAATTGTGCGTATGCCACTTCCGTTGTGTCTGATAATGTTTTCCTCACTCTTTTTTGCTAATCCTTGATTGTCCCGGGTTCTCTATCATAGTAAACGAATCGACAAGGAAAAGAAGATAAAGGCCAAGGAAAGACATGGCTCTAAAAAAGCTCATAGAAAGCGAGGGAGAGATGATTATTAGAAAAACATTCGGCTACTCACTAGCATCAACATACTCACACGTTCCACCGAAGCACTTCCATACTGTCAGGAATCCATCAATCAGCCAAGCAGTGTATCCCGGTGGCCTATAGAAATATTTTATGGTATTCTATTGTTTCACACGCTGATGCCCCCTCTAATGATCACCGATTGAATGGATGACGGCCGATTGAGCGCCTGGTAAATAAACACCAGGCGCGTCGGATTTGCCTTCGCTACGAGCATCACGCGACTTTTTGGACGGCAGCATACTTTGTTGAGACCCCAATAAAAATTGGCCGGCTTCCTCGACCACCCGGTCTGGAGAGCAAGGCCGATTTGTAGTGTGGTGAATGAGAAGATCGTGATTGTTATGCTGAACCCACCGTTCGCGTTGACTCGATCGGCGTAACCTGTGGTTGCTCCTGGTCAATGCTCCACATGAATTTTTCTACTGTCAAAAAGACAAGGTTTGGCAAAACCCGAATCTCGGAAAGAACAATCCTCTAGCCGACGGTGTCTACGACGCGCCACATGAGTCGTTCTAAAAAAAGGTACAATTTTCAAGGACAATCATTCTACTAATCTCGGTTCTTGCGCTAACCCGGGTTGAATCGATCGCAATAACTATGCACTACATGCGCCCGACTCAAAGAATACAATGTTTGGCCAAAATAGAATCCATGAATGATAATTGAATTTTGCTTATATAGTCGGGGATCCTGTTCGGCTTCCCAGCGGTATTTAGTGTATTGTCGAAGCCGTCCAACTCACTTTTGCTTTCTGTCACTTTTACGGTTCTCTCCTTCTTCCACTCTTGATTTTCTCAACGGCATTTGAAATGACATCTACACCGCCGGAACCGACATCAGACACTACGCGCGTGGAGGGTCCGACTCCGGAAGCCGTGTCAGCCGGTACTACCGACGTCCCCGCAACCACTCGTCCAGCAGCGTTCCGAACCTCGCTCTCGCCAGCAGCATCAGCGAGTACTCTCGTGGCGTTTGGGACTGCTCCGCCTGAAGTCGTGCCAGCCATCGTAGCGACTAAAAGCGCTCCAGCGTTGATCGTCGCACCTCCCGCCGCTGCCGGAACCAGCCATGTTTCCGCAACTGAGCAGAGTAACTCGGCATCGGCCAAATATGCAACGCTGATAAGCGCGGTGCAGCAGCTGTACACAACGCGCGACTTTGCCAAACAGGTAGAGGTCTTGGCGACGCATTACGCCCCAACAGCAACCTTCGAGGATCCAATGTTGATTGTCACTGGCACAAAGAACATTGCCGCCCAATTCCATGCCCTGGTCTCCATATTCGGCGAGATCCAATTTAAGCACGGAATTGCGTCCAGCCCCTCGGCCGATGCCTCCCTTAACACCACAACGGTCATCTCATCGAGCAAGAAAACCGCCGCTACCGCCGCCGCAACAACAGTCGAGACACTGGTTTTGCCAAATACCCAGATCTACAGAAACGGGGGTGCGAGTAAAATTGCACCAAAGGAGGTTCTGGTGGAAGGCAACACGTTCCTGACCATCGATGTGATCAGCGGCAAGATTCTCGCGCACAAGGACGTCTGGCTCAACAAGTCCTTCGAGAATTCTCATATCATGAAGAAGGCGAGCGGTAGCACCACCACAGCCCTCTTCAAGCTCTTTAAAGTCGGTTCTTGAGTGGCTTTTGGTGTCTCCAAGAGACCTTGTCCCATTCCATACATCCACTTGTACATACATGACCCGTTACCGCGTAATAGATATGCGACAACATTGCTCAACTAAGGATGGCCCAAAGAGGCCTTTGGACTGCTCACAGTGCTCGGCTATGCTCTGCGACTCATTTATGATGCATCAGTATCATGATACTACAGAGTGTACCTTCCAAAACCGCACTGCCTCCTGGAGCCATCAAATTACATCATCCTGACAGCGGCTCAGGTGGTGCAAACTGCCAAGGAGTTTCACGTTGGAACTTGAAGATGTAAAAACCTTCGGAGGTTTGTTCCACTCGGGTGTTTGTTGGCGTTCAAGTTGTTTGGGCCACGAGCCGCCGGACATGGTTGCTGTTGGCTATGCTTCCTATGATGGAGTTGAACGTGGCGTGCGAGGTGTGAAAAACAGCGCGCGACGACGCGAACACTTTTCATTCTTTTCCTTCTTTTATTCTTTTTTGCTCGGGCATTTCGCCGGCGAGTGTGCGATTTTTTTTTTTGTGTTTTTTTTTCCATGGGACGGACAATCTGCTTCATTACTGGTGGCTGGGATCTGCTGGCTGTGTGAGAGCAACTTTTGGTACAGCCTTCAAAAAACTTTCTATACCGTTGCCCACCTAGACTCGGGCCCACCCGTCATTTTGTTTGCTGGGGCCCAGCTTGCTTGCGTCAGGCGATAAGATTCGCTTCTGAGTAGAAGAAGAGACACAGTTGGTTTGGCTTTGTCTGCTGTTTTTTTCTCATTCAGGTTTCTTTCTGAATGGGATTGCAAATGGAGCAACGAAGCAAACCCCTCAACGGTGGAGCGCCCGTCAACGGCGCAAACTACTCACCACCCATAACGCACTTCTCCTCACTGCAACTGGGAGCGGCACCGGGAGCGGAGCCTGGATCGCCGTACGCAGAACCGCAGTCGACGTACACATTCCCGAAAGTTGCTCAACAGCACTCCTCCCCGCAACACTATTTGCCACCGCCTCACGATGATCGATTCGGCGGACCCAAGCGTCCCACTGGATCTGTCCCCTTTGAGAGCATCTACGACAGTCCGCGACGAGGTGGCCCACAGCAGGATGAGAGAGACGAACACCACCTTCAATATCAGCAACCACCTCGACTACAAATGCAGCAGCAACAGCAACGTCCTCAACAGCCGTCTCCTCAGCAATCGAACCAGCAGTATCGCCAGCCTTTCCAACAGGACCATCAGCAGCAAGGGCCGACCTCAGACTTTGCGCAGCGTCACTTCTCTCGCCCGTCGCCACAAGCACAGCCACCGTATCCAGCGTACGGCAGCCAATCTGTTCACCAAAACTCTCCCCTGGGCGGACAAGGCATGCTTCAGCACCCGATGCCAGTACGGCCATTGACGACCGCCCAGTTGACCGACGAGGAGGAGGATGACGAGGATGAGGATGGCAGTGCACGATCGGTAGCCTCTGCCGAAAATGGAATGCACACTGGCAATCGTGTCTCGTTTCCTCCGGGTCCTATGAGCCATTCGAGAGGCCCGCACACCACGAATATGCAACCTCCCCCGCAACAGTATGGAGGTCCGAACGAACATGGAGGCTTTTCGTACATGCAACAATCGCAACCTCAACAGCATGGATCTTTCCAACCTATGCAGAATGGTCAGTGGCAACAAGGAGGTTTCCCTTCCGGATTCAACCCGCTTGACCGCCGACGATCTGTATCTGCGCCTCCTACAGGAATTCCGGTAAGTCATTTCATGTCAGGCGCAGGGCACTATTCCGATGCGGTACCCAGCCCGGGAGTCGGCGAGATCGTCATTCCAAACGGAGGATCAAATGTTGGTAGCGGGGGAAACGGAATGGGATCGTACGGATCCTTTTCGATGCCACACCCGCCACCCATGGTGTCAGCCCTACTCGATCCCAATGGACCTGGTTCCTCCCCATCTTCTCCCTCACATCTTCGACGCTCGCCGGGTGCTGTACACGGGCGAGTCAATGCTACCTCGAATGTCAATGGTCCTTTACCTTCGCTGAGTACACTCCAGAATCCTTCCTCCTATCCCGGGCAACTCTCCTCTCCTTCGTCCGGGGACCTAAGCCTTCCTCAGCCTTCGTCTCAGCTTCACCCTCGGGTGCATCACCTGATCTATGACCACTCGGGACGATCGGTGCGAAGATCGCCACTTGATATGGATTCAACGTCACATAGATACCCTACGCAACCACCACCGCGACCAGCCAGCGCTCCCATCCCTCACGTCAGCGAAATGTCCGGCACCGGTCAACCTCCACATCACTCCTTTGATTCCGCGGGACCAATGAACATGCAGCAATCTGGTGGGCCGCAGGTATATCAACCACAACCTCCTCAAGGATCTCCGGTCGGAGGATTCGGAGACCAATCAAGTCAAATGCAACCGTTCCCTTATCCTCATGACCCTCATCAGCAACCTTACCAGCAACAACACATGCATCATCAGCAAATCCAGCATCACCACTATCAAAGTCATCCTCTCTATACGCGCGCCCCAAGGATCCACAAATGCCCGAAACCCTTTTGCACCAAAATGTACAAGAATGCCAACGGCTTGAAGTATCACCTGGACCGCGGCATTTGCGAGTACGACACGACATCCAATGTGTCGGACTTTGCGCAGCACCAGCGATACGAGACTCTGGAGGCTGCAGCTGCAGGAAACGTGAAGATTGCCCATCGACCGTATTGGTGCAAGGTCGCTGCTTGCGGAAAGAAGTATAAGAACCTCAACGGACTCAAGTACCACGCCAAAGCAGTACACCCTGAGTTGGATTTTAGATCGGAGGTGAAGGGAGTGTTTGTGGGCACGTGGGCGTAGGAAAGGCGGTGACATGCAGCAGGCGTATGTAGTTTAGGAACAGACGAAACCCCAACATTATAGATTAGAGCTACTTTTACGTTGAAGACTGCTCAGGTACGAACTATTTAAGTATATTTATGAAATTATCATTATTGTCAAACAGCAGTGAATATCCTACTTTTCTACTGTACATTACGGGATGATTCACTACCAGGGATAGGGCAGGGTGGTGGAGCAACGGATGGCTGTGTCGGTATCATAATAGGTCCCGCTATGTGTCTCGATGATTCCCAAGAGCCTTTCGTGCTTCTTCAGTGCACGGCCTGAGAAGCTTGGACGTGCTTCAATTGCAAAGTTGTGTCTAGTGTCGTTGGTCGCAAGAGACATTCCATCGCAGCTTGGACGGACAGTTCTCCAGTTCAGTACACGGCCTGAGAAGCTTGGACGTGCCCCAGGCACGGAGTTGTATCGAGTGTCATTGGTCGCAAGAGACGTGCCATCGCAGCTTGGACGGATAGTTCTCCAGTGTTCCATGTTTCTCAGCCATGGCCCAAGCCCGTCCGGGAACTCAAATGATGATGCAGGGGTTGAGATATCCTGTCCCTTAGTTTCAAACTGTGCACTGGATGGGTCCGGGTGAACTGGTTCCAGAAGAGAAAAGGACAGATCATCGTGGTCGCTGCCTGGTTCGTCGATCATGATAGGGTAATCCGCTAAATGTCCACTGCTGTGCCCTTTTCAGCGGCTCATTAGCTCCTACAACGAGTGCTGCGTAGACATAGGTACTCACTCGTGGTGCTGTGGCCCGGCTGCATAGGGTCCCCGCGTGACCGTCCCGCCAATGCATTGCTAACCGCCACTGGGGACACTTGCGTCCAGGAACGATGCCTATCTATTACTTGATGATTTCTTTCCGAGTTGCGATCATCGGACCACAGACAGTCGAATATGGAAGCACGCAGCGGGCGTGTGGGAACATGAAGAAGCACCAGTGATGTGCATTCAGAGACCTGTACCGCATCTGCCCAGTAAGTCAGTTAACATGACCTTCCCGGTAAACAGCAATCATCATTCCTGCCAGTAACATACCTGCCCAGCGCACCATGCCCCTCTGCATTGCTCAGGTATCTTTCGGCCCTTTGAATGTGCACAAGGATTTCGGTTTCTGTGAGTGGGGGGGAGTGGTGCTTTCACCCTCACGCGTGCGTGTCCCCTTGTGGCTTGTGCTAGCACCACGCGACAAACTTCACGCGCTTTTAGCAGTGCCTCCGTTCTCAAGGACGGAAAAAAAAAAGAATAAGAAAACGAAGTACGGTGTACATCTGACACTGCAGTACTGGTTAAATCACACATCTTCATTTTTGCCATCTTTGCAGCTCTCGCTGTATCAATCGCGAATGCTGCCAGAATACCGATGTGGACAGGAGCTACATTATTGGTATCAAATTGAGAACGACTTCCAGGTAGGATGGTGCAGAGTCAGTGGACAAAAAATATACTCATCTTAAATTGCACCAGTTCCGTCGCTGTGGTCCAACGTGGATCCCGGGTCGTCCTCGCAGATCAGGACGGTGAGCGGACCTCTCCATCTTACGTGGCATTTACAGACGAGAAACCTCTTGTCGGAGACCATGCAAAGAAGCAGGCGCACGTCCACCCGCTCAATACCATATTTGATGTCAAGCGACTGATGGGTCGGCGCTATAATGACAAGGATTTGCAGGACAACATTGCACTATGGTACTTCACGCTAATTGATCAGGGCAATAATCCTTTATTTCAAGTCAACCAAGATGCAAGATTTACTCCGGAGGAGGTTTCCGCGATGATACTTGAATATCTGAAAAAACGGCTGAGGATTATCTTGGCAATGAGGTAAAACGCACCGTCATTGCTGTGCCAGCTTACTTCTCCGAAGCCCAGCGTTTGGCCACAAAGAACGCTGCAACCATCGCGGGCCTGGAGATCGTCCGAATGATTGACGAGCCTACCGCAGCAGCTATAGCCTATGGACTGCACGGAAAGGATCGCACCAGCATGTTCTTGTTTATCATCTCGGGGGCGGCACATTCGCCCTATCCATTCTGGCTATCAAAGACTGTGTTTCTGAAGTTCTGGCTACCGGTGGGGACAGCCACATGGGTAAACAGCCTTTTGACAATCGCATCCTTGAGCACATTACGAGGCTATGGACGGAAAAGACGGGACATGATGACTTTCGTAAGAATTCTACAACCATGGCAACACTCAGGCGGATAATTGATATGGTCAAACGCAGTCTCTCTCATCAATTGTTGTCCCAGGTTGAGGTTACGTCCACCGACGAAGACCAGTATTTCTGTCAGTTGCTTAGTCGGCCCACATTTGAAAAGTTGAATATGGATCTCTTCGAAAACACAATGAACGCCGTCAAAAAGCTTTTGAAGGAAGCGAACATGACAAAGGGCGACATTCAGGAGATTGTTCTCGTCGGTGGATCGACTCGCATTCCTAAGATCCGAAAACTCATTGAAAATTTGTCTGATGGGAAGAGGGTCATGAAAGGCCTCAGCCCAGACGAAGCCGGTGCTTATGGAGCAGCCGTAGTGGGAGGGATCATCAGAGGACCAGACTACGATGACTACTCGGGTTTCCCTCCGCGACTTCATCCTTTCACAATTAGTGTTGAAAATCCTGATGGATTTATTTACCAAATTAGGTTCTCGCAACCGCCCGATACATTCTAGTGCATCAAAAGTTATCTCGACTGCCGCCGATAATCAGTCCACCGTCTCCATCAAGATCTACGAGGCGAGAAGCCCCTGCCCAAGGACAATACTTTACGCGCACAGTTTGATTTGACGGGGATCCCGCTCGCACCTCGCGGGGTTCCTGAGATCAAAGTAACTGTCTTCATGGACGATGACGGTAATGTAATGACCGTCACGGCAGTTGAACGACGCAGTGGGAAATGGGAATGGATAGCCATTCAGGATGATACGGGAAGTATCCCCGACGAAGAGCTGCATCGCTTGAGAATTGAATCCACGAGATATGAGGCAGAGGATATGGCCTTGACGACTGCTTATAATCGTTATCAGACATGCCTCGGCAGGATTCATCAGCTGGTAGGCTACCAAGGCCAGCTCAGCGACAGTCGGTGCGGCCGCGACGATAGCGGCTTTTTGAAATTGGAACTCGACGACAGAAACGTCCTCTTCGACGCAGTTGGAAGATTTTCTCCTTTCTCTCCTTACGGAACCACCAAAGAACATTGGGAGAGGAAAAAGCCCGCTTGGAAGCGATCGTCCATTCCATTTTTTCCAAAGTTGACATCCCCGATAGCGATGCTAATGATCTACCAGAATCCGTCTTTCACGACGAGCTGTAACCCCTGGTCAAATTTGCATGCGATCCATCTCCAATGTTGTTTGTCTCACGGCGAATTACCAACGCCATTGTGCCCCACCTGAGCAAAAACACGACGAAAATCATCGACAAGCTTCCGTTGCACGCTTGAGAAAAAGCCTCTTTTGAGTCCTTTACTTACGGTTCATTCTCTATTGCATCTATGGCTACCGCGGCTAGACTAACTACACTACTGCGCCTGCTGGGCATACCGCAGGAAGTTACTTTTCTACACCGGATGAATGCCCGTCCAGGCTCGCAGTCTCTCGAAAATAATCATAGATATTGTCGTATGCGGTCCTAAACGCATCCAGCACATCAAGAAGCCTTTATAAAGCGCAAAAAATCCCTCGGTGCTGACCGTCTTTGTCGCACAGTGCAGCGCGGATCGATACAACATTCCCTGTTTGGTGACCGGATCCACAGGTTGATTCATGAAACGCACTTTCACGGTATCGACGGGCGAGGTAACGAAAGCGCAAACAAGGCCGGCAAAGGTGCTGGCACAGAAGTGAGTCCACAAGCCTTCCTTGAACCATCCAGTTCGAAGCAGATCGTGCTTGACGTGATCGTAACTCGCCAGCTGGGATGCCGTCAGCAACCCCGCGCGAGCCGTGGTTGGTCCCACTCCCCGATACAGAGCCGGTATTCCGCCCTCTGTGGTGTAGATGCTCTTGAATGCGGACCACACAGATGGGTATAGACGTACACTACTAGAGACCTTGCCAACAGGAGTGGCAATGGCTTGTTGTGCCGACGATGGTGGCGATTGCATCCGAACCTTGATGAGATCTGTTGGATTTGCAATGAATGCTCCGGTCATGCCGCTGGCAAGTCCAGCGATAACTTTCACGTAGAAGGGATCTCCACCCGGACCCGACCTCTCTTTGCGCGATATGAGCGCCTTGAAACTATCATAGGATCCTATCCGTATGGTCGAGTAGGTGGCTTCCCTCAGCATCGCCGGTGCGACACCGCTGAAAGCCAGCACGCGCCAGCCTTCCACCCGTACAAGGTCACGGGAAAGTTGCAGCAGGTGCGGGGAACTAGAGGCGCCGGCTCCTTTCACACCTTCACCGCGCAGTTGCAGACGCGTTTTGATAACATCGATGGGATTCGTTGCGAAAGCGGCAACCGTGCACCCAACCCCGGCAAACAACAGCTTTGCAGCGAGTTCTTGTCCGCTTGTCCAGGGATACGGCGTTCGGGTTTGTTGAACATGACGGTCGTGCGCACTCTGCACGGTAAGCAGCTCTCTTCGCAACGGCATTGCAGCCGCAACTACGTCTCCGACGCGGGGTGAGGGTTGAGGGTGAGAGCGGGCGGAGTGTTGTTGAGAAGAGAGGTGGTCCAAGAATTGAGGCGTCCGTCCGTGATTCCTTGGCGGTGTTCCTTCCTTCCTTCCTAGCTCGGCCACAGAATATCCGCCTCCACTTCACTGGGTATGCAGCAAGAACATACTGTTGCGGGTATTTGACCAAGTCAATATAAGCGGTGGGACATGAGTGTGACACTGTCAATGTACAACAAAGGCCGTCAATAAATACCACAACACCTGGCGCAGACGCTTATGTCATTGCAAGTGGCGCGCGTTCACGCGCAACTCGGCCAGTCTTTCACAAAACAAATAGTCGGTTTGTGGGAACTTGTGAATGAGAGAGTGAACCAAAGACTCTGCTCAAATAGTCTCCGTCGTTACGCACAATTTAGTGCGTATTTGCGTTAGAAATGTAGGAATTGAAGTGTACGCGTTCAAAAGCCAGTCAAGACCTCATCAAGGTTCTGGCCTGAACCGATATGTAACGCGGCATCCTCGGACCTCGAGCCAAACGGAAACTCAGGAGGCATGTCTGCTCCTGTCAGAAGAATGACTGACTGCAATATATGGTTGATCACTCCGGCCGAAATCGACGTTGGATGTATGATAACGCGAGGGGCTTACGCAGATCATACTAAACGGGTTTGCAGTTTGCGCATTTCCTCGCGGACATCGAGCCAGACGGAGACTCAGGAGGCATGCATGCTCCTGTCAGAAGATGACACGCTCTCGAGTACATGGTTGATCTGCTGTAATTCCTGGCACTTGAGATTTAGCTTTACTCGGTTTGCATATAACCCTTTGCATATAAACCAGACGGCTTCCCATGCCTCCTGTTTGCAGGCACCGTAGTTCGCTAAACAGCAGCTGTCAAGATTCGCCGTTACAAGTCGACTGAGCGTTGTCATACGAACCCCCGTGAGCTCCATCTGCTATCAACTGCAACGTTCGAAATCAGCGCCAATGCGTTCCTTTCTGTCTAGTGTCCTCGCTGCCACGACGGTCGTCCACACGATCGTGGGCAGTGTCTTCGCCGCACCCGAATCTCCGTGGGTGCCCATTTACGTGTGCCAGGTTATCAATAACACATGCGTCTCTGCCCCTACCGACGGTTCGCCACTTGTCGTAACTCAAGGCGAGCTCTTTGCCTTCCGAATGTTTGCATTGGAACATACGACGTTAAGAGATGTTAGAGGTATCAATGTCAGTCACCACTCTTTGGAATGCGACTGGGGATCCGCTTGCCGACTGGAAGCCCAACAGAGGCGAGCATCCTATTCACCCTGACCCGTTGCCAATAGATTTGCAGCTTTGCGCCAGAACAGAGCCCTCAAGTTCACGAGTGTCACCATTTCTCATAGCGCCTCCCGGGCGTTTCGCGACTACCTCATAGAGCGGAGTAATCCCAAGACGAGGACTGCCCACCAAAAAGCAAGTTACGATGGTCTCCCTTTCTATGGCTTCCACACTGTTCCAGGCGATATCAAAGTTTCAGGGCTGGGAGGATTGCCATTGTGCCGAGGCACAATTCCGTCGATTGGAGTCAGCGGAAGGTCCTCAGTCTTCTAGGATGACGGCCCTTCGCCCGTGTTGCCCATTTTGACGCCCAGCGAAGGAAATTTCACCGTGCGCTGGATCGCAGCTGCAGATGCTTTCACAAACGCGAGCAATGGAAGTGCTAACGTTCAAACCTTCGTGAGCTCTGGTACCATTGTGATTATTCCCAATGTCGATGGGTCACCCTATCAGCGGAGCAACTTTTACAGGCTGACGCCACCTGAGGTGCAGGAGGCCAGCCATAAGTACAACGCCAAGTCTTCTTGTCGCCGCCTTGTTGATTCGGTTGCTCTTCGGTCGACACTCATGTTCTTCGCCATCGGTGCCTTGGCTGGTTGCGTTTGATACTGAGAGTGTCGCCTGCTCTGTCGGCATTTGCCCAGTCAGAAGCCCGGTTCCGCGTGGACTTTAAATCATCCTTAATTAGATTTCTTTGGATAAGTTTAGAAATAGAATTAGCCTATTAGCGAAGCTTATGACTGGTTAGGTTAATGTTGATAATCTGCTCTCATTATAAGGAGGTTTATAATGAGCCGTCATATGTAGTCAGTCATGATGCGGCGTGAGCCTTTCCCACTTTATCCAGCGGTGAGCGACTGCGTGTATCGAGTTTTTGTATCTAATTAACGATTTCCAGTCTCTATTCAAAAATTTCTATCTAGATCGAGAGGTCGTGGTCTATAGTCGAGTCTAGGCTTTTTTCCCGCAACCGACAGGCACACCAAAGTCATCCTTGTACGCCGTGCCGACGGGGGCCGCAGCATTCGCGCCCAAGCCTCGCTTGGCAAACGCGCGCCACATGGCACATCGGTTCTTGCCCCCATAACGGACCTGGTCAGCCTGGAACATGGCGTTCCGCGCGGTGATGAATGTCGGATTGCACGGCTGCAATGCCATGGCGTCCAAGATGATAAACATCAACATCACGTCGCCCTTGTGCTCGCTGGGCGCGGGTGAGTTTACCATGCGGCCCGAGAAGCCTTGCGTGTCGACCAGGTTCCAGTAGACTTCGTTCAACATGCTCGCCCAGACTTCACCGACCGCGTGCGGCTCCATGTTGGCGCCGATGGTAGAGTACTTTTTGGTGTTGCGCGTCATGTCTGTCGAGTATGGCTCGGAGCGGATGCCCCGCGGAGTTCCCATGATCCAGGCGCCAACACCATAATCGGTCTGTCGGGTGTCAGTACCCTTCCGAGCAATAAGCATAGCAAGGACATCGCCCCATCCCTCTCCCATACCCCCAGCCTCCGGTGCATCCAAACAGTTGACGTTCGCAGGTCCTCCCGTCAATCGAGTCGAAAGCCCGTGGGTATACTCGTGGATGATGACCGCGTTCTCCATAGCGGCGTCGCGTTTGGGCGTGGTACGGGTAAACGTGTAGAGGCTCATTTCTCCGGCATAACCGTCAGGAGGTGTGGCGAAGAAGGCATTGTCGGTCTGATCGGAGCCCAGCGTGATCTTGATCGCATCGTTGCCTGCGCCACCTTTTCCAAAGTTGTCGGTCTGGAAGTTGCCGGCCTTCTCGTTGAACCCATACCGGTAGAAAACATCGTGCATAGCGTTCACCACATAGAATGCGTTTCCTGTTGAGGCATATCGGGGGTCCACCGGGTCGGCCGCAAAGTTGTATATGGAGTTAAAGTGTTCGTTGTTGAGCGCTGCGAGCAATTTCCCCGCGCTTGTTCGTGCCGCCGCGTTGTTTCCGATTGTCCCGGTGACACCCTGAACGGGCGTTGTCCAGCCCTTGGGTGAAGCGTTCTTGTCTTGCGGTTCAGTCACGATCCTGTAGTTTTCTTTCGAGGTTTGTGACGCCAGAGGTATCGCAGTGTATTTGACTTCTCTGACCCAGTTCGTGGCCCGCACGATCTCGCCGGTAGCGACGGCAACGTCCACTTCATACCACTGAAGTTTTGTGTCCGCGGGAGCACTCTTCACTTGAACGGTCCACACGTATTTCAGCTCATTTTCCGCCGTCTCGATGTAACGTTGAAATGGAACGGCGAGGGTGTCCGGGTTGGCCTTGAGTCCCGAGGCCCGCTCGGCAATTTGGATGGCGTCCGCGGCAGAGGATCCATTCGCTGGTTCCTCGACAGAACCACGGAAGCTTGTCTTGGCGGGGAGGTTGCTGCCGAAAGAAAAGATCTTGCCGTCATTAATGGCAACGTTCGCGACTTGATTGGCGACCGCGATACCGCTGATGGCACGCCTGACGTAGATGTGTCGCAATCCGTTCGAGCCGATGTAGTCGTTGGAGATCTCAAAGTCGCCAGTGTTGAAGCCACTTTGACCAGCAATGTAGGCTAACGCGGCATCCTTGTCTGCGTCCCCAGAGGTTCGCGCAAAGTTAGCGGGCGCAGGGGTCCCTGAGCTTCCAAATGATTCAAAGACCGGGGTGCGGTGGAACGGCTGTGGAAAGGTGAGCTCTTGTTTGGCCACAGGCGCAGCGGCGACCGCCGTCAGAAGGGAAGCAGCAAGGATGACTCGGAGAAACTTGACCATGATTCAAGAGGTGTGATTGCGATGAGGGGAGATGTGGTGAAACAGCATCGAGGGACCTTTCGCGGGCGTCCCATTTTATATGCAGAATCCAGAGCCGACAGGGTGCGACTCGATTTGCGGCGTCGCTCCATTCTACCCCATTCCAACATATTCTGCCGCATCTGCTCCAACCTCATCCATGGGCAGACACGACGCCCTCGGACATTCAAGCAAGGCGCCTGCCTCGGCAAAGCGTAGATGTACACCGGTGGAGTTCGACCTCTACAGTCAAGGCGCCTGCCGGAAGTCGAGAGTGCCTAGGCGCATCAAGGTTGTTGTGAAACGGATAGATCGTGGTGAGGCAGTAGGCGTTTTGTTTGAACCTTCAACTTTGATGTCAAGGCAATCCAGCGGAGAGTCTATATTCTCTAGCGCGTGGGGGTGTGCAAGTGATACCCGCGTTGGACGCACAACGTCCTCAACGGCCAAGATGACCGACGCGTGCCTGACACAATGATTATGATACGAAGACCAACTTGAACACCAAACTTCAACAACAGCCACGCATTACCATGCTTCGTTGCCTAATGCGGTAGAATGCTTGTTCTTGTAGCATCGATCTTGCGTCCTCATGACTTTGTTGATTGTCTTGCAGTAATACTAGGTGGTACACGCTTTTTGTCTCACATAACTCTATCAATAGTGAGACAAACTGCAAAGAACTGCGCCTCGTACAAGCCACCCCGACGCCGCGCTTCACAACAGTGCGCATGAGTATCAGCAGGTAACCGACACTGAAGCAGCCTTCGTAGACAACTATGCCCCACACGAACCCGCCCACCCTTACTCGCTTCGTCCGATCGGAACAAACAGTCATGGTGTCGCACGGCCTCGTTCCACGACTTCCCGATCTGGTACTGGAGCAAGTCTTCAGCAATTCCTATAGCGAGCAGCTCAGAGTGCCTCGGAGAGTATCATTACACTTGGCCCACGCACCAGGCTCAAGCGGATCTAAAGAATTTTGGTTTTGCATGCCGGCAATGGCGCCGCTTGGCAGTTCCCTTCCAGTTTCGTTTCGTCTTTCTCCGGTCGGGCCAGCAACGTGTTCAACTTCACGCCACTCTAAAGATGATTCCTGCCCGAGCCTCACTGATCAGATACGTCGCCATCGGGAACTACGAAGAGAAAGTGGGTTGGAGTGTCTATGGACAGGTGGGACAAGAAGGAAAGGGAATCACTTCAGGCACTGCGCATCGATGCACACTGCAAAACATTGATAACGACTTAAAAACGATTCTCAATCTATGCGAGCTGTGTCCGCAATTACGAGGAGTAGGAACTGGCATTTTCATGGAGGATCGCTGCAGCGCAAAAGGACTGGCCTGGATCATTTCATTGTCACTTTGTAGCCCTCGCTGGATCAGGCGCTGCCTCTTCCAGATGAAATGTGGGTGCTGACTGCAAAGCAGTACCAAGAAAAGGTTGCGCATTTGCATTTCAAACGCACCCCTTCAAAGTAACGGGAATGGCCATGTCCGTTATATGGATCCGTTTTTAGCACAATTACAAAAGCCCACAATAGATGTCTCGAACTGCCGGAGGATGTAGATGGTGATTTCAGCATCAGACCCTTCGGGGAGCATGACACTTCTGGAAAAAAATGTCAGAAGAGCTCTAGAGACGGCTAGCTGATCTTCGTGGGTTTCGGAAGGTAAAGGTGGATTAAAGTAGGACAGACCTGATGAGTGAGTGACTCCGACGTACACAAGATACCGCGTTGGTAAATAGAACAATCTATCAAATCATAACCCACCTGCTATAAAATCGTCAGATCCAATCAAATCAAAGGTGGTCACATCACCAACGTACTCGGCGCTTTTAAGAGTGATGAACGGTGGAGGTTTTCAATCGATCACATCTTTTTACAAACTATCGAATGATATATAATAGGTGTGACAAAACCAAGACTCTCATTTAATATCTAAGCCCTCTTGCAATACTGAATGCACGTCGCTTGCTGTGAATACGCCGGTTAGATTGGGATATCCGACGTGATATCCTCTCTTCCGTATTAGACGTCTGCTCGTGTGGGAGACTTAGCTACCGTCATCATAGCGAAGACCACCGGCTACTCGACGATTTTCATAAGAATGCGAGTCACAACCACAGCACCCCGAATATTTGTTTTCCATTCGATCTCGTTGGGTGGAAAACGACTGTGATACGAAGTCTTATGTCTCAATGTGTCCTTTTGAACAGTGTATGAACCTACAAATCAAATATGGAGGTGAACTCTTTCAATGTCTATCCACAGAAAAATGTGTAGGTCACATTACCAGGTTGCACCCGCAACTGAAGCGCTAGACGGACCGTTTTGTTCTCCCAAACACGCTCCGTTCCGTAGTGGGCACAGTATTGAAGACATGGGGACGTAAAAACGTAGCGTTGCCCTTGGGTGTGATGCGTCGGAATTCTCAGTTCTGTACCATCGAGCAGTATATCCCCTGAGCCCTCACACGACAAACCAAATGGTCATTGTTTTATTTCGAGGTGCGATTTCCATTGAAAACAACCTACCAGGAAGTGCCATGGTGCGGTGGGTGACAATGGATCTGATGGCTTCCACTGAAGTACAATGAAAGCACACGTGCCAGTCACGAAAGATCTCCTCTTCCTTTTTGATATCGACAGCGACACCGAAGCCCATCCACCCGGCTAGGGGCTCGTAGATACTCCCTGCCTTTTGCCAGACGGTCTGCTCGGAGCAGGCAGTTCGGAGGTAGTCGACGTGGCCTTGAGGATTCAAGTACCCTTCAATCTTGAAGGAGCCAGTTAGGTTTATAGCAATCCTGAAAGTGTTTATTACTTACATCTTCAAAAAAAATGCCGAAAAGCCTTAATATATTTCTGATTGTCAATGCCCCGATACAACAGTGATCTTCCAAGAATGCGTAGGTTCCGCGCCTTGAGCGTTTCTTTGGGAACTTGATCTACGTACACCGTCCACGATTCTCCTTTATATGATACGAGAAACTGGAAGTATTCTCGATCCGATGGGGTGCGATCATTTCTCTTGTGCGACTGGACCTCGTGTCTGCTAGCACAATACAGTACCACAAGGTCCAGTTCCTCAACTTCAACCGTGGCCACATCAGCAATTTTTTCCAGTATTTGTTGATAAGTACTCGGGCAGCCACCGTCAGCGACGACAGTCAAGGGCGCTTTCCCGAGACGAGCAACCTGATATCGAACATTGACCTCATGTGAAGACATTGTTTGCTGATATGGAATCCCATCACTTACGGAGCTTGGAAAAATGGAATTCCCGGTGCGGATTTGTCCCAGTACGACGCAGTGGCCTGATGTTCAGGGATTTGGTCTTACTTGTGGGAATTTGGTCTCACACGGGGGGGGGGGGGGGCCCTTCTAAGTCCGAAAAGTGGTCAAAGGGGATCATGGTACTGTACATCGCTGTACGCTAACTTTGACCACGTCTCGCGAGGGTCCCGAATATCGTTGGGTTGAGTCCTTGGAGTATTCTCCATCCGCAATGCTCACATTCCTCCCACGATGTCATCTTCTACAGTAGGCTAGGCAAACTTGCTACATAGTTTTGGGCTTGCATTCAGAACTGGCACCGTCTGTAGATTCTAGGTGCTTACAGGGTACTGCCGAAAAGTGAGCCCTCCTGTCAAATAGGTTGAATTACTCTCTCGCCATTACGCAAACTTCGTGTCTGGGAATTCGCCTGGTCCGTCTTCTTTCAGACAGGATGCTGCATATTGTTTAAGCGCCTCATTGCTATCGTTCGTCAGCCGCCGCATATACCTATTCAGTCGTTGTTCTGGAGCCTCATTGCTATTGTTCGTCAACCCGCACATACCTATTCAGTCGTTGTTCGGGCGCCTCACCACATCATAAAAGTCGGGATGCCCCTCGCATTGACCTCCGCAACAGGCAGATTGCTCACTCCCAAAATCATTGCGCTCGTGTCAAAAAAGCAAAATGGGTTCTGGAGCATCGTCCTGTTGCAAGGGCCGCAGGAATGGGGTTATCGAACCTGATCTTGTTAACCCTAACAAGCCCTCGGAATCCGGGACACAAACGACTGTTGTGCCCTCGGTTTCTGCGACACAAACGAATGGGATACAAAAGACGGCTGAGATGTACACACCTGATGATTATATTCCAAGAATGGATATTTTTTCAGATGTGCCAGATGCACCACCGCTTTACCCCAATCCCGATCCTTCCGATGACCGGGAGCCGAGTGTCAAATTCCCTTCGAGATCTGATCATGCCGGAAGTGTTCCCTCGACCCTAGGCGAACCAACGCTGGAAAAGCTACACGAAGCGCCTGTACAGTTCATCATCAACACCGTCCCGAAACAATCTACTCCCAATTGGATCATGACCGAGGAAAGCATCAAGATACTCAAAAGCATCTCTCTGCCGGTCGTTGTGATCACGGTGATGGGCATTTACCGTTTCGGCAAGTCCTTCTTAATGAATCAACTGGCGGGCGTCCAGGATGGATTTGATCTTGGGAGCACGACTGTGGGCAAAACCAGGGGCTTCTGGTTGTGGGCATTCAGGCAAAGGGACCCCGACAGGATCATCTTATTGCTGGACTGTGAAGGCCTTTCTGATGCAAAAAGAAGTCCGGAATATTCGATGCAGCTTTTCACCATTGGAATGTTGCTCAGTTCATGTCTGATGATGAACACAACGGGATCAACCATCAACACCGATGATCTTGCAAAGCTCTCGTAAGTCTAACAAGAGTTTTATTTTAATCTATTCTGGTACATATCTCATGTAGTTTCCATTCCAAACCGGCCTTTAGATTTGTGTCAAACTTGTCAGATCACATCAGGGTTTCGACAAGCAAGAAAGCTGACACTGGAGCGGACATTGATCAGCATACTCCTTGTCTCATTTGGGTGCTGCGCGATGCGTTCCTGTCCATGAAAGACGCAGAACACAGGGACTTGACTGAAGACGAATTGCTTGAGTATGTGCTGAGATGCAGTGGAGGTACGACCACAACTGCTAGGGGAATGGACGAGACAAGGTGCACGATCAGAAATTGCTTCAAGAAGCGCACCTTACGCAGACTCCCTTGTCCCATGAGCGATGAAGAGTAATTATTGAATTTGGAAAAGGCGGCTTGGAATGACTTGAAAGCGGACTATAGGACAGCTATGGTAGCTCTGAGAAAGCATGTTTTTGAGTTTGCGACGGTCAAAACGATGATCTCTTCTACCTCAACGGATGTAGTGACCATTACTGGGAGAGGTAACCGAGAGTTGGTTAAGCCGATGACCAACACTCAGTACTGAGTTTTTTTTCTTTTTTATGACGCAGATCTGGTCCTTCTGGCAGAAGTATATCTGAAAGTCATCAATGAGGGGAAAGCCCCATGCATCGGCGATGCTTGGCAGGCCGTGTCTGAGCGATCTTGTCAAGCCGCCCTGGATGAGGCTGTCAGAAGCTACAAGATCGCGATGGAAACCTTTGTGATACCTGAATTGCCAATCGAGGCAGACTGTCTGCTGCAACACCACAAGTCTTATGAGGATACTGCTGTCAAGATATTCCACGAGCTCGCCGTTGGAGCTATGTCTGCAGCATACTTGCAAAAGTTGCAGGTGAGATGCAACCCAGCGTTCGAATTTATTCAGTAATTGGTCCGAACTTAACATCCATCTTTTGTTAAACAGAAAACCCTTGCGAGTTACGAGGAAGGCGGTGCGAAGCTTGTTTCTGGCGAATATGCTTCCTTGTGCGAACGGAATGTCAAAGCCAGCAAGGCATTCTGCGAAAAGACCATGGACACCCTCTACCAGCCTCATCAGGCTAAAGTGGAGGGAAAGAAGTATCCCACATTTGAGGCATACACTATCGCGGTCAAAGAGCTCATCGCCGCAAATACAACGCGGAAGCACGCGGCCCCATGAGAGACCTTGTTCGCGATCAAAAAATGGAGATTCTGCAGCATGAAGAAACTGCGCAGGCTCTCCGCTTTGATCTTTCCGATGTCATGATAAAGGCGCGCGAGGCCGAGTGGAAAAACGCTCGGACAGTCCAGACCTTGGAGAAACAGAAAAGGGCTACACAGAAGGCGATACAGAACCTTGAGGCGTTCAGGGCTCAGCAGCTTCTAGCCACCGAAATTGCAAAAGAGAAGCACGAAAAGGATATGGCAGCGTTCCGAGAGGAAATGGCAGAAGATGCACGGCTCCGAGAGACGCAACAAAAACTAAATCACGACCTCCTTGTCGCAGTCCAGGACGCTGAAGCAAAGAAAAAGGAGCAGGAGCTTTGGGACAGAATTGACGCTCAGGTATACCCCACTATTGCCCCCCCCCCCCCCCCCCCCCCCGCGATTATTGTGAGCTAATTATAGATGGGCCCTCTTGCGATGCAGAATCGATTTGCAAAGGAGAAATTTCGAGAGATGGAGAGACAACATCAGAAGACCATCGAGGAGTTGCGCCGCACTCTTGAAGAATTGCGACGTAACAAGTCTGACCCCAATCAGCAGCAGATGCAGAACCTTCTAGTACAAATCGGGCAGATCAATCCGAACCCGCCTACACCTCCTCCCAGATATTACGGACCTCCCGTACCTGAACCTGGGAGAGGTGGAAGTACGAACACAGTATCCGGGAAGCCCTGCAGACAGGTCGTTGCTGGAGGAGGGCGATGTTGGCGTCACAGATAAGGATCAATTTATTCTGTCTTCTTAATAGAAAATCATTTCCCCTTCTTTGCTCTTGCATCTCTGGCCGGGCAGAGGTTCTGGTCCAGTTCATTTTGTCCGGCTCCCAACCGAGTAACCGAACCCATCCTGCTGATTCATGCGCTCTCTCCGCCGTCCGGCAAGCGATTCTTGAACCACCCACAACTCCTGGACAAGATGAGGTATTTTACCCCCAACATTACCCCCGTGTGTTAGCAAACTGGGTGCTGGCCATATGTGTCGAATCCGGGCGAGGCCGCAAGGTGAAACCCCCGTGTCAGCCAATCGGTGCTGGCTATATTTGTGGAGTCTGGTGGGGCCCTCCAACGCGGGGAATTCTGCTAGATCAGGGAATTTGGGTGTGCAGGCTGCCGGCATCTCAATATTTGTTTATGAAGCCAACCAGACTGCGTTGTCGGGGTTTGGCAATGGTTGGGAACACTGGATCTTCGTACATCTACCTTGATCTAATTGATTGGGATCTCTTTGGGGAAATTGGGTGCCGGGTAAATACCTGTCGATTCCGGCGGGGGCCGCCAACGAGGGAAATCCCCAGTGTTAGCAAAATTTGGGTGGCAGGCCATATCTGTCGAAGCTGGCCGAGGGCAAGCTGCTAGATCAGGGAATTTGGGTTGGGTATGCAGGCTGCCGGCATCTCAATATTTGTTTATGAAGCCAACCAGACTGCGTTGTCGGGGTTTGGCAATGGTTGGGAACACTGGGTCTTTGTACATCTACCTTGATCTGATTGAATGGGATCTCTTTGAGGAAAATTGATATACCTGTCGAATCCGGCGGGGGCCGCCGCCAACGAGGGAAATCCCTAGTGTTAGCAAAATTTGGGTGGCAGGCCATATCTGTCGAAGCTGGCTGAGGGCAAGCTGCTAGATCAGGGAATTTGGGTTGGGTGCAGGCTGCCGGCATCTCAATATTTGTTTATGAAGCCAACCAGACTGCGTTGTCGGGGTTTGGCAATGGTTGGGAACACTGGATCTTCGTACATCTACCTTGATCGGATTGATTGGGATCTCGTTGGGGAAATTGGGTGCAAGGTATATACCTGTCGAATCCAACGGGGGACGCCCGCCAACGAGGGAAATCCCCAGTGTTAGCAAAATTTGGGTGGCAGGCCATATCTGTCGAAGCTGGCCGAGGGGGGCAATCCGCTGTGGATATGTGCGACTTTGCCGCGTCGTATGTGTGAGGCCGACCAGACTGCGTTGGGGTAGTCGGCATGCGGTAGGCACACTGCGTCTTCGTCGTGCTCTGATCGGTAAGCCCATCTTTTCGACGGGGTGTTTTTTTTTTTTTTTTTATTTATTTATTACCACCACCCCACCGCAACCACATCCCTCCATGTGCAGTGCGGCAGAGTGGACACGGTACGGTATTCGTCCCCGCATCCCGCGAGGCAAAAACGCTGGCGCACCTCATTACCGTAGTTGTTTGTCATTGTTTGCAAAAGAGTCGCGAGGAGGCTCACACCTCAACCCAACGATGATTACTGTAGTATAGTATAGTGTAGTGTACGGTACCAGACTGCCATCCGACAAGGTACCGTGACCGCCGTGCCCTGGCGAAACCAACCCAACCCAAACCGAAAGCACGCGCGAAAATAGAACTACGCTCACTAACGCCCCTCGCCTATACCGTTCCGCATATCCATATACACATATATCTAAAACCGCACAATATCCGCTCACGCACCCACCCCGCAGTATCCGAGCACTCACCCCGCAGTGTGGGCAGTTAAGCACCCGTCCGCGTGGGTGGCTGTGTCGTTCCAGACCCCGACCCACGACGGTTGGTTGGGTTCCTTGTGGGGGTTGCAACATCCCATTTCTACCGACGCGGGGGGAGGGGGTTCTGAACAAAGACAAACACACATCGGGCGTCAAGTATAATGTAAAATGTAAAATGTAGAATGTACAATTACATTTCAAATACAATACAAAATACAATTCCAAATACAAAATTGGACGAAAAAAAAAAAAAAAGAAATAAAAACAGAAAACAAAAAACCAACGACCCCACCAGCCCACCTCATGCCAAAAACGGGTTGAGTGGCGACCCCGCGCCACGGTCACGTCCACGTCCACTCGCACTCCCGGCACCCGCGCTCGAGGCGACGCTTCTACACTCCAATATATCCAACCCACTCATCTCAAACAGCAACTCATCATCATCCGTGTCGTTATACGCGTGGTGGTTGTGGTTGTGGTGAGGAGCTGCTGCTGGAAGGAGGGGAGGTTGGTTGTCGTCATCGCCGAGTCGATCGTGGTCGTGGTGATGGTGGTGGTCGCGGTGGTGGTGGTTCGATGGTCGTGATTGCGGGCGGGAGGACGAGGTAGTGGTTGTTGTTGTTGTGGTGTCAGCGGTGGGATTATGTGATGACCGATGATGGCGGTGATAATGATGGGCGTGGTGCGGGTTTTGTTGTTGTTGTTGTTGTTGTTGTTGTTGCTGGTGAGTATCATCATAAAGCTGCAAGCCCATATTAAACCGAGACGCGGACCCAGCTGCAGCAGCAGCAGTGGCGGCAGAGATGCTCTGCTGCTGCAGCTGCTGCTGCCGCAACGACTCGTACTCCGCCCCTAATCCTCCAAGCGGGCGTCGTCCCGGCTGTTCTTCCAATATCGCGGTATCCGTATGTCGGCGTTGCGCGTCGTGGGGATGGTGAGGTCGGGTCTGGTGATGTTGATGAGGATGATGATGATGATGATGATGTGTCATCGCCCCACCCGCCGACGCCCGCCGCTGTTTGGCCGCCGTAGGGTGGTGGTGGTGGTGGTGGTGCTGTGCGTGGTAGCTATCGTCATGATGTCCATCACTCGCATACCGCTCATGAAGCCGCGGATCCGGGTTCGACCGTTCGCTAAACACGCGGGGGGAGGGTTGTTCGTTATGGCTATAGTTGTGCTGTGGGTACACGCGGGACGCTGCGAGGGAGTGGGTTTCGCGGGCGGGGTAAGCCGAGTGGTGGGCAGCAACAGCAGCAGGCGGGAGGGACGTCGAGATGAACACATTGTCAGAGGAGAACGAAAATCGGTTGGGTGCGCTGGGCCGCGACGACGCTGTGGGCGGCGGTGGTGGTGGTGATCGTGGTGTGGTTTCGCGGAGCAACAGGTCATCTCTACGCCAAGATGGATGCTGGGGTGATGATGATGACGATTGTGGTGGTGGCGGGGAGACTGATCGTGACGCGTGAGGACCATCGTCAGACTGCGTATGTGGATGCTCCCGCTCTTGCCGTCGATCCGAGAACCGCGGGGATGAGAAGGGCGGTGACGAGGGCGGCAGGATGTGAATGCCAGGTTCGGTTGTGGACATAGTGGACTGGGGATGGTGGTGTGAGTGGTTCGTGCTGTTGCCACTCGGGCTTTCCCGTTTTCCTCGTCCGGGCGAGGACCAATGTTGCTGTTGCTGCAGCTGTGAGGGCGGTGGCGGCGGGAACTCCCCGTGCTGGGAGGCAACCATGTCCGAGAGGGACTCTGAGAACGAGTTGTTCATCTCGTGGAGTTCCTGGAACCTCGCCAGAGCCATCCTCGTTCGCGACGGTTTTTGCTGTTGGTGCGGCTGTTGTCCAGACAGAGGTGGCTGCTGCTGCTGCTGCTGCTGGACGTGGTCGTCGTCACCACCACTCCTCTGCTGCTGACTTGCCGTCACGGGCATTTCCAATCTCCTGCGGTTCGTTTCCAACGTTCTCAAAAACGCGCCCAGTTCCGCATCATGGTCCGGTTCTGCCCCAGCAATGGCGGTGCGATCCGCCGGGTCCATCGCCAAGGGGGGTATTTCCAAGCCCATGAGATGCGGACGCCCCGTGGCCGAGGAACTGGGTGTAAACACTGGAATGGTCGTGTACGCCTGTTGGCCTTCGCGGAGGCCCGTTGTCGCAAACGTCATGGACGCGCGCCGGACCAAGGGGAGCGCCGCTGACGCTTGTGATGATGGGTGCTGTTGGTGCTCGATGCGGGAGTGCGGGTCGTCTGTGGCGTAATGTGACTGTGATGTCGACTGGACTTGAAAGGGCGGGGTTTGGGAATCAAAGGGAACGTGATGCTGGGGTTGCACATTGACCGCTGGTTGGGTATCCACCATGTTGGTCGTGCAAAAGGGGGGTTGTTCCTGGCGCCAGCCGTTTGCGACTGGTCTCCCAAGGGAGAAGCCCGCAGACGGCGGGGTGAATGCCGGCCCCGTTGCTGCTTGGATGGCAGGTGAAAAGCTTTGCCACGAAGACCGCTTTTCATTAGATGATGGCTGGAGGTTAGAGAGTCTTCGGGATGACGCAGAGCCGGTGGCCGCTGACGGGTGCGTGGGGACGCCTCCACCGCCGCCGGCAGGCGAAGACGCGTTGGATCCGATCGAGTTGGTTCGCGCAGTCATGCGTGCTGGCAGGGATCCCGCGGGAATATTGACCGGCGAATGGCGGTGCTGGCCGCCTCCGTGACCTGCGGCCGACTGGCTCGAGTCCTGACTATGGATGGACATTGTCGATCCATGGGTCGTTTTGAGTCTCCGCGGCAAGGACCCATGGCCGATAGAGGTGCGACGGAGGTCTTCATTGTCATACGGCATCCCGCGCTGCGACGACATGCTATCTCGACGTGCTGCTGCCTGCTGGGACACTAGCGGACTACCATTGTTCAGCTCTCGCTCTCGCATGGCGCCCAACGACCGGGGAGAAAAGTAGTTTTCGTCCATGTCCGCCAGTCGGCCGTCCAGAACCGCCAGATCCGGATCGTCGATAGAGAAATCGCACTCGAGGCGGTAATTCACGTGAAGGCTAAACACTCTATCACAAACACCAAGCAAATCAAAGTAAACCAAAAGTTGGAGAGGTTAGATGAGGGGACGACAAGACGGACAAGACGGCCATGCTGGTATTCATACCCGAGTGGCGTCTCAATGGACCCAAAGTTATACTCTTCAATCCCGCGTCGCATATCGCCGCTGCTATGCAGCTGGTCCAATCCGGCCTCGTCATAGGGCGCAACGCGGGATGTCGAGACGCGGTAACCTACGCCCATGCCACTCTGCTTCCGTCGGAAGCGGCGGGAGAGTCGGTAGGCGGGGAGCAGTCGGACATGGCTGTACAAGGAGCGGAAGAAGGCGACAGACTTTTTGTATACGGTTGGCAGTTCCGGGGGCTGCGTAGGTGTCGAGTGCCTGCAAAAACCCGGGGTTTGGAGCAAATGTGTTGATCAGTATTGCCAATCCCCCCAAACTGCTTGCTTCCGCCCCCCCCCCCCCCCCCACGCAAGACACACTTACGAAAATGTCAGCTGCCACGACTCCAACAACACCGAATTATATCTCCCAGGTGCGCCATGCTCCGATTGCCCCTGTCCCTCAACGGTATACAAGCTCTCATGACTCATGCGTTGCCGCCTCATAGTTTGCTCATCACGGAGCATCAAGGTCTGGCCGCGACTCAGGGACGAGATATCCAGGTACACGTCAATGAGGAGCGGTTGCGGCGTGGTGGTGGCATTGGCTTTCCAAAACTTTAGTTGTTCTTTCAAGCCTTCAATGTCGTTGGTTTCTAGATTGAACTGGTGGATATGGGGGAAGAAGCAAAACCGGGGACAATCAGTTGTGTTGTGAAATGCTCAAGTAACGAGAACTGCCCAGTACTCGGCCCTCCCCATGAGCGACCCCCCACACCGACACCCACCCACTTGTTCGGCTTTCTCGCATGCGCCGCCGGTTGGACACCCGTCACTCTCGCCTGGGCCACCACCTGCGCCACCTTGGAGTACACTTCGCGAATAATCTGGTCCGCTCGCTGTTCACCCGACACTGAATTCTTCCTGCTGCTGGGCTGCGGTGGTTGCGTCGTCGCGTACCCGAGCGGGGTGCCCGCGGCGGAGCGGTCGTAATGGTGCTCGAACACGCTGTCGGATGGGAGGGAGGGGGATGTGGACGGGGCCGGGGAAGACGACAGACGGTACGCAAGGGGCGAATCGCGTCTGCCGGGGGAGAAGGCTTGGTTCATCCGGGGAAAGTTTGGTCGTGGGTGAGGGAAAACGAGCGGGGGAGTCTTGGTGTAGTGAAGTAAAGGACAGGGAAAGCGTGGGAAAACGGACTCGAACCAAAGCAGAGAGTGAATGACAGCGGGGAGACTTGAACTGAGAGTGAGTCAAGCGCAGAGGTGGGTCCTGGGAAACCCCGGACGAGGCAAGAGGAGGGGGAGAGAGGGGTATATATTATATAGAATGTGAGATTAGCAGGGTAATGGGTAATGGGGGGGAACCTTTGTATCGCTGTTTGTCAAAGTACATATCCGTCTCATTTGTGTGAAATTGTGTGAAAGTGTGACTGATGTGTCATTCATTCCGCGTGCGACTTTGTGCGACAGAACAGCCTGCATCTAGCATCTGATTGCATAAGCATTTAGACCGCGTTTGTTCCGCTGCGGTTTTTGCACCCACGTTTTTGTTTTTCCATTTTTGCTTCTTTTTTTTTGTGTGTGTGTGTATGTGTGTGTGTGTGTCATAATACTTTCTCTCTCCTGTGAACGTTGCCTTCGGGGCTATGGGTGCCACAACATCATCTCGTTCCAACCACCACCAAATTCCAACCTCCACGACCACCACTCCCCCCACGACGATTCCCACCGCTGCACCCACCACCACAAACAACCGAGTTGTCTCCTCCTTCCCACTTTCTCCCTCCACCACATACCCACCCACCCCTGCCAATTCCAACAAGTGGCTCGACTTTGGACCTGTCTTTATTGTCCGGCGACACACTACGGAGACAGCCGCAACTGCAGCAGCAGCTTTTGCTTCTCCTTCTGCCGGTGCACAACCATCGGCTACTGCGACCGACGCACGTATTTCACCCGCTGCGGAGCACGTTGGAACAGCTAGTACTGTGACGGGGACAACAACAACCGCGCCCCTGGATGCGGGTGATGGAGTGAGCGAGGACGATGCGAGTGGGGATGAGGCAGAGGAAAGCGAGAATGAGCAAGTGGATGTCGGAGAGCAGGTCATGACGGATGAGATGGCGGAGGCGGTAGAGTGTTGTTATGATACGGTAAGGGCAAAAAACAGAGCGGCAAAACCTGTAGAGAGTCATACCCCAGCTCCGACGCAAAACAAACCAATCACTCTGCCCCCTCCTTTACAGTCGCCGCCCCCGCACAACCCGACCACACTCCACGCGCGCCTACAAATCCACCGCTCCAGCGTCACCTACAAGCCCGCGACCGCATGCACGCCGCACCCGTCGCTCACCTTTTGCGTCGACACGCTCGCGCCGTGCACCGCCGACATCATGGTCGCGGGAACCCTCGTGCGCAGCGTGGCGCTCGCAGCCGCGATGGGGCAGGTCGTCACGGTGGAGCCATGTCCGATGGGGAAATGTTGTGTGCAGGTTGTGGAAAAGGCAGCCCGCGGAGGGAACCCGCAGAAGGCGTGGTTTGTGTGCGCGTTGGGGGAAGGCGGGGTCGGGAAACTGAGGCAGGGCGCAACGGTAAGTACGAACCCATTTCCCTACCACCCCCACTGCCAAAATTCTCATCCCTCCCCTATTTTTCCCCCTCCCCCCCACTCTCTCTTTCGCCAACCCCAGATCAACGGCATAAAATTCCACCTGCAAGAAATCTACGGCGCAGCCACGTCCCCGATCGCATCGACCGCGACCACGTCCTCGGGGCAAGACTGCCCAATCTGTCTATCCGACCCGCGATGCGTGCTCGTGCTGCCCTGTCGGCACCTGTGTCTGTGCCGCGCGTGCGCCGAGGCGGTCAGAGTCCAGGGCCGCGCGGGCGCCGCCGTCGCCGCCGGCGTGCCGAGGTGTCCGATTTGTAGAGCTGGTAAGGGAATGGGTCGATGTTGCGGGGGAGAAGAATGGGTGGTGGCTAAACTTTTTGGATTTTCCTTCCCATCTGCTTTGCAGTTGTGCAATCGCTCCTACACATCCGCACCCCGCACGACGAACCCGACGTCAAAGACAACAACAACAGCGACATTCCCCGAACGCCCATCCCCCATCCCACAACCCTGCCTCTCCTACCCGCGCACCCACCATCAGATTCATCCACCTCCTCCTCCGTCTCCTCTCTCAATCTCACCCGCTCCGCCGCCCCCGCTCCATCCGCACCGCCACTCTCCCCGCAACCCCAACCGTACCGCTACCACGACTACGAGTACGACCCGGTGTCAGCACCACGGCGCAAATCGTACCACTCGGTGGTGGTGGAACCCGAACAGGGTGAGGATGGGAGTGGGGGTGTGCCCGGGTCGGTCTTGTCGTCGGTGCAGAGTGGAGTCGCGGGCGGGGCGTCGTGTGAGTGGGTTGTGTAAGAAGGGATGAGTATTTATCAAATGGCCTAGCCACGGGGCGCATTCCACCAGGAGATTCCCATGAAATGTTTGTCATTGGTCGGTCTGATGTAGGGAATATTTCCTTTTTGTGTTATTTCGTCAATCGATTCGAGATTGCAACAACATGTGAATATCAAACTGGGAATTTCATTCATCATGGAAGCGTTACAGGAATACCGATTCTACATATTATATGGGTAAACAAATTTACGGGAAAACTAGCATAGGAACGGGAACGACAACGACCACGACCGCGCCGGGCCGGCTGCATTTGTTCTCGACGCATTTTCGGTCGACGGATGTCGGGACGAAGGGGGCGGGGGGGGGGGGAATTATCAAAAGAATAGACAAGGAAAACAAACAAGGGCAAGCAAGAAAAACATATAACAGCAAAGTGACTGGGGTGGGGCTATCTGACAAACTGGGGTTTCATCTGCGCCTCTCTCTTTACGCCAGGATAGTACGCACACAAAAGTGTCGGTGACTGACCTCGGTGACTGACGGCTATCTCGGTGACTGACTGCTATCTCGGTGACGTTGGAGCAGTGAGGTTGTCTGTCGAGTAACTCGGTGGGGTGTCCATATAGACGGTGGCGAGACTCTCATAGGTTGGCTGGCGTCTCATTTCCCTGGTCAATCGGGTGGGTTCTCTGAGTCCAAAGGAATTGTTGAGCATCCTGCTCCCAGTGGTGCCCTCGTTGACGCGCACAATCAAGTCTTCGTGCTCGACGTTGGTGTAGACGATTTGGACGGGTTTGGAGGTGGTGACTTGTGTGCGGTTGAAGGATGAGCGGCATTTGGAAGACATTCGGAAAGCAATGGCGAGGATGACGAGGGTGAGGAAGATGGCTGCGGGGATGAGGAGGTACTCTGTGGCAATGCTGCTGTTGCGGGTGGAGTTTGAGCCGAGACCGTCACGGGAGGGGTCGCTAAAGGAGGCCTTGTTGATGATGAACGGGGGTGGAGGTGGCTGCGGGGCGGTGGTGTGGGCAATGTGGGTTGGCGGGGGTCGAGGAGGCAGTGGTAGGTCGTGGTCGTGCTGCAGAGGAGGGGCCTTGTCGGTGTCGTGGTGAAGGGGTGGGGCCTTGTCGGTGTCGTGGTGGAGTTGTGGGATGGCAAGAGCGGTGGGTATATGGGAGAGGAGCACGGGGAGGAGAAGGCGGAGGGACATTGCTGAGGGAGAGAGGGAGAGAGGGAGAGAGGGAGGGAGGGAGAGATGGAGAGAGGGGAGGGAGGGGAGAGAAGACGAGGGAGGGAGGGTCCCTCAGAGTACGTAATGAAGGAAGGAAGGTGTGCGACAGGAAAAAGTTGAAAGAAAAGCGTAGACTGAGGGACTGAGTCTTCACCAGCCTATCTATTACAGAATGATAGTAGGTTAAGTTAGTCAGAGCCTGAGTGAGTGAGTGAGTGGGCAAAGAGCGTGTAGGCATCGATCGATCGACACATGGATGTAGTAGTGGATTGATGATATATAAAGTATATCGATAGTCTAATGCTAGGATGGGATGCATTGGATGGATGGATATGGGATGGTGCAAAAAACGCGCTGTGAATCAAACAAGAGAGAGAGAGAGAAGAGAAGAGAAGAGAAGAGAAGAGAAGAGAAAGAGAAAGAGAACTCAACGCGCAAAGATGAGGGAGACAGACCCTTCTTTTCGTTGACTCTTTGTAGTCACTCGTCACTCACTCAGTCCCTCGTGGGAGGAGACCGACCCTTTCCCCACTTGCATTGGCCTAGATGTAGGCTATCCTCCTCCCATCCTACATCTACCCTCCTGTTCTCCTACATCTAGGGCTCATACATCTATGCTCCTATATTAGGACGCCCTATATCTACGCTGCTCTCTCTCTCTCTCTCTCTCAGTCTCTCAGTCTCCCCCCGCCGACCTTCTTTCTTCGTGTTGCGCGTTCCGTTTGTGAAGGAATCAACTGCAATTGCTGCGCGTTATTCCCCCCACTTGACAAAAACACTCACACCCCACAATGAAGATCCAAGAAGTACAGAGCACAACAAAGGAGCAGAGGTATCCACCCCTCTACCCCCCCTCCCCCGTCCCTCCCTCCCTCAGCCCTGCCTCCTGCTGATCTCACCCAGTCATGGTCAAAGCTCACCCTTGTTTGCTTCGCCCCGGTTTAGAATCGCTACCCACTCGCACATCAAGGGCCTTGGGCTGCGCGATGACGGATCTGCCGAGCCCGTTGCCGCCGGCTTCGTCGGCCAGGAGAACGCGCGAGAGGTAACCAACCACCCACCACCACCACCACCACCACAAGGCCAACTCTAATGCTCAGTCATCATCCTCCTCCCTAGGCTGCCGGAGTCGTCGTGGATCTGATCAAATCAAAGAAAATGGCTGGTCGCGCCGTGCTCCTCGCCGGCGCGCCGGGAACCGGAAAGACCGCCCTGGCACTGGCCTTGTCGCAGGAATTGGGTTCCAAAGTCCCCTTCTGCCCAATGGTCGGATCCGAAGTGTATTCGTCCGAAGTCAAAAAAACAGAAGTCCTCATGGAAAACTTTCGAAGAGCCATTGGTGAGTGTCCTGAGCGGACTGATATCGGTTTCTTGTGAATGTCATGGCTGACATGATGATGCTGTCCATACCTCCCATCTCCCTCAGGTCTGCGCATCAAAGAAGTCAAAGAGGTGTACGAGGGCGAAATCACCGAACTGACCCCCGAAGAAACCGAGAACCCGCTCGGCGGCTACGGCAAGACGGTCTCGCACGTTGTCATTGGCCTCAAGACCGTAAAAGGCACCAAGCAGCTTAAACTCGACCCCGTCATCTACGAGAGCTTGCAGAAGGAAAAAGTCGCAATTGGAGATGTCATTTACATTGAGGCCAATAGCGGGGCTGTAAAGGTATGACCACCACAGCAACGTTGATGCGCTCCCTGACCCCATCATCTGATGTGTATTTCCTTTTCACAGCGGGTGGGTCGCTCCGACGCCTACGCCACGGAATTCGACCTCGAAGCCGAAGAATACGTGCCCCTCCCCAAGGGCGAAGTCCACAAAAAAAAGGAAATCATCCAAGACGTGACCCTCCACGACCTCGATGTCGCCAACGCCCGTCCGCAAGGTGGGCACGACATTGTCTCGATGATGGGCTCCCTGATGAAACCCAAAAAGACGGAAATCACCGACAAGCTCCGCAAAGAAATCAATAAAGTCGTCAACAAGTACATTGAGCAAGGCGTTGCAGAACTCGTGCCCGGTGTGCTGTTTGTCGATGAGGTCCATATGCTGGATATCGAGTGCTTTACCTACCTCAACCGCGCGCTCGAGTCTTCCCTCTCGCCCATTGTCATCTTTGCGACGAACCGTGGGATGTGTGCCATAAGGTTTCTGACCCCGCATTTTTGTTTCTGCTCCTCTACGTTTTCGTTACTCAACCAGTCCCGTTTCCAGAGGCACCGAAGACGTCCACGCCCCGCACGGCATCCCAGTCGACCTCCTCGACCGTCTCCTCATCATCCGCACCCTCCCCTACAGCGTCTCCGAAACCGCCATCATCCTCGCCATCCGGGCCAAAACCGAAAACATTGTCCTCGAAACCGCTGCCTCAACCGACGACGCTCCCTCGGCCGCGTCTTCGGATCCAATACAGTACCTCGCCCATGTCGGCGCCACCACCTCCCTCCGCTACGCCATCCAGCTCCTCACCCCGGCCAATGTATTGGCGAAAATCAATGGACGCGATAAAGTCGCGAAAGAAGATGTGGAGGAGTGCCAAGCGCTGTTTTTTGATGCCAAAGCGAGTGCCAAGATTTTGCAGGATGCGGGGGATCGATATATTCATTAGCAAACAATGCTTCCAACCCAAGCGGCGACGGAACATGGCGTCCCAGAAACTACCTTGTTAACCCCTCCTCCTGATTTTAAAATAATAATAATAATGGGATGCTTGATCCTGCAACTCTATGGTACATACAAAGAAATATACACAATGCCATCACTGGAAAAGAAGCAAAATGCAAGTTGCACGGAAAATTCAGGTAAGGCAACAAACCATGGCATGGGCGGTTTTTGAGAAGCAAACCCACATAAGTCATCAATCGACGTCCCTGCATAGCGGACAATGGGGAAAAAAGAGCCAAAAAAGCAAGCTACGAAAAAGAAAAAAAAAAAGAAAAAAACAAATCGCACACCTCCCTCCACCGCTGACGAAACCCGGGTCTGGACTCCTCTTCTCCTTCTCCCGCAGCAGAGTTTGGACTCCCGCGGTGCCTTTCTGGTCTAGTCGTAAAGCCGTGCCCCATACCGAGACTCTAGTTCGTATCGTTTTCTTTCCATGTCATATTCAGGGGCGGGATTCCTCCTCATCGTCCTGCATTTTGTTCCCCGCCCTTTGATGAGGGTGAGCTGGTTCATGGCCGGGATTAGAAATAAATGACACGCGTATTTTGCGTGCATATTCCTGTGCTCGCTCCCTACCGTAGTTCTGGAGTAGCTGAGATATAACATCTAGCTGAGTGACAAGCAGCATGATGGTAGCGTATTTTGATTTTCGGACCTGTGAACAGCGCTATTTCATGGCTAGATCGGGCATGCGCAATATCTTTTCTGGTGGTGTTTTTCGAGTGTTGTACCCATCTCGGGAAAATCTTCAACGCTTTTACGCTCTCTGGCACAATCTTTCCCTCCGCGCCGGTCATCCAGTAGTATATATCCCAATCATTCTCCTCCAAAAAGTCATCGTACTCTGTCAGCTCCTCGCGAAACAACGCCCCGCGAGGTGCTCGCCCGGCAAATGTGGATAGCAGCAGATCTGTTTCAGGATGCCGCGCTTGCGCGAACGCCCAGACCAGTCGCGCCCATTTGTGGGTCGGTCGCTTCGTGCGGGCGGGGGATCGTCAGGGCTGGGAGATGGTCTGGGTGGTTGGGATCATCTGGTTTCGGCGGCTTGCGGCACCAGTCGGGGAATTCTCCAGTGGCGTAGCGGCGAAGCGCGGTGGTTCGGGGAAGCGGGGAGGTGATGCGGGGGGAGACAGAGACGGGCTCAAAGTTCGTGAGGCTCATTGTGTTAGAGTGCAAATGTCGATCAGGGTCAAGTGCAGAACTTTGACCCCAGGACTGTTGAGTCACGCTGGTTCGCGAGCTTACCGTAATATCGATATTGACAAAGTCTTGGATCTGCAGACTGTGTGACTTGCACCTACAAATCTTGAAGATCGCACGCATCGTTTACTTCATACTACACGACCAAGCTCTCCTCTATCCCACATTAACCGGCGTGTGAGTCGTACCCACAATGTCGCTCTCGGCCTCTCTCTCAGCCATCCACGCGCAGACCGACACCAAAGAACGAGCGACGCAGTACCGTGCTCTCCTCTCCTCGCTGCTCGCCAGCGCGCCCGACCTGCACCCGGGGGGGCGCACCACCCACCAACCCCAACCCCAACCACCACTCGCGGAATCGATCCGTGAGATCCTGACGCATGCGGTGGCGGAACAGACGGGGTTGGTGACGAGTCGACAGATGTTGCAGGATTTTGTGACGCTGTTTGCGGATGCGGCGGCGAATGCCGGTGAGCGGGATACGGTTGTGGCGGCGGTCAGAAAGGCCTGGGAGGCGGCGTTGGCGGTTATGCAGCCCAGAGCGGTGGCGTTTGAGGAACAGGTACGAAAAAAAAAACGAGGCAAACGTGCTCTTGTCAAGTTGGAGCGTCTGGGTTCCCCTGGTGCTCTATGTCACTTCCCTGGTTTCTAATCTCTCGTTTTAAACATTGTTATTTTTCGTTCACACAGATTTCGACGGTCCGCGAACACCTCGCGTCTCTGTACGAATCTGCGGAAGAATGGGACGAAGCCGCCAAAATGCTGCAAGGCATCCCGCTCGATTCCGGGCACCGGTCGGTGGCGCCCTCGTACAAACTCGGCATCTACATCCACATTGTGCGGCTCCTCCTCGAAAGCGACGACGCCGTCGGCGCCGAAGCATACCTCAACCGCGCCGCCCTCCTCGTCGACGCCTCCACACCCGCGGACCAAATCATCCACTTCAAGTCCTGCCAGGCCCGCATCCTCGATCAGAAACGATCGTTCCTCCTCGCCGCCGGCAAGTACCTCGAGCTGAGCTATACCACCGAAATCCACGAATCGGTCCGCACCCAGTTGTTGGGCCAGGCCGTCACGTGTGCCGTGCTGGCCGGCGCCGGCCCCCAGCGCTCCCGCATGCTGGCCACCCTCTACAAGGACGACCGCCTCCGCGACACCCCCGACCTGGCGCCCGCCAACGACATATTGCAGAAAATGTATCTCGGCCGCGTCCTCCGCCCGCAACACGTGGCCCATTTCGCCCCCACTTTGGCCCCGCACCAGCTCGCCCGCCTCGCCGACGGCTCCACGGTGCTGGACCGCGCCGTGACCCAACACAACCTCCTGGCCGCATCCAACATCTACACCAACATCTCGTTCGCCCAGCTCGCGACCCTCCTCGCCATCTCGGTCCCGACGGCCGAGAAAACCGCCGCCCGCATGATTGCCGAGGGAAACCTCCCCGGCGAAATCGACCAGATTGAAACCACCATCCATTTTCGAAAAACGAGACGCGTCCAGGCGTGGGACCACGGCGTCGCCGGACTCTGCCATCATGTCGATGGCGTCGTCGATACCATCGCCAAAAAGTAAGCCCCCTTGGAAGACGGCCTGCCCCCCCGCACGATAACTAACGCTCTTGATCATCTCCCCCCTCCCACCAGATATCCGGAATGGCTTGACGCGCAATCGTAAACAACGCCCCGCCCCATTCCCCATGTGCAACATCTTTGTTCATCCAACCGCTTCATGTACATACAAACATAGTGACTTGACCCTATTCCTTACAAACTGAGCCAAACAAACCAAACGCCGAAAAGACTCTATAGTGCGCGCGTCTGTTCCTGCACCCCGAGTCTCTTCATTTTATTTTGTTTTTCTGACTGTACGTTTGTTGCTGCTGCTGCTTTTCTCTGTCCCTGTTGCGTTACGAACCGCGACACAAAGCCAAAGTCCGAGAATGGAAAAAACGAGGCTGGGTGGGAAAATACACACAACACATGCGGGGAAAACGGGTAATGAACATGAGAATTTTTTGGTCTTTGAGATAAGAGATATATAATAATTGAAAGACGCGAGGGGAGGGTGGTGTTTTTCCACGCAGCCATTCAACAAGACAAGAGGCGGGGACTGTGTAAAAAGCGCCCACCAAAGGCGAAACGGACGGAGAGCAGTGTTTCGGTTCAACGTGTGTGTGTGGGATGCGGATGGCGGTGCGGGCGGGTGCGGGTTGATGGTGTGTTTTTTTTACTTCATCTTTGTCCACAGTTTCTCGGCAGCCTGCAATTTCCAAGAACGGGGGAGGTGGGGGGGAATGTGGGGTGGTCAGCGTATATAAAAAGAAAAAACAAAAACAAGAAACATCACTCCCGAGAACAACAAAACGCCAAAGGGTGTTTCACGCCAACGATGTGTCCCCCCATTCTCGCCGCACTCCAGAAATCCCGCAAAGAAGAACCCATGGCGTGAGTGCGTGTGTGTGTCTCCAACTTACACAGTGGTTGACGCATTCCATCATGTCAAAGAATTCCTCAACGCATGTTTCGTCGCCCGCGTCGCCGCTCTCGACGCGCGCAGTGCAAGAGTCGAGCCTGGCTTTGAGCGAGTGGCAGTGGTGGCCCTCTGCGCAGTCTAGTGAAATGGGCATGTAGGAGGGGGGAGAGCGATGGTAAGTGGTAAGCTGCGGTTTAGGACCCCCCGGAGAAACATTGGGGTAGTGTCCGACATCAATATTGGGGGCATGGGGCGGTACTACAGACCAGCTTCGATTTGCGGCTTTGGGTCTTCGGATGGGTTCCACTCTTCGGCCATGTTGTGGATGTCGTGGGTGTGGGGTGTGTGTGTGTGTGGTGTGTGTGTGTGTGTGGGGTCAACGGGGGGGATTAGGTGCGGGGGGGGAGGGGTGAGGTCGGAAACGGCGGAAACCAAGGCGTGTGTCGGTCGTTGTCGGCAGATTCGTCGTTTGCATTCCAACCATGTCGCATTTGAGTCGGAAGTAGTCGGAGGGAGCCGCAAGTAGCCATTGTTGACGCCCCCGTTTCGCGCGCGCTTTGGACGTTTCCGTGCCGTCAGTGGGAGGTTTGCGAGTTGAAGCATCGGTGAATTGACCTCCCCCGTGGGAAACGAATATTCACATTAATTCAACCATGGGTGACTTTGTAGGCAAGTTGTTCAGTGACGCCCCGTGTAATTGCCCCGCCACTAACCTGCAATGCTCTCCCTCCCATTTACACTCGAACCTGCATCCCCCGGCCAAATAGACGAATTGCGGCTACTCCGCAACAATTTCTACCTGGGATCCTGGCAACATGTTATTGACGAAGCGCTCAAAGGCAGCGAACAAAAGACGGACCGGCAAGTGCTTTTTTACCGGGCGCACATTGCGTCCAACCATGCCGCCCGCGCCGTTGCCGAGATCGCGCCGGACGCCCCCGCGGACCTGCAGGCCGTGAAACTGTTTGCGCAGTACACGGTTGCGGCAGCGAGCGGGAACGCGGGTGACAAGGCGCGCGCCGGGCAGGACATGGCCGAGTTGCTGAAAGAGGGAAACAATGCGCTGAGTAGTACGGTGTTGACGATGGCGGGGAGTCTGTTGGTCGCTGAGGAACGCTACGCGGAGGCATTGACCACCGTCGTGCAGAGTCCGAGAAATCTGGAATGGTGAGGAATGGGCAAAACTGCTGTATTGGCCCCCGAGTAAATGAAAGCGTCTCATGCTTTGGAGCTGTGCCTCTCTAGTGTCGCCCTGGCAATCCAATGCTACCTCAAATTAGACCGCGTCGAGCTCGCGCGCCGAGAAGTCGACAAGCTGAAGACATGGGCCGACGATGCCACGCTCGCTCAGTTGGCCGAAGCATGGGTCAACTGCTTCCAGGTAACGCATGCCAAAGAAAAAAAAAAATACAAAGCCAAAACACCCTCCAAAAAGTCGAACCCACCACTCACAGTACCCGCTTGATTCTGGGATCCTTTCGTTTTTTGCAGGGAGGAGAACAATCGGTCCTCGACTCGCAATACATCTTTGAGGAACTCGCGTCCGCGAAACTCAGCACCGGACGGCTGGTCGCCGGCCTCGCCATCTGCAAAATGCAGGCGGGCAAATTCCCGGAAGCTGAACGGATACTCGTCGAAGGACTAGCCAGAGTACGTTTTCACCGCCCCCATTCATTACCACGAAAAAGTCAGCTTTTCATCTTGACTTCCCCCAAGACGTTCTAACGCGTCTTTCAACCTTTTGCAGTACCCGACCGACACAGACCTCCTCGCGAACCTGGTCGTCTGCTCATCAGCCATAGGCAAACCCGCCGACGATGTCGCGCGTATCATCAGGTACTATATATGCCCTCGACAGTACATCGACTCAACTCGTCTGATGTCCCCCGTTTTTTTTGTGTTTTTTTTTTATCCCCCCCACTGCAGCACACTCAAGCAACTTGCCCCAAGCCATCCGCTGCTAGAAGACATGGCGCGAAAGGAAAGCTTGTTTGCGCGGGCGGCTCTGCGATACTCATAAAGGAAAAACGCGGTATATCCCAAAAGAAAAATAAGAAAAAAAAAAAACACCTGCAAAAAACACTCTTGGGCCTCCCACATGTGATTTTGGGTTTCCAAAAGGGGCCGGGGATATATGCTTCTGCGTGCGTGTCGGGGGTTGGTTCCGTGTGGAGACAGAAACTAGGGATCTTGGAAGTTTGGGGGAAACCCTCACGCATCAAAACGCTCATGTCGTCAAGATCAGAGTCCTAAACGAACGGAACGACAACGAGGCTGCAGTTCCTTGGATGAGCTCAATCATTTTCACCGACCCCTGTGGTTTTTTCTCGAATCAGGCAGTGAGTCAGACCTAGAGTTAGGGTAGACGTCTGGCAATCGCCCAAGCTCTTTTTTCAGCCAGATGAACAGATATGTGATTCGTGATCACGGGATAAGAACAAAGTGACAAGAGTGATATTCTGGCGGGCGGGGGGGGGGGGGGGGATGCTTGGCGCGGCGAGGTTGCGGTATATGCCATCGCAAGGGAGGCGTGAGACTGGAGGGAGGGGGGGGGGGGGGGTGTTTCTATTTACAGATCCTCCAACCCCTTCAACGTCGACGCCAGTTCCTCCTTCACGGCCGCGTATTTTTGCGTCATGTCCTCCAACCGCTTCTCGAGCTCGCTCCGCTCTCCTTCCAGCTGCGACGCTTTGCGCTCGGCTTGCTCGGATGAGAGTTCTAACGATCGGGTCCTGCAGAAAAGGGGAAAGTGTTTAGAGGACGTGGTAGGGGGAGGGCGGGGGGGGTGAGGGGACGGGGGGAGGGACTTACTTTCCTGTAAGCTAGGTGAGAAGCGAGAAGGGGAAGAACTGTTAGTCAAGTGCGGGAGGGATTGTTGACGCAAAAGACCCAACTGCAAGAACTTCTTTCGCAGCCCATAGACAGGGAGGGAGCACCATGCAGGCACTGCTCCCCAATCCTCAAATCCTCACCCCACAACCACCCCTTCCTACACCCACACCGTATCCCACCAACCCACACCCCTCTCACGCGTGCCGCAAACCGTCCTCCTCAATCGAAACACAGCACACGTACCTCACCCACACGCTTCTCGGCCCTCTCCAACGCCTCCTCCAGCAACCGCACGCGGTTCTGCAGCCCCTGCACCTCCGTCTCCCGCGCCGCGAGATCAGATTGGACCGCCCGCAATGCCGCCTCATGCCCGTCGGCGCGCGCCGCGTGCCCGTCGGCTTCGATACGTAGTTTTTCGAGTTTCTGCGCGCGGAAAAAAAAAACAAAGAACCGGCCCACGCGGAAATTTAAATCAAAAAGAGGCGGGGTGTGGTGTGGGGTAGGGTGTACATTTGTTTGTTTTTTTCATTGCGTGTCTTTTTTTCTTCCCGTCATTTCCGTGTCTGAAGTTTTCTTGCGCATGCACGAGCGACACAATGAAACCCCGGGGGAGTAAAAGGTCCGCTACTGTATGTACGGGCTCCCGCTTGCCCTTACCTCCTTTATCTTGTCCATGGCTCTGCCTTTCTACAATCGTGGGTGTGTGTGGGGGGGTATGTGTATGCGTGTCCTTTACTTTGTTGGGTCATTCAAAGATGTCCGGGGACCACTGTCAACGGGGGACATTTCACACGTGTGAAAAGCCGCAACGCGTTCCGTTCACGGTTCAGCCAGCTTTTGTGGCTTGTGGCTGGTTGCAAATATCCGACGGCAGCAGTTCGCACCTAGATAGATAGCTGAAAGTAGCAGGGCTTGGTAGCTATCTATCTACCAGGACTATTACAAGCAGCTACGAGTGTAACATCTGTCACAGGATACCGGATAAGTCTGGTTCATTTGGCGGCCGGGGTTCTCGCATGGGCAAGGTGCCGAGACGTATGACGCGTCTCAAGGATAAAATCATATTCCAAACCATGTTTAACAATCAATGACCCTGAGGGATTTGTAGCAAATGAGGGGGTGTGAGAGAAATGTCGGGATTGCTTGGTCGGGTACCACCTGCCGAAGGAGTTATGCTGCAGGGTGGGGTAGTGCGGCCAACGCGTTTATTGTTTCGCGGCGAGTTGGATGGATGGGTGGAATGTGGCAGATGCGGGGTTAAACCAACTGATTGAGGCCGCAGCGTTCAGGAATGCTTGGTGGTGTGGTCCGCCAGATCGCACGCCGCAAAAATGAATGAATGAGTTTGTAGTGCGTTCGTGTATGTATGTTCGTATGTGCAATGCAACCATTGTGTGCGTGTGTGTGTGTGTGGATGTGTCGCCCTTAGGTTGTTCAATAAACCAAAAAATCTCTCCGTCCACAAACCCGCTCCGCCAGCCTCTTCCCCGCCATCGTCGGTTCCGTGAACGCCAGCTGACTACTGGTCAACGGACATCCAAATATGAATTTCGCGCAGACTGCATGCAGCAGAAGTCCCCCAACACCTTTCCGGCGCTCGCTTTTGAGGACCCATATGCGGCTGATCCCGCACAAGGCCGGGACGTGGTCGACGGGGTTGTAAGTGACGCTGCCGTTACTTTGAGTGGGTGGAGGAGTGGGGGTTGCGGTGGTGGTGGTTTCGGGTTGTGTGGGTGGGGACGGGACGACGCGATATGCGGTAGCGCGGGGTTCCGCGACAACGCAGCCTGTGATTCGTTTGTTGGAGGCAATGTACAAAAAGATCTGTAGAGGCCGTCTCATGAACACACAAACATACGCAGATCAGGACCTTGTCAAGGAATGTGCTTTAGTACCTTTGTCCCTGGCGAAAGGTCCATGGGCGCGGACCCCAATTCCGCATTGACAAGCGCGACAACCTCCCCGGCCTTCTTTCGCAAGAACGCGTTGCACGTATCAGTGACGACGACGGTCCGTGCTCCATCGGGGTATTCGCATGCCGTCAATTCGCCTTTGTATCCCTATGAGTTCAGCGTGCGTTTGTGTCAGCGGTCGAAATATGCCACATTCCGAATGACCAGGGGCAGGGGCATTGGAACATCAACCGCATCACGTCACACATACACACACCTGCCATTCCACACCATACACGACCGCCCGATGGTACCGACTATGCAATACATCGTCCTCCGGTTTGGCTTTACTGTACTCCATCCGACACTCTGGACACGTGCGCACGCCCGAGTCGCGCTGCCCGAGGTCCAGGTAGAGTTGTTCATAGGTCTGTGTTTGTTTCCGTTTCGCGCTAATGCTAGTGCTGGTGCTGGTGCTGCTGACGTTGCTGTCATTGCTGGTGCTGCTGCTGCTGCGTTTGGATGAGAATTGCGAGGAGTTTGATGTGCGAGACTTGGGTTTTGCTGGGTTGCGTGAGGACGGACTTGACTTGCTGTTGGCGGGTTGAAAGAAGTTGGTGATGGGCAGGCATGCTTCCACGCGGGGTTTCTTCCTAAAAAATTAGATAGGGTCAGTCCTTGCCCCCAATATATTCTCAAATCAAGCAGAAGGTGTACTCACGGGCCCAGCTGCTCAGCAGAGTCCGCCTCATGTTTCTTGCCCGGTGTCAGTTGTACATCCTTGAGCATCGTTGAGGACGTGGTTGAAGCGGCTTGTTGCTGTTGCTGCCCGTTCGGTTGAAGCGGTGGTTGTGGTGCTGGTGGTTGTTGTTGCCGTCGGCTTGCGTAGGTGACTTTGACGGGAGGACGACGGGCTGGCCTATAGAGCGAACTGTGAGTGAACTAGCAACAGGGCACGCTCAAATGAGGCGAAACGGTACCCCAACCGATCATCATTTTCCAACGCTTGCTTGAGTCTGAACAGAGCAGCCATGACTATAGATACTCTTCAACGGTATGAAATGTCATGGGCGGAGTCGGCGGAGAGAGCAAACGCGGCGAAAACACTCGTGTCCGGAAAAGACGGACATGAACACGGGAGTCTCGGTGGCGCGCAGGCTGAGGTCAGCAGGACGCGGAAGGGCGGAGGGTTCGGGGATAGTAGTAGCACCACCCTTCCTATTGTTCACTCTGTCCCATGGGACAGGTTGGGTTTGATAAAGATCCATTCAAGCTGCTCTTCCTCCGTCTCCCGTCAACACAGTGCGCACAAACCATCCACCCCACCAAAACCATCTCACAAAACATCACAGAGGTGTTTCTCCTTTCTTCCCTTTCTTTCCAGCAGCCATGGCTACATCATATCCAGTCTATCTTTCTATCAACGGCGGCGGAGGCACGCCGCCCCTCCATGAGACAGTCCAGATCTCGCATGATTTATCGCTCGATGAAGTGCGGTCGGTGCTGTATGCTGCCGCAGGACTCGCCGAGACATCGAAAAATGCCGATACGGACCGCGTGCTCCGTCTGTCCCGTGCCGATGGGGTCTTATTGGCGGCAGGACCGCACATTCCGAAAAATACGCCCGAGACTCGTTATAACTTGGAGATCAAACAGCGTATGCAGAACTGAAAATGAAATGTTGTGCAATGCGCATATAATAGGAGTTGACTCTGATATGTGTGTGGTTGGCTGTCCTTTAGATGCTTCTAAGTCGTCGAGCTTGGATGCAGCGGGTTTGGGCGACGCTCTTGAGGTTGTCACCGCTCTTCTTGACAAAGTTACCGGGTTGAAAGCCAAAGTGGCCGAGGCCCAGCAAGCTGAAGAGCAGCAAAAGAAAGGGGTACGTATGCAGGAGGGCATGACTCAAGAGAACCCAGATTGCTAAAGCGGGTATGTACAAGAACCTTAACATCCACACCCATTTCCTGTCTTTTTTTGCTACATTTTCGCACACAGTCGGACGCACCCGCCTCTCGCCGAGTCCGTCTGCCCCCCGTCTCCCTTGAAAAGCCTGCCAAAGTCGCCTTCGACCCCGCAGTCACCGAACAGCTCAAGCACCCGACGTTCGACATTTGGCAGTGGCAGGAACCAGCGATGGCGGATCTTCTCGCGCACATGTTTACCGAGTTTGACCTCCTGAAGCGTTTCAATATCGAGGAGGATACGCTGCGCCGCTTTTTGGAGTGTGTACGGGCCAGCTATAATTCGAACCCGTTCCACAACTTTAGGCATTGCTTTTGTGTTACCCAGATGGTGAGTTGAAGGGATGTGAGAAAAGAGTAGGGTTTCCATTGCTTTGGACGGTATTGAATTGGACCTGTTCCGTTGATGTCTTCGCGCAGATGTACGGTCTCCTCCACGTCACTAACGTGCACGAGAAGCTGACACCCTTGGAGAAGCTCACTCTTCTCATCGCCTGCATTGGGCACGACCTCGACCATCCAGGGTTCAACAACGCGTACCAAGTGAATGCCAGCACGGAACTGTCCTTGGTGTACAACGACATTTCCCCGCTCGAGAACCACCATGCGGCGGTCTTGTTCACCATTCTCAAATCTGACGAGACAAATGTCTTGAAGACACTGTCGGACGCGGACTACAAAGAATGCCGCAAACAGATCATTGCGTGCATTTTGGCGACCGATATGGCCAAGCATGGAGAAATCATGGGTCGCTTCAAAGGGTTTGTTGAGGCGGGTTTCAATTTCGACGACGCGGCGCAGCGCTCCGTGTTGTTGCAGATGATCACCAAATGCGCCGACATTTCCAACGAGGTCAGGCCGAAGCATGTGTCGGAACCGTGGGTGGACAATCTGCTGGAAGAATTTTTCACGCAAAGTGATAGAGAGAAAGCCGAGGGTCTGCCGTTTGCGCCATTCATGGATAGGGAAAAAGTGACAAAGTCGGGCGCCCAGGTTGGGTTCATTGGGTTTGTGATGATTCCGCTGTTTGAGTTGGTCGGGAAGGTGCTGCCCAACATGGAGGAGCATGTCATTGCCCCGATCCGGAAGGCTTTGGAGTACTACAAGGGTCTTTCGGCATAAATTCTGAACACGACAACGAATGAAAGACACAGCAAGCGAGACAGTACTGTCACAGCCATTCACGAATCGCGGGTTCTTTCGACCTACGTGACAGCGCGCGAGTGGGCCGAACGAGGAGAAGTTTCTCTTACTCTCCCCGCTTTCCCTACCTCCTTCTGTATTTGAGTAAGGGGCTTCACAAAAATCAAACCAGAGAACATTGGGTCGGGAACGCGACTTTCCGTATCATTACTACTGTGTTTGTGTGCAGTGTCTTTGGGGAGTATTCGTTTATTTATTTCAAAAGTGATCTCGCCAGCTGCTCCTGCGCTCTTTGGAACACTTGCGCCACTGTTTGCTCCGACAAGGGCATGTCGGCCTCGCTGCTCTTTTTTGTGACGCGTGACGCAATGTTGTTGGGCTCAGATTCCAGAATGATGCTGCAGAACGAAAACCAGATAAGCGTCAAACGGGCGCCTTGAGCGACCTGCTGCAAAGAAATGCACAACGGCGATAGACTTACCCGCCGTCCACGGTCTCGTCCAGCGCCAAGACCACGAGATCAAAGTTTTCCAGCATGACTCGCTTTTCGACCTGTCCTCTGATCAACCGCGCAAAAAAAGGCAGGGTCAACATCCACCGTGTTGTTTCACACCACCAGCTCCTGACGATGCCCGGAGGTTACTCACTTCAGCAACAGAGAAAGAGCATCGTAGTAAGATTGCAGCACATGGCTCAGAATCAGCTCGTTATCGTCCGCAGAGCCCAGTACATAGATGAACACGTCGATCGAGTTCTTGTACACGACAATCTGGTTGTCAAACATTATGATTTCGCCTAGAAAAGGCGCGGCAACAGAAAGTCAGTCAGTCAAAGTTCTCCCGCCTCTTCGCCCTGGCCAGTAAATCGTGATGCGTACTCGTTGTCTTCTTTGTCTTGTCAAACAGAGATTTCTCAAACGCCTTCTGTTCTTTTAAACTGGCGTATTCATTCTGGTAGTATTTGGAGAGAATACGCTTGCCCTCGCTGTCCAGAATAATCACGGCTTTGGTAGTATAGAGGCTCTAATAGATTTGATTACGACGGATTGAGAAGGTGGGTTTACCAAACGTCGGCAAGGAGTACTCTGGACCACGTACTGTAGTTTGTGGTCGAGCCATGTTTGTAAGATGTGGAAGCGGCCTGGCGCGAGAGACCACACTGTTAGACAGTTTGAACTGAACGGCCATGCGGTTCTACATCTTACCTGATATCGTTGAAGGTGGGATTCCGAAGGTGGCCTCACTGAGATAGCTTGGGGATTCTATCGAGTTTGTTGGTTTCGTGCCTCTCACGCGAAAGTCCATCAACTTGCGAACGACCGCAACTCCAACAAGTCCTACATCTAGTACTGCTGACAGCACTAAGGCACGTGACTGACTATACGCTGCGCATACCGCATTTTCGGGTTATGCGGTTACTGTTTCTTTACAGTGGTATTTCTTTTTTGACTTCGACCTGTTTTTCCTCCAGCATTCTTTCTTTTTCCTTGTTTATCGGAACAGAAAAAGAATGACAATCATGAGCGTCACAGATTCACTATCGCTGCAGCAGCCGTCTGCTGCCCGCCGCAAGGCTATCCTCGACGTTCTTTTCACATACTTTAGCAATACGGGAATTACAGGGACAGTCGCCAATATTCCCAAGGCACAGTTCACAGAGGAAGACTGGGTAACCGGATGTGAGTAGGGTACTTAGTAGATGAGGGGGCAATGTGATGACGTTGAGCTCTCGGTATCTTTTTATGTATTCAAAACTGACCATGTCATTTCATGCCCTTTTAGGGACGCCTCTCGCCGCCCTATCCACCTTCAAGCGTCTCGCCGCCCTGACCAAAAACCCTCTCGAAATCGCCTCCGTTGCCGTCCAACTCGCCCCCGCCGTCTTTGAAGTCTCTGCGGACGGGCTTAAAATCCGTCGCCGCATGCCCTTTGACGCCAAACAAGTCGCGCACCTCTCCGCCCTCGAATCCCTAGCCCGCAACCTCGTCAAAGCCACCGGATTCGCGCCCTCCACCACCACCGTTGAAGTCGCTTCGTTCTTTGCCCAGTATGGGAATTTAGCGAATGTTACGACGGTACCCGGGGAGGGGCACGCGTTCCATGTCGACTTCACTGACCCGCACGATATGATTAAAGTCCTCGCGCAAACCCATACATATGAAGACAGCCCAATCCACGTTCAGGGCTGCAGCAAACCTCAATTTGTCGCTACACCAGCCGACGCCACCCACGCCAAGCAAGCCTCCTCGACTCTCGAAGCCCACGCGGGCGTGCAACTGTACCCGCGAAACCGCATCGTGCGCTTCACCCTGCAAGACCCCGCCGTCACCAACGTTGAAATCAAAGCAAAGCTCGCCCACTTTGCTACCATCCATTCGGTGGATCTGCCCAAGGGCGCCGTGCATGGTCACGTCCGCCTCAAGACGGGTGTTGCGAAACAGCTGTTGGACGTGGTGGCGCGCAATGGGGGGATACAGGTTAATGGCGACCCAGTTGAACTCACGCTGCTGTCAGGTAAAATCAGAATGTGACAACTCCGCAATTTCCCATCTGTTTCCTAACCAACCCTCCACCCCACAGGTGAAGAAGAACGGCTCTACTGGGAAGTCATTCGCGAAAAAGAAAAAGCCGCACCTCTCCCTACCCAAACACCCATTCAACCACCAGCCCAAGACGCCAACGCACGCCGCGCAAATGCTCGCCACCAACGCCGGAAAGACCGGGCACCGTATGCGCGGTCCAAGAAGGCTATGGCCAACAACAACAACAATAAAACACAGAGTCATGTCGCCACTACTAGCAACAGTAAGGTCAAGGTGGATGATCTGGAGAACTTGTTCTCGAATTGGACGGTTGCGCCGGATACAACAACTCCTGCGACGCCAACGCCGGATCCCATGGAGTAACGCTGTGTGAACACCACCTATTGTTCCCGCCTCGATCGAACACGGGCTTACCCTCTTCCAATCCCCTCACCCTTACTTTTTCCGCTCCTTCTTGTACAAACTTGTATTTCCGTTTTTTACCACTACCACATCACACATTCGCATTCCCACTTCCCGTCCCATCTTTCCTAATATCTGCTTTATCTTGGGGCGCGTTGTATTCAAACAAATAGTATTACGCACGATATGCGAAACGAACATAAATTTCAGGTCAAGTGAGGGCGAGGGGGGGAGTTAAGGTAAAAAGAAGAAAAATTCAGGCTATGGGTGCAACTAGATACAATCTATCAAAATCATGAACACGAAAGGAAAACGCGGGTTGGGGTGTGGGTGCGGTTGTTGTTAGGGTACGTGCCGGGTTGGGAGGAAGGAGGTAGGGCTTTTTGCGTGTGGGCGTGCGTGTTGCTTGTTTGGTTTGGTCGTTTGTTTGTTGTCGTTTGTTACGGAGGGTTGTTGCGAGATGGGGGCCAGTGGTTTATTCGTCCTAAAAGATAAATCAATTTTCGATCAGTTTATGTGAAAGGGGCATTGTATCGTAGCAACGGCCCCGTCACTTACGCCGAGGAGGTCAAAGACGTTTTGGCTTTCCAGTTTGACTTGTTCCTTTTCAAGAGTGGGGAGAGGTTTGGGTTGACGAGGGCCCCTGTTGTCCCGCTTGTTGTTGCCGTTGCTGTTTGATGGTGCTGATGACTCGCCTTCGCGGCTGTTCTCGCGGCTGATCTCACGGCTGGGAGCGCCGGCCGCGCGGCCGCCTCGTCCTCCACGGAACGAGCCGCGCGCAGCAGCGGGTTTGACGGGAGCGTCGCGTCTCCACGAGGAGGCCGTGTCGGCGCGCGATTCTTCGGTCGCTAGCGATTTGGCAGAACCGGAACGGGCGGGGGCGGCTGGTCGGGCAGCAGCAGCTTTTTCGCTCTGCTCCTTCTTGGCCTTCTCTTCGGCTTCCTTGGCGGCGGCTCGTTCGGCTTCCTTTCGCTCAGCTTCAGCCTTCCTCTGCTCTTCCTGCTCCTTTTTCTTAATGGCAGCTTCTTCCTCTGCCTTCTTGGCAGCGGCTTCGGCTTCGGCTTTCTTTTCAGCCTCTCGCTTCTGGAGACGCTCTTCCACCTGCTTCATAATTTCGTTCTCGTCGCGAGGTTTGGCGGCTCCGAAGGGGTTGGATTTGGGCTTTTTAGGTTCAGTAGAGGTCTTCTCGTCCTCTTTGGCGGGTGCGGCCGGCGCTTTTGCGGCCTCGGCGTCAGCGACAGGGGTAGTGCGGGGAAGAAGGACAAGTTTCTTGCGTTCTACAATGCTCTTACGTCAGAAAAAAGCCACAAATAGAACAGTGGTCGTCAGATTCTGCATTGTACCTGTAGGAGCGGCATCAGAGCGACCTCCAAGGCCACGGTCACCTCCACCGAATCCTCGATCACCTCGGTCACCTCCAAATCCGCGATCGCCACCACGGCGGTCGTCTCCAAACCTGCCGCCGCCCTGGCCTTCATCTCGTCGGAATCCTCCACCAAAGCCACGGTCGCGGTCGCCACCGCGGTCAAAGCCACGGTCTCCACCAAATCCACGGTCGGGACGTGGGGCAGGCGGGCCAGTTTCTGGGCGCCTCCAGGCGCTGTCGAGCTCGGCGCTGCGGTCAGGTCGGTCAAAGTCGCCACCACGTTCGGGTCGGCCGTCTCGCTTGGCTGAGTACACTTATCGTCAATACAAGCCAGAAAGTCGAGGACAAGAGCGCGCGTAAAAGATGCCAGAGATCTTACGTGGTTCGGCAACGTCAATGCGGATGTTGCGCCTCATGACGCTCTCCCCGCTAAGCTTCAGGGCCTCCACCAGGGAGTCCCGATCCTCGAACTCAACGTAACCGAATCCTTTGGGCTTGCCGTCATGGTCGCTAAGGAGACGGATGTTTTTGACCTATTGTTTTCCCTCATCCGTCAGCCATGCGTCACAAATTCCCACAAGGTTGTTGTTAATTCTACATACCCGGAGAGCTCCAAAAAGCGTGGCGAGGTCGCGGTCAGATGTATCATACGCGAGGTTTCCAATGAAGCAAGTCCACGGCGGCGAGGTGGGGAGTTGTCCCTGAGGACGGCCGTCGCCTCCAGCAGCTATTCACACGAGACATCATTGAAGCGTGAGCCACATGTTCCGCTCTCACACATTCTAGTCGTCGTAGCCGGACGTACCTCCGGAGTCGTAAGCGTAGCCGCGGGAGTCCGAGCTGAAAGTCTGCACAGCGGCGGCGGCTAGAAAGGAGAATGCATTCGCGTCAATAAACTTCCGTCGGTTCCTTCCGAGTCTTCGAACAAGCGTTATTTTGGGGGGAAACACATACGAGCGCTGGGGAGGTCCGCGACGTCGTCAGCCCAAGAACTGCCGAATTCTATTCCACACAAAACAATGGTCGAAATGAGTCTTCACAATCGCGGGGCATTGCATTGATCTCTGCTGGCTATATGAGTTTGTTTCTTTACATACCGTCAGCGGCCAGGAAGTCGTTGAGACTCATTGCGACTCCTTTCTTTGAACCTTTCTTAGACATGGTTGGTCTTGTGATTTATAGTTATCCTTCCTTTGATGGGGGTTGGGATGTTTGGACGATAACAGGCAGTTTTCTCGTCAACCTGAGGGCCGTGGGTTTTTTCTCGTCCAAAAAGCGTGCCCCTTCTCTCTCAAATGCGGCCACAACAGACTTGGACTATCGTAAGGGTCACGTGTATTGCCAGATAGAGCCAAAACTAGCCACACTGCCCAAGCCACAGCGTGACGGAAATAAGTTCACGTGACTATCTTGGGAGCGTTTGACACTCAACTAAACACCACACGACATGCAACTATGCATAATCCTAAGAACAACGGCAGCTTCCCCGCATTGGGGAAGTCGTAAAGATCAGGCTAGAGCAACCAATAAGCGGGCCTGCATCCGCACCGTCCTCGGGTCTTCCTTCGGTTCCGGGTCTGGCAGAGCCAATACCATGCGTCGATGGTGACTCGAGTTAATTTCAAAACGGAAACCTCGTGTGGAGTAGACTGTGTTTCCAATACCTTCGACAAAGATCCTGAAGCCTGGATGAGCGGGCAACCGGAAGAGTATCGGCAAAGTATCTTCCTGTGCAGCCGGCCGACGTCGCAAAGAACCCCCTCCGCTTTCGGTGAGCCGCTCACATTTGTGACGTCTAACGGCGAAGGCCGCAACGGCCCATACATCCATAGGAAACCTACTTGGCTCTTTGTGCAACCATAGACGTTCCGCGGCTGAAAAGAAGCTGGAAGAGCTTCGAGCCCGTGGTCAATATCAAGTTGGGGGATCTCATGAGAGTCTTGCAATACGAGCAGTTCTTGAACAGAGGACATTCTGATACAGTGGACCTTGTGCGGTCACCGGATGTACTTTGGCCTCTAGATGATGAAGAAGAAAGTGATGATGAAGATAACTGGCAAGGTGAATATGACATGCCAATCGCGGAATACTTCCGGTCTCTTCCTTGCCGCTCTGAGTGGATGCAGAAGGTGATCGACGTACATGACAGAACAGCTCGGAGGGAATGGGAGAAGGGGACTTGAGAGTGGATTGCAAGCAGGCTGAATGATTGAAGGGCATGTGGGGCTTTTTTATTTGGAATAGCAATACAGCTGGTGTCTGAGGACGTCTCGTCGTTGCAGTGGTCAGCGGATAAGTAGATAAGCTACGTCTACGGACTCGCAGTTAGCACCACGGACTCGTCGGCCACGGCGGCATTTTCAATATGTTCTTCCTGTATGCCGCGAGAAAAACGCTTCACGTCATTGGGAGCGGATTGACTCTGCGCGTGTGTCGCTCAATGTCCAGGAACAGCTGCTTTTCTGGGTGGACGCGAAAGAGCAGCCGCATCGTGGGGTGCGGGCCCTGTTGCCGCAACGTACTGACCTCGGAATACCCGCGTCAATGCTCCCGGGGTGGGAACCTCCTTGCGGTCATTTTATATCAGCTCATTGACTCGGATTCTTCCATGGTTACAACCAAACCACGATTCCTGTTTACACCATCATCATGATTTAGCTCTATGCTGTCGCCCAAATACCGCTTCAGGGGAGGTGTAGTTCGTTCGAGAATCCCTTGAAGCTCTTGGGGGCGTGACAAAAAAGGGTGTAGAATTCTCCGGGGTGGAGGAATCCAAGAACGCTTTGCAGTATCTGCGCCAACAGCTGCGTCAGCGTCGCGGGCTGTCCGGGGCTTCGCCGCGTCCCCGTGGTATTACGCCGTCGAAGTCGTCCATGGCTCTCCGTCGTAGGTGAGCGTTTCCGGCCTTCGGTCATGGGCCATGCCTGGAAGCTTAAACGGAAGAGAAACGAAGTGGTCTCTACTGGGAACCTCCCGATCCCTTGCGTCATAGCGAAGGATGGGCGACGAGCTAAATATGGGGTGTCTCCCGCGTCGCTCTCCGACCCAAAGCATTATTTTACGGCATGATTATTGACAGTGAGAATGAGGAAGACCAGGCAGAAAATGACAGCACGCTTACACACATGACATGAAGTTTGCAAAGTATCTAGCGGAAAACAGCGTGCCCGAGTGGCGTTCCCGCTATGTCAATTATCGCATCCTCAAAAAACTCATAAAGCAGGCCGTAAAAGCCCGCCAACGTTCGCAACCCAACCTCCACAGTTCCTTAGAGTCATTGGAAGGTTGGTCTATGTTTGTATTTTCCAAGCAAGAATGTGTACCAATCATTATATTTGCAGGCTCTTCCGAAGCTTTGACGAGTACACCCGACAGTGCCAATGCTACTGGTATAGCCGTCGCGACGAATGTGACTGTTCCAGCGACGCATACGCGATCCTCGACGGTTGAAACCAACCACGTTCAGGACGACGTTGCGTTCTTGCTCAGTTTGGAGGAAACGCAGCTGAGCACTGCAGAGATTGCATTCTTCAAGAAGCTGGATCATGAGCTTCATAAGGCAGATGCTTTCTACAAATGTAAGCGGGGAGGCATCCTCCGCTGAGTCTTTTACTTCACGCGCACACAAAACTGAGTAATATCACCAGTGAAAGAGAAAGATGCGGTCAACCGGTTGAAGGATCTGCACCGGCAATGCGACATCATGGTGCAGAGAGAAGCCTCTGGACAAGAGGTGTGGATGCATACCTCTTCACAATGTGTAGCCCACTTGTGTGGCCTGCTGAACATTTTGATGGGTCGTAACAGCATCAGCAGCATCACAAACGCACATTTCTTGGTGATAATGAAGGACGGCATGAGCGATTCCTGATTGAAGAAACGGAGATCATTGTACCAGACGACTTTGATGCAAATGAGGCGGAGCACTTTGCACCGACAGTCAAGAACCCAAAGCATCGACTGCAGAAAGCATTCTTGGAGGTAATTGGTTCGCACACCATCACCCGTTGCCTCCAGAGTGCTGCTGACGCCAGTGATCTACAAGTACTACAGACTGCTAGAGCTGCTGAAGAACTTCCGAATCATAAACCAGACATCTCTGACAAAGATTCTTAAAAAGAATGAAAAGAACACTGGCACAAATGGAGATTGGTACCTCACGCGAGCCAAAGGCTTGCATCTCTTCATGTCGACCGAGATCGAGGACCTGATGTCGCAAACAGAGTCGCTGTTTACGAATGTGTTCGCTGGAGGAAATCGGTACGTTTCAATCCCTCCAAATATAAAAAAGTATTGTACCGGAATTCGTCCATCTAAAACCGCAGACGCAGCCAACACGCCATGCGCAGCCTCCGAATACCCGACCTCAAGTCTCAGGTATGTAGTTACCAGTTTCAGCTGGCTGAGAGGTATGGCGTGTAACACGTTAGCATCAGGACAACGGTGTCGTGAGCTGGCGAACAGGGTTCTTGATCGGACTATCCTTTCCTGCCATCGTCCTGACTCTCCGGAAAGTCTTTGGCGACGGCTTTCCAAATCCCAATGTCGCTCTGATTCTCCTAGTCTTCGGAGGGCTGAGGTATGGGACGTTCTCATGTTTCGTATTTGTAGCATCACACATTCACACCGCGTTGCGTGCACATATCGCAGCATACCCATCATCTTCCTGTTCTTTTACTCACTGCTACTGGTCATTTGGGCCAAGTACCACGTTAACTGGGTCCTCGTCTTCGAACTCGACCCAAGAGGTGCGATATTCTCCGTCTCCGCCCATATCGCCTTGCACATGTCGAATGGTATTTGCTGACGCTCCCTATCCCAGATTACCTGCCACCAGAAGGATTCAGTGAATTTGCATCCGTGCTCCTTTTCCTCTTCTCGTATACGTTATACCTGGCATTGGACGACAACTTCCTGTCGTTCATTTCATTGAAGTGGTATCCAACAGTGAGTGGGTCCCCAAAAATTCGTGTTATGACATTGATGTAACGTGTCGCGCCATGCAAGATTCTACTCTCGACGATCGTTGGAATCGTTTTGAATCCCTTGAATATCTTTTATCGCTCGTCCCGCTCCTGGTTCATAAGATCTGCGGTATGTGGACATCATGAGTTTGCACCGGCAGGCTTTTGAACTGAGGGCTGACCATCTTATGCGTTTTGCATTTAGGGCCGAATCATATTTTCGGGCTTTTTCCAAGTCCAGTTCCGTGATTTCTTTATCACTGATCTCCTGAGTTCCATGGTAAGCAATGTGGTTCCATTCACGTGGGGCGGGTTTTGAGATCATTCTTGACCGATTGTGCTTTCTTTGCTAGACGTACATGTTTGTCTCGTTCCAAATTCTTGTCTGCTCAGCCATCAACGATCTGGAAGACTTGGGTAGGGTCCCTTTGCTATCACCACGATTTCATGAAGTGTCTCAGTTGGTGGCATCTGACGCTTCATCACAATAGACGCACACTGCGGCTTCAGCACTTCCTGGGTGGTTCCCGTCATCACCTCCATCCCCGCGTTCTGGCGGCTCGTACAATGTTTTCGACGTAAGTCTCGCTCCTCTCCTGACCATCACCCTTCTACCCCACGCCTCACCATCCCCATTTCCCCACATCTAGGATACTACGACAACCGCCTTGCCCACCCACACCTCTCCAACGCTCTCAAATACTGTCTCTCCCTCTGCGTCATCTTCCTTTCCGCCGCGGCCCGTATCACCAACAGCCCCGTCGCGCGCGGGTTTTGGATCACCTTTGCGATCCTTGCGTCCATGTACTCGTATTTTTGGGACGTGTGGTTTGATTGGGGCTTGTTTCAGCCGAAAGCGAAACATAAGTATCTGAGGAAGGTGATTGTGTATCCCAAGTGGGTGTATTTGAGTGCGATCGGGTAAGTAAAAAGTGAATGAAACAACAAAGAATCGTTGTTGCTGATGTTGACATTCCCGGCTCCGTTTTTGCCCTTTTTGCGCCCGATAGCACGAATTTCGTATTGCGTCTCTCCTGGGTCTTTCTCCTCTCTCCCAACAACTGGGGCCTGTTTAAAGACGCCCGGCTCCTCGTCTACCTACAGGCCCTCCTCGAGCTCTTTCGACGCTTTGTGTGGTGCATCATCCGGATGGAGAACGAACATACTAACAATATTGGAAAATTCAGAGCCGTTACTGAGGTTCCGTTGCCGTTCAGGTAAAACGTGGGCGTGGGTATTTTGACGATTTTGTGTGGGGTTTTGACTTGTGGGATGTTTTTTTTTCTTTTTTTTTTCAGGGTTAAGATTATTCCGCTTACGGAGGAAGTGTTTGCCAAGAAGCTGAGACGGGGCAGTCGGGCGGGATCGGTTGTGGTGTTGCCCGATGATTCGGATCCGGACGCTAAATTAGAGTGACTTTTTGTATCCGGACTTTGTTTTTGGGATTATAGACCTAACTTATACGTTACGGGACGGTCTTTTGTCACATATCTGTCACTGGTTTTGAATGTGGTAATTAATAGATGGGAGTATATTGAGAGTATGAATAGAAGTATGAATGATACAGAAAGCCCGGTTTGTGGAGCACGACAATGTTTGATGGGCACTGTTGGGGATTCAAATAGGAGAGAATTTACTGACTATCCTTGTGACTAACTCCGCATATTTGGTGCTGCCACACTAATAGACTGTTCGGGCCCACCTATGCGCTATGTACACCGTTCTGGTTGGAAAATAGGTGGTTGCTATCTGATGGGAGGCAGGGGCTGTCCATCAATGCATACTTACATACCGCTCACTTCACATCAACGCCAGAGAGGGTCAAAGAATCCTTCTCTCAAGCGGCGCCAACCGGCCAATTTCTCTGCGCCAGGACTCTAAGCGCCTTATCCAGATCCTCATCCAACCAATAAATCGTCTTCTTCCCCCTCCTTACCATATCCGCTGGTTCCCACAGTATCTTGACAATACGGTGGTCGCCCGGCTGCATGTTTTCGGCCACGTCTGCGACACAGACGGTGCGTTCGGGGGCGGTGGCGGTGAGGATGAAGGGGACGCAGTGTGATGTTGGGTTGTTGGTGGTGGGTGGTGGTGTTAGGGCTCGTCTTGTTGGTCGATGCAGCATGTGGACGCGGACGTGGGAGGCGACGATGGGGCGCCGGTCGCGTGGGGCGCGTACGCAGAGGGCGAGGTCGTAGGCGTGGGGTGAGGCTGGGGACGGGGGGAGGAGGATGCTTTCGCCGGGGGAGAGCCAGGGTGCGGTTCTGTTATGATGGTTGGTTTGGGTGGTGTCGGGTTTGGGGTGTTTGTGGTGAGATCTCTTTGTGGAGACGTTGGTTTTGGAGTTGGGACTGAATGAGCAGCTGCTGCATCGAGCTACTAAGTGTGAGTATCGTCTGCGAGTTGTCGGCCGTGGGGAGGAACGAAAGAAGAGGCGTGGGGGAGTTGATTCGGGGTTGCGTTCCGAGGTGGGCGGAACGACGGGTTGTTGTGCGGCACGGGATGGTAGTGGAGTTGCTCGTCCCAGGCTTCCCCTTCCCAGCTTAATAGTTTTCTGACGCGTCAGAACCGGTGATGAACGCACAGACATTGACGTATGACTCGTTCGTTGCTGTTGTCGACGAGATGGACAGGGCGGGCGCCATTTGCCGGTGGTCGATCGGTCTTGCTCCGTGTCACATTCCGTTACAGTCTGCCACGACTGGTCACGCCCCATGTTGCCAGCATTCACGGAGATTATTCCTTCTGCATGGAGAAACTGAAAACAGCTGATGTGGGTGCATAGGGTTGCTTGTAATGCGGGGGAGAGGGTTCGGAAGGTGGTACTGATTTCGGAACGCATGGATTTGATTTCGGCGCGGAGTGTTTTCCTGAGGGCCACACAAAAAAAGAATAAAAAATAATGACGGATAAATACGTGTCGAGAAGCTCAGTGGAATATTGTAGTGTTGCAGACGCATCCATACCTCTCATCGTCCCTCTCTGCACTGCTGAACCTTGACGACAACGGTGGGTCGCCGTTCCGTCTAGCGGCGATGCGAGTCGACCGCCGGATGGCCATTGATGGGGAGAGGAATGTTCGGTGAGTGGGTGGAGTAACGCTCTCAATGGGCGCTTCGGTAACTTTCAAGGCATATTCAGGGTTTGGCACATTTCCCACCGTTTCTGCAAAGCGAAAAATGACGGGGAGTGTAAGTCTCAAATTTAGACTTTCCGACAACTACTGCGCCACGTTTCGCTTACGGCATGGTGTCAAATCAAACTGCTCATTCGGACAAACGCGCGTTTCCCAATTTGATGAGCAAAAAGGCCAAAGGGGGAAATGGATGGCAGTTGAACTGAAAAGACACCTCCTTTTCGCCGTCTTGGTCGAATGTTCGTTTGTCGCATTCCCTTGGCAACTGAATAATATACAGCCAAAAGGCTATCGTCAATGCACTTTGGGATGCGCAGTCCATCCACTCACTCATAGCGACATCCCCATACATCTAATGTCAATGTGGCCATTGGGTTGTGCAGTCAGTCAGTCAGTCAAACAAGCGAGTCGACACCATGAATGAATGACACAACGCAGGATTGAAGGATGTGATGACCAATCAATCATCACAAGAGAGACCGTCTAGTCAGTCAGTCCTGATTGGCACAGAAAAAAAGCGGAGTTGGAAATGAATTGAAAAGAAAGAAAAGGCCCGACTGGGGCGCGTGTGGGAAAACAAAGGGTCGCAATTGCATGACTGTGCCGCAACCCCTGGCCAATAGAAAGCGCGCATTTTCCTAAAAGCTGCGCAACTTCATAAAGAGACCCTCGCTCTCATTTGGGGCATAAACTCCAACGTCCCTCGCGCGCCCCCCTCCCAAATCGCCCATCGTTTCTCCCCCATCTAGTCGCTGGAATCCCTCCATCGCAAAAACCTCCCTTATAAATAAAAGCGACGCTTCGTTCCTTTCCCTACACATCTCTCCCTACATAACCACCCCGACCCCCCTAATACACATCTAATACAATGCGTGAAATCGTTCACCTCCAGACCGGACAGTGCGGTAACCAGGTATGCAAAAACACGCGTGTGGGCCCCCCATCGCGGATTCCCACATCCTCGCAATCTGTCCAGTGGGGCACTGCCGCTCTGCGAGCACGTTGGAACCCTCCCCTCCATATTAACTATCGTTTGTGGTCCCCACGTCCGATAATCGCGTGGGGGTATCCGGAAAGAGAAAAAAACGCGTGTCGCTAACTCTAGATTCCCCCCATCTTTGCATCTTCCAGATTGGTGCCAAATTCTGGGAAGTCATCTCTGACGAGGTAAAGAAACGTGCCTCCCTTGCGTGGTGTTATAAAGTCTAGTGATATGCTCTACGTACCTGGTCCTCTGACACTTGACTTTCTCTCCTCTCGCGCACCTTTTCTTTCCGCAGCACGGTATTGACCCCACTGGTACATACCATGGTGACTCTGACCTCCAGTTGGAGCGCATCAATGTTTACTACAACGAGGCCACCGGTGGCAAGTACGTGCCCCGTGCCGTGCTTGTCGACCTCGAGCCCGGAACAATGGACTCTGTCCGCGCTGGACCTTTTGGACAGCTCTTCCGTCCCGTAAGTATCGTTGTTGTTTTGTTTCGCCTGTTTTGTGATTGGCACCTGCAAGCAAACCAGCTCTTGTGTTCTGCGGCTCATTCTCGTTGTTTTTCTTGTGCTTTTACAGGACAACTTTGTCTTTGGACAGTCCGGTGCCGGAAACAACTGGGCCAAGGGTCACTACACCGAAGGTGCCGAGCTTGTCGACTCTGTGCTCGACGTTGTCCGCAAGGAGGCCGAGTCTTGTGACTGCCTCCAGGGTTTCCAGATCACCCACTCCCTCGGTGGTGGTACCGGTGCTGGTATGGGAACCTTGCTGATTTCCAAGATTCGTGAAGAATACCCTGACCGGTAAGTCTTCACAAAGGCATGCTTGACGCTTTCATCTTATAACCTGCTCACCATCTGCCGTTCTTATCTCCTACAGTATGATGTGCACGTTCTCCGTCGTGCCGTCGCCCAAGGTGTCTGACACCGTTGTCGAGCCCTACAATGCCACCCTGTCCGTTCACCAGCTTGTCGAGAACTCTGACGAGACCTTCTGCATTGACAACGAGGCCTTGTACGACATCTGCTTCCGTACCCTCAAGCTCACCACCCCTACGTACGGTGATCTCAACCACCTCGTGTCCGCTGTGATGAGCGGTATCACCACCTGCCTGCGATTCCCCGGTCAATTGAGTAAGTTGCTGCCGTCTTAGGGGCTCACCGCTAATGCTTGTTGCTGATGGTCTCTCTTTTACTTTCCAGACGCCGATCTCCGCAAGCTCGCTGTCAACATGGTTCCTTTCCCTCGTCTGCATTTCTTCATGGTCGGCTTTGCCCCCTTGACGTCGCGTGGATCCCAGCAGTACCGTGCTCTCACGGTTCCCGAGCTCACCCAGCAGATGTTCGACGCCAAGAACATGATGGCCGCATCCGACCCCCGTCATGGTCGCTACCTCACGGTCGCTGCCATGTTCCGTGGTCGCATGTCCATGAAGGAGGTCGACGAGCAGATGCTCAACGTCCAGAACAAGAACTCCAGCTACTTCGTCGAATGGATTCCCAACAACGTCAAGACGGCGGTCTGCGATATCCCTCCCAAGGGTCTGAAGATGTCCGTGACCTTCCTCGGAAACTCGACGGCCATCCAAGAGCTCTTCAAGCGTATCTCGGACCAGTTCACTGCCATGTTCCGCCGAAAAGCTTTCTTGCATTGGTACACTGGAGAGGGTATGGACGAGATGGAATTCACCGAGGCCGAGTCCAACATGAACGACCTGGTATCCGAATATCAACAATACCAAGACGCCACCGCCGAGGAGGAAGGTGAATTCGAGGAGGAGGAAGGCGAGGCGGAAGCCGAGGCTTAGGGTTGCATCCCATCCGCTTCCCCACCCTCACCCTCCCCAACCATCGGAAAAAACGCTCTAGATTAGCTTCATTGCCTCCTTTGTGCTTTTTTCTTTTTTGAAGGTCTCCGTCTTTTATGATTATTTTTGTTGTTGTGTGTGATGTTGGGCTTGGACCGGGATCGTTCGGGACGGGGAAAAAATCGGACTGGAGAAAAAAAAGAGTTGGGATGGCCATGTCACTTCTCCTTTCTCACCCTTTCCATAATGTTATCCCTCTTTAAAAAAGAAAGAAGCTGGTTTCTCTTTTCATCCCTGACGTGTTTTCGACGCGCGGCTTCTTTCGCTCGATAAAAAAAAAAAAAAAAATTGTTGCGTTTAAACATCCCTCCCTTTATGTCTGCGGCCTGCAACAATATGACATTACTGTGCCCGTCCATAAGAGGCAGCCTCTGCCTGATCGCATGGTGGGAAGCCAACAAAGGAGTCAACTGCCCATATTGTTGTATTTTTATGAAAAAAAAATGGCCACGGAAAGCGGTTATGTACATTTGTGAGAGCAAAACGAGGGGAGGGGCAAGGGGATAGAAAGGAGACTGGTGTGGGGTGTGTGAGTGGGTAGGTGGGGATGGGGTATTTGGGGGTGTGTTGTTTTCAGCTGCGGTTATCCCATGTGACAGTTTCAGTTTTCGGTTGGTGGTTTTTGCGGGTTTTGTGTTTTCGTGGTTTTTTGCCTGTGAGCTTCTTTCTTCAGGACAGCTCGAACCCGGCGCCTGAGCTGATTGCGTAGAGGAGTTTGCTAAGAATGGACAAAGAAGAAGTTAGAAAAAAAAAATTGGGGGAAGGGTTTGAAGGGGGGGGGGGGGGGGAGTCTTGTACCTGCGCATGGAAGCCTTGTCGGTGTAGGCGGGCATTTTGAGGAGGTTGACGCATGTGGAGGCCGTTGCTGGAGTATGGGGGGGGGGGGGGGGGGGGGGGGGACGAACCGACGGAGGGTGAGGTGAGACAACGGGGGGCAAGACCCCACCAGGGCACAATCAAAAATGGGAGGAAAGTACATACGCAACCGATCGACTTCTTCGCCCGCCATGCGAATACAGAACCCGGGGCGCAATTCCTTGAAGCCCAACAGCGGGGGTCGTTTACAACTCGTCACAAATTTAACCAACTCGGAAATCTGTTCATTGTCAAACTCGTGTTCCAGGAGGTCCCACAGCATGACCATTGTGGGGTGGGTAGCCGCAAACCCGCCCGCATACGTCGTGTTTTGTTTCAGATCCGCCACATTGACGGGGGTGGAGGTGCCCCCGAGGAGAATCTGGAGTTCTTGCTGGTTGAACATTTTCAGCCATTGCGGGTCAATGAGGTCAATGAGCCCGCTGAAAAAGGCTTGGCATTGCCGTTGGATTTGCGTGTTGAGCTTGTAGTTGGCCATGAGGTAGATGTATTGGATGCGGTTTTCTTTGGTGACGGGGATGTTGGCGCCGTTGGGGATGAGATTGATGGTTTTGGCTTCTCCGAATTCTTTAGGCAACAAGAAGAAACAAGAAGGAAACGTTGTCACGCATGGGTTGGCAGATGGGGACAGCGACAATGTTTTCGCAGCAGGGCTTGTTCCTCGCCCACATACCGGCATCATCAATCGAGAACGTCAATCCCAGATCCCGCTCCACATCTCCCTCATATTGTTTCAGAAACATGAGTCCCTGATACAACCCGGGGTCCAAGCTAGGCAGATCGTCCAGATAGCTACGCTGTCCCAGCCATTTCGCAAGGAAAAAATTGGCAAACGCCACATCGACCAAAACGCCTTCATACAGGGCTTTCCCCACAATGCGGCCCAGAAACTCCAAATGGTGCAATTGCATGTCTTGCGCCGCGTAGGAATGCGGGGACGGGTACAGCAACTGCTCCGAGGTAGCCTGGAACAAGCCATAGTTCATATCAAATGCTTGGCGGGAGAGGGTGGTCAGGAATTCCTTGAACACGCCCCCGCCATCAATTCCCGCTTCCACGAGTCCCTGTTCGCTAACAAAGGTGATGGCGATACGGCTTTTGAGACTCGGGCCCAGGGCATTGAGGTGGGTGAACCCGTCTTCAAACACGTATTGGCGACGAATGGTGACGCGGGCGACGGGCGCGTGCCAGTTCTCGTCCAATCCGTTTTCTTCGCGATCGAGCAGGACCCACGCGCGGAAGATGCTGACGCGGGTTTCAAAGGGAATGACAAAGGGGATGTTGCCGAGAATGGCGCGGCAGGGGCGGGCTTTGGAGTTTTTGGCGCTGATGGAGGAGCCTGAGTCGGAGGTTTCCTGGAGGACGAGGTCGGTGAAGGTGGAATGGTCAAAGGGGGTGTTGAGCATCAACCAGTGGTCCTTGGGACAAAATCCACGTCGAGAACTGTAAGAATAGTGTCAGGGATGGGCATTGTTCGCGCTCAACAGTTACTATTGAAGAACCAACTCACTCTCGCGCGTGAATCTGCTGTAATAGTCGGGTAAACACGTCAGTGAGATGACCCAAAGAGATCATCGTGCCAGCAATTCCGCCGTGTGACTCTGGTCGCTCATTCCAAAAGAGATCGAAAGTAATGTTCTAATGTGAAAGTGGAAGGTTTTACCGTAATCAATAAAAAGGTCAAAGTGCCCATATGAATTGTAATTCCTTTTAATTCAGATGTGCATGGCTTACCTTCATAACTTCGGACAACTCCACCAGATTCTGGACGGGAAACGGAGTTTTGTTGCCGAATAGCTCATCATCGCCGAGCGTTGTAAGAAGTCTCACAAAGAGCTCGCAGAATAAGACAAGCATTGACCATTCCCCGCTAAAACTGGGATCTAGAAGGAATTGATCAGTCTGCAATGTCCTTTCACTCTCAGTCAAAGCATGCAAAAAGGTGTCTAGACGTTTCGTACCAGTCATGGCATTTTCCAGTGATCGGAAGGTCGCCAGTGTTTCCCAAAGCCGGCTCTGTCGTGAGATGGTCCACAGACGCTGCAGCAAACCCGTATCAATTCTAAACAGGAGGATGGTGCCGATATCGCTTTTCTGATGACTCCAACTCGTCATCAAAGCCAGGAGGAAACTGCCCACCCGTTGCGTCTGTGTAGACGCGGTTGGAGTCAAGGTTGCGTTCTGCGCAGGGAGCGATCGCACGATGGGCTCAAGGTGTGATGGTTTGAGCAGCGAGGAGAGCCATTTGCGGAGGTGAGGGTCTATTCGTGGCACAGTTTGGTTTAGTTCCATCTCGTCATCTTCATCATCGTCGGAGGCTATGGCGGTACTCGCTGTCCTGTTGTCTCCGTCCCGAGTAATTGCATTGAGGTAATGCGCTGGGAGCCGCTGTATCAATTGCTGGAGGACGCTTGCATACGCTCCCTGCAAAATCGAGGTGGGTGAGCTTTCATATCGCGAACTTGCTACCCGGAACATCCACACTCACCATGAGCTCGGCTTCGAATTTGTTCAATTTCGGCTGTGCGAAAGCCAAGATGTTACCCAACAGGGCCGCAAATGGATCGGTATCTTGCTTGATTCGCTGCTGCTCCACAAGACTGTATACATCGGCATCCTCAGCCATAAAGGCAATGATGTTTTTAAGCGGCAAACGCTGGGAGAAATGTGCAAGTGCATCGATGCCAATTCGATTTGGCAATACTGGAACGGTGAGCAGTTGGCTGACAAAGATGCGGAGCATCGACGGGTCGTTGTTTTGGAGGATTTGCAAGGGGAAGGTCGAGATGTGGACCAAGGTGGTAATGCTGGGCAGACGTTTGTGATCGAGGGGCTGCACAAAGTTTGTGAGATGACGCAAGCCAGCGTAGAGCCGCCGGCGGTACACACTACGACTCCTAAAACTACGTACATGGGAGAGAAAGAAGCCTCGTATTGACTCATATAGTGTGCTCAGAATGGACATCGTCTGACCTCGATATATCCCACTACGGCCAAGATCACAAGAAGTTTCAATGATTAATCGCCATCGATTATGTACCGCATGCATTTACCTCCAATCAGCGGCGTCGGACTGACACTGGAGCAGCGTGTAGGTATCCGGATCCAGCGCGACCCGCAAGACTTTGATGACATTGCTCACGTCTTCCGGATTTGCCATGCTGAGACTGGACCGATGCAGAAACGTGTCAGATCCTTGTCACCAAGCATAAGATATATCTGGACCAGACGTTACCCATGGTTCACGGCAATGCTCTCCAGACATATAGCTAGAATCTTGGCCAACGCTAGTTTCCAGCCCGGTATCAGTCCCTCCAAATATGGAGACATCAGGATTGGCACCCCTTATGACGAGCAGTAGCATTTAAGTTGGATGCAGTGTGCCCAGCGATGTCCAAAAAGGCTTACCCAAGGAGCTCGTGCACAGTAGAAGTCGACAAAGCGACACTTCCAGCCGTTGATGGTCCTTCAACGGCGAGTAAAAGAACCAGAACTGTCGCACCAACGAAAGCGTGGTCTTGCCTATCGAATGCTGAGTCCCAGCAGCAAGCTGTCCAAAGCACTGTTCAATTTGGCGATCCCATTCTGCCCTAGCATCTGCACGCAGTTTCTTGACGCAAGCTCGGCCCCGCCAGAATGCCTATATGGATAGTTGCGCGCCGCAACGGTCAATTCTCACGGCGCATCTCTGACATCTTGCAGTTGAGCGGACAGCCCGAACCTGTATCTTGTGAGCGCTTTGCAGCTTCAGCCGCTCGCGTTCTCTTTGCTGCCGCTCCAGCTGAGCTTTTCGCAGTAGCTCTGCCTTGTCTACTTTTACGTTTCTGCCGCCGAGGTTGATATTCCTCTTGCCTTTGAAGTCGCCTTCGAACGAGAACATTGTGGTCGGCGGGTACACTGGGTATCAAGATATAGTAGAATCGGATATAAACTCGTCTCTTAAATTCCTTTCCGCTTTCGCCTCAGCTTCTTCTTCCGTTCCTTTCCTTCTTCTTTCTTTTTCTCTTTCCTTCTTTCAGCTCGTTTTGACAAATGGGACAAGTAGAGCGAAAGAGTTCAAAAGGAAGCGCATGTCTAATCCAAATGCTTAATCCAGGTCCTTATGTCACAGCAGCGACACGTGACTTGCTCTTCTCCAAACGCGTTCTCTCGCCTTTCCTCTCCAGATGTTTTCTTTGTTGATTCTCCTGGTCGTTCAACTGGCAAAATAAAAATAAAAAAACATAACGCCCTCCCTAGAAAGAAGGATTACCAATTTCCTTACGGTGAAGACTCTTGCATATCATTACTTTCTTGAACGATCAGTTAGTCAGGCGGTGGTTAGTGCTTCCAAAATGCCCACTTCGCGGCTGGTAACACCTCGCCACTGGCTTCTGCTCTTCTTTGCCTGCACCGTCATGTTCAGCAACTATTACTGGTAAGGTGGGCAAGTTCGAGATGATGGATAGGCTGCATTTGCTCGCATGCAAGTAACGGACGGACTGGACGTCTGGAAATTGGAGAATTGTAAGATGGTGCAGAACTGCCGAATCAAGGACAAAGCTGGGCGGACGATACTTCATGCAAAGGATAGGAGGGAAGCGCACGGGGGGCGCGAGCGCCGGAAGGATGGATGAATCCCGTTCATCGCAACGCCATGCTGAACCTTCGTACGTCCCTGACGATAGCTACGACATTCCCGCCGCACTGAATGTTCCTCTTCAAAAGTGGCTGGAAGCGCCCTACGACAAGTACCAATGGCAGATTAATCTCCTGTATACAGTTTACTCGCTGCCAAACATCATCCTCCCCCTGATTGGTGGGCTGCTGGTTGACAACCTGTCAGCGACTACCATGCTGGTCGTGTTCGCCACGCTGGTTAGTGTCGGACAGACCATATTTGCAACTGGGATAGTCCTACGCAAGTTCAATATAATGGTCATCGGGCGCATCATCTTTGGCGCTGGCGGCGAGTCGTTGGAAGTGGTGAGTATCACTTTCTGCGAACGTGGTCAAAGCTAGAGTACCAATATCTCCTGCAGGCGACATCACGGATCACAACGGAATGGTTCAAAGGAAGAGGCCTCGGCTTCGCGATGAGCCTCCACCTTTCAATGGCACGAATTGCAGCGGCATCTAACGACAACCTGTCTCCATGGCTAGCCGAAACTTTCTCCACGCCGGTAGCAGTGTGGTTTGGGCTGTTTGTATGCCTATGCAGCTTCGCTTGCGCAGTCGCGATGATTTACCTTGACCGTCCATCATCGCGCGCCGCTGCGGGAGTCTTCACTGAACCGAGCAGCAGCAGCAAGAAACGCGTTGCTGCACGTCGCGACTCGTCTGCCGATGAAGTCGCCCCGCTTCTCGGCAACAATCAGGTGCACACATATGAGTCTCTCCCGGCTATGGAGTCAGACAGTCGTCCCGGGTCGCGGCGCCCCAGCACGGATCTCGCGGGAGTGTTCAAGAGCGATGATGGTGCTGATGGTTTTGTGGAAGAAGAGGAGGAGTATGATGAGGAAGATGAGAACGTCCACTTTTCGCAACTGCGTGGCCTTAACTTGTCGTTCTGGATGCTGTGCACGGTCACCATTGCGCTGTATGGTATGTCATCGGCGTGATCATTCAGTGTGTTTGCGACAACGGTGCGCTGATATGTCTTTGCCTCTAGGCTCATCTGTCCCGTTCTTCCACATATGCACGGATTGTAAGTCAATGCACTATCTGTAGCGCCTTCTTCAAGATTGCTTTGGCTCTGGACACTTACTTTCATACTCGTTGTATATCCATAGTCTTCCAACAAAAATGGTACCCCGATGACTCTCAAAAGGCCGGCATGGTCATGTCGATACCCGACATTGTGTCCGCAATTGGGTCGCCCTTATGCGGACTCTTTATTGACCGTTACGGGCACCGCGCGACACTCTTTCCCATCGCTGGCCTTCTCGTCATGATAACATACGGTCTCCTCGGGTGGACATATCTCACACCCATTCTTCCCATGGTCCTCCTCGGGATTGCATACTCGATCTTTGCTTCGGCGCTCTGGACGTGCATACCGTACCTCGTCGGCCCGCATCAGATTGCCACTGCGTATGGTTTGGTGGCCGTGGCTCTGAATGTCTCGTTGGCATTGTTTCCCTTGGCGGTCGCAAACATCAGGAGCTCGTACCCGGCAACCTTCCAGCCCGTGCTGGCGCTCTTTATTGCACTAGGTACGGTTGCAGTCTTCCTTTCCACCATCTTGTGCATCGTGGATGAGAAGGCGGGCGGAGTTCTCAGGAACCCACACCACCATCACCACCACCACCACCATCACAACAGCACCAGCCCAGTCGACAAGAACCCCAGCGAAAGCAGTCTCCCCGATGTCGATGGCGACATAACCCCGCGGAGCGTTACTCGCTCCCCACACCGTCACCCGTCGCGTTCTCCACAACGTCCCACCTCTCCATCATCACCATCCTCCAGCGACTCGGAATCAGACAACGAAGTCGTCAAAGTCCTTGGCGCCGGCGTCATTGTTCCCGCGCCGCACACCCATATCCACCACACGCATGCGCGACGACACGATAAAAACGCGGCTCCGTGTACATGTGCGTCTGTCAGCGACCCTACCCACATGCACCACGCGAAACGGCCCCATGGGAAACAACGCACCTACAGCAACCCTATCGGCGGAGCCGCCCTTCCTTCCCCAGAGAGGACGTCACCGACATCAGGACACTCGTCCGCCCGCGAGGAATTGCATCGGAGAGGACCCCGCCCTCTCACGGATGACGATGTAGAGGAGAGCAGCAATGGAAATGCGAGTAGCAGCAACAGTCCTCGGAGACCCACCCCGCCTGCTCAACAACCGCTAGCGCACTCGGGCCCCGCAGCCAGACCCCGGTCGCCTAAAAAGTAGTGACGTTCCATACCCATGCAACGGGATACCCCGCTTTCTTTAGCCTTCTCAGTGAATAGATTATATATTTATCGTGATGAACACTGTTCTTAGGAACCCCGCATAATGTGATGAAGTATCTCGATCCAAAACAAGTCCCCAGAATCGCCCCATTTGCCCTGGACAGGCATCGGAGGTTTCGCCCACCTCTTAGCATTCTATACACAATTGAATTTGGTTACAACAAAGGACGTGTGCGTGCACCTCTCAACTATTCATTCTCCAAATGGGCGTCCGGAGGAGGGCTGCGCCATAGCTGCTGTCACGGTGCAACTCGCTTCCTTCCCAACTGTCACTATTAGAACCCGCAAAAAGAACCCTGGTTGTGTCACAGCAATGTTGGTGAAGAATACCTATACGCTTAGAGGGCACTTTAAAGATAATCTGGAAAAAATCATTGTTTTCCAATTATAATCGGAACAACGGGAACAGGTTCGGGAAGGCTGACCGATTGCTCGGTCACGCGTATCTCCTGCGCCCGCATCGGCAAACGAGCGGGCCAGTGACATGGTCCTTCTGCCATGGACCGGGAGGCTTCCACAGCGGTTGGTCTTATGTGCTCTGCTTTTTATCGATAAACACAGTGACATCCCGGGTAATCAGAATGACAACTAAGCGACATCAGGGTCTCGGCGACGAGGCGCGCCCCTACATCTACGTTGACCACGCTCATACTCCGACACAAAACTTACCCCACTCAATCCCGCGAGTATCAACTTCGTCACTGAATCTTTCTGGCTACAACATCGCATGCCTCAAATCCATACTAGCCCATTCGATTCACCTTGTAGCCGGTCCGCTTCACAGACGCACCTAGTCTAGGTCGACATGTTTCATAACTACCCACTCGATCCCTGCTACAATCGCTTTACTATTACCGGCTCTGGCCGCGGTTCCCTAACCCTATCCCGCCTTCTTCTTTGCCGTCGAGGGTTTTCGGAATTCATGCACAAAAACAGAGAACCATCAATCCTATCTATCCTTCCCTTCATTTCACAACTCTATTCCGGCCCGCCTTCGTATGTCTTCGACCGATTCACATGCTCTCGATGACCCTCGGATGTTCCCTCCCCGCCTGCATTGCTTTCTCAGCCTATGATCGAACCCTTGACGTGTCCCTTCATCCATCCTCTCCTTGGACGCGCAAAATATCTCCGCGTCGCGAACAAAATCTAGAGCCGCTTTCGTTGTGATTCCTTCGTGTGCTTCACACAACCCTTGCGTGTCCAAGTTTTCCCAAGATCTTGAGCGTCTTGTCCACAAATTCTGTCACGTCCGCCGTACCCGCGCAGCTGAACCCGTATAGCTGGAAACTCCATCTTTCCGTATTGTCGCACTGCTCAAAGAAATAACCGTCTGGTCATAATGTCTCTTTCATACACCGGTATTCAGCTTCATCGCAAACGTAACCGTACTGACCCACGTAGTCCCCAGGGCTTCCGTCGTCGCTAAGTCGCCGGTCTCTTCGTTCGAATCCCAGTCTTTCGCGTACAGGCCATTCCCATTTGACAACAACTCGTATTGCTCCCTCCTGGACGACGGACATTCACAACGAAACTGCGTTGTCTCAACAAAAGCGGCCCACATTAACGGATCACGCCGTCGGTCAGGCATGTCGACCTCGTCATAATCGCTTGTCACCTCTATCCCGAATCGGTAGCCCAAAAGCTGGAATAACCGGGACCATGAACTGGATGTTCAATAGAATCTGCAACATGTAAAGTAAGAATATCAAATAAAATACTTACAGGGTCTAAAAATGACAATAATTAAAAGCAAGCCGGCACTTCCGCACCTGTCCTCAAAATTCGAAACTCGATGACCAGATCAAAGATGTGTCTGCCAGACTCTGGTCATCGAGTTTCAAAATTTGAGGGCTTCTGCCAATCTGGCTGCTTGATTGGATCGGACATTGTGGACAGCCGGCGCAAGGCGCTTGTGGGGGGTTTGGGCGCGGGGCACAGAAGGCAGCGGTGCGGAATGAGACGGACTTTGGACTAGCGTGGAGAGTGGATGTTCCGAATGCGGGAGTGACGATGTTGCGGAGCAGACGTCGCAATGCCATGCGCCTGCGGGCCTCTGTATGCATTTCGTTCCTCCTTGGGAGAATTGTCAAAAAGAAACCGCTGCGGCTCGCTGCATGAGTCACACGACGAGTGCCATCCAGGACAATAGTGCGCTGTCGCATTATAGTGAGGTCCACGCCGGGAACGCCCATCGGTTCATCCGACCAAGTGCCATTCAGACTGTAACGACATCACATATTGCTCACGCCCTATACTCCAGACGTCATACAAACCTACATGATAGTGTAGCTAGTTTCCCAATCCACCCTTCAGGTGTTACGCGATGGCCTCACAGGCGGTTCCTCCTGCAGCGATTGCAAGCGAGCATGTGGCAACCGCTGCATCTGAACAGGTACTGGTCTAGATGATGGGTGCACTCCTGGCATTGGCCAGACATCCTTTGATACTTCCACCCACTGTGCTCGCACTCGTGATGGGCGCGGAGGTGTGCGACTTCGGCTCTGATGCGGCGTGCCCGGACGGCGGCGGGAATGTGCGGGAGCTCGGCCATCACGTGCTGTTCGGCTTGATTAACAATTCGGGTTTCGTCCCATAGGGGGCATGGGCACGTTTTCCAAGGCAGACCACAGACGTAGCAAAACTCTGCGCGGCAACGACAAGTAATGTGATTACTGTCACAGATGGAGGAGGCGGAGTCAGCCTCAGTGGTAAAGGATGGTAAGACCCCTGACAACAGCCTGACAATACTAGAAACGTACCAGCCAGTCCCCAACTCGATTGTGCGGTTGCATTTGTAACATCTTTGCCAGCCCATTTCCCGCTCCAAATCTCTGAGAGCCGTGACGGTGCTGTCGCTCAGACAATCGCCGTCTCCATGTGCGGCCTTCTTGCAGTGTACACAGACACCTGTCTTACATCTGGGGCATCTCCCGGTGTCACTGCCGGGTGGAATGTCAACTCCCGGCACTAGGAATGCCGAGCACGTTTCAATGGAACAGTAAGTGGGATTGACGGTGCGGAACTCTACGCGTTTCGTCTGAAATGCCGCGTACGCGGCCAAAGTGAGCGCGGCCTGAATCGTTTCGTCAGGGATTTCGATGCGGCAGCAGCGAGGGGGCATGAGTGAAGCGTCGATTGTAGATCGAGCAACGAGATCGCGGAGGCAGTCGAGGTCGTAAACATCGCCGCAGGCGAGAAGGATCCCATTGGCGGGAGAGGTTGGTTCCATGCAAATAGCGCATCGGTGGGATCTAGTAAGGCGATGAGCTGACAGAAAGGTTTGTGTGGCGTCTCGTGCCAAAAAGCACACCTCAGTTTTTGAGCTGCGATGGCCTGTGTCAGACCGCTTCCGCTGGCTTCGCCCTTCGGTGCATCGACGGGCAACAGTCCGTACTGTACGGCAGAAGCGACCTCATCATTGTGGTCCTCGTTGCCTTCAGTGGATTTGGCTGCTTCAGACTTTACCAAGTGCAGGGAGTTGGCCAACTGCTCCACGAGTTCATCCTCGTCGGGTGCGGGCTCGCTGTCGAAAACCGCCATCGGGCGGAAGCTCGGACCGCCGTCGTCACGTCGACCAACCATGCGCAGTGCTAACCTCCTTAGCATTACGAAAATACGTTAGAACCTCAGCGTCATTTGGACAAGCACCAAAGAAAGTGCAATACCTGTCACTTTCTGCTGTGATATTCGCAGCGCTGAGCTCCCCGATCAGCGCTGCGTCCGTGAGGACAGCGGTCTGCAAGCTGGCAGCCAAGCGAAGGGAGTCTGCGACGGCAGTGAGCTCCTGCTGGTACAACGTCCAGGGACATTCTTCGCCGTCGGCGAGCGCGGGTTCCTTGCCCTTGCGGAAAAGCGGCATTTCCGACAGGTCTTGGAGCTGCAGCTCAAGGATGAGGCGCTCGGTGAGAATGTCCATTCTGATGTGTTGAAAGTGGGGAGGGACTGGAAGATGTGTGGAGCGAGCGGTCGAGCGTCGGGAGGGACCACGTTTGTGAGAAGCCTCTGTTTCTGAGGCAGGAAATTGGAAGAGGTTACTTCCTCGTGTTTTTGTAGTATCGTGGACGTCAGTAAGAGGTGTATGGAGTGTTATTCCCCTTCTCTGGGGGGCGTCGGCCTTCTCTTCCTTTATATGAGAGGTCTCCCTTCAACCTACGTTTCAGCTGCGGGATAAAATGACAGTGCGAGGACAGCTCTAAGACATGTGGGAGGGATTGTTAGCGCCTATGGCGCAGCCTCGATGTGGTAAGCGGTTCGAGACCGGGATTTTGTGCTTGCGCTGGAAATGCCACAGTGCAGAAAGGAAAATGTGGGAAGCCATGATCCGGCGTATATACCAACGGAGATCCGCCGGATGGTCGTGTTACTGGGCGATGCTGGTTTTGCTCACAACTCCCGAGGCCATGCAAGCACATCCATGAAAGCTGATTCTGCGCCTGGCCCGCCAAAGTAGCTCGTATCGGCACGGCTCAGCGACTGTCGTCAACCCACCCCCCACCTCCCCCACAAGGGAAATATGGGATATTCTGTGGAGCTTGCCGGCTCAGGGTGGTTCCCTGTGACCGACTGTAACCACAGTCTTATAATCGTGGGCATGTAAACAGTTCGCCACCAGATAACCTCTTTCCGCTTTCGAGCCATGCGAGCTGAACGCCAGAGCTGCTCAATGGTAGTCAACCTGTGAGGCGACCAAAAAGGCCGTTGAAGATGGTCACCTGCTGTTGCGCGTTGATCCGTCATTTCACACCTGCAAACATGGCGCGTGCCGGGTGACAACAGCAATGCAAAAAGAATGGAGCGTCGGGGGATTGAACCCCGGGCTTCCTGCATGCGAAGCAGGCACTCTACCACTGAGTTAACACCCCTATGAGAAGTTGCAGCCCATATGCCATATCTGTTTCAACATTTGTAGCAAAGACTTGCGTCCGAATGCTCTTCAACGCGTCCCTCACACGTCCCCCTTCGCCGTCTATCGGCAGCAGATCCATTAGCAAGATGCTAGCAAATCAGCGCAAGCGTCAGAATAAGCAGCGATCAGGGCTTCGAGACATCATGATCATCCCAGCTCCCTCCCGAGTTATGGCGTATGATCTTCGTCTTTCTTCACCCGGCTTTCTTACAGTTCATTGCGCGCAGAGTCTGCAGGACGTGGGACCAGGTGATCGACACCGTGATGTGTGAGATATTTCCCTTGCACCGACTGACGATCCAAGTGACTTATAAAAGAAGGAGTACTGATGGAGTGAGAATTAAGGTAAATGTCAACGGTGGGGCCAACGTAGAGGCTGGTGGCATTTACGAAGTTGTCCAACAGGTGCTGCGCACGCTTCACTTTCGATGCGCAGGGTATGATGAAGACGGAACTCCGGTGTTCGTACCTGAAAGATCTGACAATGAAAAGGCAGCGGTGGTCAAGCCTCGGTGGCCTCAGCGCGATTTTGTTGATATGTTGTTTGTTTGGTAAGAACCACTCTTGTAGCAAGATGGTGTGTGGCATAATGCGCTAACCACTACAAAACAGGGACGGAGTCACATTCAAAAAGGAACCCACGCCTGAGATCCTCCCTGTGAGATTAATGCCAGAGGTACAGCCACCACCTGCACCCGAATCTGTTTCTGATTTCCGGAATCTGCCCCTGTTTTTGCTCGATGAGCGGTCGACAACAAAAGCGTATGGCAGAATTCCGCTGGAAAGTCTGCTCATATGGCAGAAGCGTAGGACGATTGTCATGTCACAGAGTCCGGCGTTGATGAGCAGCGCTCAGATCAAGGAATACCACGCACGTATCGCTTGGGAGGAGAAGAAGGCTCGTCTACTTCGGGCCGTTCAGGAGACTGCGAATGTGAGGACAATGGCATCTGTGGTTGGCGTCACCATCATGGGAGCGCTATTGGGTAAAAGCTTTGTACAGGGATAGGAATGTGCAGTAAGCGACACTTGAGATCTCCAAAGGGAAGTAGGGCGATTGCTATTAGCCACAGAGGACATATACAAATTGTACAGTACTTGTAAGCTAGGTTTGGGACAATTAAATGATGGAATGTGTACACCCCCAGTTCCGCGTACGTGTGTGATGGATGGTTTCTCAATTGATGAAACGATGCGGGGCGGAATCGGGAGCTATCGGTTGATGCAAGTACGGTTTCTTGCCGTCGCCGTAGTCTGCAGAAGCGTGGCCGGATCCGTACAGTCTGTATTTGTAAATGACAAGTCCCTCGAGACCCACGGGCCCACGAGCGTGTGTTTTGTTTGTGCTGACCTGTAAGAGAAATGAGTGGTCAACAGCGTGATCGGCTGGTATATCTCCTTTCCCATGTCGGCATTAAACAACTCACCCCAATCTCGGCTCCAAAGCCATACCGGAACCCATCCGCAAAGCGACTGCTCGCGTTCCAATACACGCCCGCCGCGTCCACCTTGCGCATAAACAAGTCAGCATGCTCCTTGTCCTCCGTCACAATCACATCCGTATGGTGTGATCCATGCGCATTGATATGCGAAATCGCATCCTCCAACGAATCCACTGTCTTGACCGCCAGGACGAGATCCAAGAACTCATTGTCGTAATCTGCCTCCGGGTTGGCTTCGCTGCATGCCACGTCAGCGTCACCGAGAGCGGCGAGGGAGCGTGGGTCGCAATGAAGCTGCACACCGTTTTTGCCGAGGGCGGCGGCGATGTCGCGAAAGATGGGGAGGGCGGCTTTGTGGATGAGCAGGGTTTCGGCTGCGTTGCAGGCGGCGGGGTAGGAGCATTTGGAGTCGACGACGATGGGAATGGCTTTGGAGACGTCGGCTGACGCGTCGAGGTAGAGGGAGCAGAGACCATCGGCGTGGCCAAGAACGGGGATTCTGTACAACGAAGAGCATGTGAGCACAAAGAACCCAACGCGGAACGAAGCAGCAGGTTTATAAAATGAACGTACCTTGTAGCGCCCTGCACATATTGCACAAGCTGCTTCGATCCTCTCGGGATGACCAAATCAATGTACTTGTCCAACGCCAACAAGGTCGCAATCTCATCGCGGGACGAGACGAGTTGCACAGCTGTGGGTGGGATCTGGCTTCCCCCTGCCGGAAGAGACGCCAGCGCCTCCTTAATCACCTGGAACAAGGCCTGGTTGGAATGGGAGGCCTCTTTACCGCCTTTGAGAATGACGGCGTTGCCGGATTTGAGTGCGAGGCACGATATCTGCACAACTACTTCAGGGCGCGCTTCGAAGATGATGAGCAAGACACCGACGGGACAGGACACGCGGTACAGGTCAAGGCCGGTGTCAAGACGGGTGGCGAGGGATACTTGGCCTATCAGAAATCAGATAGTGAGGCATTAGAGAGCCTAGCTGCATAGAGGTAAGGCGACATGCCGTTTTGCCTACCGGTAGGGTCGTCGAGTTTGTCTACGTCCAAGACTCCTTGCAGCAGTGCAGAGTACTTGTCACCCGTAGACAGATCAAGACGTTTGTAAAGTGCGGACGAAATCTTTCCGCTTTCCACATCCTTTTGGGCGATCTACACGAGCGAGGCAAGCAAAATGAGCAGAATGCAGACAAAGGCTGTTACGGCAGGGGAACACTCCACTTGCTTCATAGGTACCATACCTCCAGATCCTTCTTGTTTGCTTCCAATATTTGGTCTTTGCGCTCTGCGAGAAGAGCATGGATGCGGTGCAGTGCGGCGCTCTTTTGGGCGAGGGTTGCCGACTGGAGATCGAGAGACGCCAAGCGGGACTGCTGGGCGAGCTCATTTGCGTCGGCCGGGGCAGTGCGGGATGTCATGGTATACTTTGTGTTTATGTTGAAGCGTTCAAAAATGTTAAAAGGTTTTGACTACGGCGGGGTTTCAACGACGGTTTCAACTTCGACAAGATGAAAGTGCGATGCGACGAGACGAGATGTGACGGCGGAGGTGGCGCAGTGAGCGTGTGTCGATGGACTTCGTGAAGCACAAAAAATAGTGTCATTTCGACTTTAAATAAATAGGCCAACCCCCCAAGTACAAGCAAACGGAGGCATCATTACTTGTGCCCAATTCTTCATCAACAACACATCTAGCAAAGTCCTCTCGCTTTCTATCTTCTCGATACGAAATGTCCTCGGTCCACAACGGACAGGACTTGAGCGCCGCTTTGCTCAAATCATGCGCAGAGGTGCGTTGTGAGATATTGTCCAGAGTGTCCTTTGAAACTCATTCGGTCTCCTGCCTCGGTGTCCGGGCTGTGGCGTTGCTTCTGATTAGATTGTCAATGAGCTGGTCGTCAGTATCAAAGCGGGCAAGGACGTGAACTTGAATGGAGTGAAAAGCCGGATATCGAGAAAGCACAAGCTGCACACGCAGCCCAAGCTTGTTGACATCATTGCCGCCATCCCAGAGCAGCACAAGGCCATGCTGCTGCCTAGATTGCGAGCTAAACCCGTGCGGACAGCGTCAGGGGTATGTTTAGACTCTCAAGGCGTGAAACAAAGTGGTTTGGGTTGTTTAACCCACTGGCTTGATTTGTAGATAGCAGTTGTAGCAGTCATGTGCAAACCACACCGATGCCCCCACATTGCGATGACGGGCAACATCTGCGTGTACTGCCCGGGAGGACCGGACTCAGATTTCGAGTATTCCACACAATCGTACACTGGCTACGAGCCGACTAGCATGCGCGCGATCCGGGCGCGATACAACCCATACGAGCAGGCTCGCGGGCGAGTAGATCAGCTTAAGCAGCTGGGGCACAGCGTCGACAAGGTCGAGTACATCATCATGGGCGGCACGTTCATGTCCCTTGCGGAAGAATACCGAAACTGGTTCATTGCCAACCTTCACGACGCCCTCACGGGCTACAGCAGCAGCGATGTGGACGAAGCGGTGCGCTACTCTGAACAGAGTGAGACTAAATGTATTGGAATTACAATCGAGACCCGTCCGGATTACTGTCTCAAACCACACTTATCACAAATGTTGCGATATGGCTGCACGAGATTGGAAATCGGAGTGCAGAGCGTGTATGAAGATGTGGCGAGAGATACCAACCGAGGCCACACCGTCAAGGCCGTGACAGAGTCATTCCAACTCGGAAAAGATGCCGGATACAAAATCGTCGCGCACATGATGCCTGATCTTCCCAATGTGGGCATGGAGCGAGACATGGACCAGTTCATCGAGTATTTTGAAAACCCCGCGTTCCGATCCGACGGACTCAAACTGTACCCTACCCTCGTCATCCGTGGAACGGGTCTTTACGAACTGTGGAGGACAGGCAGATACAAGAACTACTCGCCGGAAGCGCTTGTGGACCTTATCGCCCGTATTTTGGCGCTGGTGCCCCCATGGACTCGTGTTTACCGAGTGCAGCGGTACGTGTCTAATTCTCGTTATATTCGCGGTTACGGTTGTTCTGTGAGGGATGTTGTAGCTGATGTTGGTTCTCCCGGCATCCAGTGATATTCCGATGCCACTCGTAACGTCCGGAGTCGAGCACGGCAACCTGCGCGAACTTGCGCTGAACCGCATGAAAGATCTAGGGACCGAGTGCCGAGACGTGCGAACACGCGAGGTCGGGATCCAGGACCTGCATCACAAAATCCAGCCTGATCAAGTCGAGCTCATCCGCCGTGATTACGTCGCCAATGGTGGCTGGGAAACGTTCCTTTCCTACGAAGACCCGCACCAGGATATCCTCATTGGACTCCTGCGACTCCGCAAATGCAGCACAGCGACGTTCAGACCGGAACTCACCAGTGCCGGACAGACGTCGATTGTGAGAGAGTTGCATGTGTATGGGACCGCAGTGCCGATACATAACAGAAACCCGACGCTATTTCAGCATCAAGGGTTTGGAACTTTGCTCATGGAGGAGGCGGAACGTATCGCGAGGGAGGAACACGGAAGTGTCAAACTGGCGGTCATTTCTGGTACGTCAAATGATCCCATTGGCCAACGCTCGTGACCACACTAGCGAAGGCTGGGTATTGATTCAATTGCTGTTTTGTAGGTGTGGGCACACGACACTATTACCGGAAGCTGGGCTTTGAGCTCGACGGACCGTACATGTCCAAGATGCTGGACTAAACAGGGCCCCATCGAACCCTGTCCCTTGCTCTTCCTCGTCTTGGTCTGATCCCGACCCAGCAAATTACTCTTTCTCTCATCCTCTCTATCCCCACCACCCCTTGCCATGCTGCTTGCTTATTTCTTTCGTGTTTCTATATATTTATCTGTACACGTGCTAGTAGCAGCTTTTGGATATCTACCCCCACGAATATTACTGACCGATTGAACGGTGACATGTGAGAGCGGTGTCTACTTGTGTCACGTGAACAATCGCGGAATGGCAACTGCTGCGCCACATGTCTCACCTTCGTGTTCCAAATCGCACCTAAAAACATCTCACCTCGTTTCTCAACCTCCGAGTCTCACCTCTCAGCTGTCACCCGTCACCTCACACTCCGCATATCTGTCGTGAATTATATCTTCGAGCTGAAGAAAAGAAACCACAACGACAATACGGGGAGGAGGCTGGATCAAACAAATTTCTAGGAGAACCCACCAGCGCTCCCATTTCGGTCTTTTGCAGGAAAGCACATACAGAGCGTCATTGCAAGAAAGCACCTACCGAGTGACACTTTTCCCACTGTGCTGTCGGCCACTTTCGCTCGCCTTGGGGTTTCGCAACTCTATCAGCCATGTTGTCCGATAACAACAGCAACCCGTTTATGCAGCAGCAGCAACAGCAGCCGCAACAACTTGTCAGCAATACTGTCAACTCGGGGACATTTCATTTCCCGCAACAGCCGCTCACGCAACAACAGTTGTTCCAACAACAACAACTGCAGCTACAGCTACTGCAGCAGCAGCAGCTCCTGGAACAGCAACAGTTTCAACAGCAGCAGCAGCAGCAACAACCGTTCTGCCCCCCGCAGAGAGACACTTTCCCTCTGCAAATCCCTCGCTCGCCATCCCACACGCTTCTGCGTAATAACCCGCAATTTCATCTCAACCGCCAGCGCGATGTCTTGTCCACTCGCACAGGTACGGTATCTCTCCGTCATGTATGTAACGCGAACAGTCAATAACAAACATATGGGGAAATTGACAGGCACAACAATCACCGCTTCACCGCTTTCCCCCGCATTGATTAGCCCCTACAACCCCTTCTCGCCTGGCATGAGTCCACAGCTCCTCCCACACGCCTTCGTCTCACAACAACAACTGCAAATACAAGCTCTTTCCCAACAACACCAGCCGCTCCCAACCGTTGGCTTCTCACCCTCCCTCCACCCGTGCCAGCAATACCCGTCCCCAGAGTTTACGCAGTTGAACCCCAGCGCAATGTCAACAGCAGCAGGAGCGGTATCGATGGGAGCGAATTTGAAGAGTCCCCGCTTGTTACCCTCGCGAAGACATTTGGTCCAACAGGCTGCAACCACGAGGCGGAATAGCAAGCTGGGAGTGGCGGTAACACCACAACAGACGATGGAAGAGAGGAAGGAGTATGTTACTCCGCCGCAGGATGCGCAAGGGATGGAATATATGTCTCGTATGTATTTGTGTGCTTTCAGAGACTATATCCATGGTTCAAAGGCCAAATTGCTCACTTAGTTTGGCGTTCTTTCTCCGCATGTAGTTGATGTTCTCCCATTAGTCGACATGCCATCTGCGACACTTTCCGAGTACACCACAATGTACTATCCGTCATTCACCACCCCATCACCACAGTCCTCAACGTCCTCCTCTTTTAACACCCCGCAGTCCCCTCGATCTCCCCCGCCGACCCCCACCCTCAACGCCACACAAGAATCCGAGCAAATCACCTACACCATTCCCACAACGACCACGGATCCCCCCACTGCCGCCACCACCACTACATATACCCCAATGTTCTCGGACCCTGCAGCTGAAGCGCATGACGATGACAACCTAGATGCCCCCGCCGACGACGATGATGATGACGACGAAGGCGACGAAGCCGATGATGCAGCACAAACCAACGACGACAACGGTTCTTCATCAGCACCTGCTACGCGCCCCCGCGGTCAACGTAACCCAAAGACGCCTCATAAAGTCTCGGAAAAGCGGCGTCGCGAACAACTCAAAACCCATTTCGACACTCTCATCCAGCTCCTTCCGCCCATGCCACCCACACCACCGCCACCACCACCACCGCGACCAGTGGAATCGACCAATGCACCGCCGCGAAGGAAGCGCGTCCGCAAAACGGCACCAGTCCCGAAACCAGCTAATAGGATACAGATTCTCCATCATGCCATGGAGTATGTCGCGAAGATGGAGGATCAGCACGTGGAAATGAGACATGAGGTCGAGCGGTTGCAGGTCTTGTTGGCTCAGTCGGGATAGTCGCGCAAACGTTGCAAATATACATGCATTGACGCACAAACGCCCACCCCGCACACTTCCGGTATGGAGAGTGTGAATATCCATAGAGCGTCGCCAACATTACCCGCCAGTTGAGACCTAGCATAGGTGTAGATAGCAGTATATAGCCAACACATCTCTCGTGCACCTCTTACCCCCCAGCCGCTCATTCAATCTCCTTGTGCATCCACTCACTCTAGTGTCACGTCATACCCTCCTATGTTCAAAAGTGAGACATTTCTGTCTAGTGAGACGAACTACTTCTTTTGTCCCACTCCCTTCCATTCCACATACACTTCTCAATATGTCGCTATCAAAAAAAAAAAAAGAGTAGCGCAGAAAGAAGATACCGTGTGCGAAGTCTCGTCGTTCCACACAAAGCATTGTTTTCTGCAATCTACGTTCCTTTGGCAAGAGATGATAGGTTCGATTCTATAAATTAGATATGATATGATGCGTATATACACACGAATGGAAACATCCTCTCCATTTCCCGAAGTAGCGAAAGAGCCCAATTAGTCACTCAAATGTGAGCGCCGTCCCTGACCTCGTAATCCTCTGTCGCTGCAACCTTGGCCTGGAAGGTCTGCAGAACATGCTCGGAGAGCGCTATGAGGTCGTCGAGACCTTTGTCGAGAGCTTGCGCTGCTGTCATGGATCCTATAAAGATTCCTCAGGTTAGCTTGAATTGCGGGTAGACTCGTAGCGTTAGTATGTTACCATCGGTTTGTATCCGCATGTGGATTTTGAATTCGGAGGGGTGGGGGATGGAATATCCGCAGAACGTTACTGCCGGGCTGCAAAGGAAAACGAGTGCAGGGTGAGAATTTGTTAACAATAACAAAACGGGAGATTCCTGAAGAGCCTCATATCGCAGAGGTCACGCATGATCACTGCCACGACAAGAGCTACGCACTTCTTCATGACCATGTATCGCAAAGAGTTGCCCAGTGTGTGATCTTCGTCATGCACCACAAACGTTGCCGAAGATGGGTCTGCAGCATCGGTGGGGATCTAAACATCGAGACTATTAGGACGGGTTCACTATCTGCCATTCGCTCCGCCTTTGAAGAACGGGGGAAGGACGCAGAGAACGGCCCTACATAGAATTGGAAGAAACTTACCACTTCAAACTTCTGGGCATGTTCTGTAAAGGGAAAACCATGGGTGTCCTCAACAGGCTCTACCATAGACATGATTTCGGTTGGTCTTTGTGGTTTAAGGGACGGGGAGAGAAGGTCTGCTGCAGGAGATCCCGTCAAAAACGAATGCTGCTTCGCTGTCCCGTCAAAAACAAAAACAAAGAAATGCAAGTCACCGCCGCGCTTCTATGACAAGCTGCAAAGTTTGACCATTCCATCCCGCTGTCTCCTGTTTCGCAAACAAAAAACCCTTGACACATGTCATCCAGCAAGCCAACAGTGCCAGCCGGCTTTGTCGCCGACGTCGTCCCCGACCGACTCGATTCGTCAACCCCGGCAAAGGGCGGTCTTCTCTTCCGGCAGCCAAAGAACAAAACCAATTCCGACCATATATTTAAACGTCCTGCAACACCTTCTGGAGGCTCAGGGTCCCGACTTGGTCTCGATACTCTTGCGCGGGAGAAGCGGGCTGAGCGAGAATTGGCGAGAGAGGATGCGGAGCGTGGGGATGCGAAGAGGCGGAAACATGCGGATGATGATCGAGCGGGAGCTCCGCCGAAATACCGCGAGAGAAGAATGGAAACGCCGTCGCATCCAGGAGGTGTCTCGAATGAGGCGTATGAACGGTTAGGTGCGTTTTGGAGTACAAGCCCTTGATCGGATGGTTGGGGGTTGTCCAAATGTTGGATAGAGCGAAGATATGAATGTCCTGATGTAACACAGTATCTTAATCTACAGGCCAGCACCGCCGGGAGAAAGAGCGATATCGTGCGGGTGGTTTGCACCTGTCATCCAAAAGTGACTCTCGACTGTCCAGGGATTCGGCTATCGAAGACAACAAGCCAAATCGGAGCGAATGGGAAGCAACACCTAGCCGGAGCGAATGGGACGCAACACCCAGCCGGAGCGACTGGGGACGGGACACGCCCCGACGAGAAGGCAGTGAAACCATGCGATCGCAAGTGCGAAGTGGGAGGCGGTCAGAATGGGACTTTGCAACCCCTCGCGTTGAATCTACATCGTACGATGACGAGATACGGAAGCCAACCAACGCCGATTTTGGTCAATGGGAGGAAGAGCAAACTCGTTTGGACCGTGAATGGTATAACCTCGAAGAATCTGGGACAATGGACGAAGGGCATAATCAGTATTCCGAATTCGATGCGTACTATAAGAAGAAGGAGGAGGAGTTGGCCAAAGCCCAGGTTAAGAAGATGTCCGCTAGACAAGCCCAGTACAACCGAGACAACGATTTGTGGGAGACGAACCGAATGTTGACGAGTGGAGTGGTGCAGAGAAAGGAGGTCGACACGGATTTCGATGACGATTCGGAGGGTCGTGTGCACGTGCTTGTTAGAGATCTCAAACCGCCGTTTCTGGACGGAAAGATGGTCTTTACGAAACAGCTGGAACCCGTGCAGTCTGTCCGCGACCCCACGGCAGATTTGGCAGTTGTCGCCCGGAAGGGAAGCACACTAGTGCGTGAGAAGCGCGAACAGCAAGAACGGGCAAAAGCCGCCAAGGCATTGGATTTGGCTGGGACAAATCTGGGCAATATCATGGGTGTTAAAAAGAAGATCGAAGATACCGTAGAACCGAATGGCGAAGACGATTCCCATAAAGGGGAATCGCAGTTCGCCTCACACATGAAGGGTTCGAATGAGGCGGTCAGTGATTTCGCCCGGTCCAGGACCCTGCGCGAACAACGAGAGTATCTCCCAGTTTTCTCAGTTCGCGAAGAGCTGCTACGCGTTGTTCGCGAGAATCAAAGTAAGTACCTTCCCATCACCAAAGGCCCAATTGATGCAAAAAGGTCTCGTATCGGCGACTCACGTACATATGTTTCTTAGTCGTTGTTATCGTGGGTGAAACCGGTTCTGGTAAAACTACCCAGCTGACTCAATACCTGCACGAAGATGGGTACACGAAACACGGCCGGATCGGATGCACACAACCCCGACGTGTCGCTGCAATGTCCGTCGCTAAGCGTGTCAGCGAGGAAATGGAGGTAAGGATAGAATGTATTGTTGCACAGCGTGAAAAATAAGATTGCTCAACATTATATCCATAGTGCAAACTGGGCGAAACCGTCGGATACGCTATTCGCTTCGAAGACTGCACCACCCCGCAAACAGCCATCAAATACATGACAGACGGTGTACTCCTTCGAGAGTGTCTCAATACCCCGGACTTGGACCAGTATAGCGCCATCGTTATGGATGAAGCCCACGAGCGTGCACTGTACACCGACGTTCTCATGGGTCTTATCAAAAGAAGTATGTATTGTTAAATATTTCTTTTTGTTGATCATTTCCGCCCCGTGTTAACTTCACTGTGCTAGTCCTTGCGCGAAGAAGGGACATGAAGCTGATCGTCACCTCTGCTACCATGAATGCCGAAAAGGTATGCCTTAAATAAGTATGAACGTTGCCTTCTCTAGGACCTGACCTTTCACTTTGTATCTGTTCTCAGTTCTCGGACTTCTTTGGAAACGTCCCCATCTTCAACATCCCTGGCCGAACCTTCCCCGTAGACATCATGTTCAGCAAAAATCCATGCGAAGATTATGTTGACGCCGCCGTCAAACAGGTCTTGTCCATCCACCTGTCACACCCGCCCGGTGATATTCTAGTCTTCATGACTGGACAAGAGGATATTGAAGTCACTTGTGCTGTTGTCGCTGAGCGACTGGAACAATTGGATGAAGCTGCCCCGTTGGCCATCTTGCCTATTTACTCGCAACTCCCAGCGGATCTGCAGGCTAAGATTTTCCAACGGTCTTCCGACAATGCTCGTAAAGTGATCGTCGCTACCAATATCGCTGAAACGTCTTTGACTGGTAAGCACCTTTCCGTTTTGCTACCTGTCGATTTTGTGATTGTCACTAACAATGTCTCAATTGGCTGTGTTTTACAGTTGACGGTATCATGTACGTTGTGGACACCGGATACAGCAAGCTCAAGGTGTACAATCCGAAGATCGGAATGGACGCCCTTCAGGTTACTCCGATCAGTCAGGCGAATGCCAATCAGCGGTCTGGTAGAGCAGGGAGAACTGGCGCCGGGTAAGCAAACAGATCTAGTTATTACGTTTCCCATCAGAAAACTCATCTGTCTGTCACAATCAACCAGCACTTGTTACCGACTCTACACCGAACCGGCATTCAGACAAGAGATGTTCCCGAATAACATCCCTGAGATTCAACGAACCAACTTGGCGAACGTGGTGCTGCTACTCAAATCTCTCGGTGTGCAAAACACACTCGAATTTGACTTCATGGACCCACCACCCCAGGACAACATCTTGAACTCGATGTACCAGCTTTGGATCCTCGGTGCTCTCGACAACACGGGCGATCTGACCAAACTGGGCCGCACCATGGTCGAATTCCCGCTGGATCCTTCTCTGTCCAAGATGCTGATCACGGCCGAGTCACTGGGATGTTCGGCAGAAGTGCTGACGATTGTCTCCATGCTCTCCGTCCCAACCATTTTTTACCGGCCGAAAGAGCGCGCTGAAGAAAGCGACGCAGCCAGAGAAAAGTTTTTTGTCGGCGAAAGCGATCATCTCACTTTGCTCCATGTCTACACCCAGTGGAAAGTAAATGGCTACCGGGACAGCTGGTGCACCGAACACTTTGTGCACCCCAAAGCGCTCCGCAAGGCGCGCGAGGTTCGCACCCAATTGATGGATATCATGAAGTCGGAGAAAATGCAAGTTGTCTCCAGCGGGAACGATTGGGACGTGATCCGGAAATGTATCTGTTCCGCCTACTTCCACCAGTCGGCCCGGTCCAAAGGAATCGGCGAGTACGTCAATATGCGAACTGGCATGCCCTGTCATTTGCACCCAACCTCGGCTCTGTACGGTCGTGGATTCACGCCCGACTATATCGTGTACCACGAACTCGTCATGACTTCCAAAGAGTTTATGCAGTGCGTCACGGCCGTTGATGCGCAGTGGCTTGCGGAACTGGGGCCCATGTTCTTTAGTATTAAGGAGAAGGGATTCAACCATACTGTAAGTCACAGCCACCTCTCATCATCCCCTCGCTGACTCAAAGACTCACCCTACTCTGTAATCTTTTAGGAAAAACGCCGACAAGATCGCGAAGATCTCCAATCCATGGAAGAAGAGCTCCGACTCGCCTCCATTGCCCGCGACGAAGAGAAGCGCGTCGCAACCGTCACCCCCGCCGCCCGCTCCCGAATCGCTACCCCGGGAGCCCCCTCGGCTCGCCGATCGGCTACCACACCGTCCTTCCGCGATCCGGGAACACCCATGCATCGGCGACGGTTTGGACTGTGATGATGAAATGCGAAAAGTGGAGCATGCATCACTTGTATATATATATATATATCCTTCCGTAAAACTGAAGCATCCACCGTATCTGCTTGATATGTAGCGTCAATTTAGTGATAGTAGCTGTATTTTCTAGCATTAATGCCAGCATTTTGGAGTATGCGTAAATAATACAAAATGCTACGTTTTGCTGAAGCAACTAGGCCAGTTTCACCTTTAGCATTCATAAAGGCGTTGTGTTGTCAAAAGATGCCCCCTTGCTCTGTTGGCTCGCTTTACCAGAAAGTACCGCGGAATTGGCATCGGTTGGTTTCAGCATTCGTATTTGCAGATACACAGGAGGCTTCCACCATATCGAGTTACATCTCGTTACAGCAACTAAAGCTTTGAGCGATTTGAATTGCAAAATTGGGACACGAAGAGGTAGGAGGGAATACAACTATGTGGTTTATGTATGAATGATATCACGGACTCTAGCTTCGTTTCTAGACTGTCTTTCTGTAGACTATGGAACCAGCCGGCCAAAGTCCAGCTCGGGCTTGAGATGGCATGAGTTTGGGGTGGAAGATCTATTTCTACGTTAATGTACGTGGGGATATTGAGGACTGGAAACGTTCAAAAAAGCGGGGCTCGTTGCTACTTAGTAGTGCTTTTTGGGATGGCACTTTTTCTTTGTCTTTGGTTTGTTCTCCTTGACAAACTTGATCACATTCTCAAACCAGTCACCGCCGTGCTCGAGGGCATCAACGACCTTCTGGCCGACCTCCTCCATGGCGTGTTTGACTTCCTCCGCAACATCCTCAACCTGTTGGCTGTAGTGCTCGATGGGGCCCTTGATGATTTCGCCACGGCTGATTTTGGTGACGGTCGAGTTGAAGATCTGGTTGATGTTCTGGGCAATGGCGGCCACGTACTCGTCGTCGGCGGCGGGGGCAGCCTTGTATTGCATCTTGATCCACCATTCCGGGAGTGGGGCGGCCGGGTACGTGGGTGGGGTGTAGCCGGGAGGGTACATGTCGGTGGCGTTGGTGCCGTTGGTGGGGAGAGTACCGTTGATGATGGGGAGCGTCTCGTTGAGGGTGGGGAGCGTTGTGTTCATGGGGGGAAGGACAACAATGGGGGCGACGGTCTCGGTAGGGGTTGCGCACGGAGTAGAGGTGGCGGTGGCGGTCTCCTCAGGGGTCTCTGTGGCGGTGGCTGTAGCAGTAGCCGATTGGGTCTGTTCAATGGCGGTGTATTTGGCGGCATTGGCGGGGGCCAGGCCGTCCATTTCGTCCCTCTTCTTGAGCTTGGGCTGGTTGGAACTGGGGACGCGGACGGGGGCAGCGTATTTGACGCACAGCTGGGCAGAGAACTGCACATCGTTGACCGTCAATGCAAATCCAGGCAGTTTAGTCTTTAGGGTGAGGCACTTTGGCGAATCACTTTCACGGGGTCGTTCGAGGTTCGTAGGGCACGAGCCGTTGATCTGCCATGACTGAGGCTTTTTGGCCGCAGTCCAAGCAGCCTGGACGTTGTCGTAGATACGGTCAATGTTGGCATGGTGGATAAAGAACAGAGGGTCGAGGGGACTGAACATGGTGCCCATCTGTCCGACCTGGTCGTCGTTGCCTCCGTTGATGACGTGGAAGGTTCCGTGGAGCCACTCGTTGCGGTTCGCCCAGCAATGGAATCCGTCGGTTGCGCGCTTGAGACACGTCTGGTATATGTTGTTGTAGTCATCGAGGGAGGCAAATCGCCATTGGGTGAGCTGCGACTTGCTCTTGGCGTTCTTGACGTCGTTCAAGTTGTACGCTCGGCGGATATGGGCGTTCTTGAACGGTCGGAGCCACCACTCTGGGCGGTTGTTAGTAACTGTGTATTTGACACCCGCCCAAGCACCACCCGAGATGTCCTTGCCGAAACCTGTGCCAGCGCCCTGGATGGCCCAGAATCCGTCTTTAGCCCAGTCGTTGGCAGCGTATTGCCGCTCGGTTGCCCAGTACGGGAACACGAAAGCCGGGTTAAGTTTGCGGAGCTCGCGCTCGGCGTAGTAGGTGAACCAGCGGTGCCAGATGACAAAGGCGCTGTTGGCGTGGATTTGAGCGTTGTATTGGTTGTGGACTTCGGCGAAACGTTCCCAGATTGTGATGGAGGGCTTAGTGGGGTGAGGAGTGACCATGGCCTTTTGGATGGTGGTCATGTAGGTCATCCATTCGTCTCTGGTCAGGTCTGGAAACGGGAAGAAATAGGGAGTGTATGAGCCAACCCGTTCGATGTCCGACGTTATCTGCGTTTCATGAGTTCTTGGTTGGGCGAAAACTCACCATGGATTTCCTTGCGGACGATGGTCGACCTGCACGCCGAGTAGTCACCAAAGCCAGAGGCATCCACTCCTTGGCCAGAGAAGGCCAGAGCGGCGAACGCCGACGCCGTCAATAGCGTCGAAAACTTCATGGTTGCTATAAACTTGAGAGTGTGGGGGGAACGGAGAGAGCAACAGGTGGCCCGGCAAGTTATGAAGTTCTGACGAGAGCAGGGGAGCACGTCGAGGGGTGTTATATCAACAGCAAAGACGACTTTTCCAAAACTAGAAAACGGCCAACCACAACGGCAACACAATAATCTTTGCACAGCCGCCCGCCTGTTTGTCCAATCTGACCCTTCTTGGGAAATGGAAGGTCTGACAAGAAGACGCACGCACGGAAGATGATCAACCAAACCGAAAGTCAACCAAGTTGAACCAACCACACCAATACAGTTTGCCACAAACAGCCAGATCAGAGGGGGCGACACCCAGATGTACCCGGAGAAGGTCGGCTGTGCGCCCCACACGGGAACGCAAACGTGTGCGGTTTTATGGGCCACGAGAAGGAAAGCCGCGTCCCCAAAGGAAAAAAAAAGAGAAATAAAGTCACCCCGGCACTCATCAGACTGTCACTTGTGGGCGGCTTTGCGCGTCTTTGGACAACTCGAACAACTCAATTTTTGCGCTTTTCTAAAACAACAACTCCGATTCGATTATCTAATTGACATGTGGCTTGTTCTTTCATCAGCGTGTCAATTCCCCGAAAAAGAAGATCAACTGAATCTTTTCCCCAGTAGCAATTTATAAACTTTCCACAGGCCGGCGGGGACCCATTTTGGCGTGGATATTGTTGGGTCAAGTGGAGGAAAGGGAGGGTTAGGCCACTTGATCTCGTCCAGTTTCCGTTTTTGGGTATTGCCTGATTTTTTGGGCGACTTTTTTTCGTTGACATCTGTTCCTTTTCTGGTTTTGGAAAAAAAGTAAAATCGAGATATGCTGCTCTGGGGTAATTCCATTTCCTTCCGTTTGTGGAATTGGGATCGTCATCTTCATACAGCGATTTCCCACCGCCCATAGTAATAATCCTAGCAATATCAGGCGACCTTGTATTTATGACGTCCGGTTGACGCACTTTTCTGCAGACTTGTGAAAACAGGGGCTTTTACTTCCCACTGCCGGCCTTCATTTCATACCCTTTCGTTGTAAACGGGAGCTGCCAAAAGTAAGCATTTCAACAGACATTTCTGACCATATTTTGTATTTTCCAACCGACAACCGTGGGTGCGCTGCAACGCCTGTTGCATTGCACAAACAGATACTGGAGGGATTACTACGACTGCTGGATCTATCCACTCCATCAAAGGTCCGGTCTCTGCACACTGGTCCAACAGATGGTAACCCATATGACATGCAACCACGATGGCATACACAAGTGTACCTTGTCATCCAATATGCGCATGAGGATGGGGGGCGGCCTGTTTGATGAGAAGCTAGTAAAGTTGCATATCGGCAAGAAGAATATCTATAAACGTTTCGGGAACGAACGTCAGACCTTATACAAGTTACTCCAAATAAGTCCATCACATTACATCTCAGTAACAATAAGTTACTTATTCTGAAAAAATCAGGAGCGCGAGAACCATTCCCCTTTGTTCCGTCATCACGAGGTTGAACCAGACACCATCCTCAGATGGATGCAGATTCGCACACGAGCTTTCTCAAGGCATAGCACCGCAGTTTTAACGTCGATAATCGGATCTGTGCGTGGTGGTCGCGAAGCCGTAGTGGTACAGCATGATCTCGCAGAGTGTTCGTTCAAAGGCTCGCAAGGCAATTCAGTCTGTAGACCGAAAAGGGGATCCGAAAAGACTTGCCGTTGTTCTCTGTGGAGGCGAGCATCTGGATAGGGTGCCGGACTATAACCTCTGCACAGTGTTGGATTCTCAATTTGGAGTGTATGAGCGACGATCCGTGAGATCCTCATAAAAGTTCTCGGGCAACCGCTTGGTGGTGTCGAGTTACTGGAACAAAGTACTCTTGGGAGGCCGTCTAGAGAGCCAATAACGACCGATCAGCGTAGCCGGCGTCGGTACCATTGGACAGGTCCACCGTGCCGTATTTTCCAAACTGCTTCATCTCTTACACTGAAATCTGTGATAAGTCCAGGCGCAAATGATTGATTCGACACGGGTGTGCGAGGGTTTGAAGAACCGCCCCCTATTGGCAATAGCGTACAGTGGTCGCAAAGGCAGAGGAACTAACGGTTCCAATGGCAGTAGCAGCAGATCATAGACCAAGTATTTATTATGCAGATATTCAGTCATAAATCGTTGTAAATCATCTCATGCACCACCGCACACATTTCCTTGCCTTTTCAATTGTCTGAGAACGTGCCCTGAGTGGAATGGAACTACATTAAGCCACGTAGACAGGGTAGACATACTTCCCCTGCGCAAATCACCAGTGCATGTGTTGGCGCACCATCCATCTTTGATGTTACGCAGGTCTTGCTGTCGGGCCACGGTTTTACCCTTAGTAGGAAATCGGAAACAGGATGGTGGCAGAATCTATTGCGCAAAATGCACTAAAACACGCACATGTATTCTTCTGTGTTTGTGGGGTACCAAGCTGCAAGCAAGCTTAAGGTGAAATTACAGGGTTTCTGAAGACGAAGAGCAGCAAGGAAGGCAGGGACATCGCGCTGACTATACTGTGTTCGCCTATATGCAACCGATACGTCCGCATTCTTTCTGCCTTGAGATTGAAGCGTCCCAAGTGATATTACGCTCGACGCCGTCATCAAGTGCAGGGTGCCGCGCGCCAAAAAGTCTTGATGCGAGCATCATTGGTGTCGGGAGGATAATGCTATGCTTCATAAAACTGTGGACTTTGGCTTTGCTCGAAGGCAATGATTTCCAACCCCCCCCTCTCCCCCCTAACGCGGCCTCCGCAAAAAGGCATCCGTCCAACCTATGGACAAAAGGTGTTCGGTAAGCCAATCCGCTCGCCTTTCTCTCAGCGTTTCCCCCGGTGTCTTTCTGTAGGATTTTATGGAGGATGACACCAACAGGAGCCGGTACTTCGTTGCGTTCTTACAACCGCATGACATTCCGTTATGATCCAGTTCCAATTCTTCTTGCAAGAAGGAAGCGCTTCGGTGGGAGAGGCAGAATACATGCCGCTTTCGGAGCAGAGTATGCCGAATGGTGCCGTCAGTTTCAAATCCTTTACCAGCTCCTTTTTGTCGCCTTCCCCATTGTGCTAGAAAGTGCGTGTATGCCTGCAAAGCAAGAGAAAGGTCAGATATCTCCTCATTTCAGAACAAACAAAATCCACACCCGTATGGACATTCAAGCTGTTCTTTTTGGCAGAGATGATTTCGCCAACGCTGCCTTGTCCGAATCCGATGTCCGAGTCCATTTGCCTCAAACTGCATGGCTGTGCCACAAAATTGCATGGCTGTGCCCTCGACCACGTCCGGGCCTATTTAGTCGGGTCCCATCGCGTTTTCCCATCGTTCTCTCAGCACTTCCCCTCCCATCGCGTTTTCCCATCTTTCTCCCATCTTTCTCTCGGCTGCCTCATCATCGAAGGCCTCAACTCGGACGTGCACTCACTGTTGCTCGAACACGACATTCTCCATCGGCATCAGGTAACCTCACCACCGCCCTCATATGTATATCCTCACCCTAACATTCCCCTCCCATCGCGTTTTCCCATCTTTCTTTCGGCAGTTCCCATCCCATCGCGTTTTCCCATCTTTCTCCCATCTTTCTCTCGGCTGCCTCATCATCGAACGCCTCAACTCGGACGTGCACTCACTGTTGCTCGAACACGACATTCTCTATCGGCATCGGGTAACCTCACACACTAACATTCCCCTCCCATCGCGTTTTCCCATCTTTCTTTCGGCAGTTCCCCTCCCATCGCGTTTTCCCATCTTCCCCATCCTTACATCAAGACGTCAGCAATGAGGTGAGTTCTTACTGGACTCGTGTGGAAAGGCAGTTGAAGAAAGGTTTCGCGCAAACCACTCTCACGTACCATGGTTATCATGGCGGGCCACACCACGGTTAAAGTGCCACAAAACTGCGAGGGCGGAGGAGCTAGGAAATGGTCTGTCGACTGTTCCTATGCCGACAGGCCCCGTGTGTGTCTGCACGAGGATACGGGGTTCATGTGCGCTGAGCACATGTTCCTAAAACTGCAGTGTGAATAAGACCAGCGGGACGCAACTAAACCAAGTCGCTCCCCCCGGGGCAGACCGGCTGCAGCCGTATCTGAGCGTGAGAGGAGCTTTCTGGATTTGTGTGGAATTGCAAAAAGGTTTCACGCAAACCACTCACGTACCATGGTTATCATGGCGGGCCACGCCACGGTTAGAGTGCCACAAAACTGCAAGGGCGGAGGAGCTAGGAAATGGTCTGTCGACTGTTCCTATGCCGACAGGCCCCGTGTGTGTCTGCACGAGGATACGGGGTTCATGTGCGCTGAGCACATGTTCGTAAAGACTGCAGTGTGAATAAGACCAGCGGGCCGCGACTAAACCAAGTCGTCCACCCCGGGGCCGACCGGCTGCAGCCGTATCTGAGCGTGAGAGGAGCTTTCTGGATTCGTGTGGAAAGGGAGTTGCAGAAAGGTTTCGCGCAAACCACTCACGTACCATGGTTATCATGGCGGGCCACACCACGGTTAAAAGTGCCACAAAACCGCGAAGGGCGGAGGAGCTAGGAAATGGTCTGTCGACTGTTCCTATGCCGACAGGCCCCGTGTGTGTCTGCACGAGGATACGGGGTTCATGTGCGCTGAGCACATGTTCCTAAAACTGCAGTGTAAATAAGAACCAGCGGAATGCGACTAAACCAAGTCGCTCCCCCCGGGGCAGACCGGCTGCAGCCGTATCTGAGCGTGAGAGGAGCTGCGTCTCGATGGAGCGTTCATGTACGAGACGGCGTTCATGTGGGCGGCATGTTCGTAAAGACTGCAAACCAATCACAATTGTAGGGAGTTGGCTATCGGTTTGCGCCTTCTTATGTTCGTAAAACTCGGTGCGACGAGGTTGCCGGGCAGCCAGACGTTGGATCTCACGACCACTGTCTGGTGAGCAGCTCGGTCAATGCTCCCGCATGCAGCCATCTCAGCGCAGCGTTCTGCTGCTGTTGAAGGCAACCATTAATGATTGAATGAGGTCACCCACTTGAGTAGCAAATATACTAACGCCACTACTTTCCACACACAGGGTTCAAAAATCTGATGAAGAGTACCTACACACGGTGCTGCGGCGCCAGCATTTCGGCGTCAGGGCCCTCATTGATTTTTGCCGATACGGCGATATATGGGGTTATGAAGACCCAACACGCGCGGCCCGAGAAAAAATACAAGGGGCTTGTACTCGCTTGCGAGTTCACGGGAGGTTCCCTACTGTCAGGGTCCATGCTGCTGATGCGCTTCGGAACCTGAACACTCTCCTCGAGCACTGCGATTTTGTTGCAGCTTGCAACAAGGCTATGCAAAGGCGAACGGCTGCTCGGCTGAAGCAAGCTGCTGTTCGTCTGAAGCAAGCTCGACTGCTCATGTCTCTTGAATCAAAAATAAAGGCGACAGAGGTAGTGACAAGAGCCATCGTGGCAATGGACGTATCGCTCCCGCGGGACGCTGACGACGATGGAGCTGAACAGTTGGCCCCGGAATCGGATGATGAGTCCATCGATCAATCCAGCCAGAGCGCAGCTGGACCCTCTGATTCGGACGACCACGAATCGGACGATGAACGAGGGTACCCGTAATCTGGCCACTGGCCATTTTTTCCTCGGTTAACGCCCAGAGGCTCTGAGATGGAGCAATTCCATCTCCAGTCTTTGGAAACCCTCTCACCTAAAGGGTTAATACCCAGTCTGGTTCACCAGGCGGTCCTTAGAGAGGGTTCTGGTAAGGGCTAATGGGCCGATGGTGCTTCCCAAGCGGCACAACTGCGCAAGCAGGAACTCAGAGGGGCCTTTTTGTTGACTTGTCGCCAGAAAGCTCCCATCCCGCGAGGAAGGCGGCGATCTGTATGTCTACTGGCGCTTGATCTGTCGCAATCTGCGTCTATCTCAGCAATTTAAGTCAATTCAAGTCATTAACCTGGAAGGCCTTACTTTCCCCATAAGCGAGACTGTTGGTTTGGCCCCATTTATTAACTAGGGTTGGATGATTCTGTTGTGTTTTAACAAAGGGGTTTTGTTCACGTAGGGAATATGTGCACATATTAGCCCCCTATGAGAATTTCTAAAATGCAGGAATTTACGGAGGACATCATACCATTCAATCTTTGGATCTGTAGACCACTACTCTGAGCCAACGCAAAGCTTTGTAGTGAAAGGAGGCCATCGGGCCGGACTTTATTTCTCATCCGGCATGAATTGTGACGTCCATCACCGAGTCGGAAATAAAGGTCAAAATCCTTCAAAAAGCGAGGCTCTACGTCCCGACTACTACCCGTTGCCGCTCCCTTCCAACACTGACAAGTTTGCAAGATTTGCCTTGCAGCTATGAGAGGGAGTGGATACACTCCCAGCTGTGGTCTCACTGCAACACCTTCAGCTTTCGTTCGAGTTCCGGCAAGATCTTTCCTGGCAGGTCCGATTGAAACTTGACGTACTGTCGAGAGGTAGATGCGGAAATGGAAAACAAAAAAAAAGAGAGCCCGACGTGGGGGTCGAACCCACAACCTTGAGATTAAGAGTCTCACGCTCTACCGATTGAGCTAGCCGGGCTGATGAGAGTCAATGAAATCTATAAAACACATCCAGTATATTCTTGTATCACGATTTGTCATTCGAGCCAAACGTAGCCAAGAAAGCCAATGGCGGGCGGCGACCCAAAAGGCTAAAGAGCCGTCGACCGCGAAATCACACCGCAATCCCCGCCGCAAATCTCAACCTCATTGTGCTTTGCTCCTGCTCGGTCTGTGCACTCCAATCATCCTTACAATATCTTGTTGCGTACGTATATCGATATCCCGCGGAAGCTGTTATCCCCGTTCGCATTTCGTCTCCCCCGTTTGCAATTACAATTGACGCGTTCCGCCCTCACTTGCAGGTCCACTCTTTCCTGCTTTTCAATACATAAGCCATGGGTCTCTCTATCTCAAAGCTGTTTCAGGGTCTCTGGGGCCATAAGGAGATGCGTATCCTTATGGTTGGTCTGGATGCCGCTGGTAAAACTACCATTTTGTACAAATTGAAGTTGGGTGAGATTGTTACGACGATCCCGACAATTGGTGAGTTTGAGAACGAGTTTGAGTGAATCCCGAATGAGAGTAACCTGTTTGATTGTGGGATGTGATGGGGATGACGCTATGTGTCGAGGAGTGGAGTGGAATGCTGTCGATGTGGATTTGCGGATGCTGGGAACTGCCAAGACGAGCAGCGCGGGTTGAGCTTGGTCTTGAACCAACTCGCCGACGTGGATCACGTTGATGATCCAGACATTTGACGCGATGTTGGGCACGGGGTGTTCCAGTCCTGTAGACGGAGGTCTGCGTTGATTGTGGGCGCCGTTTGGCTGTCAGTGATGCGCCCTCGTATTGCTGCTTCCCGTGCATAACGTCTCTTAGGAGCACTTTACGACTAAGGTGCTGATCTCGAATTCTTCTTGTTTTCCCGTAACGCAGGTTTCAACGTCGAGACGGTGGAATACAAGAACATCAGCTTCACTGTATGGGATGTCGGAGGTCAAGACAAGATTCGTCCCTTGTGGAGGCACTGTAAGTAACGCGGGATTTCTGCTTTTGGAAACCTGTGAAAGAAATAATGTTGAACGCCTGGTTTCCTTTCTTTCTATGCAGACTTCCAAAACACGCAGGGAATCATTTTTGTTGTTGACTCCAACGACAGGGACCGTGTTGGAGAAGCCCGCGACGAGCTGCAGCGAATGTTGAACGAGGACGAGCTTCGGGACGCCGTGCTGCTGGTGTTTGCCAACAAACAGGATCTGCCCAACGCCATGAACCCCTCCGAAATCACGGACAAGCTCGGTCTGCACTCTCTCCGCCAGCGTCAGTGGTTCATCCAAGCTGCTTGCGCCACAACGGGAGACGGTCTCTACGAAGGTCTGGACTGGCTCAGCACAAGCCTGAAAAGGAAGCAGTGAACAGGAAAGCCTTGCGCATCTTTATCAGGATCGGAAATGTCAAATATCTCCAGCGAGACCCAAAACCCCCGCGAACGACGATTCTTGAGCTATACACTCCGGACGTGCTGACTGCGCGTCAGGCGCTCGGCATGGACGCGGGCGCATTCCAACCCCTACTTCAATGTTCTCGACCGTTCCTCTTACCCCCTTTATTTCAAGTCTATAGTTACTGTCCGCATTTTTATTGTAGAGACGTGGCCACATCACACTGTTTTTGTTGTCTCCGAATAAAGGATTATTCTTACTCCATACTTGATCTTTGCCCCTCAGACTTTGATGCTATATCTGCAGGAAGTACCTGTACGTCATGTGTACCTAGCCGACCCCAGTGCTGGTAAACATCTCAAAGATATGGGGCCTTGCCAGGTGAGAACCAAACAATCGATGCGATGTACATCCTGACTTTAAGATGAAAAGGAAGAAAGAACAAGGAGCAGCACGCACAGGTACTGAGCAAAAAGTTATCTGCAGCAGTTTATTCTCAGATCTCGATCTTATCCGACTTTTGGATCAACGCCGCATCCTCCGCATGGTCCTCCTCATTTGCCCGTCCCTTGCCCTTTCCATTTCCATCCCCTTCTTTCACCGTCTGCTGCATCTCCTGCGCGGCGGCCCCTTGCTGATTGGCCTGCTGATTCCCCGCCATCAACTCCCTCTCCATATCTTTCCTCTGCTTCCTCCGCAACAGCGTCACCACCACCCCCGTCACCATCGCAATCACACACAGACCCGCCAACTGTGTGCCGACCTTCTCGGGGGTTTTCTTCCCCGGCCGCACAATCACTACATTGTCGTCAATCGCGATGGTTACCACTTGGGGTGGGTAGCCCATGATGGAACGGAGTGTGGCATCCAGGTTCACCAGCGCTGTGATGATGTAGGTTTTGCCCGTCATGACATCCAGTACAGCGTTTTGCGTTGCGGTGGAGACGGCTTCGTATTTCTTCCCCGATTGTGTCACGGGCCGGCGGGTCAACGATACCTGCGAATACACCCCACACAGCGACACATCGCTCACGGTCCCGTACTCGTTGCACACTGCACGATCCAGCAGGAAATTCGGGTACGTCCCGACCATCGCGGCACCCAAATCCAAAATCTTATCCTTCTGATAGTCCTGCGACGTCAACCATTCCGCCGTCTTGACCGCCGCGGCCTTGTTGGTCGAGTACTTGTACACCCCCACAAACCAACCCTCTGCGGTCCCCACCCCTAACCCGCTTTCGAGCTGCGACGGGACGGGCGCGATGCCCCAGGTGAAGCGCGGCGGGTTGGCGACGATGGACGGGACGTGTTGTGTTGTTGTGCGCAGGAAGATGCTGCGTTTGTCAAAAAAGCGGTCAATGGCGCCTGCCATGTCCAACGTGCCGATGTCTTCGATGGAGAGAATGCCCGCTTCGATCCAGCTGGTGATGCGAGCGAAAAAGTTGGCGGTTTGGGTTGTTGCGATCGTGATATTGCCGGTGTCGGAGAGGATGGAGGCGTGCATGCCGGCTAACCATTCGGTTGTGACTGACGTCAGGTCTTCGTTGGCTATACATTTTAAACGGAAGATCATCAAATTAGCGTATTTCTCCTTTATATCAAACACTCTCTTGCAATTTTCCTTCTGGCTATTTGGCTCCACTCACCAGTCAAAGGCCCAGTCCACCCCGACAGCTTGAAATTCTCCAGCACCCGTTCCCCCGCCAACACGGCGGTCGCCATCTCCTCCAGCTCGTTCATCGTTGCCGGCGGATACACGTAACCGTACCGCTGCAGGAGCTCGAGGTTGTACAGCATGATGCCAAAGGATAATTCGGCTGGGACTGCCACTATTTGAGGCAAATACACATACAGGAAGGAAAGAAGAGTTTGCATATGTTAGTTCTCCTTTTGAGCTTTCGCAGTTTTTGTTTGGGATGGGACCCTTACCTAACCGATCATTCACCAACCCACCCCTCGCGACCACACCCCCATGTTCCACTGCCATCGCCTCATTCCAACTCCACAAATCCTCCAAACACTCGGCCAAATTCCCAACCTGGTCCGCGCGCACCCACACCACATCAAACCCACCCATCATCTTCTTCTCACACGCATCCAACACCTCATTCACATAATGTTCACGGTACTCGGTCCCCTCCCCATACTGCTGCCACTGCACATTGATGTTCTGCGAATTGCCCCATGTGGCATGTGCGGCTTTGAGTGCGGCGGCGTGCGGGGCGGTCGAGCGCGCGTGGTCGGTGAGGATGGTGACGGAGCCCGAGGCGGTCGTGCGGTAGAGCGGGTCGGCGAGGTCGGATCCTTCACGGGGGAGGCCGGAGCTGTAGTGCGTGCGGTTCCCGGGAAAGGGTTTGAGGGGGCGGGTGGTGGTGGTGAGCGCGGCGCGGGGACCGAGGGGCCCGCCTGTATAAATGAGACATGAGGGAAGAGAAAGACAGGTCAGGATAAAGGAATGCAGTGATCAAATAATTTCAATTATTACACACCAGCACATTCGAGTGCCCACGCGGCCAGCGCCAGCGCCAAGATCCAAAATTGTTGCATTGAAGAAGAAAAGAGAGCAGCAGAAAATGCTTCCTGCTACCGGTGGATACTAACGTTGTTTCTACAAGCAGAACACACAACAAGAGACCCTGATACTGCACTCGCTTCGCAGAACAATTATATAATACCTGAACTCCCGCATCCCGGACGTTTGTTCTATTTATGGAGACACACTTTTTAGGAGACGAGCGCGGGTTTGGGCGGAAGTGGCTTGTGTGGCGCGGTCAAAATGTCAGAAACGCGCGATGTCAAAAGTGATGTGACGTGATGACAGGTAGGCTCTGTCTTACAGATATCACTCCGCTCACCCGAGAGGAGTCTCCGGCTCGCTTACTTGTGAAACCGCAAAGAATTCAACCAGCGGACACTCTCAGGCATATAATTATGACCCTTCCCCAGCGCTTTGTTCCCCGGCAATGTCTTCTGCTTGCTGTCACTTGCACACTCGGCCTAGTCCCAAGCTCGCTCATTGGCAAGATCGGATTGTCCTCACCCTACCACTCCCTCATTGATCCGGGAGTATCCAAGTACCGCCAACTCGAACCTTCATTACAGCACACCCGTTGGTTTATGCTGCATTTCCCAGATCACTTGGCTGCTTCTCGTTGTTCACACAAAGGAATGGATCACATCAAGACCGCTTCCTCCGCACGTACGTTCTTGTAAATCTCACCAGTTGTTGAATTTCGCAAGCTAAACCCCCTTGTAACAACAGTCACGCCGGAGGAAACTCTCGGACTTAACATTGGACGGCTCAGGAGCGACCTCCACGAGCTCAAGGCCGTTCATGACGAATTGTTGGAATCATTCAACTCAAAACTCAAGCATATCTCTTTCATTAATCCCTTGCAACTAAGGATACTCCATGGCAAAGGCTATAATTGGTCGACATCGCGGCTGGATACTCTCAAACGCGATCTCGTCGGCTCCCTTCAAGTCTCTGGTTGGCGGGTTCAGCAGTTGGAATTCGAGTGCAGCTGCCTCATTGAAATTTTGAGCGCCACAATCACTGTTGAATGGCCCGAGTATCTGCTCCCGATACTTGGAACGGAAAACAACCACGAAGAGAAGGCAACGATGGCCTCTGGCCAAGACCAGTCAGATTGAAAGATATCCCAACGTTGCTTGGAATGGAAAAAGACTGGCTTTAGCACGTTATACTCGCCGGCGGGAAGTTTGCGGTCAACATATATGGTAGCAAGATATTAGTGGAGACAGAATTTAGGAATTGCCGGCTTTGTCTTGTAAATAGTAGTTTTTTTTGTCCTCTAGTACGCCTGCATAAGGATTGGCCAATGTCAGTTCCACTGCCTTCAGGTCTGGTGACCCCGCATATTACACCGATGAAACTTACACAAAATCTAAGGAAGAAAACCTTACGAAAATGACCATGGTAAACAATGGCTGCGCCAGGTCTTCCCATGGTCGGTGGCACGAGATGTCGCGCATCTGTGTGCGAGGAATTATGATTTGCATTCAGATGTGTGTGTAATCGCAAAGATGTTTTAATCAGTCATGCAAGGACTGCGAGATGGTGCGCGAGATGATCGTGAAAATTGTCATCGACTGTAAATGTGTGTGCAATCGCAGCACAGGCGTTCCCATCTATGTGCAAACACGCGTGAGATGCTCGTGTATTTGCATGTAGATGTATCAGGCGTTTCTGTGCAAGATGGCTTTCCCATCTGCATGCCAGCATTGCGCGAGATGGTCGTGAATTCGCTACTGTATAGGTGTATGCAATCTGATCATTGCTTGGCAGTCATCCCTTCCCTTCATGTCAGGGCGATCTTGTTTCAGGGCTCGTTAATCGAATATTAAACTGCCCGTCTCGTCCCATTGCGCTGCATCTCGTTGCATTTTGGTGAATACCCACTTTGTTAAATACTTACTTTTACGCAGATCCGCTCTCAGCTTTGCTTCCAGCATTAGCCATCTTCAAAGTCTTACTGTTCGAAGATTATGTCTGAAAACGTCGTCACCGCAGGTACTTGTCTCTGTAACTTCTTGCTAAGCGTGGGGCTGTGTCAACTGATTGCATCCATCCATTCATTGCTGAAGTCACACCAGAAGAGACTCTCGTCCGCAACTACTCGCGCATCATGGACGACAACGTATTTGCTCTAGACAGAATCAAGGCTGCACACGACAGGGCGCTGGATGAAGTGAACAACTATCTTCGCAACGTTCCTCTCGTAAACCCTCTGCAAGTTGACATCCAAATTTCCGGCTTTCATGGTTGGGACGTGACATGGTTGACCCTGCTCAAACACGATCTTACCGAGTCACTTAACGCCGTGGGCTGGCATGCTCGGCACTTGGAGTTCAATGACCTGCATCTCGATGACCCTGGAATGGCCGGAGGTTCTAATCTCACGTCTCCACCCACCCAGCCTGGCGGTGACCCGCTCTCAGCACGCAAGACGTGATGTGGGACCCATCGGAGAAGCTGGTTGCTGTGCCGAGACGTAGTTTCAGTAATATACGGCTCAAGCGCGCAAGATCAGTTGGGTGGGAATAAGTTTTAGGAGCCGAATAGCGAGCTTGTGTGCAGCTATCGATATAGTCCTTGTCCGGAAGTGTTGGGCATGTTTGTAAATCTCGACAAGAAATTTGAGTTACATCTGCTTGTAAAAGAGTGTCAGATTTAACCGATACTCCAGACTACGCATACTTGTATAAGAGTCCCCACACTGGAAAAGTTCACGCTTCTCATCCTTCTTCCCGTTTTAACTCTTCCTTCGATGCACTGTGGACAAAACCGTCCAAAAGCGCGCAGAGGAGGCGGAGTCGAGTGGCTTGTGTGGCGCACATTGAGCACAAGGTGTCGGAATGTAAAAGCACAACCATATCTCAAAATAATTTGAGCCGATCCCACGCACTTTGAAGTGATTTAGCGAAACATCAAAACATTCACGGAAGACAGCGCACATCATTGACAGTTTACTTAAGATCCTGGTCGGCAACATCGCTCGCAAGTCCAGTGGTAAACCCGAAATTTTTGTTTTTTTTTTTTTTGGTCGACCCGAGTACCGTTCCCAGATTTTGACAAACTTTTTTTTTCTTGTCCCAAGACGGTGTGATTCAAATGTCACTCCCTGCAGGTACGTGGGCCCGTGCATATGGTTTCGATTTTTCTGAGATGCGATATGGGGTTGCCCAAGCTATAGCTTTCAAAAAATGTTGATCTTGTTCTTCATATGTATCCAGTGACGCCCGAAGACGCCCTCCGTGCGACGTCCCGGCGGATGCAAGAGCAAGAGCCCGCTATCACGCGGGACATTGACCAACACCACGACCTCGTTCTTGGCGAACTCAACAGAAAGCTCTCATCCGGCTACCTCCAAAACCCGATTGTCTTCCACAAACGGGCTCCCGAATGCATCGTATACGACTGGCATGATGCGAAACGGGAAGCGTTGGAGGCGCAGTTGACTAGGACGCTGACAAAGGCCGGGTGGGTGGTGAAACGGTTGGTGTTCTCGAGAAAGACGACAGACGTGGAGGTGGAGTTGGAGTGGCCGGCGAAGCAGGCGGGGCAGTTGAAGAGTGAGGCTGAGAAGTATCCGTTGGCGGCCGGGTGCTTTGAGATTGCACCGCCGACAGAGTGAGTGGAGATGTGAGCTGTTTCGGGCTTCTTTAGTCATATGTACATAGGTTGGGGATGATTTCAGGTAGCATGCTTAGTAATCAGAGATGTATGCAAAGAGCGGGGATATTTCACTCAGATTTGTCATTTATTTCACTTGGTCTGTTCACTCTGGCCGTTTGGACGAGAGCTGTGAAGGTTGCAAAGCAGCTTATCACTCGCGTTCGGTGATGAGGCACCAGAGCGCTATCGCAGACAAGCGGGATACCAGATGCGACGTCCGCTGTGACAGTGGACCTCATTATATTTTTTTTTACTATAAGACAAAAATCAACGACCATATAGTATCAAAACTGGGCAACAGATCACAAAGCCGACGCCGTCAAATGGGCGCGTTTCTCCATCCTCGTTCTTAGGCTGGGTGAGGAACCCCTGCTGGCGGGCCAATACGGGAAAATGCCATACGGTGGCGGGGTTATAGTCGATTCCTTCTCAGCATCCGGACCATCCCGAGGAAGGCGGCGATGCTGGAGGTACTGATCGCGCGTGTTGATAGTAGCCGTGGAGATGTTGAAGGTTTTCGTATTGCTGTCGTTGTTGGACGTGGCAGTGGGGTTGTTGGAATTGCGGGGTAGTTTGTCAAGGGCAAGCGAGATGTGGCGGACTTTGACGGTTGCTTCGGATGTGAGGTGGATGGGCGGGGTGGATGAGCGACGACGATGCGGCGTGCAGCTTTGTGATCGCAGCAGGGGTTGTGGCGGTGGTTTTAGCGGAGATTGTTGATGTTGTGGTGGCGGGTTTGTGAATTTGGGATCCAAATAGCACCCGTACGTCGTCGCTTGCAAAACCTGCGAGTTGGCGCGGGAGACATACCCACTATCATGTCTCCTCTTGCCTTCCTCCGTCCTACATGCCGGACTGGATCCCACCACCGCGCGTCGTTGCAGCGAAGTTGCCGCTCTGGGCACCAGCCCCACTCGTTTCTCGATCCTCAGTGGCCCGAGCGAACTCATACTTCTCGTCGTTGTCTGGCGCACCATAGTTGCCGCGTCCGCCCAATCGCCCGCCGGCCCCGCGGGCGGTCGTCTTAGATCGGGAAGGGAGAGCGCCGCCATGGTAGGGATCGTTGTGGAGATGTTGTGGCTCATCTGACGAAGGGTTGCCACCCGGAGAGTGTCGTCGGGCGTGTGTGTTGTCCACGTGTGGAGAAGGCGGTCGATGTAGGGGAGGCTGTTGAAGAGAGGGAGGTAGTGTGCGGTGTTGGGGGCGGGGAAGAGGCGTTCAAAGTCTCCACGGCGGTGGTTCTGGATGAGAATTAAACAACAGAACATCGCGCTCAGAATGTGTTTTGGGTCAGAGATTTTGAGAAGAAGCACATAATATACCTCGTCTTCAACCTCCTGCAACAACCTCACATCCTCCTCCGTCAAATTCCCCAAACAATCAGTCCGCCCTCCATTCACAAAACTACGATGTTTCGCACGTTCGGACCACGACAGGGGTCGTTTATCCTCTTTTCTCATCTCGTTTCCGTCATGCTCTTTGCATCGCCTCACATCATCGACGCGGAATCCGACGAGGTTGAGAAGGTCGGTGACCAGTTCGAATTTGATGCCAAAGTCCATGTCGCAGGAGGCTTTGAGGGAGGGCGAGATGTTGACTTCCATGAGCCAGGGTTTGAGCCGCGCGTCCAGGAGAACGTCAAACCCGAAGAGTTCGTAACAGCTGGTTCTGGGGGAAAAAGGCGGATGATTAGGCGGCACGATTCGTCTACTCGCTCGTTATCTCACCCACCTGCTGCGTGAGTACAGACGCACACCGCTGGCATTCGAGGTATGCCCACTGATGATTGTCTTAGTGACCAAATCTCTTATCTGGTCGTATACAGGTGCAAAATTAATTCCCAGTGCCGCAAAGTAATCTTGCAGTACCCGGAATGACCTGAGGGGAACAAACATCACATGCATTAAGGCGATGGACCCGTAGCAACAAACACCGCCATTGCATACCATTTGCTCGCAGTCGTGCTGAAGCGCGGGTCGCCCAGCAGACATTGGTCTGGCTCAGCGCCGGTTTTCGCGAACAAGGCGGAGGGAGTTGTGTGGGAGCCAGTGCCGGCAGCACCCGCGGCCGCGGCGGATGCCTTGTTTCGTTTTGATACGCTGTAGTTGGTGAGATGGATGAACCGGTTTCGTATTGATTTGGACGAGCTGCTGTATCTGTGTACGCGAGGAGGAGAAACAGCGATAAGCAAACATACACAGGCACATTACAGACACACACACAAACAAAAACAGAACAGGCCGACCACAACTCCGATTTCCTCCTCCTACGTACCGTTCACTAGCAAACCGCACAATTCCATCCCCATACAAGTAAACCCTCAACGGCTCAAAGCTCGTGACGGCGACATACAGTCTAATATCAAACTTCCGGCCGGCAATCAAGTACGGTTTATGGATGTAGCGGGACACGACGACCGGCTGGTGTTTCTTTTTGGGGAGTTGGGCCATGCTGTTGATGAGACGGATGCCCTGCCCACGGGCGGACGCGGGTGGTTTGACGATCCAGATCGGGTGTGAAGCGAAGGCGCGCAAGAGTTGGGTTTTTTGACGGGGGTGGATGTAGGTTTCCGGCAGATATGTGAAGGCCTTGGGCAATAGCAACTGTTAGCCGGGGGCGGTACGTTATTATGCTTTTGTAGCTGTATTCTTCTTACCTCTGGCCCACAAGCCCCTCTCAACCGATGATAATTCGCCAACAATTTATCTTTCCGACCGATCTCAAAACTCATTGGAAAATGATTGACTTTCTGCCAAGGGTGAACTTTTTTGAACCGTTCGGGCATGAAGTGTTTTCCCCAGCAGCCGAGCCAAGTCTTCCCTTTGCGTACGAGCGAAAAGTTGGCGCGGATGACTGCGGCTACGGGAAACAACGGAAAGTCAGAAAGGAGACTGGGAGAGGGAAGAGCAACGTCAAGTGTTCTCAAGTCTTTTTTTTCCTTACCTCGTACGACTTTTGGCGTAAACCCAGAAATCTTCCACGTCAACGCAGATCTCAAACTGCTGGGTAAAAGGGTAACTAAGAACATTTTCCGTCACACTTACGGAGAGATAGAAAGGGCAAAATAAAAACAACCAACAGGTGGCTTGAAGGCGTGGAAAACAGGGTATACATCGTGATACATACCCGTCTGTCCCATTTTCGGGAAAAGCAGAACCTGGACTCCATTGTCAAACAAGCTTCTCCACACCGCATCGACAACTTTCTCCCCTGCAGCATGTTTCTGCAGCACTGCGGCCCCTACAGGCCCCGCAGCTGCTGCCGCATGTGGGTTCAAATGCAACGCGTGGTTGATGCTCCGTATCACATCGTCGAGGTTGTGGATACCTTGGAGGGTGCCCGCGGGTGGTGAGTCGTTGCTGTTGTTGGTCGTGTCGTCAGCGGCCACGAGGGTGGGTGTGGCGGAAATGCTGGTAGGGAAACTGTAGTCTTGTTCTGAATCACTCCCCTCGTCGTCTGATGAGAGCTCGTCTTCTGATGATGCGGATGTGGCGGAGTTGGTGGTGATAACGGTGGGGATGGAGTGGTGACGATGTCGTGGGGTATCAGAGTCGGATTCGGATGATGCATCTGCATCTTCGTTAGAATCGGCGTCTTCAACTTCGACATCGTAGCATTTATCGTCATCAATGCCGTTATCGTTCTCGCTGTCGTCTGGGTCGTCAATTTGGTAGTCGTCGCCGTCGTCGTCGTAGTCTTCCGCTCGGCACTCGTCCGCGCTTGCGTCGTCAATATATTGCGCACCCACGCAGTACTCGGCATCGGCGACCCTGCATCCCTCGGCGGATGGTGGTCGGTCTTCGGTTATTCGCACAGGTGCGATCATTGTATTGTATCTATCAATACTGTCCCTGCCCGATTCGAAAGTAGGCATGCAGACAGTTCTATTCCCGGTGGTCTTTTTCCGATTGCGACAAACTGAGGGCGAGTGTTATTCAGAATTCTCTCTACTGACACATCTCTCCTCTTCCCCAGCTTCTCGGCGGGTCACCTTGGAGGCTTTTCTTTTCAAACTCCGCACTTTGGTAATCGTGGCTTTTCGTGGGGGAGACAGATAAACCCTAACATTCGGAAACAGCGTCCGCCCGCAATTTCGGGATTGTCATTGTCGAGACCATTCTGCATAGTGATGTGCAGTTTACGCCCAGGCATCTATCTTTGGTAAACCAGCTCGGCAGCGATTTGGTTTTGCAGGCCACATCACATTCACCCTTTCTTGCTGGGGGCACTCTTCAGTTACCGAATCGTGCAGACGGCGTCAATTGTGAGAAAGGAGCAGCGGAGCTTCATTTATCTTCCTCCCTGGTCGGCTCTTCTCATGAATACGCAGCCCTGTAGTCTCTATATGTACATTGCAACTGGTAAATCCGATGAATGTGCCCATATATTTTCGCAGATCTGTCACGGATCTAGTTGCCCTTCATCAGCCCGGCTAGCTCAATCGGTAGAGCGTGAGACTCTTAATCTCAAGGTTGTGGGTTCGACCCCCACGTCGGGCTCTCTTTTTTTGTTTTTCCATTTCCGCATCTACCTCTCGACAGTACGTCAAGTTTCAATCGGGCTTGCCAGGTCTTGCCGGAGCTGGAAGGTGTCGCTTGCATATACCTGGCAATCCTGGATGGGAAAGACAGATGGCTGGCAGTTGCGGTGAGGCCACTGATCTATGCTTTTTTTTTTCTTATATTGGTTGGCTACTCCTTGGCAGGCAGTTGGTGTTGTTTTAGACTCCTCGTTTGATATCTCATTTGCCTTTTCCATGTCGATTGGGAGTGAGCCGCACTGCAGGCAGCAAGATGACAACAAGCGCAGCATGATGCCATTGGATATGATATATTTGGCTTTGCAAGGTATGTAAAAAGTAGTAAGGAGTAATAAAAGGTGGAGTGTAATGAAGCCACGGGATGGCTATACAGGTATACAAGGGGAATGAAGAGAACAGTAACAGTCATGTGCAAAATGAATATAGCAAAAACTCAAATCACTCGTCTTTCGACTTTGCGATTTCGGGCACTTCTCCGACGAGTTTTCCGTATCGGAACCCTTGGAGGAGGTTTCTCGCGGCATTGTGGTGGTTGTAGACGCCGCCGTTGAACGCTGTGGTGACGTCGCGGCCGATACCTGATTTGATAAAGATGCGTCCGCCTGGGTGGTAGTCCACGAAGGTCTCGACGTTGTAGATGAGACCTTCGACGATGAGAAGTTGTTTCTTGTCCTGTTTGACGAGGGTTTGGACTAGGGAAAGGACGAGAGGATGTGCGTGTTATTGGACTTGGTCATACGGAAGGTGGGAGGTGAGACAGAATACTTACATTCTTCAAAGGTGAAGGATGGGAGGTCGGTCACGGGCACGCCCCAGTCGAGCTTCTTTTTGAGGGCCTCAATCTTCTTGGTCTGCATCTGGAGACGTCCCTTTTGAATCTCGTTGTCGGGAAAGGTGTTGAGGTTGTAGGTCAATCCAAAGCACGACATGAGCCAGATGAACCATTTCGTGGGGTCATACTGCCAGAATCGGATGGCGTTGCGAAAGTCGGAGGGAAACTCGTGGTGAAAGTTGTGGTAGCCTTCACCCATGGTGACAAGAGCAGTGATAAAGTGGTCACGCGGGGACTGGCGATCGTCGTAGGAGGTCTCACCGAGCCAGTGGGCGAGAGAGTTGACGCAAAAGGTGGCGTGATGAACAAACATGAGGCGGGTAGTTCCGGCCCAGAAGTAGCCGCCCTTCCAGTCGCCCCAGCCGAGTCCCGCAACGAGGGTGGGCAAGATGAAGGCCATAAAGAGCATGACGGGGACAAAGTTTTTGTGCTGCCAAGTGACGATGGGGTCGCGGTTCAGGTCTGAAATGTCGACTTTACCGCGCTTGTTGGGGTTTTCCTTGTAAAACATCCAGAGAATGTGCGAGTGCCAGAAACCCTTGTGGGCCGAGTACGGGTCGAGCTCAGTGTCGGTCCAGCGGTGATGGGCACGGTGGTGGCGGGACCACCACTTGATGGAACCTTCGGAAGCACCGGCTCCGGCTAGAGCCATAATGAACTGGTACGGTCGTCGAGCCTCGTAGGATCGATGGGACCAGTATCGGTGGTAGCCAGCTGTGATACCGAGAGCGGTAAAGTAGTAGTACATGAGCGACCAGAGGGCGGTTTTCCAGTAGAGCGGGACAAAGAAGAGGGTGTAGAGGGAAAGGACGGGCATGGAGGTGAGAACGATAGCTCCCATCCAGTCAATGTCTCTGAGGTGGACCATGGTGGAGTGTCTATCTAGTCTTGGCCGGAGCCGTGAGCGGAGTGAGGGCGAAAAGGATAGAGACAGCTAGGATCCCTGGATGGAGAAGGTATCAAACAGGGAGAAGGTGTCAACGATATTGAGAGCCGAGAGAGGGAGTGCGGCGGCTGAGGTTTGGAGGTGGATGCGTTCCAAGGTATTTCGCAGTGGTGATGTATGAGATAGGTCTTTGTATTCCAGTGTAGGATGGAGGAAAGAAATTGAGGGATGTGTGTGGAGCAAAGGGAGGGAGGTGTGAAGCGAGCGAGCTGGAATATAAAGGCCAGGCCGGATGAAATGTTTGTGCTAGGTGTGTCATTATGTAGGGGGGAATTGGGTGGGTGGGTGTGTTTGATATCAAGCCTTTTTTTTGCTTTTTGCCGAATGTCCGTATGTGGGATACGAAGGAAGTCAGGGAGAAATGATGGGGATTCTAGTGACGACGAGGAAGGAAGGAAGTCAGGAAGTGCGACGAGGGAAGTCAGGAAAAGTCGGGAAGGAACAACGCATAAACGGAGACGGAATACTGACAGGGCCTGAATTTAGCCCGAGATACTGTCAATCCACAGACGCGTCTTTTGAAAAGCGCGTGTGAAGTTTTCGCTCGTGTCACATGATCTCATCTGTGAGAGAGAGAGAGAGAGAGGATGACTATTGAAGAGCATTGTATTGTTTTATTGCATGCCATAGGGGTATCGGGTGCATGGGCGGTTCATTCATCGTTTTTTTCCACTCTGTCACAAACACACGTGCCAACGGAACTTGGGGTGAGCAATGGTAGTAGTTATGGTGCTAGGTCCGCCGTTTTGTTCTGCAATCTACGTCACACTCCCCATCCCCCACGGGCGGGAAAACGGAACTAATACTGCAGTAATAGCGGCTCCCTCATGGTGTATCGTTACACCCTCGCGAAATTGAGTTCATTCCCTCATTCAGTCAGGCAGTCAGTCATGAGTCGGTATTGTTCTGCGGGGAACCTTTGGCCCAGTCCACATCCATCTCCTACTAGCGGCTAATAACAACTCCTGAAATTTCCGCTTTGTCAGATGCTTATGGCTTGTGCTTGCGTTTGTGCTTGTGTCTGTGCTTTTGCGGTCAATTTAGCCGTCTACTGTGCGCTTGTATTGTACCATGCCAATACTCAACTTCTGCATCGAGACAGCCTGAGAGATGGGTGGGGAGGACCGGAGGCCTTCCTTCCTTGGCAGCATGCCGTGCGCATTCACTATTGCGGTCGGTCTTTGACTTGTGCTCTTTGTTCCCGCCCCAAAAATCCCTTTGGTTTTTCTCTACCGTGACCATCCCATTCTTCCTACCTGTCATTCTCCGACCACAGTTGTCAGCATGCGGTGGGAATGTAAGCAATGGGCGAAAGTATCCGTTTCTCCACATACCGTACTCGACGCGCGAGAACGAAATGGATAATAATGCCTCATGGCACCCAGTCACTTCCGGCCCTCTTAATCCCCCAAAGTTGCAGTCAAGTTGTTGACTGACGAGGTCGGGAGCAAACAATAAAAGCACAATTCAAAATCGTTTCCAACCATCCCGGCTAGCTTCAGATCACAGCTCAACAGCATCGTCAGCCGGCAACTGTTTGAGATCGCGTCAAGGTCCTCATGAGAGGCCTAGTTCAGACATGTTCACGGGGGCGCATTCAGGAAAGGAATCTTCTGGTAAGCAGGCATACCTGATACCCAGCATTGCAATGAGCAGCTCCCAAGTGGGGAAAGTCTTGAAGGATCCGATTGGTTTTTATCGTTGCTTCCACTGAGCCAGTGGCGCAACATTTCTGAAGGATCGGCGGGTCAGGAATGTCGCCCAAGCACACTTTTCTTCTTTATCAATGAGGACATGATGGAACTGAGCTTCTTGATGGTATTCCTGTGCTTTTTCGGGCTTGACGGATCGCCAGAACCAAAACCCGTGCCGGCATCTGACGTCTCAGGTGAGAAAACAGAATCGCGTGAGCCCAAACCTGGCGGGCTTTCAACTTCAGATCGCGTATCTTCGCCCCCTCACTCTTCTCTGCCAATCCAATGATGATATCAAGTATGGTTCCTTTTCATTCGTCGACCGTCTGCGACAGATCTTTGTGCTCATACGGCTTATTCTCAAAGTTGCCGATATAAGCTTGTTCCAACGAACAGAAGCAAGCTTTTCCGTCAGTCGAAATGAAATCACGCGGAGCAGCTCACGTCATATACCTCTGGTGAGGCATGAGCTTTCCAATTCTTTTCTGTTCAGCATCGTACCTGAGTAAAGCAGATTCGTCGGTTAATGAAGCATCAGCTACCGTCCGGCTGTAGGAAGAAGAGAGGCTCGGTAGAACTTGCATGTTCAGGGCATCCTTCAATGTTAGCTTGTCGGCTTTTGTTGACAATGCACTTCATCTTTGCTTTTATCATCCGCTTCCCTAAAGGCAGAACTCATTCATGAGATGAGAAAACCTCTTTGCTTCTAACTAGGTACCCAAGCTTCTCTTAACTCGGGGGTATGACAGTCGCTATACCAAAGCCACCTCCAAGCCACCAGCCACAACAAAGGACGGGTTTCTTGACTTAAAACACTTCAACAGCCGCCCTCTCTATCTATTGTGGCATTGCGGCAACACTTCAACAGCCACCTCTTTATCTATTGTGGCATTGCAGCAAAGGCTTGCCATTGGTACTATGCTGGCTCATATGCTGGGTATTGCAACGTCACTTCCTAACTACATGCTCTATACCCCCTGCTGTCATAAACACCTTCATATGATCGAAGGTGGAAAAATGAGAGCTCCTTTCCAACCGTGCCGCGATGAAAACTTAGCGAAATTAGCGGGAGAAAACGATGAAAATGAGGCGTTTGCAGTTGCGCCAATGCCATAAAATGTATGTAGCAGCCATAGTTGAGAGCGCTTGGTTCCCTACCCTTGTTGTGGGCATGCTACGCCGGCGGTTGTGCATTAAAGGTTGTTGTCGGATTTCACTTTTGAAAGTAGTAATGGTCCATCTGGATATCGAGTACGAGTTCAAAATGCAAGGGTTGGGGCAGGTGTTGGTAAGTATATTTTGTATTTTGTAGGCGGTGAAAATAAGTATTGACGGGTTCTTGACGGGAACAAAGAAGGGGCCCTGCGACTGCGCGGTGACATCATCATCTCATTGACAGCAGAGGTGAGACTCGGCCAAAAAACAAAAACAAAAACATCCCACTTCAAACCTGGAATTTGACATCAGGTCTACGCAATCTTTGGCAAACCCCAGAACGAGTTTAACAACTGCGACAGCATCTCCATTCTCAACCCGCCTCCCGATTGCCTCTCCACAACAACCCTCACGCAAATGGTGCAGCTCCGCCCGCTCCTCCTCGCGTGTCTGGTCGCCCTTTTCTGCAGCATCGCGGCAGCAGCTCACGCACAACAACGACACCCGGAACCGATTCTGCTTTTCGCTCGCAGTGGGAATGTAACGAGTCCACGACTGCAGTTGACGGACCAGGGTGCTGCGTTTTTGCAATCACTGGAAGCTCCGTTTGCAATTATTAGCGCTGTAGGGCCGACGAGAACTGGCAAAAGCTTTGTACGTTTTCAGATTTTTGCATTCTGCAGACCGTGTGTGGCTCAACGGGGTTTTCTTATTTGTAGCTTTTGAACCAGCTCGCAAACGCTCGGATTGACAACACGTATGATGAACGCACATCGCCTGCAGCGCCGTTCTCGGTGGGCCCAGGTGTCGTTTCGCACACTCATGGTACGAGCACGATCACATCAGGCAAAACAAAGCGGGGTTGACGGGGAGATGACAGAGGGCGTCGCACTCACTCTCCTTTTCGCTAATGCACTTTTCTACTCTTTGTCTACAGGCTTGTGGATCTGGCCCCAGATCGTTTGGGGCACCGACGGCGTACCGACCTACTTTGTAGACAGCGAAGGCCTGCACGGCGTCGAATTCGTGCAGTCAGCGGCGTACGAAGTCGAGCTGTTTGTGCACGCCACGATGCTGTCGAGTTCAGTCATTTACAATACGTGGGCGCCCATGGATGCTGCCGACGTGCGGACCCTGAAGGGATTAGCTGGTAATGTTTGGCGTTTTTTATTTGGGGCGTACTGCTTCCCTGTGCTGAAGTCTTGTATTCATTGTTCGACTGACAGCGTTTGCGAGGTTGTTCATGATGGACGTTGCGGCCGCAGTTGAAGAATCCGACGTCAAGAAGACCAAAAAGACGATTCCACCAACACCAAGAGAAGACCATCCCCCAGCTGCAATCCCCGAACACCTCGACCCACCTTCCCTTCACTGGGCCGTGCAAAACTTCAACCAGCACGCGCTCACATACGCGCATCGCACCCCCGCGCAATTTCTCGACCAACTCCTCCGCAAAGACGCCTTCCTCGAAGACGCCAGCGTTGATCTCCGCTTTCTCCACCAACAGTTCCGCACCATGCAACTCGCGCCCCTCAGTCGTCCCAGCGATGACGATGCGCTCATGGCTGGGAATGGGCGTGATGTTACGTGGACGCAACTCAAGGATGCGTATAAGGCCGATATGGTGAACCTTGTTACGTCGATTAAACGCACACTCCGCCCGAAATCCCTCAATGGAACCCCGCTTTCGGGAACCCAACTTGTGGCCCTCATCAACCAGTGGGATAAAGACGCGCCCGTCCAAATTCAGGAACATACCGCCTGGCATCGCGCTGTTGCCATGAAACTCGAACACGAAGCTACCCGCCTCCTCGACTTATTCAATACCCTTGCCGCGGCGATTCCCATCGATAACGAAGCATCCACTTACGAACAGTACCGAGACCAACTCACCACCCTCGCCGCCACTCAAATCAACAAAATGAAGCGCAGCGTCACGAACCTCGGCGACGACACCACCGCTGTCATGATGCTCGCGTACCTCGAGAAGCAACTCGACACCCACGTCAACGAATGGACTACCCGCTACGTGACGTGGGCGACGAGCCAAATTCAACAGTTGGCCGACAAAGCCCACGCCGATATCCTCGCCTTCCTCACCACCTTCCTAAACTCTGACACCAACCAATTTTGCAAAGATTGGTGGTTCACCCACTCGCTCCGAACCCACCTCGACCGCCGTATCGACCACCATAAAACCCAACTCGCGGCCCATATCAAACACCTCAACCACCATTTCCCAAAGGACTACGACCCAGCCTCCCTTCGCACCCTCCTCGCGGCAGGAACAGGGCTCGCATTTGACCGCACCACCCATATCGAGTCCCTCAAACAACGAATCCTCCTCACCCACCACAGTCGATGCCCACACCCCATCACCCGCGCTTACACCACAACCGCAGAATTCGTAACAACACACCATCACTTCTTCACCGCCCTCGCTGTCACAACCCTGACCGCAGCAGCAATCTATTATCGCAATCAACTCCTGTCCCTTACGTGGTCCGCGACTCGCCGAATCGCAACACGAATCGCGACCATAATACTAGCAGTCTTGACTACCCTCGCACCGGTACTCGCCATCGCCTACATACTCTACATCGCCGCCCAGGTCGTCATCCTGGACCGCGAAACCACACATGTCAGGTACACCCCATCACACATCGCGCAGGAATTTAACGATGCGACTGCCGCCTTGACCACGGTCGTGAAGGGAACGGGATCGGTGATTGCGGTCCTTACGGGAACGGCGCTGGTCTTGTTTGCGATTAGAGTCGCTAGTCATTGAGGGATCTGCCCGCTTCACTCACTCCACGCCTCAGCACACAGTCACATACTCACAAGCATATACTACATCCACGCACACACATCAGCATAGGGATATCCCCCTCCCATTACACACACATCTGCATCCCGTCCCCACTCTTTTTTTTGGCTAAACAGCATAGCATAGCAATGTCTCCCTTCAGCGTTACGCAAACATCGAAAACATGATACGTTGCCACTCCAAAGCAACCGCCTTTACACACACATGTCGGGTTACAGTCACAGACTTCCATGCGCGCAAATGCAGTGTGCGATTCCCTACACTGACATCCACATGCACCATCCGTTTCTTATTTCGTTTAATCATCGTTTTGCTTTCCAATTCATGCGCATTGAATGGGGGGACCCAACCGCGACGGGTCAGCTTCATATATTTGGGGCGGGAAAGTCTCATCAAAGCGTGTTTCGAAATATCCAGTACAAAGAAACAAGGCAAAAAGAAAAACAACAACCAAAGGACAATACAATGCCTATCCCTACATCCTCCCCAATCACCGTCTCCGATTAGCCAACCGCGTAGCACGGTCCCAAATAGCTACTCCCGTCATCCCACCATCCTCCTCTTCCTCATTCTTTTCAGACAAGGGCACCGCGTTAGCCGCTGTAGCAAAGTCTATTGCTGTTGCTGCGGCTGTAGTTGGTGCTGTAGTGGTGGAAATCGCTGTCATGTGCGGCGGTGATGGCGTTATTCTTCTTGTTGGGACTGCGGTTGTGCTTGTAAATGGGACGGTGGGAGGTGGTGGGACGAAAGGAGGTGTGGGATGGATTGCTGCTGCTGTGGTTGTTGCTGTGGTTGGCGTCGGGAGGATGGAAAGAGGCGCGGGAGGGTGAAACTGAGGAGCGGGGGCGCTGGTTGCTGTTGTTGCTGATGTTGTGGTGGGCGGGGGTGGGCGGAACACAGGGTAGTCGCTGCTCATATTAATGTTGGTTGTGGGAGCGGCGGTGTTGTAGGGATTGTTAAGGTAATTGTACGTCGGCACACAGCTGTTCCCATTCGGGTTCGAGTTCGGATTCAGATTCAGATCCGCCTTCATCTTTCCCCCAACCCCTCTTTCCCTCTCCATCCACCTATCTTCTCCCCCCACAGCCCCACCGGCACTCCCCCCACCTCCCACCCCACGCCACCTCCTCCTCCCCTCAATCCCACTACCACTCTTCTCCGCCGCGGGGGGCAATACACGACTCGTTCTATTCACAGCCATTCCATTCTCAATTGGCGGGGTAGTCGTAGTCGTAGTGCCAGTTGGGTCCGCCACGACAGCCGGTGTAGGCACCAACACGCGTTTCCTCGAAAACACCTCTTCCAAATCCTCCAATTCCTTCAACTGGGCTTCCACGAGCGCTTTACGGTGTTTCATGCCCGCGGTTTCGACCACGACGGGAAAGTGGGCGAGTTGGGATAGGAGAGCGTCTTGTTTTGTGCGGAGCGCGGCGAGGGTTTCGAGACGTTGGGGTTCGGAGACCACTGATTAATAGAAGAAGGGGGTACAGTGGATTAGGAGAACGAACGAGAATGGCGGTGTGAGGAAAGACGGGGTTTTTTTTGTTACTCACATGACATTCCTGGAGGGATTCTACACGAAAAAACAAGAAACAGCGTTAGGCTACCGGTTCACCACCAAGCCCAGAATACACGCGCGTTATGACTTTTACATCCTCTACGTACTTGCTCTCCTGGAGATGGTGCAGCCGTTCCATTTCTTGTTGGGCCCATTTCATTTTACGATTAATCAAACTGAGAAAGAAAAAAAAGAACCACATCAATTAGATGAATGACCCCTCCCATCCGGCTGTCCTTTCCCCTCCTTTCAGATCAAATTTCCAGCGGGGGGTTGTGCTCTGTGGTACTACTTACTATTGCGGTATCTCCCCACTCGGCGTCTTGCGTTCGACTGTGGTGGGTTCCGGTGATGGCGGAGTCTGTGGTTGGACGACACAAATAAATGAGCTAATCATAACTCTCTTGGTATGATTTGATATTTTGTTTTTGTTTACCGGTGGTGGTTTCCGCGCTTTGGCAGCATTGATGTTGATGAAGTTTTTAGAAGCTGATGATGATGACTGTTGTGAATTGTTGAAAGAGAGTCAGTCAATAGATGCTCCCATATCCCAAATTCTCACAACAACTACCTCACTTACTTTTCGTGAAGACCCACTAGCAGGCGGCGACGGACCTTCTTCCACCGTCTTCAAATTCGGCATCGACTACAAAAAAAAGTCGTTTATCAACACCCAACTTTTCCTTCTTTTCGCTCCCTCCCTGTCTCACCCGTCTCGTATTCAACTTCGCCGGCACGTCCTCAAACCGCTTCAACTTAAATAAAGGCGGGGGTGGTTTATTCTCTTCTTCTTGCTTAAGTTTGTTTTGTTTGGCGAGGTCGGCGAGCTTGCGCCGGTTCTCTTTGCGGTGGTCTTTCGGGGTCCCACCTGCTCGGATAATGTCATCTCTAGACATAAAATCACAAAAAATATAGGTTTAGAAGCCTGGGGGAAGGTTTTTTCTTGAGTTCTTTTTTTGTTTTGGCTTACCGCACGCCCCGAGAGGGTTTGAGCAGCATTCCGACCGCTGTGCCAGCCATATGGCGGAGATGTGTCTTCCGCGCCTCCATCGCAGGTCACTGATGCCTGAAACGCTGAATCCACTGTTATGATCACTCCACGACAAACGCGGGCTCGTTTATCTGTTGTTTACTTTTGTTTCTAGAGGTGGTGAGGGGTGCGTGGGATGCAAGATGCATGAACGGAAGTGTTGCAAGCAGTTTCGCGAATTGTTCAGTTGCTGCGCAAAAGAACGCGTTCGGACAAGTCGGAACTCAACGCGCGCATCATATGAGTGTATTGTATCTTTCAGAGCCCTGCATTAAAAAAGTTACAGCACTACACTAATTATTCCATTCTACCCTACGCAAACATCTACATCACTTATTATGCCATTTGCTACCTATTCTAACTTATGCAGCAGCGATGAGTAAACATGAGGGAGGTGGTCTCTCGCCATAGCCGTCGAAAACAGAATCTGATTGAAGGCTTTAGTGGGGGTTTCCAACTCGTACATGACGGGCTGTCCGCTCGCAACGGCAGATTCCTGTTGGTCGTTTCCATGTTCGAGGATCCAGAAGACGCGACCAGGGGCATACAGTTTTTCGCTAAGGAGGCATTTTTGTTCGATTCTCTTTCGTAATTGCCAGTCGGCTTCATGATTGTCGTTGTTGTTGTTATTGCTTCCAAAAGCAATTCGTTTGAGTAGATCATCGCGCGTGTCTGATTCCGAGTGAAGGTGGGCGACGACACGGGCGAGGTCGCGGACCGAGCCGAGAGAGAGGCGGCCAACGAGGTCTGCGCCGACGAGGACAGAGATGATGAACGGTCGAACGAGGATCCCGAGTGGAGGGCTGACGACGCTGGGGGCGGCATAGGCAAAGCAGCGGATGGGGCGGTTGGTTGGGAGACCGGTGTTGGGAGGAGTGAGGCCGGTGGACGGGTCTGTCCAGAGGAGCTGCGCAACGGCAAGATGAGGTGTTGTCAGTTATGTGGATAACCAGGTGGGAGATGAGAGATCAGCTGCCACTTACTGTGAGGCAAGTAGCTAGACCAGCGCCCAACGAGTGACCCGTCAGCAGCAGTCCATATCCGGGGTTTTGTATCAGGAGGGACACCACAGCCTCCTTGACACGGGCCGAATGATCATCCTCTGCCACGGCCAGGGCCGCCCGCATCATGCCTGAATGCACGCGGTGCGGGTTCTCAGGCGTGGCATCCCCATACACGAAATCATCATACTCGCACGTCAAATCCACCAATACGTCCTCAAATGAGTTGGTTCCTCTGAACGCAATGATGACCTGCTGGGACGAATGATCGGCAATGACATACACGGTGGGTTTATATTTCTGGCCGGACCCCAGAATATCGCCGAATCCGTCAAAATCGTCGCGGTTGTTCGTGGAATGGTATATCGATTCGAGCGGGGTGTCGGCGTGAGAGGCAAAAAAGCGATGCTCGGCGTTACCGCTGCGGCGCGGGTCTGGGTTGATGTCGAAACCGAAATCGGGTATTTCGCCATTGAGGGCGCTGATTTGGTGGCGTCCGTACATCCCCGTGGCGAATTTCACGTACCGACGGAGATCGGTCAGAAGCTGGGTTTGGGCATTGTCCGTATCTTGTTCTTGAGTCGAAGAAGGAATGCCGTTCGGACGAGGTGATTCTGTACTTGATGATGGTGCTTCATGCGGTTGCCCGATACTGCCTTCCACCACGTCCCCCGGATCCGCATGCTGAGTGGCGCCCACATTCGTCCAATCAACTTCCTCCGGCTCTTCCTCCGCCTCACCCGCGCCTTTAAACTTCATCAGTTTTGCACCCGCCCTGGCCTCCTGCGTCCACGTCGTCGAGGTCGCGTACTGCAAGCACACCCACGCCATCAACGCACGCACACTATCCACCGTCCCAATCTCCCGCAAACTGAGCGAGCCGTCATCGCCGGCCGCCGACAACTCCCGCCTCACAAGCCTCGCAAACTGCTTGATCGCCGTCGCCATTTCCGTAGATCCAAACACATTGTTGAGTGCGCGAACGCTGCTCGCGCCAGTAGAAAGGCCAAACTTGGTCCAGAATCGACCCGTTTCGATTCCTAACAACGCGCAGAACTCGGCAAAGGCCAAGGTGTTTGACACTAATGGAGTCACGCCGACCGCGTCCAGACCGGTGGCTTCCCCAACCCCGTCGACAATGTTCCGCGCAACGTCGAGGCTCACATGGGTGGCGGCCTTGGCTATCGCAAAACCGGTTTCGCTAGCTGCAGAGGCCACTCCGAACATGAATCGCTATCAAACAAACAGAACCAAAATGAGATGCCAATCAATCTTTCCCAAAACGTCGCGCGTGTTGAATGTACGTACCAAGCCAGTCATAACGTTAGATAGTCTTGCATTAGGCGAACGGTGTTGCTCTACATGGCCATGCTGCTGGAAACGGTCCTGCTGAGCCCGCGGTTGCGGTACAGCAGCAACAATGTCATAGTCCGCATTGTCAACGTCGTCGTCCGCCTCGACAACAGTATAAGGAGGGTCCATGAGGAACAAACAGCGGTTTATGAGAATGATCTGAGGAGAGGAGATATAACTCCCTATTGATGAGGCTTGCACACAACAATAAGCTAGTCTTTTGGTTTGTGCCGTTGCTTTTCAATAGAAACCTTAGTGAATAAAGAGACTGGGAAGAGCCTTCGACGGCAAGGCGCGAGGTGACACGTTCTCACATGGGAAAAGCGCGCGCCAAGAAGGCGAGGTGTTCCGTTGCGCAGCATGCTCCGTTTACGCATTCTACCCCTTTTCTCACACTTTTCTCACACTTGCTCTCATTGCTCTCAAGGGATGCATGAGCCGTGCGTCAGAAATTCTGACAACAAGGAACCTGATGTTTCGAATCCAGCTCCTCTTCCATTTCATAACATTTGGCATTTTGTTGGACCATTGACAGCCAAAAGTGCACACATGAAAATGATGATTACATGTTTGATAGAGAAGTCGTGTTCCATACTAATCGACATATATCACTACAGCTCTATAACAAAATACTTTTCCTCACTTCAGTGCTATATGCATCCAAGGCGTCTCCTTCCACCACATGCAAGATATGTATCCATAGGCGGTATCATCAACCTCCCGGATCCTATCCTGCAAAGTATCCACTTGTTCTGTGGGCCATTCCACGTCAACACAATAGTTATATTGACAAGGCCCCTTATATTGACAAGGCCCTGCGTCAATCACTACTCTCTTTATATTCCACCCACCATTCGTCAAAAGAATTTTGAATCTTGCAGCTAACACCTCCAACTCTGTTGCGATAAGCGTGTGCCAGATCCAGACGGAGAACAATATCTGAGATGGAATGTTTGTGATGTTGACAGCCGCCAGGGCTAGATTGAAGGCGCTGATGCTGCGTGGCTCATGCTTGCGGAAATGGTTGAAGGTGACTTCAATGATTGTCTTGAGCGCTTCGGAAGGAGTCACATAGTGGTGGCCATGGCTTTGGAAAAACAATGTTGTTATGAGCTTGTTTGGACAGGAGAGGTTTTCAAGTGTATCCTTGAGACTAGTTTAAATAGCCAAGGGGGCAGAGCAAACGCAATGATCCCTGAAAGATGCCATGATGAACTGATCAATTGGAAAACCAGGCACGAAGGGATGAACAAAGGGGATGAACTCTGATATATGTCATGGCCCAGTGACTATTGGAAGACAAGGACCGCCTGCTGATGCCAGATGTGGGAAGCTGTCATCCAATCGCCAATGGCCTCGGCGCCCAATCAATCTTCTCACCTCAACATAAATAGTATATGTTTCTTATCATTGAGAGATTATGCACAAAGAGGAGTATTACTGTGAAATGTATCATGATTTTGCGATCTCACAGCAGAGGAGTGTAGTGTGCGGGAAGGGAATGTGGCAAATGAATGTGGAGTAGCTACGTAGGAAAATCCAGGACCGATCAGTATCGCTGGAACTGCGCTCTCGCATTCGTCCTCTCCTGTTCTGCCGTCTGCCTTGCGCGACTAGCTCCCCTCTTCTCCTCTTCTATCATCTCCTTTACCCGCCGATCGCGTCCCTCGCGACTGGCCAGACTGAGGGCCCCCGCAATGAGTTCGATTCCAGTGAGTGAGTCGTCGTTGGCCGGGATCGGGTACTGCACGCGGCGCGGGTTGCAGTCGGTATCGCAGATGGCAATGATGGGTATGTTGGCCTGGTTGGCTTCTCTGACCGCCCATCCATTGTTGGCGTAGTCGAGGACAACGAGGAGGTCCGGGGTGTGCACGTACGGCTGCAGGTTCTTTCGTCGCGCAAAGTTGCTGTCTGATTCCACATCCGAGAGTGCTTCCTGCTTGACATCACGTCTCTTTGGCCCAGCCGAAGGTTCGTCCTGGGGCACCAAGGCCTGAGCCACCTTATCGGGGTCATAACCTACACTGCGTCGAAGCACACGTTCCTTGTTGGTGATGGTTCCCCCAACCCACGAGGTAACAAAGTAAGCATCTGCCCGTTTGGCCGCCTCGACGGTGATGCGGTGTATGGCGGGTCTCGTCCCGACAAACACGATATTTCCACCGCGGAGGGCGACTTCGCGGGTGACGTTGATGGCGCGACGGAGCATGACGAGGGTGTGTTCGAGGTTGATAATGTGGATGCCCTGGCGTTCGCCGTAGATGTAAGGCAGCATGTTTTGGTTCCAGGTTTGCCGAGCGTGGCCGAGGTGCAGGTTGGCGGCCATCAATGTGCGGATGGTGATGGCGGTGCGCACATTGTGCGGGAATCGGGCAATGTCGGTGCCGCCGCTGCTGGTGCTGCTGAGGGGAGAAAGGTCGGTGGTGGGGGAGATGGAGGAGCGGGGAAGGGGGATCAGGTTGCGGAGTTGTTCTGCGGTTGCATCCCAGGAGCTGCTGGCTGGTGAGCGGCCCTTGTCTGAGTCCGACGAGCTTGATTGCACTTCCGTCGCAAACCCTCGTGGCAAGACCTGTATGAGCTCCGTTCGTGCAAGCCTGCAAGCAGGACGTATCCGTGGCAGACGGAGCATTGCTGCGTTGCCTATGTTGAATGACCCAATGTCAAATTGTCTGCTCGTCGGGCTGTTCGGCATGCTGCATCTGCTTTGCGGGCTTCCATGCCAACAACAGCGAGTAAGCAGCCAAGCCACTGCCAGCCACGGACGTGCTGCGCGTTTATGATCAATTGTCTATTTGCCATGCTAATTACGAAAGCCAAGGATGAATTATGCGTAACTACTGCGTAATAATAAAATGGTCGGGAAATACGCAATGAGCATACAAGCTGCACAACGGCTATACGTGAATCCCGCAATGATCAGAACGCCGTGTTGGCCAATCCGCGACACAGCAGGCCAAACTTCTTTATGCCCTCTCTGAAGCGCTTCAGGTGTCTGGTGCTAAGGTTGAACAAAAACGTATCATTAGGAACGTGTGTCAGAAGCCTGGCGTAAATCAAATGTGGAGAAGGAGCCTGCAGATCAAAATACCCGACGATAGATTTCACAAACTCCTCCTTCTCAGCCATCGAGACGCGTTGGCTCGGAAACCCTGGTTGGGTGAGGCAAAGAATCAGGTACCCGCGCGTCAGCTCCGGGTACCTCGCATTGAGCTTGTAGAGGGTATCGGCTAATTTCTCATCCATCGAGCGTGGTTGTTGGCCTCCGACACCCTGTGACGATCCAATAAATGCATCAGCACAAGAGATGGAGCATAACAATGCACGATTTCGGAGGCTGCACCTGAATGAGATGGTAGACCAGGGTCTGCCCAAAGTTGTCAGCGACGTACTGCGTAAGCACGGCGAATTCCACGTCTTCTTGGTGCAGTCCAATGAAACTGATCAAGAAATCTAGCACGCTATTCATAGTCATGCGTTCTTGCAAGCGGAAGGTTTTAAGGAGCAGGTTGCCAAAGATGGCATTCACCACGTCTTGCGGCAAGCGCGTAAGGGCCCATGGACATGTTGCTGCGGCCTGAGGAGGAATGATCAAAAGGTCTTCAAAAAAGCACGACGAGCGTAATACCGCCAATTCTTACCCGATTGAGCAAATCGCAGTACGCATGTACAATATCCGAATACAACTCCAGATCCTGCTGTTCGAAGAATCGCAAAGTCACCAATGAAAGACCGTGCAGCAAGCGACTTAATTGTTCTCGCTGCTCAGTTGACGCTTTGCGGATGGTGCTATCACCATTCGCCGTCACAATTGCGGCCGCGGTTTCGAGGAGGTACGACATGGGATATGTCGCATATGTCTCAATCATGAGTGCGATGAGAGCTGAGAGATTGGGTGTGAAGATGGGAAGTGTGCTCCTAACTGTTTCGCTGATGAATGCACAGAGGGGCTAAAAATTACGCGTTGAGGGAGTGCAGGCGTCAACAAGGATCACACGAAGAATGGCAATTCACCTCCATAATCTGCGTATCACTTGCAAAGATAGTGCACATGCGGGACGTCGCGCTCCATATCACTTCAGCCACGAGCTGCTGCTGCGAGTCTGGGATGGCAGGCGTGGTTGGAGATGACGGATCGTTCACCGTCACAACCGATTCGGATGGCTGAATGCCTCTACAGCATGATTTCAGGCAGAGCAATTGGTCCTCAATCAATTGTTTGCTCTCTTCCGGATACTGGGGCACAACGATAAGTTCCAAATTGGAAGAAATAAGTTGAACATTCATCTGGCCCCGCACCTGCTTGTGGTTGTCCAAAGCAATGCTCAAGTCGGTCACAATGCCATTCAGCAACGCCCAAAGTCTTGGCAGCAAAAGATCGTACGGCATCTTTTGTATGACATTGCTGACCGCTTTGACCAGCCTCGATTTCTGCTGAGACTGCATTGAAGGAGAACCATGTGAACCAGAGGCATCATAAGTGGCGGTTAATGAGTTAGTACCTGCAGTGAGGGCCCAACTTGTGTCCACAAGGCTACCAGAGAATCAGCCTCCATAACCAATTCATCCCGGCATATATCGCACACTGTCAGAAGGCCATCTACAGCCTTCGGAGCGAGCTTTGGTAGTTGTATGGATGCAATCAAATAGCGTACTGCCAAAGAAAGGTGCTCTGGATGCAATCTGAACCACTCAGCGTACGAGCCTTCGAAGTGCCCATAATGTTAATCAGTGGTTCAAAACCATTGAGTTGATTCCGCAACTTACCAATCAATAGAGAGGTGGTAAAATGCAGCCGTGGAGGTAGGTCTCTCGTGATAAAGGTCGTCATTCTAGCGAGAAACTCGGCGCCAAAAAGCTTGGGAAGATAGACATCCTCTTCCGTTTGTGCTACGTCGCTGATGGCTTTGATGGCAAAAAGGGTCGCTTCAAGAGACTACGAAGCTCGTCAATACTCGCGGTAGCTGAACAAAAGCATGTGGCCTCTTACCTGCCATGGTCCCGAACCGCGCTCAAATTCTCCAAGCTGGTGAATAGCTAACGGAACGAGATAAGCCCACGTGTCTTCCCGCAGTACATACGCACAGGTGAGCAGTGCGTCACTGCTATCGCGGCGGAAGACGGTGAATTTGTCTCTGATATCTGCTGGCCAGCTGTTCCACTCGCTTTCGGGAGGGAACGTTGTCTTTTGGCGCAGAATCTCCACCAGTTTCGAGAAGATGTTGCGCCCAATCTGGGCGATCGCGGCGTCTTCTCCCTTGTTGTGCTGCGTTGCCGGAGCGATGTTGATGACAGCTATTCGCGCAGCGTCGCCAGCAGTCACCCCTCCCTCCTTGAACACCGGCCTGCCGGTGGCTGGATCAGTGTGCAACTGCGGTTCCTCTGCCCACAAACTATCAAAGATTCCCGACTCTTGCAACTCCTCTTGGAAGAAGGCCCAAAAGGTGAATGGCAGCACACTGGAGACACGCGATCAGCCCTCTGTTGTTGGATGATCCAATAAAGGGTCCTCGTACGTACGAGATTTCTTGGTCAGCACCAAAGTACCCGTCAAAGCCGGTCAGCGCCAGCATCATGCCCACATAGTCTACAAAGTCTTGTCGCAAAAGGCATTTTGCAGAGAGGGGGCAAAACGATTCCCCAAACTCTATTAGGAAGCGACATATTGTTCGCGCACACTCCTCATCTCCGTCTGACAAATCAGTCAGTTTGCAAAGCGATTGTCGTACTGCCTGTTACTGGCCTGCCTACCTTGAATGGCTCTTGTCAACTCCCTACTCAGCCATCCATTGCTTATGAACTGCAACAAATCATTGGACAGTGTCGCAGCATACGCTTTGACGCTCGGATAACCAATGAGCTCAATCAGCGCTTCCATAGCATGGTCAAAGAGCTGCGGGTCGGGAAGGAGCTCGATAGCTTTGTGAATCAGCGGTCCTAAAGAGCTAACGAGGACGATGAGCTCCTGCATTTTGATTCCGCAGTACTGGTCAACATCTGCCTTACTTTAGTGGCACGCCATATTGCACCCAGCTTTGCATACATTGCAAGGCTTTGGCCTTCAGCTGTTGAAAGGCTTTAGCATTCGTGAGAGTTGGAGGCGTTTGGATGTTCAGTAGCGACTGTATCCGCTCCAGACACGAAGACGTCGCATTGTTCAGCTCCTGAGTGACTTTGGCTCTGCAAACCTGACCGCATCAATGGTGGCATCAATGTGGGAACATTGGCCAAGCTGCAACCTAGAGTAGGGAGAACGTCGGTCGCCCATACCTGCGTGCTGGTGTAAGCGCCGCTTTCCCTGCTTCCTCGGGCACGATGATCAGAAACTCCAGAATGATCAAGTGCAATGCTACTCGTTCGTCATCGGTGACAACGGTCTGCGCGTGCGTGTCAAGCGTTTGACAAAACGATTGAATAAAGTTTGGCCAGAGATCATGCTCATCTCGCATGGCTATGAGAGTAAGCTATCGCAATGGATTCATGAGCACAAGTTGAAAGTCATCGATTGAGTGCCCATTTCGTGATCGGGATGCACTCACCGATACACATATCTTGGTAATAACAAACAACGGATACCCAGAGCTTTGCAAAAGGCACTGTAATAGCTCATCGCGGAGTTGTACTTTGTGTTCTGCAGCCAAGGTGTGCCTTCAGGAAAATTGCTCAGCTTCTCAGCCTCTCGCTTGCACTGGCGTGACAAAAGTAGCCTCCCGCACACACCAGTCATTTGCAATCTTCAATTGGAAGGTAAGGGCGCCAAAAAAGCGATATGTTGCTGCCTACATTCACACGCTTGAGATCTCCGCTCCCCTTCGCATTGGCAAAGGACTCCAAAGTTCAATTCACCTCACACTGCAACAGCTGAGACGCAATAGCCCATCCAAAGGTCTCCTTCTGAAGTTGCTGAAGCCAGAGTTGCGCTGCAGTTTTCTTGTTTGCAGGAGACGTAGAGTCATACAGCGTATCTATTGCCTGTGGCCGTCGCCAGTGACCATTTAGCGTCATTTCATTTGTGACATTCTCTGTGGCATGAACGACACTGCACCTGCTGCACTTGTGCGTGGGACACATCGACAGTGGCCGTTTGAACAGCAGCCATTCAAACCGAAGACCGCAAAGTTAACTCAAAATGTAAATCAGGATCGATAGCAAGATCACTTGTTCTACCGCGTGCTGGTCACTTTTGACTTCGATGTCAGGGCTCAGGGCGTTTCCAGGAACATTATCTTTGACCTCTCGCCCAAACTGCCTGAGAACCCTAAGTATCGTACGACCAACTCTTCATCATCCATCCCACGCCCCATATACTGTATTTTCGTCCTCACGTATTTGTACAGCTTGTTTCGAGGCTATCATACACTCAATATGGCCAGCTCGCAGTTCCCTCCGGAAATCTTTGCACGACTACCTCTGGGCGTCCAACGTCATCGATATGAACACGAATTTCTATCTTCATCTGATGCTAGTCAAGAAAGCCTTTTACTCAGCTGCGCACCGGCGCCGGAAAGGATCTCATGTTGGCACAAGCCGCGCTCAAATCTCATGTTGGCACAAGCCGCGCTCAAATACAGCACCTCGATTTTTCTGAAAAGGGGAACTTAACTGATCTGTTATACTTTGTGTACAGTAGCGATTTTTACTTCCGTCGAACATTATCGTACATCGACAAACCCGTGGCTTACACGACAGAAGTCGGAAGGATGTTCGCTTTGTCGCAAGTGAAGAGGCTCCATGACAAATATTCTTCGGGATTGAAAGCGTTTGTGCTGAAGAATATCACCAGCGGCCGCAAGTCTGAATACGAGTGGTGGGACTGGGCTGTTATCTGCATCCCGGAAGACTCCGAGCTGAAGCTTCTGGATGGCCGGTCCAAGCCAAAGGTCCTCTGGTTCCCAAGTTGAAATGGGTCCGAAAGTCTGGTGGTTCAGTCGCCAGAAACATCTTCGATCTGTGATACCCGAAACGTGAAAGCGCAAGATGATGCGTCTAGGCTGGCGGCTCAGCCACTAAGACAGCCGACAAGGTGTGAGACTTTCGAGTAGATACACACTATTTTCAAAGACAGCTACCTTGTATTTGATATATATCATGATGCATGCGCTCAAGTCTTGAGCACGTCGATCAAGCACTTGTAATAGCCTGTCACTCTTCCGTCTCTTAACTCTCACATCGACCGACTCTGCAATTGTTTTCTGACATGAGTTTGTTTGCTCTGGTATTACTATTATTACATTTTTATTTTTGTTTGGAACCCTCAAGCGCCAAGATGTGCACATGTCAACTTCTGTCAGAGAGGGCCAACCGACAATGAGTCATACCGCGTGTGTTCCAACTTTGACAGAGACGGCCCGTCCAGGGCAACTATTAACGATGTCCCGATCGTCAGCAGAACTTCTAGGACATTTTTTTTTTTGTATAAAAACCCCCGGCATGAGGCAAGGTACACCTTTCTATTTCAGCATACATCTGCGTACCCAACAAACCCCATCTCTGCGAATCACACCACTACACCGTGAAGCAAAAGCAGTTTCCATCTTCCGTTCAAACCCGAAACCGTGCCACAATGCACGTCACCGCACTCACCACCTTGCTCTTCGCCATTCTTCTGAGCGTACATGCAGCACCGGCAGTAGTCATGAAGCGACACCCGCGGCCGGCGATGCTGGCCCGACAAGTCGAGCCTGTGATCATTCCCACCGCTACCGAGGTAGTAGCCACCGAGATTGCTACCGCCACAGCGACAGCCACGGCACCGGCCGCCTCCCAAGTGATCGTTCCTCCCGCTGTCCCCGCGCCAAGCCTCTGCCGCCGCGCAGGATGTAACTCCGAACTGTGCGTCGCCGCCAGCGAGAACACGGTCCTCAGCCCTTGTATATGGAAAGCAGAGTTTGCGTGCTACAAGAAAGCGGAGTGCGGCTACGACCCTATGGTAGGGGCTTGCGGCTGGAAACAAACCGAGGCTTTGCTCTCCTGCATCGACGAAGCCACGCCTTGAACTGCAACCGCTGCCTCGCGCAACTCTCGACGAAACATCTTTATTTCTACTTTTGAATCTGCATCCCTGTTGTAAAATGTATAATTCCGTGTAACAAAAAAAGACATGTATGATGTAAAACAATGTTTGCCGACTTCTCCCATACAAATCCTTGCTGTGATTTGGCGTTCACTTTGGCATGCGTCAATCAATATTTCGCTCGCGTCGGAGTTCTGTTACGTACACATTTAGGCTTTTCCTTACCCATCCACCGCGTTCGCGGATTTTACGCGAGGAATCAGAAAGATTGACACGGAACGCAGGCGTTTCAAAAGTGGCTTCCATGCTTTTGGGCAAACAACTACTGTACATCGATAGTCATCTGCATGAGAGTCCGTATCTGGTGGGATTTCGCATCCGTTCTGCCAGACTGCCAGACTGTGCGCTGGACTGTGCCCAAAAGTAAAAGCCAAAAAAAAACAAAAGGGGCACCGTAGTGACTGCCACTTTAGGCGTTTTGGGGCAACGCACACACGGCACGCAAGCCAACGCGTTTCGCGTTTTGGTGAGACGCACACGGTCTGCTCTAATTGAATATTGATTGACAAAAAGACGTACGTGCGCTCTTTCATCAACACGCATGCAGTCAATCAAGGGGTAACAAATGCAAGTGTGCCCCCCGCCGTGGGTGTTTTAGTCACAGTTGTCAGGATCAGCAGCCCGTCCAGAAAGACTGCTTCGTTACTCATACAATCTGCTATCAATGGCTGCCTACCCACGGTGGGCAAACTGGCAAAGGGTCCAGACAGCCTTCCAGTTGTGTCGCCCGCGGAGGCCCACGGGGCGCCGTGAGTTGCGTGAGGGTCCCCATCAATGTTGCAGGTGTACAGTATGACAAGTGGAGAACGGAACACCCAGGGGTTTGCATCGTGGCGCGAAGGCGCGCTGGTGGTGGAGGCGCATTCCAGGGCCCATCTCTCTTTGGCGTTCAGGTAGTGAGCCTCCCTTCCCTCCCTTCCGGCTCTCCCGACGACCGGCCGGCGGAGGATGATACTTCTGTGCAACACATGCGCTGAGGGTCCCCCTTCCCCTTGTTTTTGCTAACGGGAGTAGGAATGACTGTGAAAGAACAAAAAGCGTCAGCATCCCTTAATTTACAGTTAGGCTTGTCCTTCTCGCCCCCTTCTTTTTTTCATCCCAACACGATCGATCAGAAAACAGAGAGAGCCAATCGCCAAAATAGACTCGAGCTAAATCACAAACAATACCAATCCAAGAAACAAAGAAGAAGAAGAAAAGAAAAAAAAAGAAGTTCGCCTCCCATACCGCCCTTGTCTTGTTTGAATTGACGAGGTCATCCAAGAAATCCAAAACACGGTCGCTTTCCACTCGCATTTTTTCCCACGCTCCATTCCAAGGTCATGCCCACCAACATGCTCGACATGCAATACACATATTGCACATCGGCGCACTCCAACAACGCCGACGCACTGGTTGATCAGTACACGCATCTGTACAGTGACTCGCTGCTCACCGCCATACTAATTCCCACGCCGTCGGACTTTGGCCAAACTACGCAACTCGCCGCGTCCCGATCTGCACCAATCGCCATAAGTGAATATGAGCAGTTCGACCAGCCAGATTGCATGAAGAAGAATGTTCCCTTCGAGCTGAATCCGCTGCAACGGCAACTGCAAGAAGCGTTGGAGGGAAATCTGCTGAGCGGCGCGACGTTCCCACTCGACTCGTGAGTAAATCACTCTGATTTTGATGTTCATCACAAGGGGGTTTCTCAGCCTCACCACAATATTTGATCTGTCCTGACAGAGAATTTGATCTGGGTGCGCATGTATCAACTTTCAAGCTGGCTCAAGCGCGAGATCAGAAATCCGGCGCGTTTCACACGGAATATTGTGGTCAGCTGGCGGACGAAGACGACCATCTGAGCGTTAGCGATTTTCAGAGCGATGTTGACACCCTGGACAGCGACTCGGATGACAACATCGACGTTGACGGGGACACTGTGGAGCCGTGCGTGATACGCCGATCCCTGCACCCGACCATCTACGAAGAGTTCACGAAGAGCGGGCTGGATTGGTGCAGATATTGCGGCGTAACCAAAGGCGGACAGACAACAGCAAGTTTCCGACCGGGCCCGTGGGGCAAACGTACACTGTGCAAGTAAGTTTTAGTAGCGATTCTGTCGCGTCGCCCTCATGATTTCTGATATCGTCGACGCTATGATCTGTGCAGTAAACACGGTTGTGACTACAAAGGCTACGGATATGCTGACAAGCAAAGCCGGTTGGACCTGAGTTCCTTCAGCCGAGAGTCGGTCCAAGAACGGTGTCGCCCCATCCTTCAGGACTTCTGCATCTCGTGTTTTCAGAGAGATAGCATCCACAGCACCCGCCTGGTACAATGCGACGGCTGCCCAAGAGCGTACCATCCCGAGTGTTACGGACGACCTCAAATATATAGTAAGTTTCACATCACGGATTTTTGTCGTGCAGAAAATTTGATGTTGACAATTTTGACGCAAATTTGTAGACGGCGAGCAATGGTTTTGTGAGGCTTCGTGCGCGAGCAACCGAAAAGTAGCCAAAATAGGTAAGCACACCTTTTCATCCGAACAAAGGGGCACGGTATTTCACATATGTGCGACTCACACTCCGCTTTTCCTTGTCAGCGCTCGATCTTCCCAAACGCCGCCTTCCGTTCATGACACTCGGCCATCATGATCGCGGGTACGCCAAACGCGACGTGATCGTGTTCCCGGAGCGCCGAGGCAGTGTCAGCGCCGACTCTTCACCATCGTTGAAGAGCTTGCGCCGGGATAGCGGGATGGATATGACGCTGCCGTGTGGATACAACTTAGAGCAAGGGGAGAAGCCGCATGCAACTAGATACCATCCTTATACGAGACAGACAGCATGAAATTTTCACTTGCAGATAGAATTAAAATATATACAGTTCAGTAAGGTAACCAATTGATCATCAGTCAGATATGCATCCGTTTTTTGTGAGTGAATGTGTGATGTCAATGAAGTGGGATCAGGAGCCAAGAGTCATAGCCAAAGGCTGTCAGTTCGGACGGATGATCCCGTTGTTCTATATTTCGAGCTCCGTCTGTCGCGATGCAGTTCGAGCACCGACCCGTATTTCGGGTCCGATATGCCGATGAAAAATGCGTCGTCGCCGGCATCACCAGGTGCAAAGGAGATGCCGGCAACCTCACCAAAAAAGTCAACAACCTGCGTCCTGAGTCGATCCGGATGCAGGTCGTCTAAAGCGCATTTTGATGTCAGCGTTGATGATGGTGGTGGTGGTGGTGTTGATTGATAGTCCGCGGGTGGTAATGGTGCGCTGACATCCACAAGATTAACATAGTCGACGCTTTCTGCGATAGCCAATATCGCCGCGTCGTCCGAGAAGCGCAGACTGCGGATAGCGCCCATCGTTGCAGGAAGGACCGCCAGGGTTTTTGCAAAATTGCGGGTATCGTATATGCGGGTAGTGAGATCCTGATTGCCCGTCGCCAGCAGACGTCCACACGGCGACCACGCGCAGGCAAAGGAATAATCCGTATGGCCCGTCAAGGTGGCGAGGTGTTTCCCACCCTCCGAGTCGACGATAAGGGTGTTTTCAAAATCGCCGACTACGCACAGCATGCGCTTGTCCGGGCTTTGGGTTGTGCAGTTGACAGGTTTTTCGAATGTGAGGGTTTTTTTTATTTCCCGGGTGGTAATGTCCATGAGTCGCACACTATCGTCGTTGCTGGAAATGATCGCTTGAGGGCCGTTGCTGCTGCGGCCGTATACGATTTCCATGTGGTTGGTGCTGCCTCTGGGGTCGAGCGTTAGAGTGCCCTTGTGCACGTGCGAGCCCAGTACGTGAGCGGCTGGCGGGGTTTTGTGTTGAGTTTCAAAGGCGTCTTCGTCGTCCCCGATACGGCGAAAGAGGTATTCGCCAAAAAAGCCTCCAACCATTAAAATCCCGTGACGAGCGACCATGCAGCTGATCATCATGCCGCCAATGTCGTGCTGCGAGAGATCGAGGGCCATGGATGTGCTTTTAGAGATGGGGCACCAGTGTGCGACGCCATAAGGGTTCGTGTAGAAGACGTCGTTTTTGCTCGTGGCCCATACGAGGTTCCGCAGCTGAATGTGGACCACGGAGCATTTGTTTTGGAGTGATGTGTGGTGGAATTGATAGAAATAGCCGTCCAAGCGTGGGCTGAAAATTTGCTATATGACAGAAGAAGGAACACCTCCCCTTTAGTTCATACAGCTCACGTTATACATGCTGCGGCGTTGCGCATCCCTCCAGGCAGCTGCAGCACTTACATGTGCCAGCACGTCCCGGGACACTGCCGTGTTTGTGTAATTGACGTAGCTCCCCAAGCGCAGCTCGTGAAACCGGTCCCGGGATATCGGCAGCCCTCGCCAATCTATCCCTTGCAAGTCCACTGAAGAAAGTCTTATTTCCTTGTCGCTGCTTCGTGCGGCATTGGCCTATTTGAAACGAAGTTTGTCCATACCTCGACCAGACTCTACTTCCCGAGCCGACACCTCAACGGGCATCGGCTCTGCGGCACCCGCATCATCGGGCGTGACGATTTCTTCTGACGACAGGTTGAGGGCATTCATCCATTCCATTGGTATAATTCACAGCGGCTCCGCAATCTGGTTCATCTTCGCCACTGCAGCACCCCGGATGCGGAGTTGGTGGGCGTTTGGTTTGTTGAACGTAGGGTTGAAGACGGGTCTGACGTTTCATGTACAGAGTAGTGCAAGTGCAGGTGGCGGATAGATGTGCCACCAGTGCCCGCTCAGAAGCGAATTTGTTTCAGGCTTGGGTTTGTCGTCGCCAAGTTCAAAGACAGGGTGGGCAAGATGCACAAGAATGCTTTTGCGGGCGTCGACCAAAAAATCGCCTCAGCAATGTCAAAATTATCCTCTCCGGATCGGTCGTCTCACTTCTGGTTGATTCCTTCGCGAGGAAGACCCTCAAGCAATGCAGAGGTTGAATGGAAGCGGCATTGACAGGGTGATACAAATCGACTGACAGTTTCGATGCGGATGACAGTTGATGTCACGTGATTGTCGAATTTACGTTTCTGACAGTTTCCTCCCCAAAAATAAAAAACAAGAACACTTCAGTTACAAGGAGCATTTGCCAAGGCCAAGAGCTTCTAAAGATTAAACACATTACGATGCCAGAATATTTGGTCATTTTTGCCCAGTTCCATATGGACTTCCGGCTTCCAGGTATTCCCTTTCTTTGGTGAACTGTGAACATTTCAAGACCTATGAGCATGCATGCAACACATGCTAGTCGAGTGTGTTAGGAACCCAACTAACATGAGCCCTTGGTACTTGTAGAGCTGGAGTCCCTGGCGGTCTTGGAAGGCGTGGAACTCGTTTATGACAGAGCGTCTTATACCGACGATGTATGTATCCCGAAAGTGAACTGTTCGTGAGGAGAAGTCCGCTGTAGACTGGCTAAAAAGGCGGGGATCAGGCCAGCCCCTACAAATTGGCGTGGGGAACATGGTGAAGGAGACATCAGGAAGCTGATTTAGGAACATTGCATCATTTCTCAACCGCTCTCTCCATCAGCACCCATTTTTGATAGTCAACTTGAAGTCCGACGTAGATGCACAGAGATTGATCAGACGGTCGATATTGATCAAGTATGTTGCCCTGGGATTCGAACTTTCTCTGGATGGAAGAAGATTCTAAAAAATGCGTGTGTCTGTGAAGGGAGGTCGTACGTCTGTACGCTGACGAAAAGACATTTGAGGACCTGCTTGATGTCGTCAGAGACACCAAGGAACTACATGTGAGACCTTTGACTCCACCTACACTGCACAAGCGCATTCCCTCACTCGTGATTCAGGGACCATACGAAAACAGCTCGTTCCGATTCGACGTGCGGGCTTTCGGGCACACTCTATCACAAGAGGAGCAAGTTGAGCGGATAGAGCTATTCTGCTTTCTGCCTTGCGGAGCAGTGAAGATCAAGAATCCAGATGTGGTGTTCACGTACATCGAAGATTACGGAACGGTGTTCACACGGGGACACTACCGTCCAGAAAAACCGTTCAGAGTCTTGTTTGGTGTCTTGGTGGCGAAAGGTGATCGCGGGCTCATACATACCTACGACCTGAAGAAGCGGAAGTACCTTGGCACGACGTCCATGGATGCGGAGCTGTCATTGGTGATGGCAAATCAAGCATTGGTGAGTGGCCCGCGTTTTCCGTTATACTGCAACCAGAGTCATTGACACTCTTTTCCAGGCGCGGCCAGGTTCCTTCATCCTGGATCCGTTCGTAGGAACAGGAAGTTTCCTCATCACTTGTGCCCACTACGGGGCTTTCACGATGGGATCTGATATTGACGGGCGCCAAATAAGAGGGAAAGGTGAGTTTGTGTTTATGCGCCGAAACATTCAATCGTCACTGCCTAAGCTCATCGTCGGTTTAGGTGACCGAAATATCGAGTCAAACGCAGTGCAATATAAGCTCACCAATCGCGTGCTGGACACGCTCGTGGCTGATCTGGCACACCACCCTTGGCGGCAGCAGCCGTTCTGGGATGCCATTGTTTGTGATGTATGTATCGCGTGTGCCATAGACTCTTGTTTCTTGTGTCTCAACCCTTGCCCTTGACTAGCCTCCGTACGGTGTTCGCGCAGGCGCCAAGAAACTGGGCCGTGGTCAAAAGAGCAAAGTCCCTCCTGGGCCTTTGGAGCCAAAGAAACCGTATGTGGATTGTCATACGCAGAAAGTAACACGTCCCCATGCTAATTATCCTGTTCTCTTTGGAACCCATTGCAGAAACGGCGAACAGCGATACCCGCAAACAGTCCCTTACGAAATGCACGACGTGATCGTCGATCTGATCGATTTCGCAGGCGTGCATCTTGTTCCTGGCGGAAGGCTCGTGTACTGGCTGCCAACAATAACAGACGAGTAAGCATCACGTCTGCCCTCCTCAAAACGCACAATGCTCTCCCTACTCACATATCCATCACCCTCTCTGCTCGCAGATACACACCCGAAGACATCCCCACCCATCCCAAATTCAGACTTATCGCCAACAGCGCACAAATCTTTGGAACCTGGTGTCGACGGCTCATTACAATGGAGAAACTGCATGATGAACCATCCGACAAGGAAGCCGCGCAGGGAGCCGAAGCTCTTTCGGCCTCACCTGCGCATGCCAAGTTTAGGTCGACGTATTTCAAGGAGGCGCAAGGGAAGCTTGAGCAGCTGAAGCTGTCGGAATAGCATGGAAGCGCATGCACTGAGCCATTTCGTGCCATTTCATTCATTTTTGGGAATAGGCGGGTTTACATCATAGCACCATATCATCATTTATAGATACATAGCTGTATCTTCTATTAGTCAACTTTCTCCAGTCATAGCGTTCAGAAACTTGCTCGGCATTACGGAATACAATGCACCAAGTCACTGTACGCGCAGCGTTCCCGTAACCTGTTTCGCATTGTCAATCGATCATTATTCACGTCAGAGGTCGTAGAATTCTGCGACGCTCACGAGAACCGTTTATCGGTGACTAGTCAAGGAGTAACGTCGGGGATCTCAGATCCATAACATTTGCGCCACATATCGGATGAAGTCAGTAAGAGGTGTGATATGGGAACCAAAAGTAAGTACAAGGGAGTGACAGCTACACAGCTACATATTGTGGAGTGTCTTTGCAGGGGAAAGGGAGGGGTTGAAGCTACGTATGATGATAGAGTAAACTAGGGAAGAAAGAAAAAGGACTGGGCTAGCCTGAGAACGAAATGAGTTATTCGCAGTCATACCATTCGCCGTCACTCATCGCTTCATCGTCACTGACGACGCTTTTGATGTTGACGGGAAAGTACTCCGGTGGCGGAGGGAGGTTGTCAGTCGGGGGTGGTGGACTCTGCATTTCCTTAGTGACTACGTCCACCCATCCAGCCACAGCTCTCAAAGCTCGCGCGCTCTGCCGGCGAACAAGTCTCTCGCTGCCTTTGACACCGTGGTTGACGCCGGAGAACGCGCGGGATATGGCATGCACGCATGAGTACAAGGGGGAGAGAACGTAGCGCCGCGGGTCCTCCAGGCGGAGTTCCTCGAGGTACAGGGCGTTCATGTCCATGGTGCGGAATGTGCGGGATGCTAAGGTAGAGGCAATGTCCAGCTGAGTGATGAGATTGTCTGCTGTAGTAGATAGTGGTCTTTGTCGTAATGGTGATGAGGAGTTGCGGAAGCGCGATGAGTGGATGCAGTCGACTTCAAGGAGTTTGCGGGATGGGCCAGTGGTGCGCATGGGTGTTGAAAAGCGCATGTACTGCCGTTGGTAAGACCGGGGAAGGACGATGGGTATCATGGAGTCTCTGAATGCTTCGGTGGTGAGACGTTGGGGAATGGGATTCAAAAATTTGGGAAGGATGGCGGAAATGAGGGAGGCGGCACGGTGCACAGGATGAAGGGGAATGTGGTACTTGATGGGGAGCATGTCTGCCATGCCCATCGTTGCCACAGGGAGGACAGAGTAACCATGATCCAGAGCCCACACTCCAAACTCCATCTCCTGCCCAGTTAGACAACCGGGCTCCGAGCCGCTCATGGGTAAGTCGGGGAACCATACAAGCATGTAGCCGGCTTCCATCAAGTCTGGCATCACTGTCGGTGATAGTGGGACAGCTCCAAAGTATTGTAGGAAGTGTTTCCATAATGGTATTTGAAAATCTGCAAGCAAAAAAAAACGGCATGTAAGCTTGCGGCGAGGTCTCTTTCGCAATCGAACTTTCGGAAACTTACGTATGGGGTCAACTGTGAATCGCACCAACTTTCCGGTCTTGAGGTATATCACCGAATGCAGTGCGGGAAGGTCCAGCCCGTATATGTACTTGTTTCCCACAAAGACAACCTTCTCACTTGGGTCCTTTCCCACCTCCGCTTCCCATTCCTGTACCACCGGCTGCCATAACAGTATGAGACGACTCAGCGGAGACAATATGAGACGCGACGGTTGCTGCCATTCGTCATGAGGCGTTCTTGGAAGAGACATGGCGGTGGTATACATAGATCGAGTTTTTCTGAAAGAAAGGTACAACGTTAGTACGGCATTTGACATGTCTAACAGTAAGCGAGTTGCCTACCTGGAGGCCATACCCACAACGTCAATGGCCAAGTCCCTGCATCTACCTATTCGACCCCTCACGTCGGGCGACAGTGAGGACACGAACTCGTTGCATCGTTTGTAGGACTGCCAGAGGATTGGCGCTGCCTTTGGGAACTTCCAGGCCAAGTCGAACAAGTAGCTTGAGTACTCCATTTTGTGATGCTTGTCTCGCCTGTCCGGTTTCCCGCGCGGGCAGCCGTTTGAAGTGAGTTTCTCAACAGCAAAGCGACGGAGGTGCCCGGAAAGCTGTCTTGATATACAATAACGTTGGATGACCGACCGTTGCGCACTGGGTATTGATGCTATCTATCTGCCTATCTATCCTTCTTTCCCACGTTCCCTCGTTTGCTCGTGCCTAAGAGAAAAGCATACGAAAAATCTCTGTTATCTCCCAGCAGTGTCTCGACTCCGATATTGTGATCGACTGAAGTGAAATTCACGACGCCGTCAATTCTCGTCAATTCGTGTCTTTCGCGTGGTCATTTGCACGTGATAGGAGGGCAGGTGTGAAATTTCACACTGAGAGTTTTTCGAAAGACTTTTTTTTTTTGACATCCCGACAGCGGACACTTATCTCAGAAGTTCTTTGTGACGAACCAGCCAAGCCAGACATGCCAGCAGTAGAGATCGCGCGGGTGGAGGAGACAAACATCTGGTTGGCAGCTGCTGACGGGAAGGTGGACGTCGTCGAGCATCTTCTCAAGCACGGTGGGCCTAGCGGGGCGCCTCTCTCACCAAACATCAAAGACGACTCTGGTTACACTCCGCTCCACGCTGCCGCCGCCTACTCCCACATTCCTCTTATTGATCTCCTTGTTTTGGGCTACAACGCCGACATCAACATTGTTGACGATGACGGCGACACGCCGCTGCATGTCTGCGAAACCCTGGAAGCCGCGAAGCGCTTGAAGGAATTGGGAGCCGACGTGGATATGAAGAACGAGGAGGACAAGAGACCGATTGAGAGCGCCGATGACGAGGAGAGGGACGAAGTTGTGGAATATTTGAAAGAGTTTTGCCCAGACTATACTCCGGCCTCCCGTGAAGACGTCGACTTGGCGCGGTTCGCACATTTGTTCCAAGATGCCGTTGCAGCAGGTGGGATCGAGCTACCGCCTCGTGAGGATGATGGAGATGAAGACGAGGATGATGAATCTACTAGAGATGACAGCGCTACCGCGGGTGTTACCCTGACCCTTGACGAACTGGTCATTGGTATCCAAAACGGAACTATATCGCCAAATGGATTTGTGAACCGCACCGAGCCCGACAACACTAACAAGGAGAACTGAAGAATGTACCCGAATCAGAACTGTTCCCGCAAGCAATTCAGCCATCAACGAGTTGCACTCATCACACGCTGCGAAACAGTTTGTAGTCTAGTGGCTGGATTGCCTAGCATCATGGTGTATCGTGTCGAACATATGCTCTCATACCCATAGGCTGACCTCTGCTATTTGCCAAAGCCCAACATGTATATACACTGCCATCGAGACCAACAGAGTTTCTCTTGTACAAATCGCTGCCATTGTGTTTCGGCATCTGTGCTATCGCCCATCATCCTTCCTCTATTTACCCTGAATTACCGTGTTAGTTGTCGTCGAGGGGGAGACAAAGACATTGGCACTCAAGTCGGCTGTCAATCTCTGGAGAAAAAATGGCTGCGGCCACGGCATCATTGTGTGCAAGTCTTCTCCATCCTTTTTTGTTTCGTACCGATGTGATACCTGGAGAACTGGCGACACACTATTCATCCCAATCGGCAAGCCACATGAACTCCTGAGGTCACTAGCCTGACTTCTTTGCAGAAAAAGGGCTCCTGTTGACTTTTCCTTTGTTGGTGACGCAAGAAAAACAAGAACAGTTTGATGCACACCTCAACGCGGCACGTGGCTTACTGCGTGATACAACCTGGAGATACACGACGTGCAATGATCACTTTGTCGTATCCGTGCACGGCTGTCCACGGGAAGGGTCAATAATGCTCTCGTCGTAGACGCTTCAACAGAGCGAACGTCGCCGCACGTTGGGATCATGCTGGATGTGGTTATCTTCGTACTGTGATCGGAAAACGCGCGTGGAAGGACACGCTCTCGCGTTTCCAACTTCGAACTTTCCACGCGAAACATTCGGATTTCATTTGTTGAAAAGGAATCGGATCAAGAACGAAAAACGTGGAGTAGGATGGATCCTATTCCCGCACATCAAATATTATTCTCGCAATCTTTGATCTAGAAACTCTACCTTTGAGCGGATGTTCCGTATCGAGATGTTCTCATATCTATTGCAAAGTATGTCACCAAGAAGAGAAGCGGAGCCAACAAAGAAAACGTGTTTTCATTCTGGTCGTAAGATCTGCATGTGATATGCCTTTGTGTCACGGTACTGTTAAGTGTATCAACAGGACATGCGGGATGCCGAAGGTGCAGGCAGTGATGTGGGACTGCATCCAGTTGAAACAGTATAAAAGCAGAGGGGTAACTCGTCGAGTTCTTCAGACCGGCAGTCGCTCCTCGTCAACAGTCCTCATCTTCCCTATCTCAAAGCGCAAAAATCCCAGATCCAACCATGAAGTTCACGGCTCTCCTTTCCGCTCTTCCCATCCTGGCCGCTTTCGTGTGCGCATCTCCAATTCCCTCCCCGCAGGACGGTGAAGTGTGCGGCCCTCAACGGATCACCAGCCGAGACATCTCATCAGCGATGAGCGCTGGTGCAGCCACTCCTCCATCAGGATTTCTGGAGAAGCGATACGAGCCGTACCCGCACGCGTTTGACAACCGCGAGGTACAGAAGCTGATGTTGCTCGTACTTGATTTGCGAATCAGATCTGATATTTTCTATGTTGTCTGACATGTAGGGCTTCCTCACCGGTGCCTGCGCTAAACAATCGTCGGCTGGAAACACAATGGAGTACCCAATCATTCCCGGCGGCGTCTACGACGGTGGCCAACCTGGAAAGTACCGCGTAATTTACTACGTTGACGAGAGCAACGGTCCTGTCTACTGTGCGGCTGTCTACCACGTATGTTACCTTTGCTCGCGACATGAGGTTTTCTCGTAATCCATGACTAACTCGCTGTCAAACAGGATGGAAAGGGGAACACTTTCTCTCTATGCGTTCCCAAGTAGTGGATACTTAAACTAGTTTTAGATACACGGGCTGGCCCCGTTGAGATAGATAGTGTAGTAGCGCCAATGACACTCGATTATATACAATGTGTCTGCAAAATTACGTCTGATGATATCATGCACTTGACGTCCCCCGGATTCAATCTCCTCCGCTACCTCGTTTGGCTTTCTTGCCCTTCTTTCCGGCGCTTTTCGCAGCGGGCGGGGCGGAACCCGCACCCGGAGCCAAAGCATGGCCGGTGTGATTGATATGATCAAAGAGCTTCGTTCTTGATGAAAATCCTTCGCCACATACGTTGCAGTTGGTGTAACCTCCGCTTTTCTCAGCAGCAGCGGTCGCAGCGCGCTTGGCTTCACGTTGCGCCCTCTTTTCCTTGGCTCGGCCTTTACTCTTGGCCATTTGCGGCTCGTCTGCTTCTGTTATGGATGCATTATGGAACGTACTCTGCAAGTCCTCAACATCTGGGTCGTCTTGGTCAGCTTTGGCCTGGGATGGGGTGGGGAGTGAGAATTCGTCTTCGGAGGACAATGCGAATCCAAAGTGTTTCTGTTTTTGTTTCTGTTTTCGTCGCCGGGATTTGGGAGCTGGAAGTGGGATGTGGTCAACCTCGTCCTTGTCCGTTTTGCTCGACGTATTTGGTGGTTCGGACTTCGTCGACTTCTCCAAGCCGTTCTCATCCACGAGGCCCTCGTCATCTTCCCGTAGCGGCGGCTCCCCATCCGTCTCTTCAGCGGCTTCATTGTTTACAGCATCATCCTCATCATTTCGGTCGCTGGGATCCCTCGATGTATTACTTGAAGGAGTCGGCATCGAATCGTCGTCATCCTCACCATCTACATTCTCAGCGTCTTCTTCATCCAGCTCATCATCATTGAAGCCCCACTCCGCTGCATTGTCATCATCTTCCAACAACTGCTCGCGCAGAATCTCGACATTTCGTATATGCTTTTTTGACTTCTCGTGATTCTCGAACTAGATTTGTGAAACAACGTGAGCCAGCCAGTGACAGTGAAGAACCCGTGTATGCAGGGATCTCTTACTTGGTTTTCGCTGCGGAACCCCTTGTTGCATGCGATGCAGAACAGTTCTTCAATGTCATCTTCGGCGGCCTCCAGAACTGCCTCTCTGTCTGCTTCCTTGACTTTAGCCCATTCGGGTATGACATAGTCTTCAGCCCGCCGTTCACGTTCCCGCTTCGTTTCCTCAGCTCTCCGCTTCAGCTCTTCCACATGCTTTTGTTGATTGATCTTCTCCTGCTGTTCCTTCCATCCTTTGTACCGCGGATCGCGTTTCCGCAGGAACACGGCTAGACTGCGCACAGCGTCGTTGAACTCTCTCCGCGCGACTTCACGGGCACGCTTGTTGTCCTTCTCCATCAAGCGGCGCACGCGGCGGTCTGGCGCCTCAGACAGCCGATATTTGTCATGCCATCGGAACGACTTGATACTGGTAAAGTTCAGGAACTTGTTATAGAATTCGCGGGGTTGACCATTGTACGAGTCGTTCTTAGATCCGAAGTTTGCCCGCGTTTCGAAGACTTCTCGATTGTCGTCCATCAGCGCCTCAGTATCATTGGCCGCCGCCTCTTCTTCTTCCTCTTCGAGTCGACGGAACAGATCGCTGTATATCGTGAAAAATCCCTTCTTATCATCCCCATAGCCAGTGTAGCACGAGGCGCTGAAGAATCGCATCAGGATGTCGACCGTGGTGATATCCATATACGCGGCGCTTCCACCGGGCTCTGCGCCTACGTCGTCATCACCGCGTAAAATGGCTTCCTACACCAAGCTGAAGTCAGAATCCGATGCCCATGTCTAGCAACCACGATCCACATCAAAATACCCTATGGGAGTCGTACCTATCGAAGAAAATGGTTCAGATGTCTTGCGCGATATGCGCTTCTCCAGCGCTTCAGATGCCCATAACATACCAGGCGCGCTCCTGCTCGTCAGATAAAACTTCGTATGCTTGTTGTATTTGAGAGAACAGGTGCGTCGCTTCCTCTATTCGATCGATGTTCTTGTCTCTGGGTGAATTAGACGGTCAGTCAGTCTCCCAAGCTTGTGTGGCGTTTACACATCCAGCGACAAAAAGACATACGGATGAAGTTCTAAGGCTTTCCTTCGGTAGGCCTGAATGTATTCAACGGTTACGTTTAACACTGCTGGGTGAAGTAATGAGACGTTCTGGCGTTGCGTACCTTCTTCAAGTCAGAGGCTTCCGCCTTCCTGTCAACCCCCAAAAGCTCATAATAGCAGGTACGCATGATTGCAAACGACCTGTTCGGTATCTGCACACCCCGAAGATAAGGTCTCAAATAAATGCCAACTGAATGTCAAATGTCAAATTGTGGAGCAGGAGGAAGAGTTGACAAGCGTGTGGTTACTTTGGCTATTTTTGGATAAGCAGCTCCTGGCGCAGCAAAACCGCAACTCCGACGCTCCGGCAATCTTCTGCTTCAAGCATTCACAAGCTTTACGCAACCATAGCAGGCTTGCGCCTCGTTGTTTCTATTTCCACTTCCAGAGCTTCTAAAAGTAGCAGCAATTACAAGAATCCGAACAGCGTATGCAAATCAACATCAAACAAGAATAGACAAAATGCTATCGATATTACGCGTATGACACCTCTAACCTAATTTAACTTTACACACTCAAAAGGCCGCAATAGGTCAGAATAGATATCATAATGGCTTTACATATTGTTCCCCCAGCCAGGTATTATCCCATGTGTTGACTCACTAGCGCAATTGCAGCGGACATACTAAGTTTCGCTTGCAGTTCGGTCAATCGACACCAGTTCCGCCCTAATCTCCATAAGCAACTGTCCCAGCAGGTCGCCGTCTTTGCTGCCATTCCACGTGAGAGCCCAGCGATTGGTGCTAACACCTCTGCCGCCACTTTCGTGTAAAGAACGATCGCGCGTTTTGAGTAAATCTTGCCCGCAAGCCTTTCAACATCAGTGCTCGTTCTTCCGCTGCGAAGAGTTTAGAAGGGATCGTTCATTTGTGTGCATTATTCAATTTCTTTGCTGCAAGAGCATCCGTAGCGAACCAGCCGCTTGCCGTTCCGCCTGATAAAAGTGTTCGACGCTGCGGTAGTCATGCCCGTCATGGGTGAACAGAGCCCCAGATGTGTCGGGAACAATTTCGTGCTCGTCAACGCTTCACCGAGCTGCTCCATTCGAGACATATGGCCAGAATAGAATTGCTAAAAAATGCCCAGCCACCTTTGCGTTTGTCGCTCGAGAAGAAAACGTCAGTTGGTGCGACAGGAAGGGGAGGGTCGTGGACGTACGTTATCCCTTCCGTCCGCGTGCGTTCGACTCCCTCGTCGCTAGAGGTCAGATACAACAGGCTCCGCTTTAGTTCGGTCATTGATACGTAAAGGGCAGCGAAGGCGTGTCGTGATTGATGGTAAGTGTTGTCAAGCGGATCTGGAGCAGTAGGCACCACAGGTGTATAAGAACGCCCTGTCTCTTGATATGTTCGACATCTCTTCACCAATGCGATACTTATGTATCTTTTCGAGATGATGTGGAAACGTACTGACAGTTCGTGGGGAAAAGTGGAGCAGCATGTGGTTTCTTTCGGCTACTTTTGGACGTCAACCACGCGTTTCTCGACTGCGCCACAAACTCCGCTCTGAGCGCTCCCGTCTAATGGGTTACTCTAAAGACCAGGCTAAAGCCCGCTGTTGCTATTTCTGTTTCAGACTTCTTCGTGGCTTTCCAAACAACTGCTTTTGACGAGCCCTGGAGGAGTCACGGAAGACTACCTCAATAGCAGACACTATTTTGGGATACGGCAAGAGGACACACTTTTCTCGATAAGCCACATCGAATAGCAAGCACTATTTTGGGATGTGGTAAGACAATCTTCACCTCGCCTCATGCGCCGATAAAATGAGCGCATTCGCCGTGAGCTCCCCACCTCGTTCACAAATTCACAACTCTTCAGCTTTCAACAACTTTCTTTTAGCAACTCATCAAAGTATCTTTAACCGGAATCTGAATGACGCAGAGTATCACATCGCAAGTAAATCTATCTTCGAGCGAACCATTAACAAACACGGCAGATGCAGTCAGGCCACACAGGATAGCCGGCAATAGGCACATTCTCTACCACCTCTTCACGAACTTTCCCGAACACCTTTCGAAGAATGATCTGGTTGCGTGCTCTCTTGTGGATCGTACATGGACCAGTGTTGCGACACCAGTGATATGGAGGAATCTGACGATCAGTCTTTCCAATGTCAGCGGACTTCACGCGGCCCTCATAACCGACAAGAAGAGGAAACGCAGGGTGCGTCGATCGGTGGGCGGAGTAGACCTGCTTCAATACGTGAGGTCGATCAGCATGAACTTGGAATATAGCGGAGCTGGATGGGCAAACTTTGCGGAAGAGCCTGCGGTCTGGAAGACCTTTATGAGAAACATGACTGCCTTGAATGGTCTTCTAAGCATGTTCGGAGAACGATTGCCTACACTAGACAGGGTATGTCGCTTTGGGCATTGACAGTTCACAAAACTCTGCCTTACACAGCTCGTCCTTTCTTAGGTGAATATTGCCCTTCAGCTGCGAACCGGAGACATATGCCGCAAACAGCATGAACAGTTCCAGTCTCAGCTGGACACACTATTCACACACCACCTCTCTGGCGTTCAACGCATTCATATGGCGTACAACGTTCCCGCAGCAGACATGCTGGGCAAACGTGTGCAAGGACTTGAAAACCGGTTACGATCCCTCGCGCTTGACGGCGACTGGTCAGCCGAGGAAGAACTCATCACAGTGCTCGACACGCTCGTGCAGCCCGTGCCCGCACTTCAACTGATGAAATGCCCAATATCAGACCCGATTTGTAGAGCTCTGGTGAGGAGCCACGGGCAGTCATTGGAGGTGCTGACCATCAGCGCCTTTGCCCCCGATCTAGCTGGGAAGGAACGCATTGTGAACATGTTGGCCGGATGTGCAGTATTGAAGTCGTGCATTTGGATAGAATCGTGATGAAGACAATGTGCCCGCATATAGACACACATCTACCTATTACTAGGGTAGCTTCGTGATTCATGCTGCATAGAGCACATCAAATTTGAACACTCATATTCTATCACTCGTCTTTCAATGTTATGTTGAGTGTAGTAACTTTTTCTGCATTCAAGTGGCCCTCGTATCCGGGAAATTGACCACTCTGTGATCAAGCCCCCATTTACCCGTTCGTTGAACGTTCGAACGCAATGCAGCGAGATCAAGGACGAAAGATGGATCACAGACTCCCCAGCCCGTCGAATGATCTCCCGCTATGCTTTCCCGAGTCGGTCGAAATGAACTGCGTGGCTCCAGCTTTCCAAACATCACCGCCACTCGAAGGCGACCGGCCTGCCCGTGGGGTCTCGGTAGTGGGGACCGCTATTCGACCTCATATCAGTTGGCAGAAGACGGGTCTCACCGGCTTGCTCAGAAAGGGAAATGATAGGCTCACGATGACGGTTTGCTCTCATCGGTGGGCTCTGCAGTGATGCTGTCGCTTCGCACCGCCGTACCCCGTCCGCGCCCTGTCTGCCATGTCAAAAACCTTCTTTTGGCCACGGCCACTCGAATGATGTAATGATTTCGTATCCACATCGACTTTGTCAGGGACCTTTCAATCATGCAACGTATTATTCGGCTATTACCTAGCATTGCAACTATCAGGACCTTGCACTGACAGGTGGAAAGTTCAAATTGAATCGGCCTTTTGATCAGCATGAAGGACTCATGAGAGTGACTTGCAGCCTCCATGTGATTGCGAACCGACGGAAGGATTTGCTCTGCGCAGGAGGACGCAGCTGTATATGACTTTGGAGTTCGTACTCTTGCAGTTGGGAAACAGCAACTTAAAGGGTGAAATGGGAATTGTGGCTTTCCGTCCAGAAGTCCAGGGAGGCGAGCGCGTCTTCCTTGTTGTCTTTCCAAAGGTTTTCCGTCAAACATAAAAAAATGGTCGTTCCAACCACTCACAAGAGGCTATTCCTTCAAGGCTACCTCAAACAACGATTCCTCCCTGAGGATGCCGTTCTCGACTTGCTCAAGAAAGTGTGTGAGCATTATGAAAGTTAGTGACGTGACTTCCTGAGCGAATCTTGTTCTTCGTCTGTATTCACGAAACTGCCTTCACAGCGGAGTACAACGAGGCTGCGCTGTCGTCGTTCCTCAGCGAATTCAATGAAATGCTGGATCCTTATGATATGGAGCTGAGACGTGGACATGCACCAGACTCTGGGACGACATTCTACGCGCTGGTGAATACAAATGGAGACGAGGTCGCCCAAGTGGCAACGTGCTGCACACCGGCAGAGATCGCTTATTTCAAGCACCTGGTAGGTGAGGTTATTGGCGATACGAAGTCCGCCATGCCTGCGCTTATTTGTATGGTTGATATCTCTAGCTCGAAATCATAGTAACCGCGGACGATGATGTGTACGAGATATCGTCGACAGTTGCATTATCTGAAGCCTCACGCATCAAGCCAGCTATGACCAAGAGGGATGCCGAAGCGTTTATCGAGAGACTCATACAAGCGAAATGGCTGGTGGACAGGTAAACTACCTTCAGTGTCCAATGAGAAAGACTGGGAGTACTCATTCACGTTCTTTAGAAACGGCTTGATTTCGATGAGTTTGCGGACAGTTCTTGAACTCCAAAACTATCTTAAAGAAGAATACGGTGACAGAATTCATGAATGCACACTGTGCATGGAGATTGTAACAAGCGACGTAAGAGGGTTTCTCTTGAATGACTCAAATGTCCTAGGTTTTAAACTACAGTGCTAGTACGAGCGATGTAGCGTTGCCAACTGTCAGACGCGCCTCCATGTGCATTGCAGCAACAGCTACTTTCCCCGACAAGCGCAGAAAAACTGCCCCTCGTGTCAATCACCATGGAGAGGAATTTTGCTGGGAACTGGTACTGGTCGCAGCTCTGGTAGCGCGAGGCTCCGAAGACCTACCGCGAGCCAGGCCACACAAAACAGCGTCGGATCTTCCGCACATATCGAGCGAGACGTCTCACCAGACGAGGGTGATGAACGCGAGGAAGAAGCTGAGGACGAGGAAGGGGAGGAGGAGGAAGGAGAGGAAGAGATACACACAGGATCTGCCAATGCGACACCAAGGCGTAACGGACGCTCTTCGCAATCAGAGCGAACATCGACTGGAAAACGACGTAGATAGCGAGATAGTATGGCAGACCTAAAATACTATTAAAGCAGGCAACACTTCAGGGATGACTACCTTGACGGTCTCCGGTTTTGGAACGAGCAAACCTCTTGCATCTTCATGCAGCTCACTCTTCACGGGAGGGTACTGAAAGACTCACAGACCTACTGCCCTCTATCTTCTCATATGACCCATTGATGAGGAACAATATAGCGCTTCACATTAGCTTTACATTGCAGGAAGGTGCCTTGAAGTGTGCTACCATGGCGGTAGATGTTAAACCATACTGCACAAATATTGCACCAGTGTGCTCCATGCTCTTCAAAGCATAGCTAGTAATCCAAGCAACAGAGGCCAATGCAATGCGTGGTACGCAACCCATCATCCCTAGGTGGAACGCATCACTAGGAGGCTGCAAAGCATAGGACCCTTTTCGCCACCCTTTTCGCCGGGACCCTTCTCGCCGCGATATTGAGGCCCGAAAGAACATACCTTTTCAGCAGAGGGTCTGCCAGCCTGCTTCAACGCGTGATTCAACTTTGCAGTCCAAGCGTGGAAATCAAGAGCATAAAGCTCGTCGAGACTGATTGTTGCCACATATGCTCGAGAAAGCCGGTCACTGATACGTCGTCGTTGCTGGCTGCTTCGCGCAAAAAACAGACAAAGATCAAAAGGGGATGGGTTATGAGACATAGATGAAATGTTTCTCCATGGGCAGCAGTACCAACAACGCTAGGCATGATGTGAGGGAGGGGGGGGGGGGGGGGGGGGGAATTCCTGGTGGACCAAGGCTCTTGGGCTCTGCACGAGCAAGACGTGGGCAATCATGCAGTGCGAAGGATAAGATGAATTCCACTGTCTGATTCCACCGGCTGGCTGAGCTCCCCTACTTTAAGGGCAAAGGTGGCCTTCTCAAACACAGGCTGCATCTTCCCTCTCCCGAATGTGCCCAAATCCCCACCAGCTTTGGCCGAGCTGCAGTCGCTTTCCGTGCGTGCGAGAGTCGGAAGGTCTGTTTCGCCACTTGTTATGCGCTGCCTGTATCCTTCAATAATCTGCAGTGCTTCTTCCTTGGTTCGCGTGATGTTTTCGGTTTTCCAGCTGCTGGGCCGTCGGCTGTCGCGGTGCTTGACAAGGAGATGCGATGCTCGAACTTGGTCCGAGGTCATGGTGGTGGGCTTCTCCCAGACACTCTCACCCGTGGCGCGATTGAAGTAGTAATTTCGTCCACGAGTTTTCGAATGACGCTCCTCCCACTCTGGGCTTAGATCCGAGCTCTAAACAACAAAAAACGAAATGCATTCTCAGTTAAGCAGGTCCCGCTTGCCTGTCACCATTTCCACACACTATTCCCTACCATTCTTGCAGCATGCGAGACACACAACTAAAATAAGTCCCAGTAGGCCTAATTTGTGACTGCTAGCTTTCTGCAGTAGTTTGATGGTTCGCAGCCTAACCTTTCGCACGTCAAAGATCTGTCGAATGTGCGGACGAGCCGGACTATGGGCGCGTAAAAGATTGGACACGCTTAACTTTGGAACGCGCTGCTGAATGCGTTCTTCCCATTCCACAATTTGACCGCCACCAGTAGCAAAGAAGGACGGACGGGAATGCAACGCACAAACTCAAGTGGGGGAATCGCCAACTCGCGGTCAGCTTCCCCCATGTACAGAGGCTCACCCTCGCCCGTGCGCCAACTTCGAAATAACAGCAGCGACGGTCAAAGCGCTGACGAAACCGCCTCATTCTCCTCCTCCATAACTGCGAAATTAGCCTCGGCGCAGTATCCGCTCCCAGGGGCTTCGTTCGCTGCTCCGTCTCCGTTACCTATACGGCAAGCGCAGCGCGGAGATGGAATGCGGTCTGCCTCCCGTGTGCAGAGCACTGGTATCAATATCACAACGGCACTCCCGCTTTTCAATGAGCAGAATGAGAAAGTCTTTTTGACGCAGTGTTGGGTTATTGCAAAGCAGTGGCTGCTAGCCGGTCAGTTCCAGGGGATGTGGCGCACTGGCTAAAGATCTTGGTGACTGAAGTTGCGTTCCTTATATTGCAGGCCGTGCGGTCCGTCGAGCGTCGATGCTGCTTCTCCTTCTATTGATGGGACTTACAGCCTTCATTCTGCTAGATTCTTTCCAGTCTTCCGGAACACCAGTATCCGTGACATCGGAGTTCCCAGACGTTTCAGACCCGGATGCTGCCGTGCTGAATCTGCATACAGGGTTTGCGCCGACGAGTGCTCCGCTGATTGATGACGACGAACCAGATCTCAGTTGGGGCGCGAATCGCCAATACGGCATTGTCATCGATGCCGGCAGTTCGGGATCCCGAGTGCAAGTGTACTCTTGGATTAATCCCATGCATGTTCGGCAGGTCATGGGATTGGACGATGCAAAGAACATGCTGCCCACCATCGAGAAAGGGGACGAGAAGGGAGATAACTGGCAGATGAAGGAAGAGCCAGGCATATCAAGCTTTGCTTCGAAGCCAGATGAGATTGGTGTTCACCTCAAACCTCTGCTGGAGTTTGCCAAAAATGTGATACCGAGCAGTAAACACGCATCGACACCAATCTACTTGCTCGCGACCGCCGGCATGCGGCTGGTCTCCGAGGATGCTCGCGTCGCTGTTATGCGTGAAACATGCCGCTACGTGAAGGAATACTACCCTTTCGCGGTCCACGGTGGCTGCAGTCGGCACTTTCGCGTCATTTCTGGAGAGCTAGAAGGCATATATGGCTGGATCACCGTAAACTACTTGAAAAACGGTTTCAATATCCACAACGATGCCGATAAGAATACGACGAACGCCAAAGTCAAACACACGTTTGGGTTCCTGGACATGGGTGGCGCATCGACGCAGATTGCATTCGAGCCAACTGCGGATATGGCATTGAGACATAGCGACGATCTGACGAAACTGAAACTCCGCTTTCTTGGCGGGAAGGAGTTGACGTACCGCGTTTTTGTTACTACTTTCTTGGGATTCGGCGTGAATGAAGCACGAAGACGGCATCTGGAGGCGTTGATGACCGAGTACAAAAAGCACAATGGGGACACCTTGACGCTCCCGTCAAGCCCGAGCAACGCCACAGATGCTGTGGAAACAGAGGCGGGCAAATCCATCGCAATTCCGGAGCCATGTCTTCCGCTCGGCCTGCAGCTTCCCACCTCCACCATCCCACCCATTTCCTACAACGGGACCGGCGAATTCCAAACCTGCCTTTCCACACTTCTCCCGCTCCTCAACAAGTCCCTCCCCTGTCCCGAGTTGCCCTGTCTCTTCAACGGTGTTCATGCGCCCATTTCTGACGCACTGCACTTTCTCGGCGTATCAGAGTACTGGTACACATCCTCAGATGTGTATGGTTTGGGCGGAGCCTACAACCACTCCCTCTTTCTATCATCCACAGAAAAGTTTTGCGCTCAGTCGTGGGCGGAGATTACCCATTTACATGAACTCAAAAAATGGCCGTCGGTGCACGACCTGGATCGCTTGACCTTGCAGTGCTTCAAATCGGCGTGGATCCTGAATGTATTGCATGAAGGTTTGGGAGTCCCTAGGGATCACGTACGCGTGCCGGGGGACGAAGATGACAATGGTCGTGCGGTCGGCGTGGTCGGGGAAGGCGCATCAAGTGACTCGGTATTTGAAAGCGTCAATGAGATTGGCACATTCGGGGTTTCCTGGACGCTTGGTGCCATGTTGCTCCACATTGTTGCCACGATCCCTGTCTCTTCACAGCCTGCGGCCACGACTCCCAGCGGTATATCCTTCATCCCGGCTCTTCTCACTTTCTTACTGCTGTTACTTGTGGTAGCTGCTGTGTGCTTATGGTACCGACGCAATGCTGGAGCCGTGAAGTATTCTGGTTTGAGACAGGGCATATCGTCTCAGGACACTGCGCTCTTGGACATCTCGGTACGAAGCTAGGCACCCGAGTCGAGAATGACGCCTGCGCGGGATCGATTAGTAACCTCAGGCAATCGGACGCTCAACTCGACGGGTCGAGTCGACCTGTGGGAGTCTCCAAGATGAGGATTCCGAAGGACACCGATTCCGCGAACTCATATTTTGCCCGTCCTCGTTCCAGAGGACCACCCGCTTTGGCGACTTCACCATTGCCCATGTTTGAAAAGCGAGACCACAACAAGCGGGCCATTTCCCGCCGCGACGCGACATCCGAGTCTATACGATTCTCTTTATTTACGCCTCGACTCTTCACATGTCAAACGAGTAAACAACCATCTACGCCTCGACCCTCAAGGTTGGTCGTTCTACGACAACAGGCAGACGTGATCGTCGCAGGCCCCACGGTGTGTACGATGTCGGCTTTGGGTACTCAATCCGTTGCTCTTCCGATCGCTAAGAAAACGGGAGGACGAACGACGAGCTTAGAAATGCTGATTTTAGATTGCGTGCCCTCGCGCGACAAGATCCTTACCAAGAAGGATCCAATACTCAGGAAGAAACCCAGCATGGCTCCGTGCTGGAGCATGTATTTGCCTACAGTAGACATATACCCTCTATAATACATAATCCGATGAGCTATGATTCACAACGCCATGTTGATACACTGCAGAGCGCTTACCGGCCAGGTTCAGGTCCTCCTCTTTGGCGAGACAAGTAAGATAGAAGATATGAACAGACAGGTTCCGAGTCACAACGGCATATACATAACCCTTACACATACCTCAGGACAGTCAGCGAGCCGTACAGGAATCCCACACACATTCCCGCGGATCCTCCCATGAGGAATCCTGCAAAAGATTCAGGATTGTCAGTCACTTAAGGTTGCAGCTCAACTGATCTCTACGCGGAACACATACCCATTTTGGCCTATGTTTAAGTGAAAAGATAATACCCGAGTCAGAATAAGCAAAAGAAAACATTGAGAAAGGCAAACGTCGCCGTAAGCTGTCCCACTCCCAAGTCCAATGCTGCTGCTAACGTCGCATTCATTACCTTGTCCACCCTAGAAACATGGCGCATGTTTAGCTCAGTATGTTTGACATGTAGTTTATAGAATGCGGGCAACGGTCAACTCACCACGAGGGTTCTCCTGCGTATGCCATTTTTGGTTACGGATAGAGATTTTGTTTTGACTCTGAGTGGTAGATGGCACTTGGGTAATTTGTACGTTTGCGAGCAACTGTCAACCTGTGAAACCGCCAACTTTCCGTCCAAGGTTTTTTCACGTAAGCCAATTCTCGGAGGTCGCGGCAGCTTTTCAGATACCAATTACCTATGCGAATCATCGGTTCCCGTACTAAATTGAACTACTTTTGCGATAACACTTCATCGGTAGGGTAAAACTAACCTGTCTCACGTGCGGGGCTAAGGATTTTGTTCTATTCGTCGGCGCCAACGAGCGTTTTGTGCATATATTATAGGTTTTAATTCAGTCTAATCTAACACTGTCCATATGGCCTTTGCATAAGGGGAGTCCATGTATGATTTCTACTAAGAAAGGATACGCCCGAATCCCAGATCTCTTCCGAAAAGGTCTCCCCTCACTATCTGGAATCCGTTGGGGTCTATCTTGCGCAAAACATCCTGGATCCCAAGCGGAATGTGGATGGTTTTGGTAGTCGTACCCTTAGCGTTATCCCCCCGGCCTGCTCTGTCGTTTTCGATATCGATGATGGTCCCATGCGGCTTGTCGCTGTTGACGTAAATTTCCACAATGCGATGCGGATTGACCAGCAATCTACTGCCGTTAAGAGGTAACTCGACAAAGGAAGGAACGTAGTGACGATGGAACTCGTCAAAAGACATTCCTTCTGGTGTGTAAAAATCCACTAGCTTCCGCTGGGTTACGTTGGCCGATATGATAAGCCCTCTTCCCTGGGATAAAACGACACCGGATATGGCATTCGGTGGCATGAAGTAATATCGCTGTGAGACACTCCGTGCGGCCTGGGTTGGGACAAGCAGTGTTCCTGAATATAGTGGAAGTTCCTGATCCAGTGGAACGTTGGCTGCTTCGAAGGGTGGAGGAGAGGAAGCGGGGGAGACACTGGTGCTTGAGCTGCTGTGACTGTGGAGCATTATGTATCGATTGTGCGTCGATTGGAAAGAGTCTTCCCTCTGGAAATGCCCTGGAAAATGCTTGGAAATGTGCCTTCCAACTTTTGCCGCGAGAAAGCGGCGTCAGAGACTGTACCGTAAGCTGCCTCCGCGTAAACAAGTTTTGCCCTCCACTTACTTCCCCACAATACTCAAAGAAATTACAGCAAAACACAACTCTAGTCTCTTGCACCGTTACCGAGATACCACTAGCGTCAAGCCTGCTCCGTACTGAACTCATTTGACATACATATACTCTAGGAAGACAATAATACACTTGGCAAGAATGGACGCTGTGTCACGTCGACTTATCAAGGAGCTGCGAGACTATCAGCAAGATCCCAATACACAAATCGTAGAAGAGCTGTCACCCGTGGCTGACGACGACCTTCTATCCTGGCGAGCCGTGCTTGTAGGGCCGGAAGGCAGCGCCTATGAAGGTAATCCCCACGTCATAACGCTCATGTCAGTATACCCCAAAGGTCTGGTAGTGAGCTTTGTTTTCTTTTATCTTTTGACATTACCTAGGCGGCCGCTTTGATTTGGACATTCAGATGCCAACATCCTATCCCATGCAACCTCCTGTGATCAAATTCGTCGGCAAAGTATGTCATCCCAATGTGCATTTCAAAACGGGGGAGATATGTCTGGATTTGTTGAAGACGGCGTGGAGCCCTGCGTGGACACTGCAATCTGCGTGCCTGGCCATAAGTGCCTTGTTGACTGTAAGTCTGTGCCTTTCTCCTACCTCAATTGAGTTTAGAAAATCGCAGCTGAGAGAATGTTCATGGCGTTTTTTTGTCACCTCTTTTTCTAATTTGCCTCGTCTTGTTCACACAGTCGCCAGAACCCGACAGTCCACTAAATTGCGATGCGGCTAATCTATTGCGCTGTGGTGATATCAGGGGATACAACTCTCTGATAGCAATGTACACAAAGCTGTACGCAGTTCCGAGTACTGCCACAGCTGCGGTTTCACATGGAAGTTGAAAACTCGAAAAGAGAGCCGCTCCCACATTCGGCAAATCTACATATATCCCCTGGGCAGCACGACGCGATGCAGAGCCCTTTACCTTTGGGCACGGACCCATTCTTTTGGCACTGTTCACTTGCTTTTCGCCGACCTGCTCACGGCGCCCTTTCGCCAACTATACCCGGACCAAATAAACCTAGATCACCCCGGTTGCGTTTAACGTAAACATATCTGAGTACCTATTGTAACTAGCGATTGTGACGAGAACCCTGGGGCGAAATGATGCGAAATACACTTTTCAAAACGGCGCAGATGAGGGCAGCAGAGATACGAAATAAATACAGAACATTAGATGCTGTATTGCACCCAGTTTTCAAGTGCCGCAAAGTCGTTGTCGAGTGGCGGGGATTCACATATCGATCTCAAGAGGATGAGGCTTATTGCAATGTACAAACGACCGCGCACGATGTAACCAGCTTGCTTTCACATGAAACGTAATTTGTGCCCAGAGGCGGTAGAGAAACGGGATAAACAGCTGATCACGGTTGCCAGACAATAACACTTTTACTTTAAACTTGTGATTTAGAGAGACTAGTGATTAGTCTGTACAAGTGTATGCACGTCCTCTCGAGGAGCGCGTTGAGTCATTCAGGACTGCTACTTTCTGTGCTGTAAGGTATGTAGCATTCATAATTCAGGTCATTTTCTTGCTCCAATGATTTTCCTATACATGATTGCAGTTGAAAACAAAAGCTACGAGCCCATATTGTTGGTGAGTTTGGTGTCTGGCATACTGTCATATAAATCCTGCGCTGGGATTGTCACTTGCATGTGGCGCAGAAGCGCGGCACCTGCAACACACGCGCTCCCCACACACTTTGTCCCTCTTTCGCTCTCGCTCTCTCTTTCGGGTACTTGTATCGATACAGTTGTCTTTCGAAATTAGCGAGTGACAGGGCAGTGCTGGTCGCAATTGACATGTCGCCACATTATTGTCTGTGGGATGTTATCCCCTCTCCTTTCCACTCCATAAACCGCTTTCATTGTCCACATTGCCTTCCCCACTCACTTTTCGCAAATCATAGTCAAAGTGGCTGATCCCAAGTCCAACCTCGACGACAAGGCGGACCAACTCGGAAAAGCACTCAAGGAGTTTGATGACAAAATGTCTAAACTTATCGAGGAGGCATTTTTCGAAGGCAAGCGCAAGGAGGCCGAGATCGATTGGCGCCGCATACAAGGAGGGCAGCGATCCCAACCTTGCCTACCGCCGCTACCAGGAGGAACACAAGAACTACCTCCCTTACTTTTGAGTTCTTTAATTGCGAAACAAGAGGCTGATGGATGAGAGATGACCACTCCTATACGGCTGAGCATTGCTGGTGCCGCTATTCTTTGTCCCTTGTATATACCCTGCTCGTTTGCAACATATTTATTTCAATATTCATCATCAAAGCTCTTGTGCCTAGCGCTGCACTAAAAGTGTTTGACAATCCTTTTTCGCTGTAAACCCCAAGGCAGCTTTGAACTGTAATGCACGGCTTACGCTGTGCGCAAAGGGCCCGAGATCCTACAAGATGAGACGCACCCTCAGAACTCATGAATGATGTCCCGTATCTTCGCTGGGATTCGCACACATGTGACGTATGTTCGAGTGGCGGTGGATGTCGGATAATAGAATTGTGTCTTCTCCGGGTTACAGTTTGTCCGGTCGAGAGACGGTGCCCTCCAGTAAACTACAATGCAACTATCCTACTCTACCTATCTCGACTTTGCTTCTTTTGGTTTGTCATGGATACGGCGCGCTGGAACTGCTCAACGAAAGATGGTTGGTCTATGGAGACAGTTGTGGGTTGGGAGACATGTTTCGGCTTGGCGATAGGTTTTCGGCGCGTTTCACGATGAGAAGCTGGGTCATCTGAATCTTCTTCCGACTCTATTTCACTATCGTCCTCTTCCTCCTCTTCCTCTGAATCGTCAGGCACGTCCGGACCACCGCGTCGTATTGTGTTTCCAAACTTGTCCACCTCCTCTCCTTCCTCGTCATCTTCCTCGCTGTCGTCATCCGATGGCTGCATCCCTCGTTTGGAAATCGTGTTGCCAAACTTATCAACCTCGACCTTGGATATCGTATTGCCAAACTTATCGACCTCGACCTCGACCTCGCTGTTCTCTTCTTCCTCGCTCTCCTCTTCGCTGCCGCTCTCATCGTTATCGTCATCGTCGCGTGCCCAGTTGTGATTGGTGTTGGCCTGCAGTAGATCGTCATCTGCGCCCGCGCGTTTCTTTTCTCGCTGCGCGTGATATTCTTCGTCGATTTGCGCAATGTACGCGTTTTGACAGGCAACGACGTCGGCAGATGATGTGCAGCGTTGATATCGTTTCAAGAGAGCTCTGGAAGAATGGCAAAAACTGTCAATGGCCCTATACAGCAGCTCAGACTTTTTGCTTGTGTCACTTCGACTTACTCGTTAATGTCCCAGAACGAGTGACCCCATTTGAACTTGGACAACAATGTATGTCCGTACTCCTCCAGCCCTGCAAATAGATCATCGTTAGAACCGATGATCCCACCAAGTTGAGCTGATAGGTCTACGCACCAACGATGAAAAAACATGCCGCCAGCGCCTCAACGCAATTCAGCTTAAACGGCTTTCCGTAATTCACAGGATTTGCAGCGACAAGGTACGGCACTGTCAGATAAGACAAACATCATGAGCTTTTCGGTCCGTTGTGACCAACGATCAAGCACTTTGTAAAACGTACACAGTCGTTCATGGGGACTCCTGATCTTCTCAAAAGGGACCTCCTCAATCCTCGCCCACGAGCAATCAACCACACAAGCGCCTGACGACTGCAAAATCTGCAAATCCGCCGGAGAGACCGACTGTGTACCCTTGGGAGACAACACAATTCCTTTGAACTTCTGGCCCACACGCAAGGTGCGAATCATGTTTAGCCGAGCAAGCTTTCGTCCGCTGCATCGCTTTGGGTCGCAGTGATCAAAGTCCCACATGGCGACGGGGACGGGGATGGTGGAGGGAGAGCTGCCTTCATTGTCGGACGTTGGGGCTTGGTTTTCGTCGCTGAATGGCAAAACGGAGGCGCTTGGGTTAATGAGAACTTCTCCACGAACGTGCCAAAAACAACTGGCTCACCTGAGGTGTGCATGACTGTGACCTTCACCGTCAGCCCGATGGTCCCGATATCTGCGCTGCTTCATAGACTTCCCCATTGTGCTACTAGGAAATGTAGGTCTCGGAAACTCCACGCTTTGGTCTTGACAGGGACGAGGGTGCAACGGGCTAGATTTAGGTGTGGCTTATGAATTGACAGGTTGGGGCTTCCAAACACTACAACAGCAGTTGACGAGGGTAAAGTTGCAGATAGTCTCCTCACGAATTGAGAGTGCGTTTGCGCATCACGAACAGGAAATGCCGCAGCTCTTCAAGATTTGATTCGGTGTTGTGCGTCTCGATGAGCTGGGATGTTCAGATTTGTTGAATTTGGTTGAATTTGTACAAATTAAATATGAAAAATATGCCACCATTAATGCCGTGCCCCATTGTGAGCCTCGGTGTGGGTCATCTCAACCAGTACCATAGCAGTAGACACGCACAGACGCTGATAACGCCAGCCATTATCAGCGAGTCGCGCTGTTTCCGTGTATTGATGCGGGAAACGAGGTCGTTGACGAGCGGAAATCGAGCTACCAGATGAACGATGGCAATGAGCTTCACAATGTCTACTTCAGTGTTGACATGAAGGCTGTCATCAACTCACCCAAAACACCGCTGACTCGTCCCTTTGCCCCGTATAGGATGCTACGCTGATCGTTCAGATCTGATCGAGTGGCGTAGGCAGCTTCCAGGATCTCGTCCGCCATGCGATGCGATCCATCGATCCTCCCCCGTTCGTTCAACAGCATGTCCTCCTGCGTCATCCCACCGCCAGATTTGTATATGCTAAATTCAGAGTTAGACTCTTCCGTGGGACCAAAGACTGCTCCGAAAGAGGAGGAAGTATAGGGACTCAGGCATTAGATGGCAGCGGCATACCTTATGTCATCCCGTACGGAACTCAACAATTGGGCATGTTCTCTGGCAGCCTTGATGTTGGCCTAGGTTGTCAAATTTGAATCGCGTCAGTGCCATCTGAAGTTCCCAGATAAATGCTTCTTCAAAGTACCTTTGTCTTTTTGAATTCCTTCGAGTAGTCGTACAGGATATCTCGGTGACGTTGTAGCATATGCATCATCGATGGGTTCATGGAGCCGGAGGTATCCAGACTCTGCGCCATGTAATTCACTACTGACGTGAGCTACAGGCCAGACCATTCAGAGAGAGACAATTTAGTCATCCATGGTGCGTGAAATCAAGGGCTGATGGGTACACAGGCGCCCTTCGCTCACCTTTGAAAGCAAATGTTCCAGCTCCAGTTCCACGCCCCCCGCGCCATTTCCAGTCCTTGAACTTGAGGCGCTATCAGCGGCCCCCGGTGACCGTCTATATCCACTTGGTCCATCATCTCCAGCGGCTGCTCCGCTGCCCAGTTTAGCATATTGCACGAGCTTCGCTTCAGTTTCGTTTTCTAGCTGTCGGGCTTGTCTCCGCAATGTTTCCCAAGTAGCTGCGCTTGCCGTAGCCGCCGCTGCCGCTGGTGAGCCGTCGTAGTTTGTGAGGGTTGGTTCGGACGGTATTGGAATGACAGTATCAGATACTGCTGTATAGGATGGCCCGCTGCGAAAAGCCATAGTATGTGGTATTTGTCTAATGATTCTTCGGTGGTTGCTAAAACTTGGCGCACACGGCGGGCAACGCGCAAGTGACAGCACAACTAGTCACGTGACATGAAGCGACGGTATTTCGACCGACACATTTGCAGGTTTGTCCGTCCGTCCCTCAGCAGGTCGCAAGTAGCAAGGAGCAGTAGATATCAAGCATCATCCGCGTAACTTCTTGTCATTGTACTTCTGCTTTCTCACAACTGTAGATACCTAACATTTCTCGCTGTCATGTTGTCTATCGATACTACATTGTGGCCCAGCGAGCCCAGTGTCTCGACTCTTGAATGCGTTATACATTAGCAAGAGAATCACATCAATGCGGGTTTCTTGCGTTAAACTGCCGCACAAGGGTTAGGGTTAGGGTTAGGGTGAGCAAGCGAAGGCTCTCTTCGTCGTAGAATCGCTCGAAGGGAGACACGTTATTGAGTGCTGTCGAAAAGCGTAAGAGTAAGCCCAATGTTCGACTGTGGGGAATCTGCAGCGGTAAGCTCCTGCAAGATCATGCAAGATCATGCAAGATCTAGCCACAAAGGTATTCATCATGGCGCTTATTCTTTCTTGGCGACCGTCGTTCGTTTTCTGTGACCAGCGGCTTTGTTTTGTTCCTTTTTGGCTGCCAGTTTGCGCCACACTCTGCGCGTCGCAGCGAGAAGGCTATTTCTAGTGGCCCCATCTCACGCACGTTATTTGGAGAGCCGTCGGCCGGTGCGGACAACCACAAGGGCCGCTTCCGTTACGCTCCTGGAATCCCCCCTCTTTTTGCCTCAGGCCGTCGTCGCAATGTACCATCGCACACAGGGCTGGAGAGCTACCGCTCGCGCCATTCTTCGTGCTCCGCGGTTCCGCGTGAGTCGGACCAACCGCGCTGTCCCATTGGCCGGCTTCAGTGCAAGCGACCTGAGGCGTCGAACGTTCCAAACCAAGAGTCAGCAGCTGGAGCAGGCGAAACAACCCTGGGAAATCAAGAGTGGTATGTCAATGGGTATCTTGTGACAATTTCTGTTTTTTTGCCGCTTAGAAGGAGGTCGATTTGTAGATGCCGCGTTCCAGAAGCCATTGCCCACTCGCGAGTCCGCGAGGAAGCAGAGCCCTCCCAAGCGATCCGTTTGGCAACCCATCCCTATTGCCTTGGGAATTGCTTGTATCGCAATGGTGCACTTCTTGCGCAAAGCAAATCGCGAAGAAGGGGATGGCAAGTCAGGTTCGCTGATCAAGATTGAAGGACCGTGGCATGTATGTACACCTGAATATGTCAAAGCCCACAAAGATATAGATGCTTGGCATGTTTGAATTGGACGAGGAAACGACCAGGAGCTGATTGTGCCGCTTGAATGACGGAAATCTCACCTTGTCTCACTGTCACAGGTTCAAGTATATGCCGCGCTTCCACTACGTGGGCTCTCGCGGTTATGGGGATGGGGAAACGAATTGACTGTACCAGTATGGCTTCGAGGCCCATTCTACAAGGCATACGCATCCATGTTCGGCTGTAACCTCGACGAAATGGAAGACCCGGTGCTTGAAAACTACCCGAATCTGGGTGCATTCTTCTACAGAACATTAAAACCTGGCGTAAGACCTATAGATCAGAATGCGCCATTGGTAAGACCCGGCATGAAGTGATTATGGGCCCTTCCTTTTTCACTCATTTCGTTTTTCAATCTTAGGTCAGTCCAGCTGATGGGAGAGTCTTGCATTTTGGATTGATCACGCTGGATCGCACCGTGGAGCAAATCAAGGGAGTTACGTATTCCTTGGACGCTCTGTTAGGACGCCATAAACTCGAGAATTCTTCCAACTCCGCGCAACCCGCGGAAGGAAAGGTCTTGGCTTTGGCTAAGAAATCACACTCAGCAGAAGTCGTCACTGACGCGAAATTTGCCGACATCAACTCCATCGATTACTCCTTGGAACGAATGTTGGGAGAGGATACTAAGGGTGTTGTAGCGAAAGCGCATGCATACGGAGGCCACATTCTGAAACCTGGAAACTCTTTGTTCTTTGCCGTCGTCTACTTGGCGCCCGGGGACTACCACCGATTCCATTCCCCCGCAAACTGGACTGTTGAGCGAAGACGCCACTTCTCTGGAGAACTGTACTCTGTCTCACCACTGGCTGTCAACATGATCAAGAACTTGTTTGTTCTCAATGAACGGGTGGTGTTGATGGGTGACTGGCAATATGGATTCTTCTCTATGATCCCCGTCGGCGCCACCAATGTTGGATCCATCAAGGTTGACTTTGACCCGGTAAGTACAGCGTCCCTCCTGGCTCCATATGAGTTCAGATCCCTCTACTCGTCGCTCCGTCCGGCTTTTTCTACTATCTTTCAATGTCATTCTGATCGACTCTTCCCTTTCCCCTCCTTAGGAGCTACGAACAAACCTCGGCAGGCGGAAGCTGCGTGAGATGAACCACGAGCCCGGCACATACGATGAGCTTGAGTACATCGGGGGTGTACCGCTTGCGAAGGGCCAACAGATGGGAGGCTTCAAATTGGGCAGTACGGTGGTGCTGGTGTTTGAGGCTCCGTCCAACTTTGAATTTACTCTGGAGGCTGGCCAAAAGGTTAAGGTTGGAGAAGCGATTGGGCAGTTCAAATAGAAGCATAATATAGATGGGCAAACTGAGCCATGGCATGGCCATGGCCAGAGGCTCCATTTTCAGGTGGCTAAGTTGACCATGACAATGATTGCAGCTGTTAGTTTTATATGCAGGTGCAAAGTGCGCGCGCCTCTGCCGGTTTACGCGTTCCCGCAGCACAAGTCGATTGAAAGGCTTTTCGTCCGAACTCCGCAAGGACAACATTCCAAGCCTCAGACAAGCCCAAAGTGGAAAACACCAACGCTCCTAATATACATCACAACATCGTCTCAAGCAATCCTACTTGAGAGCACTCTTTCAAGTCCCAAGCGATTCAGTTCCGACGTTCTCACTGAACAAAAAACGACTGAAGAAGGCCAAACATTCTCCAAGATCAGGAAGAAGACCATCAGAAAGTGAAAGCAGATTCTGGACGTTCACTCCGATCGCGGTCAAAAGGGCACGGTATCATTGATCGAGAACGTAACTTAACGCATAACGCATCAACATGTCCGTCTACGGCGACGATGCGCACAAACTCATCCGAGACGCGAAACGCACAGCCGAGTCGCCGGTCCTAGCGCCTTACCGGGGGGACCTCGTCCGCAACGTGTTAGCCGAGATGCAGCACCTCTCGTCCTCGTTACGGGAAATCATGGCCGCGCGCGACCGAGTCATCGCCACATCGTCATCACCACCCACGCCGGAAATCGCAGCCGAGGTGCAAGGTCTAACGGTAGCCGCCACGATGCACTCGCTTAGTATCACGCGGTCGAAACGGTGTTTGTTGGCGTATGCGCGCCATAGGGTGACGAGGCTGGTGGATACCGTGTGGGATCTTAGTGGTGGTGCGGCGACAATCCCTGTTGATGTGAGGAGAAACTTGTCTCCGCAGGAATCGGATTTTGTGGCGGGGTATACGGCGTTGGTGAGCGAGTACAAGGGGCTGTTCCTGGACGTGGATCTGGGTGCTGCGCTCGTGCCGCCGCGGGATCTGTTTGTGGAGGTTAGGGTGTTGAAGGATTGTGGGGAGGTGCAGACGGAGAGCGGTGCAGTGCGACTGGTCAAGAACAGTCAACACTATCTGAGAAGAACGGATGTGGAGCCATTCATCACGGCCGGCTATTTACGACACATACAATAACCCTTGCTTGCGAGCTACGCATTTCCAGTAGCGAAAATAAATCATACAACACAGACATAAAACTGAGACTAGTAGTAGGGTACTAAGATAGATATCCTAGGACATGACAAAATTTTCGCATCTTCTACATACAATGAAATGAAGTCTGTTACATCTCTACATTGACCGTTCACAGTCGGCGTGCATCCAAACGCGTGTGGGTTTATGATGCATTTAAAAGTCTTGCCACTCATCATCGCTCTTCTGTGTTGTGGTGGTGGGAGAGGTGGAGGACGTGGGGACGGACGTTGAAGCAGCAGTGTTGTGGGCGTTTCGTTGCGTGGGACCCGAACTCCAGTTGTCGTTGGATGGTTTGGGAGGGGCATTCCAGTCGTGAGTCGAAGGTTGTGTTAAGCCAGGTGTGGAATCGGCCGGCTTGTCCCAGTCGCCCCACAGGTCGTCATCTTGGGACTTTCTCGGCTCGTTCCAGTCGTTTGCCGTCCCGCCATACGCGCCGCCGGAGTATGTGTCCGTGTGCCGTCCTCCGGATTGCTGGTTTGGAGCCACATACCCTCCCGCCTGATTGACCAGATTACTTGCGTAGCTGAATCCTTTTTGACCGGCTTCTGTGACCTGCATCATTGAAAAAGAATTGTTCAGTACGATATAAAACCAATTAAGTCCGCCAGAATGGCTCACCTTGGAGCCAAAGCTCGTCACGGAGCGAGACAAGTTGTCTTTGAAGTTCGGGTCCCGCACAGCGGTCGCTGTCGGCTGAACGATTTTCTCCGCAACTTGCTGGCCTACGGTTTCGGCGGCCGACAAGGTCATTTTGGCCGCGGCAGTGATGGTGGGTGCGAGGAAACTCCAGCCCTTCGACAGAGCAGCCAAAGGGTCTGCCAGGATGTCAACAGATCCACTGCCTCCACCGTTCGATTGAGGGGTATCTAAGTCCTCGAGGTATGAGCCATGGCTCCGAGTAAAACATGACCCGCAAGATCGGTTTGTCTTACATGTCGTGTTACCAAATCCAGCGTACTTTCCCCCTTGGCTCGGCGGCAAATCCGTGGATCGGTTGGCGTTCTCCTGACCTTTACGCTGCATCTGATGTTAGCCCAACAAAGAGGGCGACTAGACGAAACTAGCCGAAACGTACGTTGAAAAACTCTTCATTCCTAGCTTTTGTATCTTGGAACCCTCCGAGGTTGCCAGCCTGATACCCGCCATTGTTGTTGTTGTTGCCAACTCCGCTGTAGATCCCCCCTCCACTTTGCAGCGGGGTGCTGCTGCGTTGTCCCAATGCTGGTGATCCCGCAGGTCGGGGAGAATTGGTTGCTGATGGTCGGCTGCTGCGGGGTGGTGCTGTCCACGTCCGGCCTTCACATTCCGCGTTCAGCTGCAAGATTGGGGAAAGAGCAATTGTTAGTAAGTTGCTTGACTTACACGACGACCACATCACTCAAGTTGCCCACCTTCTCTTTGTATTGTCGAGCAAACTCGCTAAATCATCAACCACAAGCAATTTCATGAGCTTTTCCCAAACGCGTTACCCTGTCATTTCGGAGTAGGCATACCTTCCATATTTGTCCTAGAAAGCAAAAGGAGTCAGTCTTGAGCCATCATAACATTACGAAAGGTAATGTGATCCTTCTCCGCCCATACCTGAATAGTCATTCCATCGCTGTACTCCGCGAACGTGCGGAAGAAGTCCACACATTTCTTATTGCCGCCGTTGGTGATGCGCTTCACCTGCTCCTCAGTCCACTTATCCATGGTCACAGATCGGACAAAGCTAATATGAACTCCCTATCACCCTCACCATCAGTTTTATGATTTCCACAAAGGTCTGAGACAGCCGGGTTTGCCTACCAAGCTTCTATGAACTCCCGAGCATTCGAGGCAAAAGAAGATGCCGTACGTGACGCTAGCCCACTGCGGGTGATGCGCACCGCAGTCAATGCACGTCTTGTTGTCCTCCCTGCGCTGCTGCTCCAGAAGCGTCTGCTTGAGTGGGTCCATGGTGTTGTGGCGCTTGAGAGTTGTGCGGAGATCTGAAGGAAGGGAAACGAGGATGGGGGCAACGGCAAAGGGGTGTGCGATTTCGGGACGGCTCCGACATGGCGGGACGCGCCTCACCTTTTGGCGTGCGGTACCTGGTACTTGGCTTTCCCCACAAATTTACATTCCCAAACTTGAACGCTGGCAAAAGCAACTTTGCCGAACAAATGCCTCCGAAACGAAAAGCACCGACAACAAAGGCTGCGGCGGGAAAGCCGGTAGACAAGAAACCTCGTGTTGACAACGTTCCGAAATGTATCTATTGTCAGCAGAGTCCTTCAGAATGTGTCTGCCGTATTGACAGTTTTTTTTCTGTCTTCTCAGCTCAAGCACAGCCCAAACCGACAAATGCATCGAACGTTCAAAACACCCCGAATCCTGATGCTACGGGCCCGCTATATGAAGCGCTTCCGTCGTCGCTGACCTCCGATCCGGCCATTCCCACAAACGTAAGAATTTGAGCGGAAGAAACGAAATCGGAGCATTCCACTGAGTTCGTAACTCACAACGCAACATATCCTTTGTCACCATGTCCACAGATCCCACCACTGGACCGCTCTACTACCTTCACAAAGCCCTTTGTCATGAACTCGCTCCTTCATCACCAACCTTCCAACATCGCCGCCAACAACTACGACCACAAAGTCAAGAACCGAGTTCTCCTCGTCGACAACCCGCCCGCACCGGACGCATTACAACACACTCGGCGGGAACAACGCGCCCAGCAGAGCCGGAAACGCAAATCAAAGACAATGAGTGCAAAAGAGCGGAAAGAGTCAGGGGCATGGGATGTGCCCAAGAAGGAGTGCAAGTTTCAACAGTTTGTGCCACTACACGCACTGTGGAAAGGATATATTTCGGAATTGTTTGCGGACTGTGGCAGCATGCCGCCGCAGATGGTTTTGCCGAGAATGCTCAAGGCGGATTATCACGGCGCTCAGCTTTCGGTTGCGAAAGCAAAGTGTCCGACTTTTGTGGGATTGAGCGGTATTGTGGTCAAGGAGACTGAGAACATGTTCATAATCGTCACACCCAAAGACGCCGTCAAAAGTATGTTCTTTGTGGCATCTGCAAATGCGACTTGGCAGGCAATCATGTCTAAACGACTTTTCTTTCCCTGGTCTCCTCCCATCGAAATAGCCATACCAAAGAAAGGCACAGTATTCACCTTCGTGGCCAACAACAAAATATTCACTCTGTATGGTAACCAATTCTGCTTCCGAGCCGGGGAGCGCGCTGCCAGGAAGTTCAAAGACAAGCCCACTGTCGACCTGTAAACTCAATTACACTTGACACCTTGAAGAAATCTACAAGAGCTCTTTCCATGTGCTTGTGCATATTGTAGCGGCACCGTGACAGAGAGACGAGAGGCGCCCGAGAAAAGATTGCCGCACTCTCTTCGTTTGCATTGCAATTGCTCACTTCTGTGTCCATCTTCGGATCGGCGCTGTGTGACGTGGATTTTGAGCTCGACCTAGTGCAGCAGGCCCCCCGAGCATTGCGAGAAGCCGACCACTTTGCGAACACATATGAAAGTGTCGGTGCTGCCATCTACCGCATCAAAGGAACGTCAAGCGATGATGAAGTTCCCCCAAGAGCTCCCGCGTGTCGTATGCACTCAACAACCATTTGGGACCAGTGCTAACTGGTGCATTCAGACGCAAATGATGAGGTCAAATTTCCCATACTACTATTTCAATGACTCCATAGACACATCAAATTTAGGCAGATAAAAAAACACTATGCAATGAGTATGAGTTAAATAAAGTAGCCTGTGGGGGGATGGGAAAATACAGATACCATAGATGGTGGGAAAGTGAAGAAAAATACAAGTGCAAAACAAATGCGGGGATGACTGTTGTGTTTTGAGGTCGTTTACACGATCCACAAGTTGATGAATCCACCGCTTTCCGGCGCCTGTCGGTTGGCCTCAAACGCCATGCTGACGTCCCTGTTATCGTTGATGGCGATAAAGTCGCCGTCCTCGTCGCGGTATCGCATTCGAAAGCGGCGGCCTTCCGATATGGATGCAGCGGCGGCTCCTCCGCAGATGCGGACCTTGCGTTCCATTTTAGATTGGAGTTCGAGGAAGGTGCAGGTGGCCGGGACAGCGACGACAAACACGTCGGTGCCGTAGTGCATCTTGATACGCACCGAGGGCACGCTGCTGACCGGTGTCAAAGGCGGGTGGTTGCTGTTGATGGACGCCGAGGAAGGTTGGGTTTGGAGAGAGTACGGCAGGGGCATGGATCGCGAGAGGTTGGAGGAAGGGGTTGGGGGGAGGGGAAGGTTGGGGGGAGGCGCGTACACAGGCCCGCGGAGGTTCCGGATCACATCGGGAGAAGAGTTTGATCGGTGGAAGTTTGGCTCGCTTCCTGCGACCCGCGAGATGGCTCCCCGGGACGGGGGCTCATATCCACTGAACGAAGAGCCGTTGTAGGGTAGACCTGGCCTGGTCGCTGCCGACCCGGAGTCGTAAGCGCGCACCTCGGGATTGGAGCGTCCATTTTCATATGAACGAGAAGTGTACTGCTGCTGCTGCGAATGTTGCTGTTGCGGTATGTCGTAGGCACGGGGATCCGCACGCAAGTTCATCGAGGGCGGTTCGCCCGCCGCAAGTTGGGACAACGGATAAGGGCTGGTCACGCTTCGTCCAGTCATGATGGGCGGTGGAAGCATGCTCGACTTTCGTTGTCCTATTGGCGAGCTTGGCATGGACGCAGGAGGAGAGGGTGGCAGTTCGGAGAGCGGGCTGACATCACCGCGCCGCCCACCAACCATGATTTGGTCTGAGCTTGTTGGCTCGTAGCCATCAAAATACCCGCGGTCCGATCTGCTCGGGCGACGCGCATCGGGGAGACTTGGCAGAGGCGCAGACGGTGGCATGCGGCCATTGTTGATGGTGAGAGTTGGCAAGTCGGGCAAGGGTATTTGTGGCGGAAAGGGCAGTCCTCTGGGAATCTCTTCCCGTGGGCGCGATCGGCTCCGCTCCCGTTTACGCTCCATATAATTCATATCGTACTGCGATGGGGAGGCGCTCGGTATCGATGGACTTGTGGCGTTCGCTGGCATGGGCGGTGGTGGACTGGAATCCCGTGCAATACGTCCGTGTGGCGGAGGGGATGTGCTCCGTCCTCGAGACCGACTGTATTGATAGTCCGACCCATACGCAGACGATCGTGGTTTGGCAGGTGCACTTTTCCGCGATGAAGACGATGGTAGATCACTTTCCATTGGATATGGGCTTTGCAGGGGCGCCCCACCAGGATAGTAATTGTAAGGGATGGATTTTGACCGAATGACGACGTTCGGGTACTCGTTGCTTGGCGAAGGAGCAACCTCGTAGCGTTCAGATCGCGACGTTCGTTCGTCTTCGTACTGCATCATAGACCCTGGTGCTCGTGCCATTCCCCGAGTAATGTCGGGATGCAACTGTGTGGACCTGGTATACGAATTCGTCTCCCTCAAAGACATTTTCCGCATCCGCTCCACTTGCAATAAGCCTTCGATTCGTCCCTTCCACAGGTTCACTTGCTCCGCATTTCTGCATCGCAGCACGAATGATTCCATGTCCATGCCATCCCGCCAAAAAACTTTCAGTTGGAAGCGCTGTTGTGCTGGAATAGTTTCATCCGCAATACTGTCCATACGCTCGATGTAGATGTTGCCTTTCAGAGCGAAAACCGTTGCATCGTCCTTGGTTCCCTTTTTGCTCTTGCGTTTCTTCCCGGTGTCTTTGCAGCACAGCAATATGTTTTCGAATAGGAATAACTCAAAGTCTTTCTCTGCTTCGCCATTGTTCATTGGAAACTTATCAGACAGCAGTAAACTACCAAATTCGGCAATGTTCAATCCCTAAAGAGCCGCAGTGAGTTGAGATACCCCGCATTCCCATTCCCGTTTCAGATGAGACGCTTACCTTCCAGTCTTCTACGCGTTCAAAGACGTCAGCTTTTATTCGTCGATTCTCGTCCTGACGCTTCTCCTCATTGACCAAGTCCGTGACCCGCTTGATAGCAGCGAGGCCGTCTTTCAACTCGCTCATGTATGGATAGCTGTCGGCGTCCGTGAACTTGATCAATTCCTGTCAAATTTTAAAAGCAAACGTCAGCAAACGGTGATGGTGACTGACGAACATCTTTGCGTTCTTCACTTACAGTGAGCAAAAGTGGGTATTTACAAACTCGCTGAACTGGTTTGATCAGGTACGAGGGCAGTCCACGGATAGGATCCATATCGGGCACTTTCTGCAGCTGTGCAGCGTTATCCGCTGCTAATTGCGTTGCAAGCTGATAGTTGCCACAAAATGGGATATATACGGAGAAAGCTTGCTCCTGTAATTAAAAGTTTAGCACACCAAAGAAGAACGGTTTCGAGACCTCACAACTTACGTTTTGCACAAAGAGCTGACCAACTCGTTGCTCATTTGCCGGCAAACTCAATGTGGCCTCCATTTGTAGCAAAAATCGCCGCTGAAAGTCCAGCAGCTCGTCCAGATTCGCAAACAGCTGTAGGATCATATCTCGCGGAACAATGTTTTGACTTTGCAATTCACGTTGATATCGCTAGAAAAAGAGCATCAGCACAATCTCCCTGACATGATGTCGAATCAAGCAAATATCAACTGTACCTGCAGCTTTTCAAGGTCTGTGGAATACATTCTCTCAGTGTTGAGCATTTCCGCTACAACCTTTGCGCGGTTATCGGACGGTGCATTGGCTGCTCCATTTAGAGAAGGCATCGAAAAAGGTAAAGGGCGGGGAGGGGGAAACAAGCCCATGTCTTCAATCTTTTGCACGACTATCGCGATCGTGTCGACAAGCTGTTGTGAAAAGGATACCAAACCAGAAGACGTTCATCAGCATCCCGCCTATTGACTAGTCTTCTCGCTTCGCAACACTTTACACGGAACAGCCCGCACTGCTTTCTCTTTCCTAGTCTTTGCGCAGTTTAGCCGATCAACATACCTTAACGAACTCATTAGTATCATCCTTGTAGAGGCCAGAGATGGAGAACAGCTCTTTGTCGGACAGTTGCAGCTCCGCCTTACAAGCAACGATAAACTCGTAGACAGCCTTCTTGCATGTGTTGTTGTATGGCGGGGTGACAGCCGGGACATCGGGCACAAACAGTCGCTTCCTTGGTCTCAGCTGGTTGTACAAGTGACAAAAGGGCGACCCGAGACGAAAACACGACCAAATGATTTCGAAAGGAGCAATCGCGTTCGAGTTGTTGGCGTACGCGTCCAGGCCTTGCGGAAAAAGGTAGAGGTCAAAGCCAGGGAGGGAATACAGCTTTTCGATCAGGGACATGGTTTGTTGATATAGCGAAACGGCCGCCGTCGTTCCCGACGTTTGCTGCGGACGAGCGATCTCCATAGCGGGCGTGTTGAGAGGCTTTGCTCAAATGGCTCGACCTGAACTGCAGGTGCTTTGCGTACGTCCCAGCTTCCCTCCGTCGTTTGCGGATCACACGTTTATCGCAACCAGTCTCCTAATGTCTCTCCAAAGCTCGCTCGTCCGTCCGTTCCGTGGTGCGCAGCGGGTGTGTATAGATATATCGGGGAAAGCGCAATATAGTTGTTTCCAGGTGCGGAGACGACTCTAACGAAAGATTCCTGCGACCCGTGAGGTTGGCGAGAATCTGTGTATCGACAACGAAATGTCATGCAAGTTCAGCCCGGGTGAATACTTTGACGTGAGAAGGAAAAGGAAGGCGTTGAATTGTTATTCAATGGGGGCGGCGGAATGGCTGCGCGGCGTGGCGGACAGACGCCTTTCAATTCGAGTGAGTCACTCCCTCCCTGGCGTTTGTGGATCCATCCAACAAGCCAAACAACGCGCCCACCAGTGGCTATATTAAGGAACCGTGTTTCAGGAATAACTTTCATCCAATTCGCAGATTACAGACTTTGGTCCCATCTGTAAATTGATCCTCGGAGAACGGGTGTTATTGATGTCTACTGGTACATGCATATGTTCTTTATCAAATAACGGACTAAATGGACAGATATCGAATGGTGCGGGGTGGTTCTTGAATGTGGTTGGCCTGCGCAGCTTTCTGCTCCCATCTCGCACTGACCGGAACCGTCAAAGCCAGTGAAGGAGATGCACCTAGTTGATACACCAGAGCGTACTTGCAAGCGAGTTGGACGCGCTGGTGGCTGTGCAGCTTGATTAAATTTATCAGTGTCGGTTCCAGCTCCTTTCTGGGTCTTCTGGTCCAACAGCTTGTCATCGATGCCGGGGCGATTGATATACCCTCCTCGTCTCGGTGGTGCTATTTATTGTAACTCTAGCAGCTGCATGGGTTCAGTGAAGACGCGTAAAGTAAGAAACTCGTACTTAACAATCCACACTTTTGCACAAATACAGTTGCTTCAGAGGTACCTGACTACTCGGTCTCAAAGGATTGCTTGTCATGTCTGAGAATGCCGGGTTCTGGTTCTGTGCACCTTTCCGTATCGGTCGTGCCAGGATTCGAGCAATTGAAATAACCGTTCATAGCCAAAAATGGGTTACAATTGTGGGCATAGAACGAATTGGTATGCCCCTGAGCCGTAAGTGAAATGCGCAGCAACCTCCGGCGCTTCTGCTTAGTCAGCAGGGCGGAGAGAAGGTTCCAAATCTCAAAGAGAAAGGACGCAACGAAGGAGGAAACGCTCCCAAAATAGTAACACCTTTATTTTTTCTTGATGCACGCCGGATATGTCAAAGATTCGCCAAGCACCGCAATAGAAACGCACGCAGGAAAGCGCGCAAAACCCTAGCTCTCATGTACAACGGCGCCGAAGACTGTCATTACGGCAGTATAGGAACGCTGCACGACGATAAATACAATGATGACGAGGATAAAGATGATACCAGTCATTCACGGCATGGATCCGCTAGAACTGCTTCCTCAGCCATGAAAGCCAAGCCTAACAACGGGCAAATACCAACTCGACCCACTTCAGAGACTGCCTGGGGCTTCAGTCCATTTAGTTTATTCAAGTCCCGCCAAAACACTCCATCGAGCTCTTCCGCTGCACTAGCGTCGCCAGCATCGTCTGCTCTTTTACAACCGTCAACCCAAAAAGATGGTGAGGCATGTCAGCGATGTCAAAAGCTGGAAAGCGATCTGGAGCGTACGCGATGGGAATTGAGAGAACGGGAAAAGTTATGTCGTGCGCTGGTACGTGCAGAGTTGTGTGCGAAAAGGTTGCGTAATAATTAGCGATGAGACGTGTTGGTGACTGTGAAGGATGAAGATCTTTGTGACTTCTTTGTAGTCACATTTTGATTCAACTCTCATGTGTCGTATCCCGTCTCGCTTGCACAGGCATCTTCCACAGAGACCCTAGCCAACGAGAAAGCTGATCTTATGTCCGAGCTGGAATCCCTATCGCAAGCCTTGTTCCAGGAAGCCAACCGAATGGTGTCCGACGAGCGCCGTCGTGCGCACTCTATAGAGGTCCGCAACGTCGAGCTAGCAGCAACGTTGGAGCGAACCGTCCGTGTGCTTCAATCTACAGCCTCGGCTGCGGCATGGAAAGGAAGGAGCGGCACCACTGTTGAAGGTGTGGGCACGCAAAGCGGCCATGACAAAGCGAGGCAGGATAGGATGACACTGCCAGCCACCCGAGCCACCCGAGCCATGTCAGAATAGGGCCGGTTATTGAAGGAGATAGCTCACAGAAATTAGATCTTAGAGTGCGAATGCAAACTATATATGTGAAAAATAGGTCATCAAAAATGTAAGAACGCTTGACCAAAATTATGTGAAGTCCCTGTGCGCGCCCAGTCTTCGTGTGTGTGTATGTGTATATCTCTAATCGATCAACTCGGTTCCGGACTGGCCAACCCAATCGTCAGATTTCTTCTCCGCTCCTGCTGCGTTCGCGCGCTTGGCACGGTCCCGTTCGACGCTCTTCTTTACTTGTGACCACAGTCCAAAGTTGTAATACGTCACCACCAGCATTCCGACAAAGGCCAGTGTCCACGTCCATGACGGCGCTTCCCACGTTTTCCGGTCCATAACAACCGCATACAGGATGTACAGGTTAGCAACGAGTCGAGTTGGCGGGAATGTCCAAAGCAGCAATTTGGTCGCAATGTCGTAGGTTTGTGACAGGGTCTCCGGCATCGCTATCTTGTCCATCGGGTAGTACAATGCCAGCACTTTCCGGTGGTGCAGGAAGATGCTGTTCAGCTCCACGATCAGCGTGAAGACCAGGTACGGATACAGAAGACATGTATGCAGAGAGGCAGTATAACATACCAGGGCCTGTGTAACAAGGAACCATCAGTTTACGTTTGGGACTTCAAGATTTCTCAAACTTCGGGAAGTATTGTACAACATACCGCAGCATGGTGCCCCCAAATGCCCAAGTTGTTGCGGTACACGCCAGTAACCAGCATATCGAAACAATCGGCGTAAAAGTAGCCAGTTGAGAACGCTAGCGCTTTCCTCGCAGCATCCACCGCAGCGGCCCCGCTCCGGACGCCTTGCAAGTCAACAAACAAGGACGGGTAGTTGAAGAACAGCGCAAGGACCACATTTGTCGAGTACAATGCGTGAAGGTAGGAGATGAGGTGGTTGGCGAGAAGTCCGCGTTGCGTTTTGTTGAGTGTGCTTCCTCTCAATTTGTTGAGCAGCATGGGAATGAGGCCGTGGCGTATAAAGACGAAGGCGACAAAGGACGAGATTAGAGCTTGATAGCCCAGCACCGTACAGAAGTCATCTGCCTCGTCGTCATCGTAGCCGGCCATGCTTGTTGGAGACTTGACAAGTGGTCAAAGCCAATGGCGGGAGGCGGAGGATTGGGAAGGAGAGAAGAACTTGGAAGCAATTGCGAAATCAAGGGACGAGGACGACAGCAAAGCGGAAACAAGTAAACAAACAAACAAACAAACAAGCGGGGAAGGGAAAAGGAGCGGTGTGAAAGGGGTGTGAAAGGGGAAAGTAAGATCGGCGGTAACCTAATCGCCGTGTCTTTTGTGTTACCAGAACAAACACGTTACCGCATACCCGGTCCTGGGTTATTCGTGGCTTAACCTGCCATTTCGCTGGGCACGAATCTCGATCCTTCCATCGTCAACACGCTGATGGGTTCGCATGATGGGGTATTTCGCGGGTAGGAAAACATCCATCACTGGTATAGTAAATTTGCGGAAGAGGAAAGGACCCACCACAAGTGGAAGTCTCGACGTGTGGCGGGGCTATACGAACTCGGGAGAACGTCTCCATGTCCGTGATTTGATTACAGTTTCGCCAGATCATATGTCCATTACATACAACATCATCGCTATATGTTGGGAAGCTGGGAAGGATTGCAGGGAGGGCGAGAATGACGGAGTATCGTAGAATCTCGATGCCTGCGGATCAGTTTGAGCACTATGTCCATGTCTAGTTTGCCGGGGTTTGGCCGTACTATGAAAGACGGCTTTGATTTTATTCAGCCCGGGAGCTGCAATGGATGTCCGGCCCGCAGTGAGTCTGCGTGGCTCGGGAGGGCGAGTTGTCGAATGGTGTTCTTGATGACCTTCAGGAATCAGAGACCCACAAGTCCTCCCTTAAAGGCTCGTTCTTTGCACGCTCCACGGCTTCGAGCGCCAAGCCAAGAACAGCTTCGTGGATATCTTCCACGGGTCTAGCTGCATCGACCATTGCCCATCTCTTGTCTCCTTCACCAAGCTTCGCAAACTGAGATCGAACCTTCTCCTGAAACTCCACTTTCTCGTATCTCTCTCCCCCATATTCCGCACGGCTTGCCGCAACGGATGTTGGGATATCAAAATATATCACCAGATCAGGAGTCAGCAATCCTCGGTCGGGAGCCTTGCACCAGTCGAGATCGGCAGCTCCTTTGGCAGCAGTATAGGCGACGCCCGAATACGCATAACGATCCACAATTAGCGTGGTTCCGCTTTCAAGCATCTCTTTCATCTCATTTGTTGCTTCCCATCGGTTGGACGAGAACAGCAGATGGATCACTTGGTCCGATAGATTCTTTTGCCCTTCCAGGTAGCTCGATATCAAAAGGCCTGTCGGCGTTGTGCGGTCGGGAAATCGTCGTAAAGCTGAGGGTATGCCGCGGGCGGAAAGGGCTTCATTGAGTAAGTTGGTTTGGCTGGTCTTTCCGGACCGGTCAATTCCCTCGAAGACTACTAGAGCACCTCGCGGTTGCTTCCCCATCATATTGAACCAGCTACAATAACGCAAACGGGTCACCACGCTAGATTCAAACAAGAGCGGCGTTTCCACACAGGGTTGCTTGCTTACCTGCCTTTGAGCTCGATTATTACTCCTGCCTGGGGTTAAGAGAAACAGCGAAAGAGAAAGTAAGTAAAGAAGACGCGGCAACCAGTTTTCAGGGACAGACGCGCACGCGCTCCGCCTCCCTCGTCTCTCGTCCTTTCCCCCTTTCTTTTTTTTTTTTTTTTTTTTTTGCTTGTTCGCCGCCATTGTACACTCTGGTTCTGCGTATTTTCCTCTTTCACACCTCTGTATTCCCACCTTTCACACTTCACCGCTATCCTACCTCCCGTTGCCGGAAAGAATAGTCCTTCAAAATGGACAGTGACGGTTGCGTGTACGGCTTGGACCACCAGGTATGGACATCCCGCCACGGACTTGCGCGTTACTTTAGTGTCCGCCCTGAATATCACCTTTCCCTACCAGGCTCGCTGTCTGAAAGCTCAGCTGGGAGATCAGGAACGAAGTCGATTTTTTGTCGGCACACAAGATTACAAGCACACCAATGAGGTTTGTGGCGGAAACAGGGTTTTGGCCGAGGGTGAAATTGAGGAGTTCTGAAACTCACATGTTTCGCCGATCCATTTGCTGCTGAACCTCGATCCCATTGTCCAATCACCGACATTTATCCTGTCCAAATCAGCTACATCTGATCGACTTTGATGAAGACGAGAGTATGATAACGAGTCATAAGATCCCACACGACCACGAGATTAGAGCCATTGCACCATCACCTACCAGCGCCGAACTGGTGGTTACGGTCTATAAAGAAGGTCAGCAGCCAGCCGTATATAACTAGCTGTCGAGAATGCCGCGCTGAGTCGTCTGTGGCATCACGTAGCTTCGAAACCAGCAAAGGCATGTTTGTGGAGACTTGCCGTGCCTGATTCGGACAGCATGGGCAAGCTGAAGAATGATGTTGGCTCCATGGAAGCTGTCACGTACTTTGAGAGCGCCGCTACATCAGGACCATCAGATATCGAAGAGTACGCGCTGGCCTTTCCATGCGCATCACTGGTATCTGCGTCTAATGTGTCTGGCATTTGTCATTTAGCATACTATGGGACCCATCAGGATCGAGAAACCGTCTTGTAGCTCGCAGCAAGCAGTCGCTGGGAGTGTACGCTCTGAAGGAATCCGCGTCATCTGCCACAGTAAGTTGCTTGGTCTCGATCGCCTCGGGCTGGCATTAACGCCTCGTATCTGATCCCTCCATGTTCTGGTAGCCGACAACAACTATATCCATCAAACCGGTCGATGGCACTCCTAGAGGAGCCGCGTGCGCGAGCTGGAATCCGCACGCAGAAGTCATTGCCGCTGGTGTTGGCTCCTCCGTGATTGGATACGACATTCGCGCCTCGACAAAGTACGGATAGCAATCGGGAATACAACGACCCCAATGCAATAAGCTGACATGTTTCTCAATCTCGCCAGATCGGCATACGAGATCACATCCGCCCACCCGAACGTGAAGTGCGTAGATCACAACCCAAACAAACCACACAACATCGCCACCGGCGGCGTGGACGGCGTCGTCCGGTTCTGGGATACCCGCGACGTGACAACTCCCATCAAAGAAGTGTCCGACCACACTCATTGGTAAGCCATATTCTGCTGCTTCTGTAGTCTTCTTTTCTGTTATTCTGCTCTTTTTGCTGACGCTCTTTGTCTTTTGTTGCGAAAAGGGTATGGAGCGTGAGTTTCAACCGTTTCCACGACCAGCTGTTCCTCTCCGCAGGGTCCGACTGTCGCGTCAACCTTCAAAGCATCATCTCCATCTCCTCAGCGCCTCTCTCAGACGTCTCATCCGATAACGAAGACGATGAGGACAGAGGGTACGCGTCGCGCGACGAGTTTGGCGGGTATGTTTGTGTTATGAACTTTCGAGGCAAAGAGTCTCCAGATTGCTGAGCTACGATCTAACTCTCTCCATCACAGCGGTGGCAAACCGACCGACGGCCTTGTCTGCACATCCGATCAGCATGAGGACAGTGTCTACGCAGCCGAGTGGAGCGCCGCTGATCCGTGGATCTTTGCTTCGGTGTCCTATGATGGTCGCGTTGCTGTAAATCTGGTGCCCCGCGACCACAAGTACAAGATCATTCTATAGCAATTCGGCAACCCCTCGTGCTCCTGTCACGCTTGCGATCCCCGCTGTACGTCCTTCATACTTATATACATGCACATTTAAACTTCGTGGACGACAATGATATCGGGGCTATCCTACATTTGCTACACGATGTGCATACCATCATTGGATGGGATGTATATGATTCAATGCAATACGCCATTCGAATGATACATGCAACTCTTCGGATGTGGAATACGCCACTGGCTGGGGGGGGGGGGGGGAGTATGTCATCTACGACGGTGTCCAAGGATATATATACATGTTACTCTAGTCTAACAGCGAATGGCGGGCAAAATGCTACGTGTTGCTCAGCACAAGTAGCAATTCTTCCATTCCAGCTTCTGACGTGAGGTCAATGGGCACGCTCGTAGTGCTCGTGGTCGATGCACCAGAGAGGAGGATGCGGAAGAGGAGACGCGCGGCTTGATGGGCGGTTTCACTGCGGTCTTTGGAAAGCTTGTCCCGTTCGGTGGTCAGTCGGGCTATGCGTGACGTTGTTTTCGCAATGGCGGCAGCGAGAGCAGAAGGGGATGAAGGATCGCGCATGCCAGCGGCAGAGAGTCGGAATGACGAGAGTGCTGCGTCACTGTCGTGGGCTGGCGGACTTATTAGTGGTATCTCTTGGGAAGATGACGGAGGATTGGTACATTGGAGAATTCTATCTTCAAGTTCTTGCACGCGGGCAGCCATGAGCTCTACGATGCGCCGTTCCTCCATCAGTCTCTTGTTCTCGGCCTTCTCGGTCGCTAGAATCTCCTGGATCATGGATAGAGAGGCGAGTTTGTCAGTCTGGGAACGAGAGGTTTTTCGCAGCTGCTCATGAAGGCCCGTGACGTAGCCCTCGAGAAGCGTAGTCGTGTCTAGTAAGATTGCAAGTCTAGTCAGTTGAAATTGATTCTGCATCGGCGCTTGTATAAGAATATACCTCGCAGGACTCTTCCACTGACGCCAGCCAGCCATGTTTCGAGCCGCTCGACAAAAGCTCCCTCATCTTCATGTGCGTTGATCATTTTGCTGGGATTAGCAAGCCCATCCACAGCTGGTACAGCAGAAGCAGCATCGGCACGTGATAGATGCCCATGTGGACGTGACTGCTGCTGTTGCGGGAAAGACTGATGCTGCTGACGGTGTTGCTGCTGAACCGCAGCCGATCCTACAAAATCATCCCATTTGCGCTTGCCTGGCACAGGGCCCGGGTCAATGGTGAGATGCTGCAGGTGAGGAGGAGGACCGTCGCTTGGTAGAGGAGAAGTAGTGGGGATGGCGATAGTTAGAGACGAAGAAGACGTTGTGGTCGTGGCGGTGGCGGCAGTGGCAGCCGAATCAGCCGCAACGTGGGCGTCGAGCACCTTCATGAACTCGTCCCGGCTGATTGGGTTGCGCGATTGGAGGATGGAGGGTGGGAGAGTGGGTGCCCACGGAGAAGACGGATTCGTGCTGGCAGGGCTATTCTTGTTGGCGGTTGCGCCCGTAGACGATGCAGAAGCTGCGGTTGCTACAGGTGTTGCGGAGATCGTGACCACGGCGGTCGGCGTGCCCGGAGTGGATGAGATTGGTGTTGCAAGTGGGGTTGGTATGGTTGTAAAGGTTGTGACATTTGAGCCTAGCAAGGCTTTTCGCGGCACGGGAAGAGAAGCAGCAGCAGCAGTAATATTTGCAGTAGTAGCAGTAACAGCAGCAGTAGCAGGACGCTTCGATGCGCGGGTGTCTTCAGAATTTTCCTCTGCCGCTTTCACTTCTTGCCGTTCGGCATCTTGCGCGTCCACCGGGGAAGACGGAGATGGCGGGATGAAATCAGGCGGAGAGGACGTCGCGCGCTCACTACCAGAAACCGATGGTACATCCGAAGCGGTCATAGCCCAACACGGCATTCCATGTCGATCAAATGAGCCTGAGTGTTGTGGATGACGAGCCTTGGGAGTGTTGTCGGTAGCAGTCGTGGATGCTTCCATGAGTGCCGTGGAGCGACTGAACAGCTCTCGATTCCATTGTGATTGCTGGGAGTTCTTCGACAGCTGACTGGAATGTTTTGATTGTGCGTCAGGATCGTCTGCATAGTCATCGTCAAGTTCCCGCCGATGGTCATGCTCGTCGTGGGTTTCGCGGCTGTGGTTGTGATGGTGATGATTGGGAGGCAGGAATTTTGCCGTTTCGTCAATTATCAACCGCTCAGGCTCGAAACGTTGCTTGCTGGAGTGGAGGCCATGTTGGTTCTGATGAGGGCTCCCCGGGTGATGTTGATGAGCATGTGACGGTCTCCGGTGTTCGTGCGGAAAAAGTGCTGCCTGCTGACGGTCTCGACTAGACAGCGGGTGGGGCAAGTGGTGTGGCTGCTGGAGCTGCAGGTGATGAAGCTGCTGTGCTTCTCTGTGCTGGTGCTTATATGCGGAGTTATAGAAGATCGCCTGCTGGGCACTCAGCTGCTGTTGCTGGGATAACTGCCCGCGAGCTGGTTCCGGGAACGGCAGCAGTCTGTGGCCTGCGTAGGCATCGTCGTCATAGACGGTTATAGTTCGCTGCTGCGGCACCGACTGACGGCCGTGTGGTGGATGTGATGCTGGGCCTGCTGAGTAGAGGTCGTGGACGGCAGCAGCTCGACTGGGACCGGACGGACGAGGTAGCAGGATAGCTCCTTCCTTCGGATGCTCTGGGGCTTGAGATGATTGCATGTCGTGACTTCAAGCTGCTGCCCGCGAACAATGTTCCCAAAGTGATGGAAAATAGGGTTTCCGGCGGTTTGCAACAGAAAGGTACAGAGGAGACCAAGCTGTTGTTGCCAGAGAACAAGACCCAAAAATCGCAAGGAAGCCGGTGTTGTCCCGTTCGTAACAGCAGTAGTTCCAAGTTATAAAATCCTTCAGACTGGTTCCTCCGTCTATCCACTCTGCAAAAGGCCTGATATTTTTGTATTCTCGCCCCGTAGAATTGTACTGCGAAGAAATCCACGAGCCGCAAACAAATGGAGCCTTTCTCTTGTGAGTTTTCGCTCGGTTCGTCGTTCGGCGTTGAGCCTGCGGGGAGGGCGCGATGGAAAACACGCGTTGTGCTATGGCTAAGCCCACGTGCGGGTGACGAGACACACGTGTGTGTTAGCTAATCCAGTTGTTGCTTAGCAAGCATCTCTCCACGTGATGCTCTTGCGCGAACGATTACGTGATGAGAGACGGCGACACGATCGGCGGGTTCGTCAGACAGGCAGTAGCTCAACCTTGCTTCTGGTTGCAACATATCTTCTCTACGCTGAAAGACCATCGCTGTGTGATATACATCTTTCTCTCTCATATAGATAGCTTCTGCAGCGTGATAGACATCAAAGCTCGTTGCCTTGAGGAAGATTGTGCGAAGTTTCTGTTTTTCATCTGTTCGAATCGGAGCTTGGGCCCAGAACCTCAGCCGCAAGCGTGACACCCTACCATACCACAGCGGGAAACATCTTTGCCAGCGTCTTCTCCTCCCACGCTCCTCCTACCACTCGCCAAAATGAAAAAGCCGGCAGCAACGTCGTCATCTGCACACCCCCTGTTTACCATAGCAGAGGAAGGCAGCTTGCCCCCGCCGTCAAAGACACAGGTATGTTCTGTGACGCATTTTCTTTTCCTCTCCTGCGTGACTAATTCTAACCAGCATTCCTGGCCAAACGCGCAGTCACGACCAAGGAAACGCTCACGAAAAGCGCCCCCAACAGTGTCCACCTCTCACCCACACTCCATATCATCCAGAGCCGCAAAACGCACCACCGCAGCAACAAAAACTACGCACACGAAACGCAAAGCACAAGCCGGTGCGAAGACGCACGCGCAAATGTTGCGAACACTGCACATGTACCGGGACTGGGCAGCACACGCTCAGAACCACGTCGTTCCACCGACCGCTGGTCCGCTGGTGGCGGATCTAAACACGCTCGCTGAACGAGTGGACGCCCTGTTGCAGCGGTGGGATAGGGATGTTGCGCGGCCCTTGGCTGAGATTGGTGGTAGTAGGCCAGATGGTACTATAGAACCGGTCGTATCGACTCCTGAAACATCCGTGGACGACAGTAAGCCGCCTCATACAGTGCCAGCGCCTCCCGCGCGGCGCTTGCGTTCGAGGGGCGCCGCGCTAGAAGAACGGCAGCAGGTCCACGCACCTACTTGATTGATGGTCTAATCCACTTGTAAATACCCGTTTGTGCGAATTGCATAGAAATCATGATTGGAAAGAACCCCGCCAGGCTTAAATCAGAGTTCCTTGTGGCCAGCCAATACAAATAAGAGTAACGGTTGAGATAGTCCCGTTCAACAAAAACAAGCAAAGAATTCGATGACTGCGTCATACACAGATTTGCCAATCAAATAAGATGAGGAGAAAACAAAGAACACGACCCTCGGTACACAGCCGCGTACGCACATACACCAGAGTCCCGACTACTACCACTCCGTTGCAGGCCTGGTGCGGGAGTGGTAAACTTCGGGGCAAAAGACAGGGGACAAATAAAGGAAAAACTACTTAGACAAAGAAGGAAGCACAGTTCTGCGGCCCGGATTTGCAATATGAACAGAGTTTTTCTGCAAAAACTAGAAACCCGCTCGCATAGTAGTGGCAAGAGGGTGCGCAGGAAGAGGTGGGAAAGAAAGGTGGAGGTGCCGTGCGTACGTGCAAGTGGAGATTGGCCGCGGTAGTTGGGAATGCCTTCATTTGTCGGCGGTAAAATGGCCTGCCTATCAGTATAGTTGATCACCATCTTACTTTCGACTGCTTTTAATAATTTCCCCGGGGAGCGCCGCCACTTGACTTTCGTGGCTGCTGGGCTCCTGTGCTTCCGCCTTGCATGCTCATGCCAGGTGTGGCAACTCGGGAGCTGTTTCGCGTCATGTTGGGATCCGCCGTCGAGTATCCCGCAAACTGTTGAGCACCGTTGCCGCCACCCTGCGCTGGACTGCCCCCTGCGTAGTAGTTGCCGCCGTACCCGTATTGCTGTTGTTGCTGAGACTGCTGCGTGTTGAACTGCTGATTGGACGGGTAGTTGGAGGCAGTTGTAGTGGTGGGCCGTTGCGCATTTGCAGTGGCGGCTACTGGTCGGCGAGGTGCAGCGTTAGCGACAGCTCCGGCAGCACGTGGACCTGTTGCAGCTCTAATCAAAGAAGAAGGGGTGGACGTCAGTTCCTGATTCCCCCGATTGATTGATTAATTTGGGAAGTCCTCATGAATACGAACCTGTCACCTTCAGCGGCGTCCTCGGCGGGTCTTCCAGATCCAGGAGCTTCCCGTCCTTCTTGCTGTGAATGATAGCTTCTGTTAATATTCCGAACCTTGATGGTTTCGCATTTCGCACCGCATTTACCTGATATTTGACAACAGTCCAATCAAACACATAGTCATAATGGTAGCCTTCACGGATAAAAAGATCCCGAAACAGCTTCCGCAAGTAACTGTAATCTGGCTTGTCATCGAAACGCAACGATCGGGTGTAGTTGAGGTATACGGAAAACTCATTCGGGAACCCCCTGTTGCCAAACAGCGAACGACAATCAGACAGAGGTCCATTTGCGCAATGCAAGATACAAGAACGTACCTGCACAACACTTCTGTCGGCGTTGTCATCTTCTTCTCCATGATCCGGTCGTATTTTTGCTTCTTGGTGGCGGCCTTCAGTCCCTGCCACGGAAGAGCTCCACGGCAGAAATACATGAGAACGTAACCAAGAGACTCAAGGTCATCACGCCTTGATTGCTCTGCGTAGCAAATTAGTAGACGCTAAGCGGTGCGGGAAGCCGTTGTCTGACATACCAACTCCCAAGTGCGTGTTGATACTGGCATAACGCGCAGTCCCAGTAAGATTCTTGTTTTCCTTGTACGGAATATGTAAATGTGTTTTCGGATCGCGATATTTCTTTGCAAGACCGAAGTCGATGACGTTGACTTGATTCCCTCGTTTGCCCAATCCCATCAGGAAGTTGTCAGGTTTGATATCCCGATGAATGAAGTTCTTCGAGTGGAAATATTCAATTCGGGAGATCTGCATATGACGTGAGAATCAATTTGTTGGGTTCATGGCCAAACTGAGCTGTCAGAATACCCACCAGCTGATCCGCAAGAAGGAGGACTGTCTTCAAAGTAAACTTTCGTCCGACAAAGTTAAAGAGATCTTCCAAACTGGGACCCAGCAGATCGATCACCATGCAGTTGTAATCGCACTCAATACCAAACCAACGAACAAAGGGGATTCCGACTAGCAAGTTGTCGACAGTCAATATGTGCTTCGTCTTTCTTTGCATCTAAATCCGCAGTCATACATACCACCACCTGCCAAACTTTTGTACACCTTCGCCTCATATTCTAATTGAGGGTGTTTGGCTTTCACGGCTTCCAGTTTGATGGCGACTTCTTCTCCGTTGATGATGTTTGTTCCTGGACGTGGGAAGCGTTTGTTAATTTTTGGGTCGACAACGGTGTCTTATCAGATCCCCTTCTTCTATGTGTGCTCTAATGAAGAGGTGTCGTGTTTGCGCGGTCTGCTTCCAACCACCTCTTTCGCTGTCGTTATGGTATCACAGCACGTATAAAAGCACATTCTGCGGTAACTAAGCTGCATCGATTTCGTCATCAATGTGCTCCTTGCTTTGTGTTTGCTAACGCCCAGAACAGGCGATAGTTGCACGTACGGTGCCAGGTCCACCGCTCTGCCCACTGCATACGACCTAGTCTTCCGTATACCAAGCGTATCTCCAACCAAAACTAGCAGGGAAACCTGAAAAATCGCCACTAGCAGTCCAGATAGTGATAGTTACCTAAGTAAATGTCACCGAAACTTCCACTGCCGATTTTCCTCCCGATCCTAAATTTGTTTCCGACCCTCAAATCCATAAGAGCATGGGGCGGCGCAGCGTTTGAGTTGCTTTGTGATTGCATGATGCTGACTTCAAAGTATGGGTCTTTTTTGGCCGTTAGATGTCGTGCCGGCAAGAGGGGAGTGATGCTCAGAATGTAAGCGCGCGAAGATGGCCACACGACGATTCTAGAGCAATCCCGTTTGTAGAGCGAGCAGGCCTCGTCGAGCTGACAGAAGATTCCAGTCAACGTCTAGTTTTGTAACGTACTGTGAGTGTCGTGCTAACGATGTTGTGCGCGAAACAACGTGCTGCACAAAATCGCAAGACGGACTTGGTGCGCGCACACTAATCCAAGGTATGTCGCTAGGGACTGGGGCTCACCTCTTGAGAGAGATTTGCAGCGTGGGAACAACGGAAATTGCAATGCAGTGGGGGGGGGGGGACCTGTATTCGCAACAGCAGCCAAGTAAGCAAAAGCGGCGGCGGCGACGTTCGGTTTGTCTGTCTCTTCGATTGTGATTGTCTCTGTCCCAGCCGACACGCAAATGGCAAATCGGGAAAAGGGCCAAGCCAAGGCAGTGCAGGCGTGAGTGGCTGGATCGCTTCTTATTACTGGCTACAACTGGCTTGATTGGAAACACATGGACCACCGCGTGGCTGCTGCGCCGCAACCCAATAGTTGCATGCTTTTCGAAATAAACGGGCTGCAGAGGCTTCCTCGACAGTGGTGTGGGACTTTCTATGTCCAAAATCCTGCGTACAAAACACGTTGACAAAGTTCCGTGACGAGTGGTGCCTCGCGGCTCGAATAAGGACGCGAAGCAGAAGTACTATCCAAAAAATACATATATCAAAATGCTTCAGAAGGCTCTACTTTTCAACTCTACTCAGTTCCAGAACATATTGAAGCTCTTCGTCCTCTGCGGCCCCTGCCCTGCCAGCAGCGGCGGAGTATATACTGGCTTGGCTCAACCGCGGTAGGACTGTTACGTTACCCTGCGATGATCGGCTATTCCGCCCGGACCGCACTGCATACTGGTCTCTCACAGTCTCCCATTGAGCCAAACGCGAATCAGTCAAAGACGAGGAACTGGACCCGGCACTACTTCCATACACGAGGATCCGATCACTCTGATGCTTGGCTAACTCATCCTGATCGTCGTTCGCATCGATAACTTGGACGCGAGGCGGATAGGGCGTTGAAGAGGATCCTGCATCTGTGCCACTGCCGAAAGGAGTATCCGCTGACGTTCGGGGTTGTTCGTCAAGTAGACTCTTTTCCAAAGCCTCCAGAAGGTCCTTGTCCATCGGCTCATTCGCGGTAAGTTGTTCCATACTCATCATAATCGCGTAATCCACCAGTTCGTCCTCCGACAATTTGTGGCCGTGACTGTTTAGAAGCCCGGGACCGTTCAGTTTAACAGCTCGCCGAGTCCTCTGCTCCGCAATCTCCCGGTCATGATCACGCTCCCAACGATCTTCTCGCACATCATCCCGAATTTGCATTCGTTGCTGGTTGTGCAAAATTTGTCGTTGAGTCTTGGGATTGAATGGCCGATGGACACCGTTGGCCCATTGACCAGCGCCCTTCTTCTTGCCCTTGCCGGACGTCGCAGCCCCGCTGTACGACCCGAAATCCCAAGATTTGACGTGATCTCCCGTGGCCACCACAACCTGGTGATGCCCCGCCCAAATACATCGGACCTTCCGTTTCTCGGCAACACCGCCTCCACCAAGAGTCAGAAGGCCATCGTTGCCGCCGCGTGTCCGTCTGACAATCAGTGTCCGAATGCATCGACTTGTAAGAATGTCTATCACTTTGACGCTGCCGTCCATTGCACCTGACACTACTTTGAAGGGGTCTATCTGCAACTGTGTGATTGCGGATCGGTGTGCGTGTACAACCCGAACAGGTCGTACAGACGTCGGCTTAACGTCGGCATTTGCGTCGGACTGTTGAGTAGGTCTCGGCACATCCCAAACGCATACTACCCCTTCCTCGTCGCCGGTCGCCAACAATAGACGATCGTTTCCCGATGCCAATGACTTTGCTGTCGGCTGATCCAGCGATGCCGCAGACACGGTTGCCGAGTGTCCTCCGGAAAAAATTGTCGTAATGCAACCTCTGCGGACATCCCATTGATGTGTGCTTGTCCGACTAGCCGAGTGGACAACTACAACAGCAGAAAAGCTGGCGGAGTCAAAGAAGATTGAGGTAACATTGCCCACATTTGCGCGATCTGGAAAGTATAGCACCCGCGTGGCGGCAATGCTCGTTCCGTTCAGACTTGGCAGAGAGACGGATTCTTCCAAGATTTCGGAGACATCAACTTCCCAGACGAGTACATCGCCGCGTTCGTTGCCTGCCAGGATTGCCTGCTTCCGACCACAAGTCAAAGTTGTGATTGCAGCATTGCTAGGACCTAATCCGGGATATAAGTATCGTATGTTGCGCACAACGAGGTTGCAACATAGGTTACCTGATAGTGTGCGAACGCACAACAGATTCCTGATATCCCAGACTTTGACAGTCCCATCTGTGCCGCCGCTCACTATGGCATGAGGGTAACCTTGCACCCACGCCAAGCACGTGAGGGGTCCGCCGGTATGGAACCCAGTGAACCGCTGGATAACATAGTTGGATCTGTCCTTAAAGTCCGTTACCAACGACAGACCGCCAGACATAGATCCAACTGCGATTCGACGTCTATCCGATAATGAATAAGCACAAACTACGCGATACACTGCTACTGTAGCCCAGTTACCTGTCTAACAAGACACTGGCGACCTTCTGAGGGTTTCGATCATCATTAAAGAAGACGAATCCTTTTTCTACCCTTCCGGTTGACGGGTGGCAGAACGCGACCATTCCTGAAGTCATAGCGTTCAGAAAAGCGCAAGGGAAGTCAAGCCATACGCACATAGCTACCTTTGTCAGTCGAGCCGCAATACATCCAACCATCATCGAAGTTCAGAAAAAATCCATCAATGTTTCCAATACGCGGATCAAATTGGACAATGTGGTTGCCGCCCCGGAATCCTTGTAAAAGCTGGACTCTCTTCAAGTATTCCTTTCGCCAACTGCTTTCCCCTAATCGTCTAAGAAATAAGCACGATTGAGTCAAAAGCATCTAGTACCCTTGACCAGCAAACATGGCACATACCTGACAGGTAAACACCCAAAGTTCAACTCGAAGGCATAACGCCAACAGGAGTCATCAGATATCACCCGATTCCAGCGAGCGCACACCAGCATTGCCGACCGCTGCAATGTAGCGCATGAGCAAGTGAGACTCCATCATGGGGATTCGTCTGAGATATGCGTACCAGCTCCATGTGATCCAAATTGGCCAATACATGCACCAATAGCTCGTCCGGGAGGCGGTCTACGAAACTTGGCCTGCCACGCGGTTAGGCGCCAGCCGCCCTCAGGATTAAATAACGGCGAAGGCTTATTCACCCGTGAAGACTTATAGAAGCTTTCTTGGCCCATGTCTGAGTCACTTCCGTATGCTTGAGCCGACGAAGCTGCCCATTGTGGTCGTTGTTGTGAGTCGCAGCTGATACGATGGCATTCTGACGCGACAGAGTCTCGCTTGCTATGAGATCAGCTGGCGGTGGACTCCCTTGCAATCCTTCAGCCTCCATTGGCACGCCAACAAGTTCGGGACTCTGCTCCCGAGCCTTCCTTGTCACGACGGGGTTTGGGAAGCGGGGAAGAGGATGATCATTGAGCGTCATAGTGAGGTTTGGTGGGCCAGCCATTCTTGATTTAGGATCTTTTGGGCTGCATGGCTGTGCCGTTGATGAGTGGCCCAGTGACCTTCTTTTTGGAAATCCCAACCCAAGGGCGACGCCACCCGCTCCCATCAAAGCACCACATTTTTTCGGCTGTTATCAACACGTTAGCAAACACCTTTGAGGGCTGTTTTACATTCCGTTCCTCAACTTTGAATTGGGGTGGAAAATCATCGAAATGTGAGTCGCGGACGGACGGAGTAACGGAACACATGGCAGGGGAATTGGTGCAGAATGTTTATCCCAACGCAGAACTGTGTGGGATTGCGGCGGATTCGGAATCAGCATTTGCAATATACAATTTCGACGAATAGAGTAGAAGGCCACTTGATTTTGAGCTGGACACCAACCAAGCAATTATTCCTTTGCAGGGCAAACCTTCGAACCCAGAAGCGTCTGGCTGCCGCTGTTCTGAAGTGCGGTCAGCGAAAGATTTGGCTCGACCCTAACGAAGTCAACGAGATTTCCAACGCCAACTCTCGTGAGTATCCGCAACAAATTGCGGTTGAGGATTGTGGGGCTGCAGAGGAAGCTTTAGAGTTGGTTATTCAAATACTTTGCGAAATAGGCCAAAACATCCGCAAGTTGGCCAAGGATGGTCTGATCATCAGAAAACCCGTTGCTGCTCACTCCCGCTCCCGCGTGCGAGAGAGGGCTGCTGCCAAGCGTCTCGGTCGTCACACCGGTCCCGGAAAGAGGAAGGGTACCGCTGGTACGTATATACAAGGCACTCACTTTTTATCATCTAAGCAGTGTTATTAAACGTACTTTATTATTCCAGAGGCTCGTATGCCCACTACCGTCCTTTGGATGCGTCGCATGCGTGTCCTTCGTCGTACGTACAAGCATGTGGAATTTGTCGAGAATCCGATACAAATGGGCTCATAAGTTCGCGAATAGGTTTACTCCGCAAGTACCGGGAATCTGGCAAGATCGACCGACACTTGTACCACGAGCTTTACATGAAGGCCAAGGGTAACGTGTTCAAGAACAAGCGTGTGTTGATGGAGTACATTCACAAAGCCAAGGCTGAGAAGGCTCGTGTGCAGCTGCTCGAGTATGTTTTAGGATGTCGCAAATGTAGTTGTTCCAGAATTCTTTGCTTACTTCTCATCAACTTTAGGGACCAGGCCCAGGCACACCGTGTCAAGGCCAAGGAGGCCCGCATTCGTCGTCAAGGACGATTGGACGCCAAGAAGGAGGCGCTCCGCACCGGAACTGCCACCCAGTAATCGGAAGGGCATATATCACAGTAGGGACCACCTGTGTATTTTGTATTATTTTTTCGAGTCCAATAAATACACTTGCTTCATCGCTGCGCCGTGTTGACATTATTTACAATTGAGTGTAGCAACATGCCTTTCCCCAGCATTCTTTGTGGACTGCTCCATATTTTGGTTGCGTCCCACACTACGTATGTGACTGTACAATGACCTTTACAATGAGTGTGATCGGTTACACTGTCATCCGTATAACCGTTGGCCTGGGTTACACCGTTCTGTGAAAACAAGTCAGTCGTCAATGTCAGCTACATCTCAACACCAACACGTACCTTTGCTTGAACCCATATTTTTTTCGTTCATAAAATAGATCCGTTTTACTGCTCCCAAGATTTACAATTTTCGGACACCCATCTCGCTGTCGCCCAGTAAGTAAAAGTCACACAAGTTATCAAACGCCGTCCGAGGCTCCACTTACGTCTTTCTCTTGCACAACGCATTCTTTGCAGTAGTAAGCGTCCGATATTCCCGGTCCTCCACAGATTACACATCGCCCTTGATAAGAGCCGTAGTTGCATTCGTCACATATTCGCACCAAATCCGCTGGTCTCACATATGAGTCGCAGATCACGCATTTTCCATCGCACTTTTCGCACAATCGTCCGATCGCAATTCCAGGTTGCTTCCGGCAAAAAATAAGATCTGGGTGGTGACGAGCCATTGCACCATGTGGCGATCGACGGCGGAGATTCGGTTGAAGTTACAGATGTTATGGGAAGTTATGGGAATGTCGCAGCTTTTGACAAATGGGCTTTCTGGCAATTGATGACAGTTCACACCCCACGTGACTCTGTACTGTTGCCGCGACAACGCGTTTTCGTAAGCAAGTCAATCATTGCGCTTCCAACTTCTGGAGATCGTTGTCTTGAGCAAAATAGAACCCTCGCCATGAACCAAGTAGTAACTCCAGGGCAACGGCTGGCGAATGCAGGAGATTACCAGGGTAGGTGCTAGATTCACTTTTGTCGTCTTGCTTGTCCTTTCCGAACAAACAATTGACTCGGGCATTGCGCGTTTTAGCTTCGTCCGGTACATATCAAAAGTTAGTATGCGTTGCTACATCACCAGCGCCTGGGGCCCGGAGTGGAGTGGACATGGATTGTTGGCGCTTTGGCGATGCCGGAATGGATCGGCAAAGCACTGACTGAACTCACAAATTGGAATGACGAGACCGGTCCATGATATCGCTTGATGGCAAAACTCGAGCAGAAAGAAGTGTGGGGAAACGTTGTGTGCCGGAGGCCAGAGGAAGAGAAGGAGGGATTGCAGTGGACATCCATTGCCTTGGTTGGAGTTCGTCAACTTTGGAGAACTGTCGCATTGGGCATCACCGTCTCGGCTGCATCCACACGGCTCACCAAGCTTTCGATGTTCTTCAGAGATGATTTCATATATGCCTCAGTTGTGGGACGGACGCAAGTTACGCAACCATCAGTGAACGGCCAGGTAAATCCTTTCCTCTTTCTGCCTTGTCCTCGTGCTGGGTCACCTAATGTAGTTCTGATGGTCAATAGCCACTAGTGTTGACGGTGACCCGACAGAAGGAGGCAAACGCGATACCAGACGTCGGGTCTATTGTTACCGGGAAGATTATACGCGTGAAGCCGCAATTCGCGACAATGAGCATAATGGTTGTGGGGGCTGTGCCGTGCCGCGAAAACTTCCAAGGGGTGATACGAATCCAAGATGTCCGAGCCACAGAACGAGATAAAGTGCAGATCTACAAGAGTTTCAGACCAGGAGATGTAGTGCGGTAGGTTCTTAGCCCATAAATGGTTTGGGTTTAGTCATTTGACAGTCAGACTAGGGCTGAGGTGGTTTCCCTCGGAGATGCCCGAAGTTACTACCTGTCAACTGCGGACAACGAGCTCGGTGTCATCTTCGCGCAGAGCATGGCCGGATTCACCATGATACCAATATCATGGGAGCAAATGATATGTCCGAAGACCAAGGTAAACCTGATTAAGCAGAAGTGAAGCTTTGACGACCCCTATTTACCCGATCTATTTGTAGGTCATGGAGTATAGAAAATGTGCTAAGCCAAATGTGTAGCTAATTGTATATAAATATGTGAAAACTTCCGATATGATAGAGCATGTCGCTTGCGCATAGTGTCAACATCATCAGAGACCTTCAATGGTTGTTTCACGGGAAGAATGTTATGCTTTCCTCTTCCACGCCTGATGGCGCTTCTATAGCTTTGATTTCTTCTTTAAAGTGCTTCCGGAGAGCGTTTCTCACCGCCTACGAGAGAGAAGTCAGCACATCGTTCTCTGATAACAACCACTCCTGGATGACATACCCTTGATTCAGCCTGCTCGCGGCTACTTCCGTAGCCGTCACCGAGTTTCACATCTCCCTGGAAAAGCCCAACCATATATATCGCGGCTGGTGTGCCCCCTCCGGCCTCTCTTAGTATGCTGATAACCAAATTGATGAGGTCAGATATGAAGTTCCCGAAGAATGTAAAGGTACAAGAAATTACCGTGCGACTGGTCTTTCCCTTTTTGATGTCCGCACGATCGCATCAAGAAGTGCCTTTGGATCCGCCATTTTTGTGTGTATGCTGGCGTCGATCGGTCGCGAGAAAAAGTGTTCCACAATGAACTCCTTCGCAGCTGCAGCCCCCTGATCCAGATACAGCGCCCCAATCAGCGCTTGAAGGACAGATGAGGTGACTTTGTTGTCGGCATTCCCAATACTCTTTTCCGAAACCTGCGGGCGCACATGTTTAGAAGCAGTTCGGACACTGGACCTGTCCACATCTTTTGCATACCTTCCATCGCATAACCTTTGGTATGCCAACCTTCCGCCCAACTGCCTGAAGAGCCTCTGGACCAGTCAATTGCTCCACAACGCTATTCACGGATTCCGCTGGGATGTCGGGGTACGTGGTATGCACATGCTCAGCGGCGTACATAGACAAAACTTTATGTCCTGCAAATATGCGACTAGTACGTAAGACAACACCCGCAACCGACAGTTTCCTTTCGTGCATTCACATACCAAGGAAACTTAACCGATCATTTTGTGTGTCGCTGTTCTTCAAGAAGGAGGAATGTGTAAGAGCGTCAGAGAGAAGCTTCGAGTTGGTGAGTTGTAATCCATTTTGTTGAGCGAAGGTCGAAAAGGCTGCGCTCTCGGCCGGGGAGAGGTGTGTCGCGGAGGTGGTGTATGATCGAAGCGGGGTAAGGAGTGGCCGTTGGCATGACCTTCGTAGCAATGGCTGCCGCGAGGATAGGAAGAACGAACGCATGACCGTCGGAGGGTGGACAAGGATATAACGCAGGCCTGACACAAATGCGGAGACGCTTCGCTGATTGGAACTGGAAGTCTGAATTCGCAGTTTTGCGTTGTCGACTTTGCAAGGTCGACTGGCCAAACTTTCATTTGCTCACCTCACGTTGCCATGACCGCGGGCATCACCGTCGAGACCGTCGAAATGGTAAATTGCAGAGCCATTACATTTGACATTTGTACCAACGACACATAGACAATGGTTGCTGTTTCGGCAGAAGAGGAGTTTGGGGGCCTCACGGCGCTGGAGCGTCTGCGGGAATTGCAAAAATTGGTGAGGACGCCTTTTGAATCGCGATGCTTGAGGTCTTGCTCACGAGGACACCTTTTTCGGCTCTCTAGCATCCTGACACATCCCTGAGGTAGTACAACGACATCCGGGTCTCGATAGCTGTGAGAGACTAATTCATGTGGATTTTTCTTGTCAATAGTGTCATTGTTGTAATGGTAGGGCCTTCACCACGCAGAACGGTGCTGCGTCCCCCCAACTTATAGTTAGTTACCTTGGTGGATAGGCTTTAGTGAACATTATGAGCGACTACGACCGTAAGCTGGGCGAAAGAATGTGATACAGAGCTCCCCACTTATTGATGAGTTCTAAGATGTCAAGTCCATCATGGAATACTCGAGATATGCCACACGAGCCGCCAACGCTTTCAAGAGCCTGCCTGACAAGAAAGCGTCCATGATTGCTGGCGCGGATCTTTTCGTTGACATATTCTCTAAGCATAGAGCCTCTAGTGACGCCTCCAGCCGCAATGTAAGCCCTCATTATCGTTTCGTCGCATCGGTATTCTTACATCTGGCTAAAATCTGCTACTTCAGGTCGATGACTGGAAGAATGAGATTAAAGACGAGTGTGCGCAGCAGCTTGAACAGTACAGAAACTATCGGGAGAAAGCCGCGGACAAGGGCTTGCCCTTTGTCAAAGATGACACCGTGATTCTTGTGCACTCCTATTCAAGGGCTGTCATGTTGCTTTTGCGAAAAGCCCACAACAGCAACAAGCGGTTCAAAGTATTTGTGACCGAAACCAGCCCCACGTCGAGCGGGTGAGCCAGTGCCGTATTCGAGTGCGCCATGCGCCACTGGAATCTCATGATTGGCGATTCTTCTCCCAGAACTAAAGCCGTCACTGAACTGAGAGCGTCCAACATTCCAGCGGAGTTGATATTGGATGCAGCGGTTGGTTTTATCATGGATCGCGTTGACATGGTTATTGTTGGGGCGGAAGGGGTAGTTCAGAACGGGGGCATCATCAATCAGGTGACGCTTCGCGGAAACCTCAGGTCTCAGAACCGTGTCTCATGCAAGAACCTTTCCTAGATTGGGACCTATCAGATTGCCGTCGTCGCCAAGGCCGCGAATAAACCGTTCTATGTTGTCACTGAGCAGTAAGTTTCATTCGGCCTCATAATTCGACGTATGCTCCTTTCCCGTAGTGGTTTAATGGGCATCATCTTCTCATAGATACAAGTTTGTTCGCCTCTTTCCCTTGAACCAAAACGACTTGCCAATACCACTCCCTTCGTACTTTGCCAACCCTGACGGAGACACCATAATCGTAAGTGCTTGCCTGATCTGGAGGCAAATTTGGAATAATGACACTGAACTGTTTCCTGTGCATGCAGCCACGAAATCCAACTATAGACTACACTCCTCCGGAGTACATCAGCCTTCTATTCACCAACGTTGGTGTTCTAACGCCAATGGGTGTGAGCGAAGAAATTGTGAAAAAAATGTTGGCCTGATGTTCTGCACATATTCATTATAATCATCCATATCCCCGTCAATCATGATGTCATTTTTTACAGCAGTTCAACGCCCATTGCAGACCCTCTTCCACTCCCTCGCCCGATTTCGCTGAACAAGGTTGTATTTGCCAGTTGCGATCTCTGATTGCGTTTAAGTTCAGGCCGGTTGCAATCTGGTGGTTGCAGATGTTCGTCACATCGCCATTTGATGAAATGAACACAAAACAATGCACCCACCTCATCTCCGGGCAGCGCGCTCACCAGATCTTGCTTGTTAGCGAATACTAGCAATGGGACTCCAGCAAGTTTGTTTTCTTCTAGCAGATTGTGAAGCTCCTCTCCGCTGATGAAGGTGAACGGCAACCATATTTGATGTGAGTGGGGGCCCGGTGGCAATGCTCGGTGGTGTCACAAAACAGCAGCTGCTCTCTTACGTCTCTTCGAGTCTCCGGCGATCAGCACTGTCAATTATGTATATCTAGAGCACATGCCATTGCGCGGTGAGCGCCACGTTCCCAAAGCTGTCCTAAACGTTTGCAAGGCGGAGAACCCCAGCTTGGGAGCTTCAAATTTCACCTACTAGGACGTCCGTGCTTTCAAAGTAGTTTCTCCAATACGGGCGAATCGTTTTCTGTCCTCCGATATCCCACACGTTGAGTTTCACGCCTTCGACCATAACACTCTTGATATTGAATCCCTGCGTGGGCTTGATCTCGGTGATATCTTCTGAAGCCAGTGACTTTAATATTGTGGTTTTGCCCGCATTGTCCAGTCCCAGAAGCAGAATCCGGAGATCTGTTGGACTGCTCCGAAGCCGCCGAAGGAGTGAAAGGAGTCCCTGCAATGATGACGGGCGCATTGAGCCATCGGCGTGCTTGCATAGTTTCTGCTGGTTGCGGAGACTACTTCCCAGTTTCACGAACTTACCATCGTTTGGTTTATGAATGTGTGGTGCAGAATCTTAGCAAGTGAAGGACCAACGCGTTCTTCGTAAGTCGCGTACACGACGCGTCCGTTGATAATTAACTGTAAGTAAGCAAGCGTGAACCGCCCCGGAAAAGCGCTGGTCAGTCGGTTACGTTAACCGTTACGGGATCCATGTCTTGTCAACACAACAAATGCAAGCGGACATCGATAAAGGCAAGCCTGGCCATGTCGTCAAAAAGGAGCGAGAAAAAGCATGGGAAAGAAAATGAAAAAATTGAGGTGTGAAGTGCACCCAAGGGGATTCGAACCCCTGCCTCTTGCGAGATCGGGACTTGAATCCGACGCCTTAGACCAACTCGGCCATAGGTGCTAGTGTACAACGTTTGATTCGATGCGGCCTGTGAGCCAATAAAGTATTGCATACGGTACTGGCTGAGGTCCTGTCATTACCGTATTGTCAACGCGTCAGACCAGATCGAACAGAGGCCATGCCTTTCTAAACTCCAATTTGCCAATGAGCCAACGAGAAGAGTACTCTAACACCTTCAAGTTTACTTCGATCCCCTCCCTATCCGCACTGTCAGCCAATCCTAAGAATGTTCAATCCACGTTTCTGAAGATTTCCAGTCACCATGTCTCAGGTCTTGACGAGGCAATTATTGAGAAACAGGTTGAGTTCACCTTGGATATTCTGCCACCATCTAGAGGGCTATAACTGGTACATTTTCAGCCGGATGTAGCCTTTTCCGACGTCCTGGTCATCCATGCAGGCTCTAGGAATTTGCGCTTGGGTCGCGCCTCGGATGCTTTTCCGAAAGAAGTGCCACACTTGATTGTTCGCAAAGTGTACTTGCGTGAAGAACCTGGCGCAGAGAGCAAAGCTCCTATAGACATGTCTGCCGTGTCAGACTCATTCACGGAGTTCATTCGTTACGAAACCGAACTGTTGGCGCCCGTTCAGGAAGATTTGAAGCAGCGCATGCGCGAGCAGAAGATTAGGTCGGTGCCTAATGCCCATAGCCAAGTAGTAGGATACAACGAGCAAATCATACCGGAAAGCATTCCAGACCATAACGATCCATACAAGATCGACTGGACTGAAGTCACTGACGAGATGAATCACATCGTAGGGCTAAAGGTATCAATACGTCAAGAGCACTAGAAATGATAGAGGGCCTCGTCTGACATGATTGTACAGGCACTTCGGTTGGCAAGTCTCAAAACTACACAAACAAGCGCTGCACCAGGTCGGGAATATCAATTTCGTGCATTTTACCCAATTCAGCATGGCTTGTTGAACGTGAAGGATTACACTTCCGCAAGAGCGTGTATGGCCGACATGCAAACGATCTGGACAGAGAGCATAGAATCTGAGTTGGAGATACCAAGAAAGGAGTTCCCGTCATATAATGTCGTGTGGGTTGTCCCGGATCTGTTTAGTAAGGTTCACTTGCGTGAGGCTATCACTATGCTACTTCAAGAAATGTGCTTTCGCGGTGTGACGGTTCTTCAAGTGGGTACGGGCAAATGCGCTCAGGATCGTCCAGTGAATTTGATCGTGTACTCAATGGCAATTCTGCTTCCATTCTTACAGGAATCCGTGGCCGCCACATTTGGAGCTGGAATTACGACGGCGTGCGTTCTAGACATCGGCGCTCAGAAGACCAGCGTCGCGTGTGTTGAGGACGGGATGTGTGTGGCCGCCTCTCGGTAAGAACACACGTTATGAAGATAACTTGCGACGACGAATCTAAATGCGTGGAAATCAGTGTCAATCTCAAATACGGAGGCGATGATGTAACTGCATTTTTGATGAAGCTCCTGTCAGGTAGCTCATTCCCATACAAGGATTTTGACCCAAAATTGCATGCATATGATTGGCTCCTTGCGGATGAATTGAAGGAAAAGTTCTGCACGTTTCATGAGGTTTGGACCTGAAAATGCTTTAGCTCACAGGCTCATGGACCATAAGTACTCATTCCGACTGATAGTCAGAGATGATGGTGAACCTTTGTGATTTCTATGTCCGGACACCAGATCGACCCACATCCCTCCATCGGATGAAAGTGTACGACGAAGTTCTGCTGGCGCCCCGGGTAGGTAGCACCTTTCATTCACAGTCGGTAAACACTAATGGCATCTCGGCAGGCATTGTTCCACCCCCAGGTCATCGATTTTGGCAAGAAGCTGAAGCATATAGCGTTTGAAGAAACGTACCTTGATATTGACGCCGAAGAAGAGGGGAACGGTGACGAATTATCCTCCGAGGCGATGGCTGCTAATCTGGTTGCCTATCGGACATACATACAAAGTCCCGACAAGTTTACAAATGGCCACTTGAAGCGCAAGCAATCGGATAGTCTCAATGTCGAAATGGTGGATGCAGCACGAATGATGTCTGGATCAACCACACCGGAGCGGTCCAAGCGATTGAAGAAGGACGCAGGAGGCGGCTCAGATGCAGATGTCGTGCTCATCGTGCATTTGAATGCCACAAAACCTGACTCAACAGGGAATGTTAATAACATCCTGGAACCACAGCCAGAGGATGAGGCAATGCGGGATCTGCCGTTGACGCATTTTCTTCGACGGAGACGGGCGATTGGCATGTTGAAGGATGTTTCTATGCCACTGAATGATGCCGTCGCACAGTCGTTCAGCCTTTACGCGAGCTCCTATCCGGAAGCTAAGGAAGCCGAACTGGAAAGTCGAATAAAGAAACTGTGCTCATCGATTCTGGTCGTCGGCGGAGGCGCCTTGATAACAGGGCTGGGGAAGCAACTGGAAGTACGGGTGGCAGCTGCACTGCAGGCCACCGTTTTGAAGAAAAGACTAGATTCACTGTCGTCAAACAACTTTACGTCAGCGCTTATCCCTCGCGTGCTGCAGAATCCGCGAGATATTGATTCCAGGGTGCTGGTGTGGAAAGGTGGTGCTGTCTTCGGGAAGCTGGATATGTGTAATGATCTATGGATCCGCAGGCGGAACTGGGAAAATGGCGGCATGTCAGGCAATATTGCCAAGTTGATGTTCCCTTGGGATTGAAAATAGGCTTGCAAATGCTGTAAAAATAACTATACTGAACGCTGCCTATTCTGATCCGCGTGGCATTGGGCTGGCTATCCTACTTCTTCCTCTTCGTTGCTGGTGCACCGGATCCTTCATCAGTTTCCTGTTTTCGTTTACCTGCTCTCGGACTTGGCGGTGACTCAACATCCGAATCTTCGTCCGAATTATCAAATTTAATATGCGCGCGAGAAGGAAGCTCGCTGTTGTTCACAGAGCGCATGTCGTGGTCCGCAGGATCCTGCCTGACATCGTGACTCTTAACGCCGGCTGTTGATCGACCAGATGTTGGAGCTGAGTAGGACACAGGCGGGTGAGTCTGATACCAATGCTTCTCTTCTTGGCGTCCCACAATCCTTTCCCAGTAAGCGGTTTCTTCGTCGCCTGCGTGCTTGAACGTTATTGACCATGATTTTGCTGAGTGGCAACAACGCAATTAACGCTCACCAGTCAGTAATTCGAATTTGACATTCGGCAAGTCGGCCTCTTCCAGTTCCACTGGTTCGTCTGTGGTTCTACCTTGCAGATCAGCCGATTCGCTAGTGTCATTTGAGGCATTCTTCTTTTTCTTTTTGCTCTCACAAAGAGTGCCACAATCGTATGCATGGGTTTGAACCACGTACTCATTAGTAAAATACGTGAACGCGAGTCGAGCTCCGTGAGGCGTTTTGAATCGTATGAATCCCTTTATTGAGACCTTTTGAGTAAGGATGCCAATGCCATCGCAAGCGATGTGACTTACATTGTTCTCTTTTGGTGAAAAGTCCACGAATGTTACGGGTGCGATCATTTCGAAAAGGCGCTATTGAATATGGACCGCTCAATATAGGAAGAAATGGAGGACAAACCGAGTCCAGACTTGTAGTTACCTTGATGATCTTCGTGTTTGTACCTCGGAAAACATCAGAGAATCGTCCTACAACCTTACTTTGGTATTGTGCTGTTTGCCAACCCGCCTGATTTCGTGTATGTTCTTGCAGCTGCTGTGTCCTCACGCCAAGGAGAGTTTCGTAGTTATTTGTTAGTTCTATCCATTGAGATCTAGTTTCAAGGGTTAGCCAAATTGAGGAGAGGAACTTTAGATTGCCACATACTTTGGCATCACTCTTATGTGCCCGAGTTTATCGTCGTGTTCAATGTCGTCCGTGAAAGACCTCAAATCCGAATCATTCGCAAGTTCTTGGAATCTTGAGCCAAAAATGTCCAGTGCTTTCGCGACAGTGTCTTTGTGATCAAATACCACAAACGCAAATTCTGAGCGTGGAATGAGCGCTTTGGGTGGCAAGATGACCTTTGCCACAGGCCCGGCAACAGTGAAAGCAGCCCTCAAAAGCTCGCCATTGGCTTTGATAGGGAGATGATCCTGTATTACATGGCCTTAGCGAGACTGTACGGAAGACACTGCGAGTTACCTTGGACATACAACATAAATACTGCGAGAGTCCTGCTCGCCGAAGTCTGGTACCGGGGTTCTCCGTCGAACACTCTTTCCGTCATCACTGATCTAGATACCACATGCCCTAAGTTAATATATCCAATAGGAGTGGAACACACGATGCAATTACAACCTCCAAGGTGGGAACATAAGTGCGCACAGCATGGGCCACAACGGCCTCATCATCCGTGCCCACCTTCCTGCTCGTGAGAACCCGGATGGGAATCCCTTGAAAGATAGTAGATACATGTTAGGTGCAAGGTCTGGGAAGTAATATGGAGTATGCACTCGCGGAATAGGCAAGACACCATAGTGAGAAGCACTCACATCTTCCTTCCAATTCCGATATCATTTTTGTAACTCCCCTATCATAAGACAAGGCATCATCTGTGAAGAACTGTGCAATCGTGACACTGAGCTCCTGTTCTCTGGATTGGAACGAGGGGGTTTCTGGCTCTTTAGCCATGGCAGCGGTCTTATAGTGAGTGGGGTGCAGTGTTCAACGAGGTGCGAAAAAAGCTGCGAAAGTGTCAGAGGGAGACGCCCAGCGCGCTCACAACTCACCGTCGCCCAACCTGTCAGTTTCCTCGACTGGTCATCTCACCTTGTTACCCCTGCCACACCACTTGTCCCGGCCCGCCGAGCTTCCCGAACTTGCGATATACATTTGTTGAATCTGAACTGTTATCAGCAGGAAGGGACAGGGGAGAACCATGGAGTCTTACCCCTTGGAGTATGTCCTACACCACGTTCCGCTCATGGCTGTGTCAGGGCTTCTGGACACGGAAGTCCTTGGAAACAATGACGGGATGCTTCAGGAAGATGCTGGCGGCTCTTTGAGAAAGTCGCTTCTGTCCGTGCTGATGTCGAAGAATAATGCCAGTATATGGGACGCGGCTGCAAAGAAGGAGGCCCCTTTTTTTCACGTTACTGTACTCGACAAGGTATTGGCAACGGACAACCTTCTCATGATATAGCAGTGTGTGGAATGCAACGCTATCTGGATGCTCCGCGCCACTAGTACTCAATGGATCTTCTGTCTCCACTTGACATTAGACCCATGTGTTTCCACCAAGGAGATCTCCACGAGCAACACCCGCACAGCACTCCAACTTATCTCCCCTAAATCCCATATCACCACTGCATCCGGACGGCATCATGATACCCGCGTGGATACAGCGTCATAAGGAGACCCGGCCCTCTGTTGTGGTCGGTTTCTATGATTTGTGGGAGCGTTCGGAGGCTGTTGACAGCTCGGATCCTCTTGGTGCCCAGCAGACTCTTAGCTTAGAGCGAGAGAGAGACCTGATACTTTGTTCCGAGGTCATGGAAAAGAAGTGAGTTGATTACAGCTTTGAGCGGAACATATGCGTCGCGGGATCCTTAAAATCTTCGTAGGCGGAATACAGGGGAAAGAGGGATCAAATTTGCAATTGTCATTACGTTACAAGCTAGTCGGGGTGGTGAGCGATTATCAAACATCCATGTTTTTAGGCAATGAAACTGACAAGTCCTGTTGCAGACGACACTCATGTGGAAGAAAGATTAGCTTTTATTCGCCGCACTTGCAGTCTAGACAACAAGTCCCTTTTTGTTCTCTTGGCACAAAATGCCGACCTGCAACTGTTTGTCACCATGTATGTATTGCGCCATGCTTCGCTGCGTCATGAGGTTCCGCGCTCAATGTTGCTTAGAATGCAGAAATCACTATACGAGCAATCGGCAAACTACTATCGTGATCATGACAAACGCATTCGAAAAAAGAAAGCACGTCTCCCGCCAATATCGGCCATGCGCGCTACCACCTCTCCCACCTCGGCGAATATCCCGTCCTCTACCGGGACGCCCGCCAAACCCTTGCCTCCAGCAGGTTGGCACCTCCGATATGAGTTTAAACTAGGCGTTTTCGCGGAATTCCGGCAAGACGTTGAGGCCGCCATAAAGTACGAAGATAGAAGGAGCTGTTCCCACTCCCATGTGTTAACCCATATCTCCTGCAGGCACTACGAAACTACGTATCATTTGTTGATAGAACTTATGCACGCTGCCATAGGCCCGAATAGCTGGCCACCCATGGCCCAGGACTTTCTTCAGCCTTTCACAACACGGTGGACAGAGGCCCGAACTTTGGCCGATTGTGTCAATCTCAAGGTTCGTGATATCATGCCTTTCATGCCTGGGCTTGTCAATACTGATGGCAATGGTTCATGTTCAGATCTGCAAGTTACATCTGTACACAGATCGTCCGGTTCCAGCATTGCAGCAGCTGGATAAGCATATCTCAGCCTGCAAGATGTTCCCGGAATTTGTTGGGCGTCCTTCAACCGAAGAACAACAAGGAGTCTCCTCCGGCATATCGAAGCTCGGTAATCTCGCTGGAGGCGGCTCGTTTGATTATTGGGCTTGGGTCTCAATCCAGTAGGAATTGATTTTACTGCGGTTACCAGTGAAGAGTGCGTTTTCTGATTCTGCTTGAGAAATAGATACCGAGTTTTTGGAGAGTTGATTGAGCTTGCAACGGGGAAAATTGGATTGCGGCTACCGTTTCCTCCTCCTGGAGCAATATCTGCCGTCAACACAGGAACTGGCCAAGCACAGTCGTTCCTGAATACAATATCGAACACGAGCATGAATGCGCTTACAGGAGGAGATATGCCGGCTGCGCAATTCACCCCGTCCAGCGCTACAAGTCCTTCCCTCGTAGTACAACATGCTGGTTATTACTACTTCATCGCTGCAAGCTGTGCCGAGGAACGATGGAAGAAATTTAGAGACGCTGAGAAAGTAAGAAGCTCCTTGCTGAGAGGCCACAATATCATTCACGACCCGCGTGGACGTATTCCTGTGCGTAGACTAAAGTTACACTCAGGCTATCACGTCAGCCCCGCCGCCCCCTCCATCAGCAGCAACTGGCGCTCGAGCTGGTCACAGTCGAATTTATGGTATGAAATGCTACTGCCACCATACTCTGGCCTGTTTCTGGAATTAACCTGGTCGGTCTGTCACCTCCAGCGGATATCCCCTCATCACCGTTTTCCCCACTCATGTCTTCCACATCGACTCATCCTCAGAGTTACGAGTCATCGCTTGGCTCGGAGCGAGATGTTGATCATGCCACCTTTGTGATCGAATTGCTCACAAAATCATACGAACAGTTTAAAAAGCATCGAGCTGGGCGCATGACTCTCTTCCTCGCATCTGAGATTGCTAGGGTGTATGAGCAAAGCGGAAAGTATGAGATGGCTCTGAAGTTCTTTGAACGCATCGGCAAAACGTACAGGAAGGAGCATTGGCCGAGTGTTCTGCGAGATGTTCTTCGATCTAGTGCTCAATGTGCGCGCACTCTGGGACGCTGGGAAACCGTGGCTGAGTGCCTGGTCGAACTTCTGAATGAAAGAATGTCGAAACCCGGACCAGATGGGGAGTCCGAGCGGAAAGCAGTATTGCAAGAGCTTCTCAGCGTAATTCGTGGCGAAGGCTCAAATCCCAGCAATGGCATCAAAGTCATTGTCGACATGGACCAGCTGGAGGGATTTCTGCTATGCACGGTACAATTTCGAAAGCACAGTACATATGTCGGGGTTGCCGCTCCATTTCAGATCTGTTTGAAGGCCGCGTCTTCAAAGTCCCCACCTGTCGCCATTCGTATCTCACGGGTTCAAATCGCATTTTCTGATAGCCGATTTGATCACGTTTTTTCTGATTCAAACGCTGATGGCATCGCAAAGGCCCGGGAAATCCAATGGGTGGATTGCACTGATTGCAGTCTTACCACTGTTGAGGAAGGCCGCGAAGTCTACTCAAAGGCGATCGATTTGGATTTCCAGCCCGGAATGAGCAAGGTTCTGGAGGGTACTGTTACACCTGGGGAAGGAATGGACTTAAAGATTTCGGCTGTATCCATTGTTGTGACTGCCGGGGAAGGGTCTCTCATTCTGGTCTACAAGATTGGAGAGCGATCTGAAGACACCAGTACCAGGCGAAAATGGTATAGTGGTGATGGCGACGAGGCGGGGATCAATCGTTGGACGATGTTAGACGGATCGGGTGAACAATCAGTCCTGCGAGTAATCAGAAAACAACCGAATCTCACCATACAGCTGAATCACGCACCTCCCGGACTGATAAACGAAGAATACGAGGTTGACGTGGAGGTTGTCAATGAAGAATTTGAGGACGTCGAGGCATTCCTCGATGTTGAATTTAGAAGTTCAGGGGCAGATGGGCTGGATGCCACAAGTTACATAAAACAGCAAACGAACCACTTGGAGAGCCCAACACTTCCAGGAAACGATCACAACGCCATCAACCTCATTCATCTGGGGGTGATACCAGCACATGCCCGAGTTTCCCGTCGATTTTGGCTTAAATGTACGGAGAATGCTGGGGAACGGGTCATGTACAACATTGTGAACTACCGTTCCATTAGCCGTACTGCCACATCTCCCACGAGTCCTGAGAAGGCGACACCTGCCACCCACCCAGAATTCTTCTTCCGCAAAAATGAACCAGTACGGATACCATTCGTGGCCCCATTCACCCCCGAATTTAAAGAGACAGTGGAGTTTGGAGCTCCCTTCGACGCCGGGGAAGCTGGACTCTTCTCCGCTCGAAGTCAGGATGGGAAGCTGGACATGATGCATCTCCGCAATATCGGGCTGAAGATTGTATGCCCTGGTCCTTGGGAACTGGAAGTCACTGAAGTCATGTTCACACAGGCGATCGATGAGGTATGAATTCCGTTTTATACAGCATAGAGTTTTGTCGAAATGCTTACTTGGATCATCATCTGGATCAGACCGTCGGAGTACGTAGTGTTCAAGTAGCACCCGTCACGAACACGAGCACATCCAATCCCAATGGAGAAGGTAGTGCAGCTTATCGATTTGGTCCGTTTCTAAGAACCCTTTATGCTAACCACTGATGATCGTCCCAAGTGTGGAAAGCTGGATATGTTCACAGCCGAGTGTTCCGAGTCGTTGCCGCCATCGATCCAATGGCGGAGGTGTCTCCGATACCCCTGGGCGAAGTAGGCGTTCGGTGGCGAAGGTGCGCGTCATGTCAGTGATTGATGTCTGCTACTTGCTCTAACTTGTTGAGCTTTTAGGAAAGTGCCAAACCGAAACAGCACCTCCTGGGTTGAGACAAGAATATGTCTACCGAAGCTGAAAATTTCTCATGATTCAGTTTGCGCATGCATTGGTAAGTCAAGGGGCGGGTTGTGACTTTAATGAACACGCCACTCATATTAAAGTTCCTTGTTCAGATATTCCTCCCTTGATCTTTTACACCGAGCCCTTCACCGTAACGTACACATTATACAATCTATCCTTGGCCACACACCATCTCTCGATGAACATGGAAGTCACGGATGGCTTTGTTTTCAGCGGATACAAGCAAACTCAAGCACGATTACTACCGTTAAGTTCCATGGTCGTAACCTACAATTGCGTCCCCATAGTTTGTGGGAAAACCACTCTGCCAAAATTGAAAATCTCCATTATGGGCGAAGGAGCGGATTTGACTAAACATGGCCCAGGTCAGGAAGTCACTGATCTACGGGTCAGAGGTGGGGTGGACAGTGGGGTGGGGACCGCCGGAGAATTGATAGCCTTCGTAAGGCCAAGAAACTCATAGATGCAGTATAGCTGGGTGTTGTACATAAATGAATTTGCAAATGCTACATAAATAAATCTTCGATATGATATCATCTATCCGAAAGCAGTTCGCTTGCGTCCTCTTCTCCGCACTGTCGAGATTGGTTGAGTGATGATTCGCCCAGCATGGGAGGGCATGTGTGACTGACCTTCTTCCAACTTTTTCAGCACAATCTTTCCACCCTTTGAGCTTCTGCCGTAGTGCTTCAGAATTGTCTGGAACTATAGTATGGTCTTAATAGTCAATTCACCATTTTCCTTCCTCACAGTCGTTTTACACACCAGCCTGTCGGTGTCGGGATGGGTACTTATCAATGCTCTCTCAAGCACATAGAGATCTACAGCTTTATCCTCAACCATTGAGGAGACCGCGCTCAACCCAAAGTCGATCATAACCTGCAAAACACAGTCAGCTTGGCTCCTTTCCGTACACCTAAGTGCCAGTACACCAAGTCCTACCACTGATTGTGATTCCGTGCGAATCATCATGTTTGATGTTGTAAGGTCCCCATGCACGATGTCCAGATCATGCATGATCCCCAAACTCTTCCCTATGCTTTGTGCTAACTTGATTTCTAAGAAAAGTAATATCAGAGAGTGTTGAGAGGTCTTCAACGGCGATCTATGGCATATACCAATGTCTTCAACCAGCTGACCCTGACTGCTGATGAAATCACGGACACTGGTTCCGTCTACATATTCCATGTAAATCGTGCTGGCTTTCACGTCGACGAGGTATACGGTGGGGGTATCGACACCAGCGCGGCGCATACGGTGCAGGCAGCGGGCCTCCTACGTTCATTAATCGCAATTAGCGTCTTTGCATAGGATTTCTCAATATGCAGCCGGACCTGTATGACCCGCCTCGTCGTCAGTTTTTCGTCTAGTATTGGATGTCTATACGACTTCTTGAAGCGTTCCTTCACTATCGCCGGCCGACCAGGAGCAAACGGCATTTTGTAAACTCGCTATGTTTCGTATAAGTGGGGATTCCATTTTGCAGATTATTGCGACAGAATTGTTACCGCTTCAGCGCCTTGCTTGATGAGAACTGCTTCTCCTATGGAACTCATTGCATGTCTATGATTGTGCATGAACTCGACGTTTCCACAAGCGAAGGAACCACGTTCCCATTTGATGCTCTTCGACCACGTGATGATATTTCATGCTATCGATATACGAACTGTGTATTTACAAGGGGGTTGTGTGATAATGTCATTGAGCCTCGGCGTCATTAGATCGACCATCATCCATCTCGGATGTGACTTCTACACCGGTTTCTCTCGGCTCAGCCTTTGCATTGGATTTTTCAGCTTTCACCTGCACATTATCATCCTCTACTAATGACGCCAATTGTAACATATCTCGCCTCGATCGCTGATCTGGCTTCAGCTGTGCAAGATGTTGCACAACACTGGCCTTTAGCTTTGGGGATCGTTTGAGTGCATCCATAGCCGGTGGTCGTGGAAGACTTTGCAGCAGGTGTATTGACGCGGGGAACATCATCTATTCAGAGGGGAAATGACGGGGTCAGTCACGGCGCAAGCCACAGAATCACGTGGCATCTCCGAAACGGTGATACGTAAGCAATTCGACGTGTCGGTGACGGGTTCAGCAACCCAGCATGTATTGCTCAACAAGGGTACAGATACAAGGGGACGCCCAGAAGGATTTCTCCACAAACCACAGATAATCAACCACAATCCCACCACATAATAGACTTTCCAATCAACAGCAGGAATGAAGGCATGTCGCGTACTTACTGTGCAACATCGGACAAATCCATCCCAGAGCTTGGGCATAGTCCAAACCTTCTTGTTGATGAGTTTCAACAGTATGTTTGCCACAAAGCTGACCAGGCCAGAGTATTGGTTGACACTTTGGATGACTGTTCTCATGAAAAGCGTTGGAAGCTTCGATTGATCGACCAGCTGTTGAAGAACAACGGCAAGAACTTCTTGCTTGAACACCGTTTGGCAGGAGAAACAAATATTCGTGGCTGCACAGAATGCTCAGTTAACTTGCTACGGTAGGAGAGAGTTCAAAAACTCCCACAACATACCTTCTACGGCGCGTTTCAGACCAACAACGTCGTCCATGTTATGCAAGGCAACAAGAAGCTCTGATGGCGACAAAGGTGAGCCAGCTCCTCCATGATGGGCTATGGCAGAGCGGTCTGCTCCAGCCACAGTAATAGGACACGCGCCAGTAGCGGATGCCGCGGCATTCATAACGCTCGGGCTGTCAACAAGGCGCAAAAATGCGTCGCGAACCACTTTCCGTTGAGGTTCTGTGCCGTCTAGTAATAGAACTATCCGTGAGAGGTGTTGTAGCACCTCATTCTATAAAGGGCGAGAAGGAATTGATATGATGCGGACTTTGAAGTTTCCAAAGCAAGTGGAGACTAACCCTATCAAGCCCAGATAGAACGGGTATCAAGAACCTGGCATCCAGATTCTTCTGCACAAATGCATTGCGCACTAATCCAACTAGTTGCGCGGATGGCAATTCCTTTTCCGTCATTGTGATTAGAACACGCAGAATCAGGGGATCAGAGCCGTCTGGGAATGCACGGATCAAGGGCAAGAGTCGGAGGGGCTGGGCCGCCAGTGCTTTGATGAGAGGCTGAATACTACTACGTACAGCGTGCTGTACGGATGGCGACAGAACTTTGTACAACTCAAAGATTCTGCATGTGACAACATTCAGGTCAGCCAAGGCTTATTTCGCTTCGTCATTAAAATCGACCGCGTTCCCTACCGTAAGAGGAGATCGTGCTTCTTGCTGCATAGTGCAAAATAAAGCTCCAAGTGTCGAACTACGTCCAGCTCAGTCCATTCTCCAGGGACCACAACCCCCTGTGTGCTGCCATTTTCTATCTTATCTGCAATGGACTCGACATCCATCGAATCCGTGGACTTGAACTCAGGCAATGTACCAGGCGAATTCTCCGCGGTAGCATTGCCACCATTTGGCGCGGCGTGGTCGGGGGAATCCTGCTTTTCATCTGTGGTTGTTGATACTGGGGCAGGACCAGATAGCCGATTGATGCAATCCAAGGCAAAACTCTCGATCTGTGGTCCAATGACGCGATTTTCGCCGAAAAAACGCTTGCACATGACGATAGCGGTGGCCCGAGTCAGTTTGATGGGGTTGATGGAATAATCAAGGAGCATGCGTAGGCTTTGCTCACGAACGGCGGGTCGATAATTTATCAGCCCTTGAAGGGTGAACAACCCCAGTTGCATTCGTTCCTCATTTTCGCAATGCTTCCGAACAAGTTTATCGATAGCCTCTACAGTGACTTCGGGCACATCTATCAGAAACTTGGTAAAGGTCTTGTCCTTTGGCTCTAGCTTTTCGCTGAGCGCTTCCAAAAGTAGGTGAAACCACTTCGCATATTCTCTGCGGGGGATGCCGTCAGTATCTAGCTGTATGCATTGCTGGTTCTTTCGCTCATCTTCCACCCATATGTGATGCAGCCACGTCACAGCAAGGTCGTGCCTGTACATTATAAGTTAGGCAATTGACTTCAATGTCAAACGCGCATAGTCCACTGACCTGTTGCGGAAATCTTCTAGCAACGCATCGACTACTACCTGCTTGAGGTCACTCTCTTCCAAAGGCGGTGTGCCTCTCGTGCCACTTGTTGCTACATCGACAGAAGCTGTTAGGCGTGAGAGAACCTGCATCCAACCAGTTCTCGCAGCCGACAAGCTTTGGAATCCACAATCTTCCCCACAACTAGGCATGGTGTGACCCTCAGTTGCAAACAGACTTTCAAGCCCCAGTATTCGCTGAAGAGCAGCAACCGCTGATGCTGTTCGTTGATCTGAGTTCAGTTCGGAATCTCCCTTTTCCTGCAGTTCTAATTGTACTGTCGGCGTCGCAACAGTTGATTCTGATGGCGGAACCTGTGCATCTGTCCCTTCACTCGAGACAGGAGTGGACGGCTCTGATGATGGTTTTTTGGGTGTGATCTGAGCCACATACACGTCTGTCTCAGAATCATCAAAATGCGAGCTGGCAAGTGGATCTATGCGCTGCACTACGTCGGCATCTTCCACTTTGACCGGAATCGGAATATTGTCCGATGTGACGTGCGCCACTGATGAAGGAATCAGCAGATCGGTCTGAACGCTTTGAGAACGGTCTTGGACGAGCAATGCAGCACTGGCTACCTGACGGAATTTCTTTTTTGCAACCACCGTTAGACTTGGTAGCTGAGTTTGAAACCAATCATTTTGGCGCTTTACCTCGAGCCCCTCCTCCCATCGTGATTGACTGCATGATGCGATAACTTGGACAACAAGCTCGGCGACAAGCGTCGAGGGCAGGTTGGAGATATCTAACGAGTTCCAGGCCTCCATCGGTCTATCTGCGCGTCGAGGCGCCATCACTGGTGGTTTGTACTCGGGCGGCGTATCAACCCGCATTCGCTTGATATCCCCGTCTGGCTGCTGAGAAGCGGGCGGCGCAGCACGTTTTAATTCTCTCCTTCTCGCACTCTGCAATTCATGGGGCTTCGCGCCCAGTAACATAAGCGCTTGTGTCAGAATCTCCGCGTATGCCGCTGCTGCAGGAGACCTACAAAGGCGGGTTATCAGCGCGGCCTCACAAGATTCGACGTGATATTGGCTTTACCTCAAAGTGGCTATCAAGGCAACTTTAATGGTCCTCTCAACACTTTTCCGCTGTACTTGTGATAACGGAGGCGCCACACTAGTCCACTGAACCAGGGTTGTAAGCATTGGCTGCAAGTACTGAGGTCGTGCTTTGCTCAAAGCAAGCATGCAGTTGATATTCGCAGTCAGAGGACCCGCCGAACTGCGAAACAAAACCCTCGGGTGAGCAACACAACGGTTGATTGCATATATATGCGCCCGCAAAAGCGCATTGAATTATAAGTCAGCATGTGAAACTCACGTGGATGGGGAGGTCAAATAAGACTGCAGTCGGCTGAAAAGCCCAACAGCTTCAGCATTGAGTTCTTGCGGGTTGATGAATGGATGATTTGGGGGAATCATGTCAATAGACACGCTATCGGTCCCGGTGGATATCTATCATCATGATTCAACTCTCGCATCCTGACGCTGGCTAGATGAACAAAGGGGCACTTACCGCCGCAGCGTCTCTAGGTGATTGTACGATAATGAGCTTATGAAGAAAGCGCAGCACGCTTTCTTTGACACCGTCGTTCATGTGCCCCAGCATTGCGAACGCCTTGACTTTCAGTCCAGCAATACCTTGCCAGACTGTGGCATCAGCAGGGAGTCTGCAACTAATCGCCAAAGTCCACATCAACGATCATGAAAAGTTTCATTGATCAAATCCGAGCTTTTTTTTTACTCACAGCCATTTGAATAAGAATGGGTATATGCTGGTCGAACACCGTATTACACGCTTCAGAACGGCGGGGTTTCCGTCACTCATGAGAAACGACAGAGCCTCAACACTACGTGCGGCCACTATTACAGAATAGATTGCTATCTTTAGCATGTTTTCGGCCCGTTTGGTTCCTAACATGTCAATGACGTTTTCTTTTTCCGGTGGTGACTTGTCATAAGGCAGTGATAATCCTCAAGAACTACGGAAGCCTGCGTATGCGCCGAGGAGATGATGCGATGTGTCGTAACGGTAACCTACCTAACAGTTTGACTTCATCGGGCACACTCATTCGACATACGGTATCCTCGATTAGCCTCGTCAGACCTATCCGCAAGTCGGGCGACGTATCCACAGCCAATCCCAATGCATGTGGAAAGAATGTTGGGAGCAGTGAGGGTTCTCGTTTGAGTAGTTCGTGAAGTTGATGCAGGACCGCAACCCGTTGGCTAGAGTCTAAAACAGTCCTTGCGGCATTCAGTAGGACCAGTGCCTCTGCAGTTGCTTGTTGATCACCCATCTTGCCCTCCACTTTGCATCCAAGATTTCGGGGAACTGTCGCCCGTCGTCAAACCTCGCAACTGTTCAACGCTCCATCAGTCACGTGTCCGATGATGACCAGGCAGGTCAGGTGATTCGAACGAACAACCGCCGAAGCTTTTCCAGACATTTCATGCTGATCTCCGGAAGTGGAGCAACGAAGCGAGGGAGTTTGGTGAACATAGGAAGTCATGTCGTTCTTCAGAATGTAAGACTGCTTTGGGTTGCGCACATTTATTTTGACAGGAGCTAACCTTTTCTGGCACTGAATAGTCTCCCAGTGAGGCCAGTGTGCCAGGCCCTGGGAACCCGCTCATGTATGTTTGCATAGTCAAAACAGTGCGAGAACGTTCATATTTATTTCTCTATGATCACAGATGCAACAGTCAATGGAATACTATCGCCAGAGCGAGCTCGTGAGGTTTTTGCGAACGCGAAGCTCTCCCGACGGGGCAATCCGGTCGACCTACGACGACTGTATCTGTTTGAGCAGTATCAGGAAATTGTTGGCTCGCGAGTTGTATTCGTCTTGCAGAACAACAACTTGACGTCTCAGGAGTACAACGCTCTGAAGAATGACTTTCGGGAAAAGGGCTTCGTCATTACCACGGTTCGGAATAAGGTCTTTGGAGCTGTGATCGAAAAGCACGTACAACAGCTGGAAGCCGCCAAAGTCGGCGGGCGTGGACTACGACAGATGAAGCAGCTCTTCGCAGGACCATGCTGTGTGGTCTTTTCAAATGCAAGCGACCTTGAGCGCCCGACTATGGCAAAAGACTTTGCGGATGTGGCTGCTCGGTACAAATCAAAGCTTCTGGTAGTGGGAGCCAAGTTCGACAACGGGGTCCTTACAGCAGACACCTTGAAGGATGTCATAAATCTCCCACCGCTGGGTCAGCTTCGAGCGGAATTAGTCGGCTTACTGAGTCAACCAGCCCAGGCTCTACTTGGCCTGCTGCAACGCACACCCCAATCGCTTCTGACAACTCTGCATCAACATGAGCAGGCCCTGAAGGGAGACGACACGAATCCAAGCGATACGCCGAAACAATAATGAACGACTTACACACCACGAGGGGTTCCAATGAATTTTTCTAATATACGGCCTCTCATTGAGCTTTTTTTATTTACATGTTCACCCACGGGCTTTCGTTTTGCCGTTCTTCGTTGATGACTTCGGCCGCTCCAGGCTTTGTAGATCTTGCAGTAGGATGAAGTTGCCTGTGTCCTTCTTGTCTTTGGCTGATGTTAGGCCTGACCTGTAAAGCGTTGTTAGTGCAATTCAGTTACTACTCGCGGCTTGGTGAAGTTGTCTGACGTACTCTGGGAAGTCCTCCGGTATCACGATGCGCAAGATATCATCAACGAGGGAATACTGCATTGGTGAATCAAATGCCGAATCAGTTCCTATTTGCAAGGTTACTTGAGCTCGTGAAAACAACCCCGTACCTTCATCAAACGATCACTGGCGGTTGTTGCTGAAAGCGATGGCGATGCATTCACCTCTGCCAAAATGTCCCGTGTCAGTGAAGGGTGGGATGTGCGACGTTTGCTTCTGTCGTTCGTTTCTGGCTCACCTATCAGCCACGGGCGCAAGTCAGCGTCAATGATGATATCGTAACCGTAGCACTCAAAGCAATGCTTGTCGTTGGTCATGAGGTTTTGAACAGCGCGCAGAGAGTGGACAATGATGGAGTCAATCTCCTCCACCAGTTTTGTCGTCACTGCCCTCCCTCGTGTTGCTTGCAAATACAGTAGTAAGTTCTTAATGCTCCATTTCCCCCCATTGGTCTCGTTGTAGTCGTCCTGCGGATTTACCGTTAGCGATACGCTCGGAACGGTATGGGAGTGAGTAAAAGGGCCCCGATCTTACCCCATACTTTTGGATTGAGACATTGGTCAAATGCATGAAACTATTGTCCAATTCGCCTTCGTCGGACGTGTACTTGACGGCACAAAAGCGGGCAAATCCTTGATTGTATTTGTATGCTATCAGCGGCCGCCATGAGGTCACCAAGACGCTAAACACCGGCACTGCCCATGAGTACTGGAAGGAAAGTGTCCAAAGACTCAGCCATGGTAATACTTACTACATTCGCAGATCGAACTTTTTGCCGCCAATCAGGAGCGGATCGTCCACGTATCGGGATACAACATAGGTATCTTTGTTATTTGCATAGGACCACCTACATACTCAGGCGTCAGCCACAACTGACATCGGCGACAACCTTTCGAAATGAATCTTACTGCATTTTGGCATCCCGGGACCATCGCTTGATCTGATGCAATCTATTGATGATAAAAATCCCAATCCCCCGTGCTTTATCTGTGGGCTTCATGATCCAAACGCTCGCGGGATTCTTCCGAAACTCCTCCGCAAACAAATTGTAGTCTCCCGGAAGAGTATAGGTGGTCGGCAGGAAATCTGCATAGGAAATGTTTCAGCTAACTTGTAGTGGTGGTGCCATCAATTCTTCGCACCGTACCCAAGTAATTGTACTTTGATTCCAGAAGTTGCGCCTTTTCACCTCCGTTGTTCTTTTCTCTGGCGAGCTCTTTTTTGTACCTCTTAAGATTCTTGACCATCAGGTCCTTCTTGGTAAGCTCTTGGTGATTCGGGAAGTGATTGATGATCCTAGTAGCGATATGAGGATCTTGAGCCCAGTTTCCTATCAGCATTTAAGAGGGTCGCCGCTAATTACTGAGTCTCAGCTAAACGATATCCTGATTCCGGTGACATTATTGTTCGGAAACTGTATACACCTGCACCCTGATTGATGAGAATGTACTCTCCAGCAGACGTTGTGTCAATTGACGTCATAACGTACTCGCCCAATAGAAGTTCCATTCATCTATCACATATATTGAGAAATAAAATCTATATTATATTGTCCATGCTATCTCTCACGTACCCTCCGTGCCCCGCTGCCACCCACGCTTCTCGAAATTGTTAACAAGACATGACTTGTCGATATCTGAGACCGTAAAGAAGTTTAGCAAGCGACCGGCGTTTTGGAAAGCGTCATTTGTGCTCTACCTGTCACCCACTTGATGTTTGGGCTCATATCTCACGAGTACAAAAGGCGTTAGTTTTGATCTGAAGGTTGGAGGTTGGAGGTCGGAATTTGACATCGCGTAATGGAACGCGTCGATTTTCCCTCCTCCAGCCGTGCACAATTTCGTTACTCAACATGACCCGCTCAATACTAGCAGATAAAGGGTTTCTGAGAACCTGCTCCAGAATCCTATCCAACGGCGCTCCACGGGTACAAGGAGCTGTGCGCTCGCACAGTACGTATCCTCAGCAGCATGCAAACGACGCAGAGCCGAAAAGCCACACCCGGAGATCTCCAGGGATCTTAGAGCGTTCCTGGATAGCAGTGTCTTCTGCCGTGGGCGCGATGAGGGATCCTACCAAGCAAGGTAGGATAAAGGCTGATTGATATTTGTGTCGGACGAATATTGCCATTTACGAATGCTCCCGGCAACTAGAAACTGTGGCATATCTTGGGGAAGCAACCGGCCCGTATTTCCTTGAAAAAATGAGAGATCGAATGCTTTTGGACCCAATAGGGCGACGAATCCTTCGTGAGCGTCCTCTCATCAATACGCAAACCCTCGACCTGGACAAATTACGTGCGCTTGACGACGGCACTTTTGGGCGAGAGTATGTGAGATTCTTGGACTTGGAAGGCGTCTCACCGGACACACGAGTGCCGGTAAGTGCGGTATTGGCATGAAGCTTGTAGTTCAATGGCTGCTGACTTTCATACAGGTTAAATACATTGGCGATGATGAGCTTGCCTATGTAATGCAACGATACCGGGAAGTACATGACTTCTGGCATACCCTCACAGGGTTACCAACCACTATCGAAGCCGAGCTTGGACTCAAATGGTTGGAGCTGGTGCAGAGTGGTCTACCCGTGGCGGCGTTGAGTGCATTCGTAGGTCCTTTACAACTGACATCAGAGCAGCGGCAACGGCTGTTCTCGGACTACGTTCCGTGGGCAGTGCAATGTGGCAGTAGCTGTCGGTTTCTTCTCAACATATATTACGAAGAGCAGTTTCACAAGCCACTTCCGGAGTTGCGAAAGGAACTAGGCTTCATACCACTACCTGAGAATCTTTAATTATCGAAGTAGCTACCGTATCTACTTGACAATCATATAAGTAGAGGACTATCTAAGACTGCAAAGCCGGCTGCGACTCCGCCTTCGTTCGAATTGGCAGCCTTAGTCCGCAGAAGATGACCACCGTTCTCGTTCAAGTGTACTACGCCTTTGTCACTGCAGACGTGAGATTCCGTGTTAGATCACATGTACTCCAACAAAATGTAGAATAGAGGGTGACAAAAGTTACCTGAGCCACAACCCATAAATACCCAGTTCGCTGACCACTTCGCCTTTGATGAGCGCGCCATGTCGCACCATAATGTTTGTCAATTGTGGGGGGCGGATCATGTCCATCAAAATATAGGCGTTGCGTTCGGTTACGCTCATAGCGGAGAGGTGTCCTGGGATGTCCTCCCCATAGATGTTGTTACCTGCAGGCAATGATCAGTATAAGGAGAGCATGAATAACTTGGTATTCATTAGGCTTTTACCTCCCCCTTCTCTTTGTGGTTTCATCACAAATCGACCTGGATTCTCCAATGCCATCTTTGCGGCAGCATGACCAGCTGGTGTGTCGTCCAACTCATACAAGCCAGTGAATGATGCCCGCAATGCGTCTGCTTTCTTCTTATCAAAGATGAACCTGAAATCCAATGAATTTAGAGCCCAGGTTGTTTTGAAGAGAAGTCTGCCATATGCCTACCTCTCCACTAAGCCTGATTTTGCCAAAATTTGCTGAACTTTCTTCGTTCCGACAAGATGATGGGCGATGTTCGGGCATTTGATGGCTTTTGAACGCTCAATCAGAAGTCGCGCATCCCACTCCTTGAAGACGCCGAACATTTAGTATCATGTGCAACATTCTACTGGTAAGCAACTGCTCCAACCTTCTGAGATGGGAAATCTGTTGGGGCATAACCAGCGCGGTAGTAAACGACGGCAATTTCGGTATTGCCTCTGTGAAAGAGCCGTTGGTAAGCACGGCGACGAACCATTTTGTATGTGCAGGTCTTCGTACCGCATCAATCTTTTGCCTGTTCCATTGAGTTTGCATTGTTGCAGCATCTCCGCTAGCGACAATCGCAGAAGAGGCACGTTATATCTGTGGAAGGAAATCAGCCTGAATCTTCTAAAGCTGCAGATAGTAGTCACGAACATACGTACTCTTCAAACAACTTATATTCGATCCACCGCTGGTCAAACGCGTTCCGTTCTCCTGGTTGTACGATCATTACGGCAACGGCGCTGGACCGAGGATGAACATCTCGAGTGGAAGAACACGTGTGTAGAGCATAAAACATACGTTGGAACCTCATAAAGCTCCCAGGCTTTTCCGATGCCCTTCGCAATGCTTCGAATGGAGATATTCTCCGGTAGCGCATCAAATGTTATGTCTGGTGATGGTAGGGAGGCATCATTGAAGAAGCCAGTGCGCTTGGCTAGAAATCTGAAAGCCGAAAGTAAATTTCAAGGATACCTGATTTGAAAATAGTTGCACACTTTACCTGTGTAGATCATGGGTCAAATGTGACAAGCTCGAAAATGAGGAAGCTATCGTGTTCAGCTCTACTTGTTGCAGGACCGGTTCGGTGTTAGGAGCATCGGCTGGAACGTGCAACAAGTAGTCGGATCTGTGGAGACCAAGGCTGATCGACTGCACGTTCCGAGGCGGAGTTTAGAACTTGCTACTCTGTTTTTGACGCGTCGTGCCATATCACACCTGCGAGATCCCCTCTTCATGAACGCGCTTATAAATGTCGTACAGACGGCCAGTAAAGTTGTCCACTTTTGCAAGGCTAATTCAAGGTCATCTTGTCAGACCGGAGGCATCCCAGGACAGCAGTAGTTGCGCGACGGTTACCTGTCCATCACCTCCGTCAAAAACTCGTGGTCACGCGCAACATTGTCGACGAGCTCGTTGAAGAGCGGCTGAAGGACCAAGGCTTGCTCGAATAATTTCCGAGGAAACGGTGAGGGGAACAGCGCAACAGGCGCGTGCGTCACTGCCGGCACCGCGCTTTCGGCAGGTGAGGCGCCGGAGGAAGTAGGGGCACGGACGACCAGTCCGTGTGTGAGGGCCCAATCCACGGCGTGAGTTTTGAGTTCGTCCAGCTGAGCTTCTGAGAGCGGAGGTGGGTAGGGTGGAAGTGCAGAGTTGTCGGTCATTGTGTGTCCTGTTGCAAATGTGTGCCGTCTGTCTACTGTCTATATGGAATTCGTCGCCGTGAAGAGGAAGCGAAAAGGGACGATAGCGCCTTTGCACGCTGCAATGGTTTGTCATCATTGCGCAGTAAGTGATCGGACACGTGATACAGGAATCCAGCCAAATCAGCCGACCAGGAAGGAGCCAAGCCAGCCAAGCCAGCCAACCGGAGAGTCTCGACTTGGCCTTCGTTGCCTTCTGGATAACTTTGCTGAGTTCAACGAGACTGGTCTTTCGCTCCGCTCCTCCAAAGCCAGTCAACTCCCTTCGTGAATTGCTTCGCTGCGAGGCCTTGAGCAGTCAGTTCGGAAGCTACAGCATTTGCTTTGTTTCTGTATATACGTTCATCCCATCTGCTGTCGGCAATCATGCAAGCTTCCAAAGGACCAATCCCGCAATTCGCTTGTATGCATCTGTTTGAAGCGTTCACGTTGTGAACAAACACGTATACTGATTTATAAATGTCTGATGGGATTATGCGTTTATCTAGATCGAAGCAACAACGGTCTGTTGGTGTCAAATGGCCCGCCGGACAACTCTCTGGTGGAAGGATTCTCGAGGTAAATAGTATGCGCTCGACGGGATCTGCGTTTGCAAAGGCGCTCAAACCTGATTATTATCCCCAGCACGGAAGATGTTCGAGTATTCGAGTACAGCCCAGATGGGCGATATCTGGCTTGGGTTCTCCAGGACAGAGTGAAGATCTTTGACGCGTCAACGAATTCTTTGGTCCAGGAAATTTCCCAGAAGAATGTCATTGAGATCGAGTTCTCGCCGCGCGGAACTTTTGTCTCGACATGGGAGCGACTTGTCAAAAACGCCGACTCTGAGACCAACCCACACAAGAACCTCATTGTGTGGGAGGTGACAACTGGAAAGCAACTGATCTCGTTCACGCAAAAGAACCAATCCGGCTGGAACGTCGACTGGACCGCAGAGGAGACTTATTTCGCACGCCTGGTATCAAACGAAGTTCAGTTCTACAATCCCAAGGAGGTTGCATCCGGCGTGTGTGCGCGGTTAAAGCACGAGGGCATCGCAGACTTCTCCTTGTCGCCAGGAAAGCGGTTAACAGTCGCTGCTTTCATTCCCGAGAAAAAGGGACAGCCCGCCGCGGTGCGTCTGTACGACTTCGCAAACCTGAATACGCCACTGTCCCAAAAGTCGTTCTACCGAGCCGACAGTGTCCAGTTCAACTGGAACAAACTGGGCACAAATGTCTTGGTATTCACTCATACGGACGTGGACAAGACTGGACAGTCATACTACGGAGAGACCAACTTGTACTACCTGTCCATCACAGGCAACTTTGATTGCAAGGTCGAACTTGGTATGTGTGGTTACGCCCTGAAGAGGATATCGCTTCCCAATCAGTGTCTCACTGAGAAGAATTCGAACAGATAAAGCAGGACCAATTCACGATGTTACTTGGAGTCCGAATGCGAAGGAGTTTGTGGTTGTTTACGGCTCCATGCCCGCCAAAGCGACCCTATTCGATCACCGCGCCAACGCCATTTATGACTTTGGATCTGCTGCACGCAACACCGTCAAGTTCAATGCACATGGCCGCCTTCTGTTCATTGGTGGATTTGGAAACCTCGCTGGTGACATGGACATCTGGGATCGGAAAACCTTCAAGAAGCTCGCGACCGTTCATGCCGCCAACTCCTCGAGCTCTGAATGGTGCCCCGATGGCAGACACATCATGACCGCGACCCTGTACAAGCGACTGAAGGTCGACAACGGCATCAAATTATGGCACTACACTGGTGTACTTGTGCATTCCGTCGATGTCAAGGAAATGTACCAGGTCGGCTGGCGGACGAGCCCCGCAGAGTTCTGGCCAGAAATTCGATCCTTGTCACCTCCACCTCAATCCAGCCTTACTGCCCCCGCCGCGCCAGCCAAGCCTATGGGAGTCTACCGACCTCCGGGTGCAAGAGGTTCTGCTACACCGTCTTTCTTTAAGGACCGAAGTTCAGATGCTCAACCGAGAAGCAACGGAAGCAACAGCAGCGCAGGCATTCCGGGGCAGGCGCCGGCTGAAGACAAGATGTTGTCAAAGGCTGCAGCAAAGAACAAGAAGAAGCGCGAGGCCAAGAAGAAGGTGAGCACTGCGCAGTGGTTCGACTCCCAACATTATATGCGCCTAACTCAATATTTGTCCTTAGGAGGACGGATCTTCATCTCCTGCAGAGCAACCGCCTGTTCCGGAGCCAGCTACATCCTCGCAAGCTGCATCAGATTTGGAGAAAAAGCACAAGACAGTCTCCAAGAAGCTGAAGCAAATCAGCGACATTAAAGCCAAGATCCAAGCCGGAGAAAAGGTTGAGTTGACACAGATCAAGAAGGCGGAAGGCGAGGCGGCTGTGCGAGAAGAGCTTGAGACAATAAGGAGACAGGTAAGATTGACGACAACTTGCTTCTCGTCGTTTCATACAGCTCGCTTACTCAAACTCTGTATTCTCGCAGATGGAGCAACTTGGCATCAAACCATAAAAGAGTGTAGAAGAAGCGGACTCGGGAAATGGAGGCGTACTGCCTCTTTATTTTAGTTGATTATTATTTTACATACAGCCTATAAAGAAGGCGACACAGCATCCTGCCCACTCGTGCGTAGTGTGTTTGCTATTTTCTGTATCCTCAAAATCAAATCTGTTCCTCTGTGTGCACAAATGAACATTGGTACGCGTTTCAAAAAAAGTGCGCAGCAGCGCATTCCAATCTTGGAAATTCTCAAACTTTGGTCAGCAAACACTTTTTCGTTTGACATTTGACATTTAAAAACATAGCACACAGCAATGCCAGTACCGCACGCGAGCAAGCACTCTACAAAGCAGGCCCACTCTCTCGTCTTCTGTCCGGACTGCGGGTCATTGCTTGACCCTCCCTCGGGAGCAGAAGACAATGTCGCTTGTGGAATATGCGGAGGAGTCGTCGTTTCTGAAGGTACGCACCGGCGGGGGTTGGACGAAGACTCTTTCTCTCGCTTGATTTTTTTTTAATCTTGATGTTGACAATGTTCTGTTTCGGAATTTTTTGCAGCATTCGAGTCCGTGCTCGTAGTCACAAAGAGCAAGCCAGGAGCATTCCCCGACCGCCCATTGCCGCGAGAAGTTATGGAAGACGACTCGACACAAAGCAGAACCAGCCAACACCTTAGAGACGGCGCAACGGTGTGTATCTTTCCCCCCGCCAGCCACTCTGACGGGTGCTTTATTGTTTCCTGGAGGAGCCTGTGATACTCTCTGAGTGCGGTAAATCGTGGTCCTGTCTCTCATTGTTTTGTATCGTTGTAGATCAAAGAAAAATGTCCGAAATGTGATGCGCCGGAAATGGTCTTCCACACTGCTCAGTTGCGGTCTGCTGATGAAGGGCAAACGGTGTTCTACAGCTGTGTTAAATGCGGGTACGTGTCTCGGACGGTGTGCAGAAGCAAAAGCACAAAAACCCAGCCAGTTGACCCTTCTTTTCACTTCCATTTAGGCACAAACACAGTGTCAACTCATAGAGACAACGATGCGACATTTCTATTTAACAAATGAGAAGACGTCAAACACTATATATTACCATCACCCCACGAACAGCCAAATGTAGATGGACACATGCGGAACGACGAAAGCAAAAAGTATTTACAGTAGAAACAAAGGAATTGGTGATGCAAGAATAGCAAGCAGACATCACAAAGCTAGATAGCAGTATGTAGGATTCCAAACTTGGGAAGATGCGGGCCCCTATTCCAACGTTCTTCCTGAATGTTCCTGCATACGTTTTTCGTCTCCCATACTTCAAGACACACTCAAATCTTAACGATTGACGATATGATAGAATGATTGCAAAAGACCGATTGTTTCATGTGGATGCAATATCACGCAAGTCGCTCTGTTCCCGGTGGCCCTTTCATTGGTAGCGGCAAACCTTGCTGGTTCAGAAAGACTGCGACGAAAACGACGTTTAACGGAGAGGTTCCTTCTCGGAAGCGACCTAGCATGCTTCGACACTTTTACCTGGATATGGTGGCGGCATAGGGCCGAATTGGTGCCCGGGAAACATACCGGGATGCGGGGGCCTGGGCGGAAATTGGTGAGCGTTAGGAGGGAGCATATGGGGCGGAAGGAAAGGCACAGGTCCGTTGGGAGGGAAGTAGTGTGGAGGAAGATGCGCATTCATGGGAGGTCCGACCGGCATGAATGGAGGTGGCCCTCCGTTCATCGTCATGTGTTCCGAAACACCGGGAGGCAGCAGCCCACCTTCATGATAAGGACCTAAATTAACAATCAGCTACAAGTTTCATGCACAAGCATGCATTCACACGACGTACCTCCTCCTCCCATCATCTCCAAGGGAATAGGCGCTTTGAAACGCTGTGATCCATCCTGTGGAAACTGGTGATTCTGTTTTGCCTTGCTCGCTGCTTGAATCATCGCCGTCAATTGCGAACTCGGGTCATCCGGAATCCCCATGTTGACATTGTTGCTGTACAATGAGTGAGGGGAGTGAGGGTGGAAGCGGCCGATATCCTTCTCAAACTGTTGCATAGGCGGCGGCGGGCCAGACATATAAGGAGATTGCTCGTGTGGCGAGTGCATCATTCCAGACCCCATATGGCCATTCATTGGTGGATAGCTTGGGCCCTCGCTAGTGGTCGGTGACTTGGATATAGGTTAGCATAAGCGACATTTCCCGGTTCATATGATGAAGCTTTACAAACCTGATTGATTCCAAAGACGGCAAGCTTTTCCATGACACGGTTGATTCCTGCGCGGTCCTCGTCTGACGGATTGATGGGAGCACTTCGGTCACTCATCGGCGGACGATTCTTGTTATAAGCTGATATCACATCGTCTTCGCTCATCATTTGTGGGTAACGTTGTTCTGCATTCTGAGAAGGCAGATTGCCGCGAGCCGCAGGATATCCGTAGGGTTCCTGGGGCCCATTCATACGCGCTGAAGTAAAGAGGTCTGATATTCCAATTCTGTGCATGGTATCTGGTGGTGGTGCGCTAGTGTGCAAAGTGGGCGGTCGCTCAGGCTCCTCGCTCCAGAATCTAGCAAACCGTGACTTTTCTGCTGATGATTTCTTTTCGTTTACGGGCTTCTCAAAAATTTGATTGACGGGGACTCTGTGAACATCGAAGTTCATGTCAAAAAAGGAGTCCACTGATTCGGCTTCTTGCTGCTTCGCAGATGGTGATTGAACCGCCGGGGTCGGGGGCAGCGAGATGTTTTGTGTTTGATTGACGACTTGTCCAGTTGGTTGCTGACCGGACTCAGGTTTTGCGACCCGTTCACGTCGGCGCATTTGCGCTTTGAAGCGCTGAATGTCATCGTCTGCAACGCCTGACGATGGTTGTTCTTCGTCAGCTGGTGTTGTAGGTCCACTGAAGCTAATCTTTTCAGTGTCTGCATTCATCCATTCTGGGTGGTGGTCCCGCTGACCACGACGAGGTTGTGTGGTTCCAGATGACCATGGATCAGCAGATTTCACCGGCACAGGACGAGGTGGTCCAGTTCCTGATCGAGCATAAGATTAGTTTTGAACCATTAGTCGTCTCTGATGATTGACTCACCCTCTGAGCGATCGCGCCAAGATCCTCCTTCATCCTTTCGCACTCTCATGGAGCCAACTGACGCATTTCGCTCAACTTGTTTCTCTGGTCGATCACCATCGCGCCCAACAGGTTTCTTCTCCAATCTAGGCGTGTGCGACCCGTTGTCATCACCGTTTAAGCCGAGACGGCCGTGAGACTCTCGTGATCTCGAACTTATCGGTCGCATTGTTGTTCGATCCAAGACTGAGATCTGATAAAGAGTGAATTCGTCAATACGCTAGGTACAATATATGCCCGTCCCCTATGTTGCTTACTTTTGACTGTGGTTCATCGGGAGATTTTACAACCTTGTGCATGTCATTGCTATCTTCTGATGCGCGAAGACCGGTAGACTGAGCAGAGGCGAAGTTCATCTTTGGAGGCCCAAAAACAAGTTCCTTGTCTGAGAGAGATTCATAGTCAGAAGTGGTAGTGTTTCGTCAACAAACAGTCTTCCCCATCCGATCGCAACTATGTACCGGCAAAGCGGGAAGCTCTTTCCGAGCCTGTCTTTGGCACCGTGGGGTCATTGTGATTGTGATTGTTCTTGTTTGAGCGCTCCGGAGGTTGACTGAAAAGTATGGTTTGAGTACCCTTTACAGAAATCCCACCAGCTATAGCTTCTACCTCATCAGTTCCGCAACGCTGATAAGACCCTCAGGTTTCTGAATCAAGGGGCTTTTGCGAAGCGCTAAGAGCAGCGCCTGCGAATACCGCAAGATCCTCGGATTCTCGGGCGACATCTCAGGCGTACGGCAATGGGAGTGATCTCAGGTCCAATTCGCTAGTTTGCTGAAGGTATAGTTCGGGGTGCTTGAGGGCAGGGTATGGAGAGAAGGCGATAAGCGCCAATGTCCTGTTGGTTGGGCGGGGGGTTGTGAGTGTACAAAGTGCTGGGAAAACAGCCAATTTGGTGATGCGTTGAGCAGTCAGTCAGTTGCGTTGAGTTGGAGGAGTGATGTGATACGCAGGAGAGCTTATTATTAGGCGTTCGAAAGTCAGTCACGAGAACCATCCAACTCTTCTCTCTCGTGTCCCTTTTTCCACTGGGGCTTTTTTTCTCGCTCATTGCTCAGATTTGGGACCTTCAAACGCAAAACACATCGAGTCCATTCGTATTCTTCCTCATCGACCTACGCTTACTCACCATCACCCAACAATGCCCATCATCTATGCGCTCGTCGCCCGCCGAGCCATTATCTTGGCGGAGCATGCCTCGACCACCGGCAACTTCCAGCAAGTCACCCAGCACATTCTCGAACGCTTGCCAGAAGGCGATTCAAAAATGACCTTTGTCTATGACCGGTAAGTCCCTGCTAGTGTTCCATTTGTTTGCAAGCAACCTTGATTTACCAAATCGTATCTGACACTGCTCCTTCAGATATCTGTTCCATTACGTCACCTACAACAACATTACCTTTCTGTGTCTGGCAGACGATGGCTTTGGGCGCAGGATACCTTTCGCTTTCTTGGAGGATTTGAAACAGAAGTTCACCGCTGCATACGGCGCTGATCGTCCCCAGAGTGCCATAGCATATGGCCTGAACGAGTTCTCAAAGACGATCAAGACGCAAATGGTGGGTGGACAACTGTCGCAAAGAGTCTGCTCCAGCCACTTGCCCCCATATCACCACGCTGACGTTCACCCCTGGGCGCGCTCCATAGGACCACTTCAACAGCGACACCACGTTAGACCGGTTCCGCCAGGTGCAAGGAGAGATTGACCAAGTTCGCGATGTCATGGTCCACAACATTGAGAAAGTCTTGGAGCGAGGAGACCGCATTGAGATCTTGGTTGACAAGACCGACTCCCTCAATGCTACGTCCTTTGCCTTCAAGAAGCGCTCCACGGCGCTGCGACGTCGCGAGTGGTGGAAAAACACCCGTTTGACCGCCACCATTGCCGTTGTTGCCCTTCTCCTTGTGTACTTCTTTGTGGGATCGCAATGCGGATTCCCTGGATTTGGAAAATGCTTCGTAAGTACCTAGGCTTGTCGGTATCTAAGCAAGCGGCTGGTGATGCTGGGTTGTCCAATTTCTAATGACTATATTTTACCACTGTCATGCAGGGTTCTAGCACAGCCAGCTCTACGCAGTTTCTCGCTTGAACTGCCATATTGGGAAGACACGTTCCTCTCATGATCCCGCGCCCTGGGTGATTCCCTTCTCGCCCTTTCCCGCTTTTGTTGTCCCTTCCCCTATTGTACCATTATTCATCCAGTTCTTACTTTTGACTGGCCTCTTGCGTCGTCTCCGTCCATGTATATTCTCAGAATCATTCAATTCCCTGTCACCTCCTCTTCTTTGCAACCTTCTGATCTAACGCCGAGTTTTAGTGTGCACTGCCCTTGTATGGGTGGAAGGCCACCCGGTGTATCCTCCTGATGTTGGACGAGATATGTGCATCGAGGAGACTGTCTACAAAAGCGATGCCCCATATTTTTCTGGCCACCAAACAAGTGCTCTTCTGTGGTTTTTAAGAAAGATTACGGGCCTGAAGCTTTAGGGTTTGAGTTTCTCTTGAGGCTTTCGTAGCGGAGCCAGCGGAGCTTGCTTACGTGTTCCATTTTGCACGAACTTCTCACAGCACCGACTTAAGTTTTTGAGCAACACAACCAGCACAAAATGGAGCAAGTGTTTTCAGATGACAGGACCCGCAGCTTGGAGACGGGTGAGCAGCCAATTCCCGAATTGATATCCGTTCCCGTTCCCTTACGCTCGCAAAATGCAGTGGACGTCTTCATAACGAGAGTCGACCCAAAAGACACCAGCAAACTCATTAAGTAGGTCTACTTCACAGTTTAGACAAGGTAGCAACGCCAGAAGCAAGAGGTTGACTGTCGCCCGCTGCTGGTATGCAGAGCGGCTTCTCAACAGTATCCGTTGGAAAATCTAGGGCACCTTAGACGAGTTAAGCGAATACAAACAGGAACAGGTATGGGAGTCACGACCGACTCACAACAATGCCCCGTCACTTGCCCTTACCGGATTTGTCAGATGTCTCGCTCCTATTTCTGTTATCAACGATATCCAGCACGACCCAAGATGACCTCGAACAGTTTCTCGCGGCGAAAAGTGTATCACACGGGCCGATTACGGTCGCGCAGGTTTCTCGATATGCAGCGATAACGCGAAAACAGTTTAACGAGTGGAAGACGCTGTGGCCCATGAGTTATCATGACTGCATCGTGCGCGAAGATCCGCCGTTATCTCCAGAGGAGGTTGCGTCAGCAGAAAAGTGGATGAGGTTGGCGTTGCAGGTTGCTGCTCCAAACGCCGGGTCGGCAGATGACTCCTTCATAAATGGAGCGATCATGGTGGACCCGGTGACAAATACCCAAATCTCGGCTTCAGGCGATGACAGAAGAAAGAATCCTTTGCATCATGCCACCATGAATTGCATAGAGCAGGTGGCGCAGAGAGAACGGAAGAGAAGGCAAAGCAGACATGCTCCGGATCGTAAAATTGACACGGATCGATCCGTGGATGTTAAACAATCGCAACCACGGAGTCATACTGATCCACCAAATCATAAGCGAAAGGCAGCAGATGATGATGACGCTCTGGAAGATGAGGCCATCGCATATGCGGGGAAGTCTGGGTATCTGTGCACCAATCTTGATCTTTACGTGGTGCGGGAACCTTGCGCCATGTAAGCCTCGTTGTCTGCTTCACTGTGGACGGACACACATCTGATCATACCTACGCTGTTCCAGGTGTTCCATGGCTCTTGTCCATTCCCGAATCGGCCGTGTGTTCTATGCTGTGTCACAGGCACAGGGTGGTGTGGGCACGGCGTACAAGATCCATCTGCATCCTTCTCTAAATCATCATTACAAGGCGTTCCGAGGACTATGTACACAAGAGGCATCAATAGTAGTTGAACGATAGATTTGCGTACAACTTTCAGTACCTATGGATCATCTAGGAGTAGTGTGGTGGAAGAGTTACAGGGTATAGGATACTACAGATGTGTCTATAACACAAACCACTTGCCCACGTTCAGAAAGTAGTCTCCACTTCTAAACGTCGCCCTGGAACGTTGGCTACACCCCGCTTCCTCCCTCGCTCCGTATCTACCCAGCCTGCTTTCTGTAGTCGCTCCTAAATTATGGTACAATCAGTAACGAACACTGCGTACGGGAGCATGTCAGTTGCATCCCCCACCTTTTCGGGCATATAGTAGTGGGACGTTGGTTCTGGCTGGACTGTGGCAAACGAGTCATGGTGCCATTCGGTGTTACATCCGTATCGGGTAAGGTATTTGTTGATTGGATCGGGACAGAAATTTTCGTGCAAAAATGTCGGAGCGTGTGGTCGTAGTGGTCTGAAAAAGGGGTTGATTGGAATGCGCGCAGAAAAACGATGATCTTCCAGCTGTATCGTGCAGGTCACTCACCTCCTGGTGTTTTGTGATTCTGGCTGTAACATCAAGATCTCTCTGAATGAGTGCGGGTAAGACGGGTACGCAGGAGGTTCAAGACCGGTGACGATAGAGGCGGTAAGTTCGACCTTTCCACCTCTATTCTTTCCTTCCGCAACATCTGCTGCGAATCGGTATCAAGTTGGTCAGCACCATGATTGTACACAGATCCATCGATAGATGAAGCGGTAACTCACGTCGACCATTCTCGCCCGGGTACACGATAACTCTATCGGCCCATTTGAGCCCTGCGGTGCCCGCTTTCGTGAGGCCATATGCCGTCAGCTTATCTTCATATCGTGAGCCAAGGAGATGCCGATTCGAGATGCCAATGCATCCTCGACGGGTTCGTAAGGGAGGAAGCGGGATTGACGGAGCGACTTTAATGTTGGGTCGTGGGAGATGAGGCGGAGCAGCTGATTTTGTGGCGGGTGGTGCAGGCGGTTTCTGGGTTTGTTGGGTGGGCGCTGTTGCTCCTGCTTTCCGGTCCACAGAAATGGCTGCCCCTGGATTTTGGTGTTCAATGGCTGGTACGGGTTCATCCTGCTTCCGCCCTCCACCCGCCAACAACGGCCGTTTTCGAGGTGTCCCAGCTCGGACTTTTCCAGCTCCCCGAAACTCGTTGAAAGCATCGCCACCGTACTGCTGCACGGAGAACCCAAGCCCTGCTTCTTCCTGGCTACCAGCGCCTGTTGAGTCCGGATGGCTTTGCCTTTCGTCACGCTCGGCGCCTTGAGGAAGCGAGCTTGCGAGTGAGGTCTTCTGGGCACCTTCCCGTTCCAGCAAACTGTTTTGCGAGGTTCCATGTTGCAGATGCACAACATTGTCGACTGTTGCAACCATGACATCTGCCAATGATGGGGCAGATGTTTGGGATGTTCGGCGGGATTGAGTTCTTACGCCTTCTCCAAATTCCTGGCTATGACGAGCCGATCCACTCTTCTGGGCGGCGTGCTGACCTTCCATTGTGTCGTCTGCAGCCGCGGATCCTCCGGACATTTTTGTCAGAGTTTTTTTCTTTTCTATTCAAGTCTGGACGAAATAGAAGGATAGTTTGCTGAAGGACCTAGATCTAACAAAGTCCGGGGCTTGTCTGTCGGGGATTGGCGTCGGAGCTTGATTGCGTAAGGCAGCGCGTAAGCCAAGCCACCTAGAAGTATAACAAGAGCCACGTGGGCGCAGTCCGATCATTATCCTTCTTTCGTCACTTTCTCTCTCCGGTCAGGTGACACGCTAGGTGACACGAGTACGTGTGGGGAGAGAAGTCTCGCCACCCCCCCAACCCCTGTCGCGTTGAACTGACAAGAGAGGAAACAAAAGGTCCCATTACACAATTCCTGTCACAGACTCCGGCAGCGCTGAAGCCCGAAAGTGTCCCCGCCCCCCCTTCCGCCAGTAGTCCCACCTCGTCCACGAGTGTTTCGCATCATGCCTGCTGCCATGGGCCGGGTGCAGTTTGCGCTGCGCACATTTGTGTTCGTCCTCATAATGGACTGCACTGCCGCGTCTATCAACCTTCTACAATACCCCGGTCTCCTCCTGTCTCTGGCCTCCCGCCATGCGTACCGCAAATACATCCAATTCACCCAAGCGCTTTTTGGTTCTCTGATCGTTCTGTTAACATACCTCTTCACACCGGTGGAGATTGTAGTCACGGGGGATCACCAAGCGTTGACCCGCGATGCAATGGCTGTCATAATGGCTAACCATCAGATATACTCTGATTGGTGGTGGCTGTGGATTCTTGCATGGCACAAAGGGGCGCATGGTAGTATGAAGATTATCTTGAAGCAGAGCTTAAAGTACCTACCAGTGTTTGGTACGTCCCTGCTATTCTTTTGGACACTTGTTGTGTCTTCGCTGAACATTACTTCTCGCATTCAGGTTGGGGAATGCAGTTCTTTGAGTTCATTTTTCTTGCACGTAAATGGGCAGTGGATCGGGCCATGATGTCTAAAATTCTGCATCGTGCTCTCAACGACGAACTCCCATTATGGCTCGTGATCTTCCCAGAGGGAACTGTCATCACGGACGACACTAAGGCTAAGACTCGCGCCTATGCTAAGAAAATGGACATTCCAGACGACCCGACATTTGTCCTCATACCAAAGTCAACCGGATTGTACTTTTGCCTCAAGAATCTGCAACCCGATGCCAACTACCTGTGGGATATAACGATGGGTTACGAAGGATTGAACGGGGATCAAACGCCATATGAGGTTTACAGTCTGAGCCGCGTGTTTTTCGAGGCAAAGGGCCCAGAAAGAGTGCACATGCACATTCAGAAGGTCTTGGTCAAGGACATTCCAGGATTCGAGGACTCCAAGGGGATGAACACCAAGAAAGATGAAAGTGTGGCAGGAACAAAGGAGGAGGCCGTGATAGATGAGGAACGGACAGAAAAGTTTACGTTGTGGCTTCGGAAGAGATTCTTGCAAAAGGACCAGCTGATGACCTCATTCTACAAACTGGGTCACTTCCCGAACGACCCTTCATCTCCGCTCATCATTCGACCGATACCAAAACTTCAGGACTGGGCTTGCCTAGCATTCGCTCTCGGAGTGGGCTTTTGGGTGGCCAAGAAGCTATGGGGTTGGTGGATATAGATTCCCGCTTTGGTTTAATTTGTCCCCTTGTAATATGTATATTCTGAGCTTGATTAGTAGCGTCGCGGGCGGTAGACTAGCTATTGAGCTTACTGCGTGCTAATAAATCTAATTGTAAACCCCGACGTTTCATCCAAGACCAAGTGTCCTACGTCCGCGACCTTCGCGACCGCCCATTTGGCGAAAAGCGTAACAGCACTTTGGCTGGGAGACACTTTGCATGCGACATGTTGCGACATGAAAGGTTGCCGAGCATTCTTCAATTGATCAAAATGTCGCGCTGTCGATCGGGTTGCATCGCCATCACTACGGCAATAACCTGTCCTGCCAGTTAATTCTCAGTGCAGGTTGCTCATGCTCTCGTCCACTTTGTAAGCCGAGTATCGAATGAATGTAACGGATGTCAATCATTTCGCGTCAGTAGCTGGTGTTTCAGCCACTTCCACCTTGTTGGGCACTACATCTTCGCCTTTCACCTTGCTTGGTGATTCAACTCTCCTTTCTACTTTGCTGTCACATCCGGCTAGTGAAGATGAAAACCCAAGATGCGCGAGCTGCTCGTCATTCATCATCGTGAGATTCGTATATGCAGTAGTCGATGGATGCTGAAGAGCTGGCTCAGTCTTTATTGAATCAGCCAACACCGTAATATCCACATTAGAATCCGGTGTTGGCTGTATGACCATGGGCTGTGCTTTGGCGAGATCGCGTGTCACTGTGACGTTTTCCGGTGGTAGTAGTATGCGGACAATCAAAGTCGGGTATTCAATAATGGTTTCACGCATCAGGGCGGATGACAATGTTTGATCAAGCCTCAGTTCAACATATGTGGGATTGTTCGCCTGCAAGAACACATGAGATCGCGGAACTGTACATGGAGAAGGTAATCAGCAATGACAATCAACTTACCGGTGTATCTTCTTTCCGTAGATACACATGCAACGCATCCACCCCAATATCACAATACGGCTTCAGCGTATGTCTCGTCATTGCATTCCCGTCTCGTTCCTCAACATGCAGCGCAACAATGTCTCGTATCGGTGTCGACTCATTAATCCGATGACTCAACAGAACTTTATCGCATTCTTGAAAGTCCAGTTCGATTGTCCACAGGATATGCTTTTGGCGCTGTAGGTAGATGGACTGGCTCTGCTCATGTCGTTTCATCCCCGACGGCATGAATTTGATATTTATCCCGAGCGTCTTGCATTGCCGCGTCAGGAGCTGTTGGCGGCCAGTCCGGGACTTGGTTTCGGATATCAGCCGGTTGTTGTCCCGTGTGGCATTGTCGGCGGTTCGGTAGGCGTCCTCCAGGAAGACGTAATCTGTGACAAAACAAAGATTGAGTTACAGAAGCATCCCGGCGTGTGCCATATACTCTAAGCATGGTCGTACCGCTGGTCATGTCGTTGGGCGTGAAATGGGCTAATTTGATGTAGTGAGTTTTGCTTCGTTTCCCACTACACCGTGTTTCCTGTTTGTGAGCTTTCGAACAGTCCAGCGAACAAGTTCGTCGTCCGCACCCAGGACATGTGTACTATATGGAAGTAGGATGTTGGCGTGAGGGGTGAAGAGGAGAAAGGTCAAGGACCCAACTCGTGAAATTGGCGGTCCAACAGTAGACAGGACATACCTTGTAGGCTTTGGTTGCGCACACCTGGCATAGTTTCGTTGGCGAATCAGTCATGTTTGCTATGAATTTCGCAAATGGTTGACAAACGGCAAATGAAATCCGAGTTTTTTCGAAACCTGCCAAAACCGCGGTTACTTAAGCTTTTGACAGCATATTAGGTAAGCATCGAATCACGGTTGAGCTTCTGGCTTTCGTTGAGGAACACCCCAAATTCATTTTTCGTTAACAGTAATGTAATGCATTACAATGTAGATGCCAAATAAAATGCTTAAAAATGGTTTCCAAAAAATCAAAAGTACTGTGAATGTGGAGGTGTGGGAAAGATGATAGTGACAGTGTCAGGTGTGCTGGATCTGAGTGATCCCGAAGTCGGAGATCAGTTGTTTTGCTCGTTCTTTGCAGTAACGATCCAACTTGCATGCACTGGAATGGGACAGTGAGTATGGCCTTCAGCAAAAGACCGGGCAAAAGATCTTAAGCTCAGGATAAATTCCGGGAGAGCGGGCACTTACGCTTTGTAGTAGTTTGTGGTCTCCTCGTTGTATTTCTTCGCATTGTGAATGATGAGGGAGAAGTCAGCCTGGAATGCTTCGTATGTTTCGTATTTTCCATCTTTGAGATGGCCCTCCATTGTTGCTAGATCTGGCGAAAGAAACGACAGATCGATTGTGATTAAGTATGTGGCGTTTTACCCGCTTGCTGCAACTGCTGAGTGAACATACCCATCGGATGTGTGATGATAGTATAATAGTCAGCCACTCCAGACACAGGTTCACGAAATGCCCATGCCGAGGGATTTTCTCTGAGCTCAATCAGGAGCTGGAACAGCATCCGATACATTGGGCCTCTTCCTTCGGCTGACCCTCTCGGTCTGAATCATGGTAGGAGAAGGATGTCAGGAATAAGCACCTATCGGTCCTCGCATCGCCGGTGTACGTACTTCTCTTCCATCTCAGGCCTCCATCCAGAATCCTCTATGCGATTATCAAATCATAATGTGAGAATCTGTTCACAAACACAAAAAGATATGTAATCAACTTACTCAAACCAGGAATCTCCATAGGATCCACTTTTTTCGCCCCTTTCTTGAACGCATCTAGGCCCGGGTATGCGACATGCGAAAGCGAGGCTTCTTTGATCTTTTCAAATACCGCCTAAACTCGGATAGACCAGGATTAGAGAGGCTATTTGTGCGTGGAGAGAACAAATCGTCTCGCACCTTCCGATGAGCGGCATATATAGAGTAGATCTCCATATATTTCACTTTCGTGAAGAATGTGCATTGCAAAAGCGTCGCGCCCTCGTAATCCTTGATGTAGCCGACCCATATGGACTTCTCGAGGCTGATCTCCGAGGTGAAGCCCTGCACAAAATGGATTGCTTTAGATGTATGTTCGCATACGACTGATGCACCAAGAACAAACCTGTTTCTTGAAGAACCCGATAGCGAGGTTATCGGCGTATGTCAATAGATGCTGAGTATCAAAAGCCTCACGGACGTAGTCTTTGAAATGTGCTATCAGGCGTGCACCATAACCCTGTTATGAACCCGTCAGAAGAACAGCTCGCATTCCATTGTTCTGGTTCATCAAACAGATTTATGTGTACATACCGCGGTCTGACTCATGCTCAACACAGCCAAAAACACAATCTCGGCGAATTTGCGCGCAATGAAGGGACGGAACGTGATCCCACCAACGACTTCACCGCCCTCTCGCACCACCACATAGCTGTAGTGCTCCCTATCATGTGGGCATGCCATAAGCCCAGTGTGTTGTTACGACAATCATGCCGAAATGAGTGCTTACCGAGAGTAGACCACTCTGGCGATGTATTCTCTAGGCATTTTAGGGAGCTGCGCCTGGATGACCGTCTTGAGTTTGGACAGCAAGGATAGGTTCTCCATCGTCCCGTCGTTATGAGCCAAGCGGAAGCAGACACGGCCAGCCTTCTCGTCTTCGAAGATCCGTTTGTATTTCGCAGAGCGTACCTGCAAGAACATTTTAGCTCAGTCACTGGCCATGCCTCACGATGAGAGCGAGCTCTACCTCAGGAAAGTTGTCTGGCCCAAGAGGTGTATTCGGGGAGGTCACCAGCTCAGCTTCCGGAAGGTCCGGCGGGGCAACAAGATTGCCGGAAAGTATCACCGGATGCGTCGACGCTGAAGCTTCCACTTCTTCTTCTTTGTTCGTGCCGTCTCCCAAGTTATCCGGATGTGACCCCAACGTCTGGTCTGCTAATGTTCTCCCTGGCAAAGGTGGTCCTTTCGACGGCTCCACCTCCCCATCCTCCAATCCGTCTCCATCAACGTTTGGCGTCGGTTCAGCCGGCGCGGTAGATACCGCTGAATCCGCGTTCTCACTCTTCATCGATCTTAATCCATTAGTCCCCTTCTCATGCGAATTTTTCCGGCTACGTTTTGCTAGTGGAATTGCATCCTCGTCGTCACTAAGTTCTCGCTTGTTGGATGATTTTGGAGGGTCAGCGGAGTGAGTTGAACGGGGCGAACAAGCCGAGTATCCATTTAAACTCTATAAAGCCCAGAATCTCGCTTCAATGCAAGCACCACCCACAGCGCCACCACGGCAGATTCCTTCAGAGCAAAACAAGAACACAAAACAAAATTTATGTACCTCCATTGTGCTGGCGATAGCTGGATAAATTTATGAACACATTTGGCCAAGCGAGAATTGACGGTTTCACGGACCCAGCGATCTACTAAGAATAGCCCAACGTTCTGAGATGCTGACCCCGACAAACGTAAATAAGAATCTGCGGCTGTTCTACACTGGTTGTTCACACAAACGATATTGTAAATTACAGCTCTCCACGTCTCCGCTGTCAATAGTAATGTGAGGGTTGGGTTGAGGATGGAAAGGCTGATGACACATTTGTGGTATACCAGGTATGGGATGTGGCTGGCTGGCTGGAGCCGTGGAGCCATGGACACCCCATGAGGCTTTGGCCTTTGGAGGATTTGTCCGTCGAAGCAAACCCTCCTCAGAAATCCAATTCCTGCAACTTGCACAGACGAGGCATGAGCTCCCTGCCACCATCACTCCGCCTCGGAGCGTCGGTATGCCGACGTGCGAACCCATCCGCTGTACGCTTCGCTTCCTCCACCACTTCCGCAACCAAGCCAGCCGCCAGCAAAGTTGATCTCTCGAAAGCTGCCGCCGTGCGAATCCGACACCCTCGCGCTGTCTTCAACGAAGTGTTGGGCGCAAAGCGGAAGACCTTCTTGGCAGAAGCCAAGGCGGCACAGGAAAAAAAGCTGCTTGCTGCCGCTGAAGAAAAGAAACGACAAGAGATTCGGGTGAAGGAGTTGGAAGAGAAGATTCGGGTTTTCAAAGCCTCCAGGGCGGAGAGCTTTTCGGACGGCGTTACCGAATCGGCCGGCCAAGCGGCATCGCCCGTTGATGCCATCACAAAAGACAAGGAACCCGTTGATCCCATATTTAAAGCGCGCGGCGACATGTGGAGAAAATACAACCGTGCTCGAAGACAGCAGCGGTTTGAAAATGCCGTTCAATCCCGACTCAGCCAATCGGAGCAAAGACTGGAATCACTACTATACCTCTACCACTCGGCTCGCGACTTTGTCACTTACGACAACGTGGATGAGAAAGTGCGAAATGTACATATCAACAAACCTCAAGCCCAATTATCGTTTGCTCACGAGCGTTGGAGGATTCTGAAAGATTCGCTGCAAGGAACCTTGGCCGCCGGACGTATTGGTGTCGAAGGTGTGCGATCATGGCAGCAGGACCAATCTGTGACCCCAGAAGAAGAACAGCAAGCTGCCGAGTTCATGCAGAAGCGCGATGCAGAGTTCTTGGCAAAACGGAAGTCATTCTTGGACAACTCGAGAGTCGCACCCGGCAACTTGTAGATAGATAAGAAAGATCCCCAATTTAATATATGACGTGTTTCCTCTCATCATTCGTAATTTGCCAAACTTGGGTATGGCAACTCACGCAATCGTGAGAACGCGCACGATCGTTTTCACGGCTACGGCTAGCAATGTGATATTAAGCATAATATAAAAATGTTCCCTAATTGTGGTCGGTAGTCTTCTTCGCTGCATCTTTGGCGGCCTGCTTTGCCGCCTGCTCATCCGCCACACTTATCTGGATTTCCCTGATCTGCTCGACTGCCTGCTCAGTCAGCTTTTTGCCCTCTGCGGCAACTCGTTTGAGCTCTCCAATGATTTCACCATGACCTTCCTGTTCTGCCTCTTCGGCGAGCGCGAGAATCTCGTCCATGGCAACAACACCGTCGCCATCGGCATCGAGCTTGACGACAATGCGCTTGATGCGCTCGTCATCCGGATGATCGCGGATCACCTTCAGCGCTTCTTCTAGGTCTGCAATGGTGATCTTGCCTTGTTCGTCGGGACGAACAAGGTTGAGACTCGATCCGATTTCAGCATCGATCTTGGCAAGCTCTGCTTCAATCTTGTCTACCATCTTGTCAATGCGGTTTCCAATGCGGTCAGAAACGTGGACGGGATCCTTTTGAGTGACTTGTTTCAGCTCCTCAATGTCCTACGCATGAAATGTAAGATTTCAAACTGGCAAGCGAGCGACTCAACAAAGAAGTGAAACGTTCATACCTCCTTGAACTCCTTTCGACCATCCTTCAACTCTGAGAGCTTCTCTTTGACGTCTTCCAAAGCGGACAGCTTCGTAAGCGTCTTGAGAGCGTCACTCAGCCGCTGCAGTTCCTCATCAGTAATCTGCAGGCTCTCTTCGTCAACTGTTGGCGTATCTAGCTCTTTGGAAATCTACATCACCAAGTTCGTTAGTCATGACGCTTCTTGCCACAAGAAAGAGACGTGCAACATCAAGCAGCAGCAGATCCACGGATACGTACGTCTTTGGTGTCGCCTTTGGTTTCTGGGATCTGGAGTGGCTCTGCTGCCTGCTTCGCGGCATCGGCGTCTTCCTTGGCTTGCTTCAGCGCGGCCTCCTCCTCTTCCTTGGCCTTCTTTGCAGCAGCAATTGCCTAACGTACCCGTACTATCAGAGCGAGCCCTACAACGCTGTGGATTGAGAATATTAGGAACTTACCGCCTCTTGCTCCAATTCATCCTGGATGAGCTCTTCCTGCTCTTGCAAAACGCTCAATCGCTGCTTGTAGGTCGCTGACCCTTCGGCCTCTGAGATCTTCAGCTGTGCTTCATTGACCACTTGGTGCGGCAATGAAGAGAGCGTAGCCTGCAAAGCTTCGGCGTTGCCCTTCAGGGCCTCCACCTTATCGGATGGTATACGATCATCCATTTGGAAAGCACGCGACAGAATCAGAAGGGAAGAGGAAATGTTGTGGTTGACGTGCAGATCGACCCATTGTTCGAGTTCTGCCCTCATACGCGCTGGAGACACTCCGGTCGTGCGGATGCCACGGGAAATGCAGACTTGTTGCAGTTCTGGTAATGAGAGCTTCTCGGCACCACCTTCCGCCTGAATCACTTTGTCGTCCTGTTCAAGGTACGCAAGGCGCCGTTGGATTTGATGCCGCAGAAAAGTGTCGGTTCCAAAGGCTTGAATGTTCATGTACTTTGCCATGCTCACTAGCTGCGGTCGCGACAAGCTGTTGAGGGTCAGTTCATCGGGGAACTTTTTGGCAATGCGCAAGATCTCTTCTGAAGCCACTGGCTGGCCACTGGACCGACATTTGTTGAAGAACTCTGTGAATTCTTTGGCCGCGGCGGCGGCCGACGTGCCAGAGACTGAAACATCCTCAACAGTTTCCTGCAAAAAGCGGGCCATCTCCAGGCGCATCTTCAGGAGCTTCTTCTTCTTCTCCTCCTACACATGAGATGTGAACAGACAGTTGTGCCAAATGACAGTACGGCGGTCAAGTACCTCCTGGTATTTGCTCTCGAATGTGCTGGGCAGCATGTTTGGGAACAACTTGAGCAGAATAGGGAGCGCCAGCTCCATAAACGGAATCAGCAGGATGATGACAAAAGGCACCAAACGCAGAAGATCACTCGTGGTTCGTTTCAGCTACGTCAAAAGGGACAAGCTTGTTATTCATCTTCCACAACTGCGAGCTCGTGAGTCAACTTGGACTCACCTGTCGGTGTTCGCGTCGTGACAAGCGACTGCCCTTGAGCAGCTTAACGAGTAGGCGACTCGAAATGCTGATCTCGGCCCCTAACAGCTTTGTACCGTGCCAGTAATGTTGAAGCTCTTCCTTTATCCGCAAGCCAATGGATTTTTTAGGTGGAGGCTGCTGGACAGGAAGAACTGACGACGGGTCCACAGTTGCGCCGGCAGCAGCGGCAGCCAGAACGGACGCTGCAGCGAATTGCTCATCCTTTGCTTCTCGAATCGCCTTCTCTACCGGTGTTTCCTGCTTCGGCGGCTTGTTACTGTTGGTAATGGTAATGGGCTGAGCTTCCTGTTCACGAAGGAGTCGGAGTGTTGTCGGAAGGGCAAGGGGCTGCCGCGTTTGCGGCACCGCGCTTGTGCTTTCAGACCAATGACTTCCGCCGGATCTGAACAGATGTGAGGTGCTGGACGAGAAATGCTTATGCTGAAGGATTCGGTGCGGTGGGGATGTGGTGGTGATAGGGCGGGAGAACGTCGCTGGAAGGACAGCCACATAGGAGCGACTTGAACAAGCGGAGTACACTCCCGGCACCGTGTTTTTCACGGGGGTGCCTGCTATAGATCGTACTGCAGCGGCTGCTTGCAGGCCTTTGCCTTGCAGCAGGTTTCGTGAGTACATTATATGGTAAGGATGGCGATGAATGCCGTGCCAGTCGGAGATGCCGGGTTTTGACAGAGTGACTTGCTATAACATGGGGCGAACGGGGCGCCAGCCACGCCGGTTCGCATGGAAACAAGAACGCGAGAATGGAATGTCGCGAACGCGTCACAGTCCCGTTTGCCCCAAAGATACTTTGATCATCATGTCCTTATTTGAGGATCTATCTAAATAATGTATATGAAAAAGTGCCGAGAGATGTGTGATGTGCAGGGAGGATCGTTGTGTACGATTCCATTCACGGAAGACCAAGGGATGTCCTTGGGTCGATATTACTCAGAAGGCAATCAGCGTTGTCACCAAGTGGCGTTCGTGTGGGATGGCCCTCGAGCAAGATGTTTGGGTTGTGGGGGCCGACACTTTTGCGACGGGGCAAAAGGACGATGGGATGGTGGCTCGTATCAGAGGTTCGGCGAACGCCGACTATGGGAGGGTTGTGACGTCGGATTTATGCAGAGCAACACCGTTGAGGTGCATTCCCGGTTCTCTGTGCCGGCTGGCGTTCTTTAGCGAGTTTGATGGTATCGTTCGAGTTTATCTCCTTTTCAGCGTCCAGCTTCAAAACTGTGGGAAGAAGAGCCGACTGAGTCAAAGCTACTCGGAGAGACTAGCCGCAGGTAACCCAAACTTACGATATGCGTCATCCTTCTTTTCTGATTTCACCCCCTGTACCACGTTCTTCCTTATGATGGTGGCGGCCTGGTAAGCGGTTTTGACCAATTTTGCAAGCTTGTCTGGGTCGGTTTCATTTTTCTCTTTCAGGAATTGCTGTCGAGTGTATTGGCGTGCCTCTATGGAGTGTATGTGCGTCAGTCAATACTCTACTGACAATGCTTGTCATTGTCCCTTCCTTTACGCACGTGAAATTTGAAATACGTCTTGCTCAAAGGTCTTGCGTTGTGCTCGAAGAAGGTCTTTATAGGCACGCAGCACTTGCGATCGAATTGGTGTGGTCATAGCTTTGTTTTAACGGGAGTGTCGCAACAGTGGATTTCAGCGGGGCGGCGGAATTCCTTCAATCCAAGACTCGAAAGATCGAAATTGAGACGGGTTATACGTTCGACTGGTTTCAAATGGAAAACAAAGCTGCTGAGGATGGCTCTGGTACTGGCGTCGTGTTGTACAGTAGTATGTAGGTGGAAAAAGTATCGAAAGTGCAATTATCGGGAGAGCTTCGAAAAAAACGCGGCGAGGCTTTGGTCGCTGGGCAGCCAAAAAACAACCCAAACGCTTGCCATTCCACTCATTTGCATTTTACAGCAACGAACGAATTTCAACACCCGCAAACTCCAACGCTCTTTAAATATACAGACTTCGAGAATGGTCTTCGCAACAACAGCATCCCTTTTGAAGGCCGTCGTTGTCAACCCGGGAGGACAATCGTTTATGGGAGAAGTTGTCGGAACGGCAATGTCAAAAACCATAAAAGTTCGAGTACCAAAAGTGAAAATACATCCTGTTGTTCAGAAGGTTAGTCAATTCGGAAGCCATGGCAAGGTTGTCTTCATGTGATAGCAAAGAGCAATCGAATTTGACCGGATCTCTTTTCTCCCGCAGCCGGTCACATTCCACAAAACTTTCTTCGCGCACGATGCGGAAGAAAGGTGCGTTGTCGGAGACTATGTCCGCATAGACTCTTGCCGAAGACTGAGCAAGCACAAAAACTTTGTGCTGGGAGAGATCGTCAAGCCCGCGGCCCGTTACGTGGACACCAAGGGAGTCCTGCACACACAGAGAGCACCGGGAGTCGGAGAAATCGACAAATTGCAGAAGCTGAAGGAGAGGAAAGGATTGGACCACATGTAAACAGAACCCAGTAACTACGTGCGCTAGAGATAATAGAGCGGGGGGTCAGGCGGATATGTACATATTATTATAAACAATGTCTTCTCAAAGCAACGGTGAAAACTACGGTCTAGAAAACAGAAGAAACGGGGCTGTCTTGTTCTGGAGCCAGATGCAATTCCTTCCAAATGGTTTCAAATCGTGCTCTTTCCCTTTGCTCCGTGTTTGCACCGTTGTCCATTGCATACGCTTGTGAGTCGCTGCTTACACCGTGGGCCGTTAGATCCTCCCGGTAACGTTCGATACGCCTTTGCACGCCATACGGATCGACAGCAAAGTTGGCCACCTTCCCAAAAGCGGCTTGCGTGCAAGATATGAGCAAAGATCCCACCCAAAGACGCATGCGACCTTTCCAAGATTGATCAACTTGCAGCGGAGCGAAACCAGGAGCGTCTGAACCCTGCCATGGATGTGAACCTAAGCTCGGTCCGGTTCGACGGAACACATCCAGAATCGTGGGCATATCTTGAGGTGCACAAGACCAATCGCCTCGTACAAATGTTCGGATAAGGCTCTCTCCGACGTCATTGTGGTGTGTTACGAGATCGGTAAAGAAGGTCGGAGTGACGACAAGAATGGTTGCGTTCTTCTTCGACCTAAGTTTTCCTCCTTTACAGGGCTCACAGACGTATTCAGCCCCGTTTGGGAGCCGAAGGGTCACGGATATTCGTTTCTCATCAACCTGTCTGGTCACATGCTTCTCAACTAGTTTGGAGCACCACCTATGATAACGAGAGATTAGTTGCTTAATCACGATCTCACAGAGAGTAGAATAACTTACAGTGGAAAGCCAACGGGTGCTTTCCACACGAGCGACTGGCCATCTGGTGGGAACAAGTGCTGTGCTGGTTTCTGGTAAACTTTCAACTTATGCTGATAGGCGAGCTTCCAAGCTTCCTTCAGGATTCTGGGCACTGTTAGGAACGCCGTAATGGGGTATGTGACCATCAGGTACAAGCATGTTTGCGTTGTTAATGGGAACGACTCTCCCGACACACGCGCCGACAGCCTCAGCGGATCGGAACCGGTATCCTTCGGAGATTGCGTCGTGTCCCCATCATATCGTTTGATGTTTAGAAGAACATCCAAGTTTCCGCGTGCTGGATCTTTGAAGTGGGCCTCATACACTCCACTGCGATTGTTGAAAGGCGACACGTGGAATGCACGCTTCAGGTTATAACTTGTATCATAGCTGTTCAACACTGTTAGTCTCAAGACAGCGCTTTCCAAGAAGGCATAGCGACGTACCCGGCAACTTTGTGATTCGAGAGGTTGCGCTCATCGGCTATATAAACATGACGCTCTCCGAACGTGTTGTTCACCTCCAGCACTATTGCCCGCAACGCGGCTGTGTCCGGTGTGTAGCAGTAATAGAGACTTAAAGGATTGAAGGAGTATCCTAGCACGCGCGGCGTAGAAACAAACTCCACTCGACCAATTTCATCTCGGCCAATACCCTGAATCAAACGTAAGGTTAATCTTTCAATTTTCATTCTTTGAGAGAATGAAAGTATAACTTACCAGCTTTTCCAGCAGGTCCAACAGCTTGACTTTTAGCTGCCGCAGTTCTAGCCCTTGCTTTAAAGCATCTTCTTTGTTGGTGTCTTCACCCTTCAAATGGTCCTTGGCATATACAGAGAACAAAGCCTTCCGTCCCCATCCAATAAGCCACCGAGAATATCTCGGTACTTCCACCTCCTTGTCAAGATCAACCCCAAAGTAAAACACTGGGTATCGAAAGGAGTGCCGGACGGGCTGGTAGCGCGCATGGAAAGTTTGTGCCAGGTAGACTTTGTGTGGTGTGCTTGCTGGCCAACATGACGGCCGCAAGTTCTGGGACAGGCGAAGCAGGACCAAACCCACCACCACGGTAGCAAGCGAGAGAGGAAGCAATGCTTCGGAGAATGTGGCATCCATCACAACGTTCACTTTACAACTAGAGTCTGAGAATAATGAGTCGGGTGAAGCCTGATATCTGGAATGGGGCGACCCCAAGGCGTTTGATGTCATCTCGATCGTCGCTCACTTGCCGTGGCTTGGCCCTCAACAAATCGCGTGTCTCGTTGGTCTCGCCTCGATCGGCCGGCCGAGAATCACGCCGATGTAAATCTACTATGGGAAATCTATGACCCACAGAACGTTCTTCCTTTCAAGGCTGCGTCCTTCGAAGGCTGCGTCTGCGTGTATGTTCTGGTCCAGCCATGTCGTTGTAGTGGACTTGAATGTGGATGGTGCAGCTAAGGAATGAATAAATGGATTTAGCCGCAGGTCCCACACCCTCGGTTCGCGGTAAGGCGCGAGGTGCTGCGTCTCATTCGGTGCCGTCCGTTGATGACAAATTGACGGGCGACATTTGACTTTCCCCTCACTTTTCATTTATTGTTACCATGGCTGCATTGCTGCGCTTTCTACGCGCTTCATCATTGTGGCATCCAATATCTTTGAAAGACTGGTTTGCGTTTGATGTTACAGAAAGCATGGCCCAAATCTTCACTCCCATCAATCAGGTATGCCCAAAGTCCCTGTAGTGGGTTTATCATGGTATCAAATCTCTGATCCAGTCTGCTCAGGTCCGTCTTACAAATGTCTCCCTCGTACGGCTGAAGAAGGGCGGAAAGCGGTTCGAAATTGCCTGCTATAAAAACAAAGTGCTGGAATGGCGGAATAACGTGTAGGAGCAGTCCCGGTCATTTTTTAATGGAGTGCTCACCTGGTTCCTAAACACGGCCCATTTGGTGTTTAGGGAAACCGACTTGGATAATGTGCTACAAATTCGCAGTGTTTTCACCAACGTATCAAAGGGTCAACTTGCCAACAACGATGACCTGCAAAAGGCGTTTAAAACGACAGATACCGATAAAATCATATTAGAGGTAATGGAGTGTATTTCGAAACCCCTTTTTGTGTGATCCGCGCGCGTGCCCAGGCTCACCCGACGCAGTTCAGATCTTACGAAAGGGCGAACAACAAGTGGGAGAGAAGGAACGCAGTCAGCAACTTGGGAACCTATCGCGGGATATAGCAACAACGGTCGCTGAGAAATGCATAAATCCGGACACAAAGCGCCCTTACACTGTCACGATGATCGAAAAGGCGATGGCAGACTTGCACTTCTCCGTGAATCCGAATAAAAACGCCAAGCAGCAGGTGCGTGCTTGTCTCGGGGCCGTCTTGGATTCGACAATCGGAGAAGACTGACTCGGTTCCTCGAACCTTGAAATGTAGGCGTTGGATGTGATTAAACAACTGCAGGAGAAGAAGACAATTCCAATTGCCAGAGCCCAAATGCGCATTCGCGTGGTGGCGCCAGGCAAGGACGGCAAGAAGATCAAGGAAAAATTCGGAACCATGGTGCAAGGCACAGAAGACGAGGACTGGGGAGAAGAATACGAGCTGGTACGCGAAGGCTCGGAGTCGTGAGCGAGGCCCTTCGTGAGCTGACCAGATTTGTCCCTAGATATGTACGATTGATCCAGGTCACTTCCGCACCATGACAGACATCGTGCAGAATGAAACAAAGGGAAGAGGGCAGGTTGAAGTCCTCAGTATTCGGGACACAGACGACAAGGACGAAGCTTTTGCATAAGCAACCGTTCTGCATCAACATCTCCATAGTAATTTACATTCATTGAATAAACGACGCGACACATCTTCCGGGTTTTGTAAACTGGATATGGTTTGTAGATGGTAAATATCATCATGTTGTATCAGATTTACGAAGGATGTCCGCATTTCGGCTGTACCACAAGCGGGTCGTTCTGGCCTACCGCTGTAGCGTAGGAGCACGTTGTGCACCATTTCCTGATTGACCTGCTCGTGCCGCGGCTGTTCTCTTGCGGAAAGCCTTCACGTGCTCATGACCCTCCTCTGTGACCGCCAATATCCGTTTCTTCTCGTTCTTCCATAAAACTGCTCCGAACGGCTCTGCGTAATTGCAGATCTGATTGAATTCTTGCATGTCTGCAAATTCGTTGTAAAGCCACGCTGTTTGGTTGTCTCACCCGGTCAGTAAGTGTTGTAACAAAAACCGTGAAATACATCGGGTAGCATACCTCCGGAAAGACGCAGGCGGTTTCTCTCCATTTCCCATAATCGGATCTGATCAATGACAGTCTGCGGTAATATTGGAGACTGAAAGTCGCTTGTCAGTCACATAAGGGCAGCCCTGAAGCTTCACGCCAAGTTTCGTACACACCTGCTTCTTCAGTTCTGGATGCGCATGCGCGGTAAGGTATGTGATAATCTACCTCGACAGTGTCATCAAACGGCAACACATATATATGGGGGCGATGAGCAGTTGTCGTACCTGGTCTGCAGTGATACCTTTTGAGAGGGCTTCTCGAACTGCATCACGCGTAACAAGGCCGGTCACCATGTTCTGAAACCGAGCTTGTAGGGATACAAATAAACTTAAAATGGCTATTTGCAGTGGAGAATCTATGGAAGCCCAAACTTCAGGAAACATGCAATGACAGTCGTGGACAATAACCTTCAAGTCCATTACCCTACCTGTGTATGCATACATGCGAAAGTTGGTTTCAATGATGATGTAACCTTGGTTGTCCTCGGGCTTTCTTGATGAAATCATAGATCCAGATGTGAGCGATGTAGCCATCCTCGTAGGGTAAAATCTCCGGGACTTTTTCTGTGAGACCATCAGACTTTAACAAGCGCGCTACGATATGCCTATCTACTTGCATCACTTACTGTTCTTTGATAAAAGATTCCAAAATGCTTAAGGTCTCTGAGAACATTTGTTTGCGTATCCGTCAAAGGTTCAATCGAGTATGCTTGTCCCAACTCCAAAGTTCCAATTTGGAACAGGAAATTGAGGACCTGCACGATGTCCATGTTGAGTTGCCTCTAAAAGCAAACATCAGAATGGAATCTCGAGTCACTTTTCAACGCATATGTACCTCGGCTAGGTCAAGGTACTGGAGCAGGAGAGACCACACTTGCACATTGACATCCAGTAGCAGAAACTGAAATCCTTTGCTGGTGATGCTCAATTTCTGATCGCTTGATCCATCCAGCTCATCGTGTCCCATGCGTTGCCGGCTGTATTGACATGAGTTTCTATCTTGAAAGAACCCACAGAACGAGCTTGGCATACCCGTCACCACCAGCGTCCTCTTGTAGTCCAGATGCTTCGAGTAATTTAGCAACCGCTTTCGGGCACCGCTCCGCTGGGGTCCCAACGAGATAGTGAAGTACTGTCTACAAATCTAAAAGCTGAGCACGTACTCAAAAACTCTCCGCCCAAAGAAAACGAAACAAATCCATACCTCCCATGTCTCTGCCGCGTATCTATCTAGCAGAGGAATATCCACTTCGTGCTTTTTGTCATCCATCGGCTCCCCGAAGCTGACATGGTTTCCTCTGAAGAACAGGGCACATATTAGACCAGCACCTGACTATATGAACCCAATTGGTGCAAAGCTCTTACCCGCCGACAAGAGCATTGTGAAAGTTCTCTTGAAATATCTTATTCATTTGTAGGTGCTCGTGTTGGTCCACACATATGTGAAGTTTTGACAACTTCTTCAGACTCTCCTTGAGACCACTGAACATGGGGAACGCTTGTCAAATCAATACTGCTGGATGCGATGGAGCCAGGAACAGGTTGGGCTTAGCGCCAAGACAGTGCCTCCATACACACCCGCGGTGATCTTGAAAGACCCATACTTCGACATCGGCTTTTGGAACAGGTTTTTGGGTATACAGCAGTCGCATAACAACCTGCTTCGCTATTGGCGGTAGCAAACTAGAGGTATAATCGGTGAGTCGTCAGTTAAAGACATCAAAGTGGACAAATGTGTACCGTAATATCGCAAGGCATGTCGCAGGTTGAGCATATAGCTGGTCAAAGGTCTGCTTTGGTAGTGTCTCCAAGTACTCCTGTATGCTATTCTGGAATCACTGCTTCAGTCGAAAGCGTTGGAGATAGGTAATACTGACTGTCAAGAACGAACCGTAACGCCAGTGGCAGAGTCTGTCATGTTAACCCGAAAGCGATGCTGGTAGAGTTAAAAGTCAAACATCCTGTCAATACAAACGACAAGCCGCGTCGAACTGGAAATTGACAGGTGACACACACAGACTTTTGCAAACAACCTGAACGAGATGCCAAAGGAGATCGTGACGTTGCAGTTGGGACACACAGCGAACTTTGTTGGAACGCATTTTTGGAACATCCAGGTTGGCCGTTGACTTGTTGGACACAGGAGTCATTTTGCGTCAAATGAGTTGACGCTCGCTTTGGCGATAGAATTCATACTTCAACTTTGAAAACGAAGGCGAGGAAGAGTTAGACCACGATGTTCTTTATCGCGCCGGGAGAAATGTTTACGTGAGTTTGATAGGAACTCCCGTGATTACTATACAAATGTTTGCTTATTGATTCGTTGTGTGCAGGGAGACGACACCTATACTCCGCGACTTCTGATCCTCGACTTGAAAGGTTGGCGCCGGTGTTTTAGCGTTAATATCTAATTGTTATGAGAGTGGATGGACATGATAACATCAATTTTCTAAAGGAAGCCTCAAAACTCTGAAAAGGGTCAGTCCCTTATACGAAGCGGGTGCAGAAGGCGACGATAACACAGTATCCACATGGTACGCTTTGCTGACCATTTCCTGATCTCTACATGTTCGATTGACATGTCTGTCAGGAGTGGAAGAGTGGAGAAGCATGTTCAAGAGCCGTACAAGAAGAACGACTTCTTGAAGTCTCTTGACGAGGTTGGCCTCAATTTGATGTGATGCAATATACGCCATAAGTCTGACCAGATGACAAAGGAGACGACCACCTCGGAAGAACCTGTCTCTTTCTCCAGCCATTTGGAACAATCGGTCACAGTCTGGTCAGACTTCAACAATCTCTTCTACCACCCGAAAACGGTGGTGGAACTCCCACACTTCCTCCACGACGATGATCAGAATCCATTTTCCGCTTTCACACAGGGTCTGGATGTGATGGGTGACCCTGACTTTGTATGCTCCCTTTGAGATCATTCAGATGTGCTTCAGTCAGCTCATGGTTTGTGTTCAGAGAGATGACATCTTGGAGGAAAGGCTGAGATTCTTTGTTGAAGAGTGCGACTCTCTGCAGGTAATGAATATCGCTGAACCAAGCGCATCCTCCACCATTAACGATATCACTAAAAACCCCTTTGGCACAGGGCTTCAACTTGATGGCAGATGCTGTCGATGGATTCGCCGGTGTCACTGCAAGCTTGTTAGAATACATTTCTGATGAGTTTTCCAAAAAGTCAGCCATGACTTTCGGAATACATAAGCCGTCAAGCAAAGAGGATACAGATGTAAGTGCTTCGATCTGGGCCTCTCGCATAATGGCGGACTGTGCTGAGCGCTATATTTTAGAAAAGCCACACAGTTGCGGCGATAAATTCCGCACTGTTGATGGACGCTGCAGCCAAGAACAGTAGTTTGTATGTTCCTCTCTACGCTCCAACGACTGCATCATGTCCTTCAGGCGCATGGTCAAAATATCTCAGACATGTAAGCGGGAAATTAAATAGGAAGAAACAGCGGTATGGATGCTAACGAATCGTTCTGTGATAGCTATCATCACCATACCAATGGAGTGCACATCTGGCAGCGTCAATTGAAACCGCATTGCTTCCCGTTCGGTGAGAACTGCGATGAAAGGTTGGCTCACGTGTCAATGCTAATACGTGGCATCAGATTGAAGACCAGCCCACTGCAATTGGAAAGCTTGACGCAACTGATCAGTGGAGGAAGCTCGCGAACTGTGGCAGCTTTGGCATCCGGATTACCGTTCCCGCTTCACCAAGATGCTCCCTTTTCCAAGGCCTTCACAGTTGAGAAAGGTAGAATACCATGGATGCTTGATTTGACTCTGCGAGTCCCCTACGATCAGGTTAGAGGATGTCGCGTTGCATTGCGAGCATGTCACTGCGTATTCACCATCCAGCGCGGATCTACATGAATGATCGAATATAGTTAGGGGAAGAGTATGGCCAGTGCTGTGTTGTTCGTGGAGTTTCAGAGCTCAGTCGAAGGCAAAGTGAGAATCAGAGGTATGTGTCACTCCAAACGGCAAGAAGTTGCTACGTTTGCTGAATGTTTGGCAAAAGATTACCAACCAAGAGCGAAGTGCAGGAAGCCCTCGCATCATTCCTGGAATCATCGTCTTCGACTCGCGGCCAATGGTTCGTGGCACATGATCCTAGTCATGCTTGGAGACGATATCTTATGAGCGATGCTCACTTTCAGCTATGCGATTGAGAAACCGATGCCCATCGGTGAAAGCTTCCCGCAAATCTTCAGCTCTCAGATTGACGAGAATGGCTTGATCAACAATACCAGATCAGGTGAGCAACCCACCGATGATTATCTTCCACCTGCTCTCTAACGTGTCGTTTCTAGCTACATCGAAATCACCTACCACTCGTGTCGCCATGCTTACCCGATTGAAAATGTCGCCGCATCTGAAGGACATCTTTGTCAATGCTAGCAGCATTTTCAAAAAGGTGAATGTGCCAATTTCGGTGCTCTATGAGAAGGGCGATCATGGTCTCAACCGAGAAGACTGGATGGCGGTCAAAGAAAGTTTACAGGAACTCGCTGATAGTTATGAAGACTGAAGAAAGCAGACCAAGTATGCCATTATGCAAGCAGTATTGTGGAGTTTTGGAGTCAGCTAGGAAATGGCATATAGTTGCACGTGGATTGTATAAATACCTATCGTCTCAAGGAAGATGTCATGTATCAAAAGAAGGTCGCTTTATCACCACGAAGACCGAGGTTGAATCACGATAGCGGGCTTCTACATAATAGTGATATGCACCTGACGGAAGTGAATCTACTGAGGTCTATGCACAAATCAATGGAAGTTGATCAGAGGCAGCAACTACATATCTTCAGAGGCCAGCGGCGGCGATGCCCCTGAATGTTCTTAATATGAGTCATCATGTACGGCTTCGCTGTCTTTACATGTTCCCTTACATGGTAATTGGTCGGGTGGTAGCGCCGTCATCAAAGTCGGCGATATTGAACGATGGCCTGACTGTGAGACCGTGACGACCAGTGGGGCATGGGCAGTGCCCACAGACGACAAGCTCGTAAAACTTGTCGTTCTGCTTCGAGAATCGAAAGTGGTCACCGGCTCGTTTTCAGGAATGGCGGTGTCGGATCGGGACATTGACGGCCGTCTAGATCCGGGGTGGCTCGTCCGCGGGTTATAACTGTTCAGCACATGCGACGATCCAACGCTAGTGCGAGGCATGATTGCGTTGGTGTGACCGGCCGCCTTCGCTCTGGAGAAGTCCCGCAGTCGTTTCAAAGGATGGTCGAGTCCTTGAGTCAGACTGCTCCATATGAGATTGAACTCTGCGTCGACACTTGCTTGGACCTGTGGATCCATGCTGAAATCTCTGTTCGCAAGATTGCTGACTTAGCTTGGGTTGGACACTGAGCAATGATCGAACAAGCCTTTAACTCACACGTATTGATCGTTCATGTTCTCAGAATTCTCGTATCGCGATAGATCCAGACTGCTGTCATGTGAGCTCAATCTGTCGCGGAATCCCGCTTTCCCGAAAATGACTTTCAAAACAACGCTCTGATGTATCACTGATAGATGCCGTACGATTAGTATGTCTTGTCACTATATTGCAAGTGAATGGGAGATAGACTTTTGGTATCACCTCCATTGACTTCACAGTCTTCCCCCAATCGGATTGTGTCCCCGTCATGCACTTCCAACCGCGCGCTTTCTTGACCTTGCGGGCTCATCCGTTTCCCGTTGAGAAAGGTTCCACTAGCATCATGGAAAGTTTGAGCTTCCAAGAAAGTACTTTTTTGAGCTATTCGACCTGCTGGCCTTACCTTGAGCTCTTGGTATCTTGCACCCACAGCTAGAATTCGTTCAATCAAAGTTTCTCTGCCGCTGCAATCGATCATTAACTAACCTTCCCGTCGGAGTAAGTCATCGTAGCATGCTGCCTGGACACAACTTTGGACGCAAATTTGAGGTTTGTCACAACCGGCTCATCTCTGTCCAACAATCTGCCGATAGGAACAGGGGTTTCTAAGTTGACTATTCGCCGATTTTGTCCATTGCTATTTAATGGGATGAACGACACCAAAAATGGGTGATCCGCTGCAGAAAGAGACATTCGTCTGAGTGCCCATTGCTGAAATCTGATCTACCATACATTACACACTCACAAACATTTGAAGATGTGCTTTCTCGTGTGGCCATTTATGGGTGAAACTGCCGTACTACGCCGCTGTAAGCCGCAGATGCAGTTTTTTAATGGATCCAGCGCGCTCCTTCCCCGACCGGATTACGTGAGGAGCTGTTTGGCATGTGAGTCATTCGAGGCCGGCAAAGCGCGTTCTGGTGGATGAGGACCGTTTGCAATTCACAGATCACCGTGCCCGAACACGAAGACCATATACCGTCACTATGCTCAAGCAACCAAGGCAGACTGGCGAAGAAATATGGAAGACGAGGATTGACAAGATTGTGAGCGTTTGAAACTGCGAGTGCCATTTGACATCCAAGGCTCACGTTGGGCTTCCAGAGTGCAGAGCTCTTCACGTTGACGTATGGGTCCGTGGTAGCGCAACTGCTAAAGGACCATGAAAACTATCTGGAAGTTAACAAACAGCTGGACAAGATGTAGGTATGCCTTTGGTTTCCACCTCTCTGCTCGCAGTTGAAACTTATCGGCTTGCTTGAAGGGGTTATAACATTGGCGTTAAGCTGATCGAAGACTTCCTGGCCAAGTCTGGGACAAACAAATGCGGAGATTTCCGAGAAACAGCTGACACAATAGCCAAGGTTGGTTTTTTTGAATGCTGATAAACTCTTGCCAGCAAAATCTGAGGTGCTAACTCGGACTGCTAGATCGGCTTCAAAATCTTCCTGAACATCACCCCCACCGTCGCCAACTTCTCCGCCGATTCCAAGGAGTTCTCGCTAATATTGGAAGACAATCCGCTCTCCGAGTTTGTTGAACTACCCGAGGGCGCTGTAGGGGAATTATGGTACTCTAACATTCTGTGCGGAGTGCTGCGAGGGGCACTGGAAATGGTCCAGATGCAGGTGGAAGTGTTTTTCGTAAGCGACGTACTAAGAGGCGACGACGCAACTGAACTGAGGGTGAAGCTGGTGAAATATCTGGAGGAGGAAGTTCCGGCGGGCGAAGATTGATAATTTGTACCTTACAATTTGGAGATAGGTTGAATTTGGAGATATGTTGATGATAATGACATTCAGAACTATGACGGTCTACCGGTGGTCTATGGACCAGGGATGCTATGTATCATGGATGCTTGTCCGATTGATCGGTTGTTTCAAGTGCGAAGTGGTGGTCCTGGTTGCCGTGACGTCTCGTTGTTGATCAACGGTTGTGGTTGAGTCATGAATTTCCTAGCGACATAGTGTCCAAGACCTTTTTGTGGTAAGGATTGCGCAGGGGCGCCCCATTGTCTCACTTCTCCCAGTAAGTATTCGGTCTTGGTTTTCTATGAAGAGACGAATGAGCATCCTGCAGCAGCACACTCAGTGGCGAAGATGGAGCTTACGGGCGCGAATGGCAGCGGCAGCGTCTGAACAGCGACTTCATAGTGAGACCTATCATCCTCAAGGCCATCGGCTCGCGACTCTGGTCTGCTGCTCCCGGGAATCGCGGCAATTACTGCCTTCAGATCCGCCACGCGACGCTTCATGGGAGACGAATAGGGGTGGAGGTATTTGAGCGGTTGTCGCGGTTTGTGAGCATCTCTGTATTCATCACTTGATGGGTCGCCCGGCTCATGGGCGTCCACCTTTGAGCCGAATTCGTCTGTGCAAAGTCTTTAGAATAGACGTAGATAGTGTAGTTACGCTGAATCTCTATCGAATACCTGTTGAGACATCCTTTTTGCCAAGGGCATCGGGGCCACCCTATTTGCTTGTCAATCAGCATACTTGGATTTGGTGTGGTCGCAGCGCCGTTCTTACCTCGTGATGTATAGATGCAGCAATTTCCGCCAAGGTATCGTGCAAGCTGTCCAAAGCGAGGACTAGCGTCATTCTCCGTTGTGCCGCAAACGGCGGAATGCTGCCATATGATTGCCCAGTGCTCTCACCTATCGATGAACCCAGTCATTGTGACTGATGCTGGGTCTTCCGCTTGCTCCAAATTGGATTCCCAAAATTCCGCCATCTCGTCAAACGTGTTACAGACATCAACAATTCCCGACACGAGAGCGTCGTCCTTTGTACCATCTCCTGTCTCGTTCTGTAATGGGTTTGTGCATGAGCGACCTCTCAGCGTGATTCTCGATTGAAAATCATGTCTAAGTCTCACGTGCTCCTTTGGCGAACTCTCCCCACTGGAAAAAATATAATACAGATCCTTTGCATCATGATGTTCTTTCGCAGGAGCGTGCTCCTCTCCGTGGTGTGCGATGTTGCCATCTTCATCCAGAGTCACACCATCGTAAGCGAGCTCGAGCATTTTATCACTCTCTACAGGTTCAACATAAACCTCGAATCCATGGATGCACGCAGCCTCGACAACAGATTCTTCCACCTACCCTTGAGCTTCTCGACCAGCATTTTGATGACTCGCTGATGCGTTTGGTTCTTCTTGGCGAGCTCTTGTTCCGACTCGGTCAGAAGCGAGTTGTTAGTGCGCAGCCGGGCGACCTTCTCTTTGAGTGAATCATTCTCGCCGATCAACTCCATTGTCTTGCCGCTCATCTTCTTCAGTTGCGACGTTATCATCATGTTTTCTCGGATCGCGCGTTTTGTGGTCTGATTGAGAGTACATACTGCTCAATTATATGTCCCTTGGTGAGCATATAATCGATTTGCCGTACCTCCGCCATCTGCTGATCAGCCACCCGCTGGAAGTTTGTGACAGCTTCATTGACTTTCTGAAGCATCTCCCGTTTCAGCATGTTCTTATCCTGTAAGACTTTCCGCTCAATATTATGAATTGTCTCTTTGAATTGTCGCTCTTTCGCTTCCAATTGTCCCTTCAGGTATTTCAGCTGTTGCTCCAACTCGTCCTGATGGCACAAGGGTTATCAGCGATCCTTGGTTTGATTAGCAAGCCTAAGCGAGTGAACTCACCTTTCGAGCAGCAAAGGTATGTAGGTCACTCAATTGGGTTTTGTATACCGCGCATTGGTTTTGCAAGGAGTCAATTTCTTTGTGTGCTTCCGCCATCGCCGCATCCAGATTTCCCTGTGCTTGCTTTTCCAGGTCGTGCTTCTCTTGGTCCATCTGCACAGCCTTCTCTTCCAACGTGTTGATGTGCTTCTCATGTTCGCCGACTTTGATGTTCAAAAACTCAACGATGTCTTGCTAAAGATAGAAGGAAAAAGTCATCAGGGTCAATGATGGGCTGCACAGATGCGAAGGCTGGCATGGCCTGATGCTTCGACGCACCTTGTCATGGCTAGCTTTAGCCTGCGCCTTCCCAAGAGCATCGTTTTCGGCCACGAGGACTTGACATTTATTCTTGCTTGGGGAAGCACAATGAGCCAATCAGCTTGTGGTTTGCGGCCCTTGTTTCATTGCTTTTGGACTGGACAACGCTTTTCTGACGCTTGGGTGCAAACTTACTATCGCTCTAGCCGATCAGTGAGATCTCGAACTTTTGCCTCGTACACCTCAATGGTAGTTTCATCGAGCTTCGACTTTTCACCCGATTTGAACTCGCCGTCCTCCGTGCTGCAGGACAACAAAAAGCAAGGAATTGAAAGACGACGGCAACAACTGACACAGGTAAGGATCTCTTGAATGGTTGCCAAGCTCCTTGAATGTTCTCAGACGTGTACATATCTTTCACCAGCGGCACTGGCTGATTTTCGCCCGCCTTTCTTTCCACCCTTTTTAGACGACATTGTAAAGATGGAGGATCGATCAATTGATAGCCCTGCAGAATGGGGCTTGCAGTTGTGATCAAGAATTCCATAGTTGATGATGTCAGCCTCCGCTCCATTACATAATCGGAGATTTCAATGAACCTTCTATTCTACATCGATTTCACATCATTTACGACAACCATGAATTGCTCGAACGCAAGCTAGTCTACATCATGGAAAGAAAGCCCGATCAGGTCTTTACGGGGACCTTGGGCTTCGATCTGCCAAATAAACAATCACGAGAGCGGACATTGACATGAAGACAGGCCTCCACGAATTCTCTGGTTCAAACCTGGTAAGGTCTAGGGATTACGCTGTGAATTGTGTGCAAGGTCCGAGTCATGATTTCTCGTCCTTTCTACTCATTGTCAGACGCGCCGCGGGATTTTCTGTCCGACCCTGCTGCTCTTGGAGATCACACGTAGAGAACGGGATATAATCTCCACAAGAATTGTCACCATGAGAGCCGTCGTCCAAGTTGAGAAGGATGACAACAGAACTCTTCATACATAATGCCAGTAGTATTCATCCGACATGTCAATGCTATTGCAAGACCCGAGTAGCAAGCTCCATGACCCTCCTTCCCGTCCTTTTCAAGAGTCCCTGTCGCGCCCACTGAAGCCTGAACAAAATCAAGATGGCATACTGAAGGAAGACTTTCCGAAGCTTGCGAATCCACAAGAACATCAGAAGACTTGTACCGGTTTTGACTGCGAAACTCTGAATTTGTCGAATAGCTTGTGTTCGCGCCACTCGGACGGCGCGCGAGGGTATCGAGCGGACGAACCTTGTCAGACTAGACTCGGATCTTTCGTCGACGGACGAGGGCCGAATGAGGTCGGCATTCGGAAATGGCGAGATTACCACAGCTGGGGAAGAGTCCCCGGTACCAAGCTGTCCCGGTATGAGCCGCGACATAGCCACCTCCAGGCGCTCCAGGCGCATGTCAATATCCCGGAGAAGCTCGTCAATCTGTCTTCCGTTCGCGGGCAGCGGGGGACTTGAAGGACGAGTTGGCACAGACAGTGGTGGCTCGGCTGCGGACAAGCCTACGCCTATGTCTTCGGGAGGCATGCCGGCTTGCTCGTTAGGTTGCTCGCTTGATTGCTCGTTCGCTTGCTCGTTCTGTGTGCGCTCGCACTCTAGTTGTCCCAGTCCAGATCCAGGCAGGCCCATCTGCAATTTGCCAATTTGAAGAAGTTAGAGAAGTGTGAAGATGGAGGGGGATGCTGACGTGATCATGCTCAATCTAGGAGCGCGTCGATCACTTTCACACTTTGCAGCATCCTTTCGCCGTTCGATTGTTTTTGTTTTTTACTTCACTTTTTTCGTGCAAGGTTTAGTTCAACAGCGATTACTCCAGTTGGGGTGTGGACATGAAAGTTACCTGTTCCGCAACTTTGGCGACTCTTCGCAGCACCAAGTCTTCTATTGCACACGCAGCCGACCGACGACCCATCCCACAACAAGTGTCCATTAGAATGGCCCACCAAAACGTGAAGCGTAACCCTGATGACTATTCCAGCTTCTTCACTCCACGTAGTGCAGCGCGGCAGCCATCCGCCATCCGTGCTCTGCAGCCCTTGCTCTCAATCCCGGGAATGGTAAAGTACTGTTTTTCCGACCAAAAACGCGGTTTTCGGCGGGAGATACTGATACGTAACTCGTGCCCAGATCTCGCTGGGTGGAGGCATGCCCAACCAAGAAACCTTCCCATTCAAAGATTTGAAATTTACCCTGAAAGAACAAGCAGGAGGCGGTGAAATTACTGTCTCATCCGACAATCTCCAGAAAGCCTTGCAATACAGCTCAACGGTTAGTCGCTCGGAGCATGCGGAATGACACCAACGCGTTTTCTCATCCCAAACACGTCAGAATGGAATGCCCGAGTTTGTTGCGTGGCTCAAGGACCTGCAGTCGTCGGTACATAGTCCACCTTACGAGTCCTTTGACGTGTGTGTTGGTAATGGAAGTCAAGATGTTCTGACCAAGGTATCCCCCGCGTGATTAACTCTTTGGCTAGCGGCCGCTGATGATGCAATAATAGGCGTTCGAGATGCTTCTTGGTGAAGGTGACAACCTGTTGATTGAGGCTCCCGCGTATGTGGGATCTCTGGCCTTCCTGAAACCACTCGGGGCTAAGTTCGTCGGTGTGTTGTCTCACATCCTGTTCATTCTTGCGAAAGCTCCGATTCTAACGCGCCACCGCGTTGTGAACAGAACTCCCAGTGGACGCAGAAGGCCTGAACCCCGACACGCTCGAGTCCACACTGCGCGATTGGCCGAACCCTGCCACCCGTCCCAAAGTTCTGTACACAGTTCCTGTCGGCGGGAACCCTACCGGCACGAGCACTTCAGCCGAACGCAAACGACGAATCTACGACATTGCATCTCGCTATGACATTATAATCTTAGAAGACGACCCGTACTACTATCTCCAATTCGCGGCCGAACGAGCTCCGACGTACTTTTCGCTGGACAGGGATCAAAGGGTACTTCGCTTCGACTCGTTCTCCAAGATCTTCTCGGCCGGTATGCGGCTCGGTTGGGTTACCGGCCCCGCACCGCTCGTCGACCGCATTGCACTGCACTCGCAGACCACGCTCCTGCATCCATCTGGCGTCAGTCAAATGTTGGCGTTTTCTCTTCTGGACTCATGGGGTAAAACGGGCTTCTTGGAACACACTCTCCGAGTGGCAGCGTTTTACAAGGACAAACGGGACACGTTCTTGGCAGCGGCTGAGAAGCGCTTGAAGGGTGTGGCTGAATGGGTTGTGCCCGATGCAGGTCCGTTACATTGTCTCGCCAGTGGATCTCGCTGCTTTTGCTCATGATGTGTTCCCTTGTATGTTTAGGCATGTTTGTTTGGTTGAGACTCCTTGGCATCGCAGACTCGTCTGATCTGATTCGGACTAAGGCCACGGAGAAGAAGGTTCTCCTCGTCCCCGGTTTCGTGAGTGTTCTCTTGGTCCGCGTACTTCATTACATTTGATGGCCTGACCAATGGTATCCCCGTACAGGAGTTCTTCCCAAATCCGAGGACTACACCGTACGTCCGAGCATCTTTCTCACAAGCTAGCCCTGAAAACATGGATGAGGCTTTGAAGCGATTGGCCGAGTTGGTAGTCGAGGCTCGTGAGGAGGAGGCAAGGCGTTAGACGAAGATCACACATTCTAGGCAACGACTCATTTGAATCTGAGTTCAGTTATGTTTTAGGAGGAGGTAGAAGAATAGATATAAGGCGGCAGGGACCGATTTAAATACGTGTGGTGAATGAGAATGTCGCGTCGGGCGTATCTATCTATCGGTAGATCAGCATTGCCCTACGAATAAATAATATGACCAGGGAGACACTGCCTGCAGTCTACTGCTGGTCAACAAGGCCTTCCCAAGCACTCAAAAGCACGTCGACCTGTTCGGGCTTGCGGACGGCGGCACGAACGCAGGTGTGGCAGCCGTAACCGGGTACTCCGGATCGGACAGGCACACCGGCGCGCTTGGCACGAACGATGGCATCGGCCGCCACCTTCTCGTCCCGCATGTCGATCCACACCCAGGAAAGGAAGTCCTCTCCACGCACTTCCCAATTCTGCTTCGCGCCCATGGCAAGAAGCCTGTCGACCAGAGACTTGCGCCATTTGGGGGTAACATCCCAGGTCTCGGCCAGGAAGTCTGCTTCAGCGTCGGAGGTGACCACCTCCAGGAACTTGAGCGCGGGCACGTTGACTGACCAGGGGACCTGTACCTTCTTCAGCTTGGTGCAGTGTTCCACTGTGGGGCAAACGAGAGATCCAAGACGGAGACCTGTGCAAGACCACAGCTTCGTCCACGAATGCATGATGTAGACGGCAATACCGCGAGTGGCGTACAGGTCGGCCAACCATTCGGATTGCGAGATGAGTGAGTCGGACTGGAAGGCGGGTGAGTGCCATGGCTGCATAGATTCATCTATCCGTGCGACATGTGTGAGTTCAGCGTTTTCAATCAAATCCCGCGAAAGACAAACATTCAGGCAGATGATAACTCACCAACCATGACCACCGTATTGTCCGCAACGGTGCTCTCAATCCACGCCTTCAGGTCCTCAATGTGCATGTAGTCCCCAGTTGGGTTGTTGGGGTTGACAATGCATGTCAGAGAAGCGGGAGTCGGGTCGTTAGGAGGGAGGACCGTGCGTCCGAGGGCAATAGCGGAGCGTTCGTACTCCTTGTACTGAACAGTCCACGGTCCCGGCTTCCAGGGACCTTCGGGAGCGGCGCGGGTAACGAGATCAATGAGCTCGGAGGCTCCGTTTCCGAGCAGAAGACGGGAATGGATGCCGGTGTGGGACTCCGGGTGGAGGAACTTGGCAAGATGGGTTTTCGCGGGTTCTTGGTCGGCAGCGGGGTAGTGGTGGCAGACGTCCAACTGTCGAGAAATGTACCGTGTGAGCGGAAATTGTAACGCTATGCAGCACGGGTTGCGTCCCCTAGACTTACAGCTTCTCTGGCAGCCTGCAGCGCCTTCTGCGGTATTCCGAGTCCGTTGGTGGTGACGCTGAAGTCCTCAACAAAGTTGTCGAGGAAGCTCCATTCCTGGCCGCCATGGTACTGTTGGGTCTTGGTGTCCCAGACGGTTTTCGCTGAAGGATGCGAGGCCGGGGTGGCTGGGGCAGCGGGGACTTCAGAGGCGAGCATTCTAGTTGTCGGTTGGTGCGGAGTAGGCTACGTGGTTGCGAATAAAACCGGCGGGGTTTGACAGAGCAAGCTCGACCAGGACCAGAAGAAGACGACGACAAACGATAGCGGCCAAACGGTCGTTGGTCGTTTGTGTTCCGTTTCGCCTGTCCTTTAGGGGCTTAGCCACGCGACTTCAAACAAGAAATTTTCACATCTAAATCCAGCGTCCCCCAAAAACCGGGTTTCCGTCTTTCCACGTGGACGCGCTTGACATTGCGACGACACAGTAGTGAACATATCAAAAGACGCAAATCTATTTCTTAGAGGAGGCAAGGCGCAGAATGCCTTGTGGGACCCGTCTTGCGATGACTGGACGTGCCGGGGTGGTCCCGGACAAAAATCTGGAGACAGAGGCTGGAGGAGAGGACGAAGAAAAAGGGTTCCCCCGTCGGACCAGCTTGGCGAACGGCGTGCAGGCGATATTGGACGGGCTACTATGCTGCTGCTTGAGGGGCGGACTAGGATGCGCGTTCAGCTGGGATCCCATCGAGTATCTACCTGCATCCAAGGATAGGATATCCAAGGGCGTGGGAGCTTTCTGACTGAAAGCCTGACTGCTGGCTAACAGATCACTGTTCTCGTCATTGCCAGTCAGGGACGCCACGCGAGCACGCTTTTTGACTCGGATGCGGTTCTCGTCATGTTCGCCTTCCAGTTTGCGAGTGACTGTGAAATCTGCGCGCTCCACATGCATTTTGATGAGCCTAAATGGCTCTGCGGTCATGCATTCCTCTTGCTCGCGAAGCTCCTTATCGACAGCGGAAGCCATCAAGCTCCCACCCATGGTCATGTCCTTGGCGTAGAACCAGATCTCATTGCGCATCGTAGCTTGCGCTACCTCCTTCGTGCGCCACGCGTGTGTTAAGCGCTCACGAAGCTCTTCAGATGAGAATGGGGACTTCTCAGATATAGCATCGATGTCCTCAGACTTGAGCACGCTATGGTCCTGCAATAAAGGCATACGAGCAGGTAGAGAGATCCAAGCGTCCCAAGAATCTCCGCGTAAATCCTGCACGGACATGACGTCGGTGCCGCTCAAGTCCACGGCCCGCAAGGAAGGAACTCGGGCTAGATACGGCGTACAATCCGGCGTTACCAGCGTCTCTGCGAGATTAATGTGTGACAGCCGTCGGAGCGCGGGCACACTGTGATCATAGGCCGTAGGACGGAGAAGCTTGATCAATCCTTTGTCTCCAATATCTGTTGCGGCCAAATTCAATATTGTCAGAGCTTCGAGGGAGCTCAAGTGTCGCGCCATCTCATCCGAGAAATCTGTGAAGCTCAGATCAAGATGTGTAAGGAACCGCGGAAATAGAGCCGCGGGGTGCGGATCAGACATGCGACGCAGCACCGGATTGTGCGGTGTTCGAAACTTCCCGCGCAAGATTAGTGTCGAATTGGCGTCGCGGAACTCGGGATATTCCTCCATTAATGCTGCCAGCAGTGGCTGCGAAGGTCGTAGGTCCATCGCGTGCAAGATCGCGACAATGTGTGCCCCACCTGTTGCCCATGGCACGTTCGTCAAGGAGGAAATCTGCTCTTGATTCTGGATGACAGCGAGCTGGAAGAAAGGGACGGTGAGTGGGCGCGCGCTTTGAGACACGTTATCCAACAAATTGAGAACGGACCGCGCAGAATTGAGACAGGCTGCTCAAAAGTGTCCGTTAGACATCAGGATCGATTGACTGCCTGAAGACCCCTAAAGTTACGTACGTGGGAGGGGCGTCGGAGGGAAAGTATTTGGAGAAGGGTCGAAAGCCGTGCGGGGCCAGTGGTCTTGCTGTTTCATATCGTTTGGAGTAGATGAGGGTGTCCCCACTTCTTCCAGCCCATTCTTCCGAATACACTTCTCGTTCGACGCGACTAGCCACTGTAGTGTGCGGACGAACATTGTCAGAACATCTTTGTTTGACCTCCACATTCCAGCTTCGAAAGTCACCTCTCTCAAATTTGAGCTCAGTCTCCTCTTCCTCTTTAGTCTTTCTCCTGGGTCTGCCTCTTCCTCTCCCACTCCCTCTCCCTCTCCCTCTCCCTCTCCCTCTTCCTGTTCCAGGTCCACCTCCTTCGTCACTTGAAAAATCAAACATCGGGTAAATCGAATGGAAGCATGGCGGTCGTCGAACTTCCAGTTTTTGAGAAGTTTGGGACTTATGTCCGATTGCTCGGACTAGTCTCATGTGGGCACGCGTTCACGCCGCGCGTTCGACGAGTTCGCAAGGTCTGAGCGTCAAAATTGCAGTAATCGCTGTCCACTTGTTTTTGACTGCACAAGAGCAGAGGTTGCGTTCCCGTATGCAGATAGCCTCTATCTCTTCCCGAGATTTCGAACACCCGCATCGTCTGCGCCGCTTACGGAAATTTAGCCGATCTTTCACCTCGTGATGCATTTGACATTTCATTTCTGCTGCGCTGCGCTGATGAATGGCAGCATACGGAGATGAGGCTTAGCCAAAAACAACTGGGGCGATTGCGCAATTCAAGTTCTGTGGCGCATACAAATTGGCTTTCCACCCTGTTCCCAAACTCTATAAAAAGAGCCCACGTCCTCGCATCCCCCCAACTTTTCCTTCACACCCGCCACCAGCCATTCTCCATCAGCCTTGTCCATCCACCATCAACCATTCTCAATTATCATCATCATCATCATCCCTCCATTCTCCATCATCACGATCATCATCATCCATTCTCCATTTTCCATCCTCACCGCGCTTTTTACGCGGTATGTCCACCGTCGCCCCATTCATGTCTTTTGATGCTTTGCTGCATTCGGCTGCGACAGGTCATTGGGTTTTCTTTTTCCATCCGCTACCAGCCAGCTCCACACCCATTGTGCTGCCACGACTCTAGACAATGCGGGCTGTTGATGGATGGGGGCGAGGGAGGATCGGGTGCCCAGTTTCTGTATCACAAGAATCTTCGAGCTCATCGATCTTCGGTCCCCCTACGAAAAATGTGAGAAGACTGTACGGAAATGATGGTAAGTGCATATAGGAGGATACCTTCTGGTTGTTCTTGTGCAATTCAAGTGTCTCGGAGACCCACAGACTGTTGCGGAGACCCAAAAACGCGTGACGCACGCGTCGAGACCCGAGGCTTACTATCACATCAAAGTTCAAGTGGTCAAAGGATCTTCCCCGCAATCTAAGGGATCTGTGGGAAGGCAAAGCGTCCAACCCGTCGCTAGGTAGCGCAGAGCCCACAACTCAAAATCCCCTTTCTAGAGCATTTTTCTCAGTGGACACATGGTCGTCGTCACCCATTGTCCTGGAAGAACAGCAACCACTGAGTCACGGGCAAATCGTCGAGATTGCCGATGACACAGACCGCCGTGAGCAGGAACTTGCAACAATCTTGTGTCTCATCTGTCAGTAATATCCCGCTCTACTCGATTCCGATTTTGACAGTGAACCTGGCTCTGAGAGCACGGAACCCACTTTTTGCTCCTAAGGATCAAAGTCTCGGCCCAAAGAATATCAGCTAGGGGGCATTACAGGGGCATGGTGCAGTGTGCTAGAATACCTCTACGACTTACTGCTGTATCTTTTACCGGTGAAGTAGCCTGGATTTCGCTTCCAGTTGATCTTTTGAAACCCAATACCCCATCAACTCGGCCAAGCATTCTCAAAGCACCGTTACCGTCAAGTACTAGCAGGAACGATACAGGTGCTCCAGCATCGGATTCAGCCGAGTTCGGTACCACTTAACGGCTCCATCGATGGCTTGACAGACACATAATGCATTTAATATCGCAGTGGGACAATGGGTCAATCTAGATCGATCATCAATCGATGACATTTGGAGGGGTATTGAAGACGGGGCTGCATTTTCCCGAAGGCATTCTGCAAAAGCAGCCTTATAGGTGAATTGAGGTGAGCTCGGAGAAAATCTACCTGCCACGCAATACATATCATAACATCCTATTATGAATCCCAGGGATCCACCACCTGTCATCAGTAATTGAACGACAGAATCCTGATGTCTCCACCGCACATTGTGAACGGCGCTGCAGACCAACCAGTAGAGCTCTGCAGCCGCAAATGGGCGATCGGAGAATGCAGTTCCGCGACTACCTCCTCGAAGCAGAGCAGATGACGGGCCCAAGGATAAAATCCATTTCGTAAAGCTTATGATCTTTCGGCACCGCTAGGTCTCCCATTCGATATCGACTGTAAATGACTCCACATCGCAGAGCAGTAGGTGTAACACTGCACACATTGGAAGCAGTGGGACAAGAGTTTGCCATACTTTGAAAGAACAGAATGACCCAAAGGATATATACCAGTTAAGATTGATACAAACATGCGTGATAATGCACGGAAATGAAAGCGCCAGGGAGCATGTATCCGATGGTGGCGATCACCCGGACGAGTAACAAGGAACAAGTTGCGGGTTAGATGAGCAGTTAAGCAGCAACATTTTCAACGACAGAGTTGGCAGATGTCGGTGCGCAAGTCTCGCATCGGCAGAAGAACGCAAACTACATTTGCAAATACCATGATTGATGAGGAAACACGTTGTCTGAATATATAAACAATGGCACATACCCTTTCTTTAAGGATCTTGCGTCTGGCGCTGGTATCCATTTCAGCAACTGACGCCCAATCCAAAGTCACCTCATCACCAGCTTCCAGGTCTTTCGCAGCTATAATGCTGGCGGTGTCTCCCTTGTAGGTCATTGTGGCGGAAGGAGTGCAGTTGTGGGCAATCAGGGGAGCGGTTCGGTAATGACCAATGGCGACAGGGACGGTAGGGCCACGCGGGGTGTCGACGAGGTGAACGGTTGTCAATGCAGATGGGTTGGAGGAAGTGATGCCGAAGCTGTTGTATGTAAGTTTGCCCTTGATGGAGGCGTAGCGATCTGTTGTGAGGACTGAAACAAAAAGTCAGATTCCAATCACGGAAAAGGAAGCATGAAAGGAAGTCCACATACAGTCTTCAAATCCGGGAACGTGCGGTGCAATGGCGGCCTTCAAAAGCTTGACTTCTTGGTCTGCTTCCGCGGTAGCTTCTTCCGTGGGCTTGCGGGGCAGGTCAAACAGGCGCTCAAGATGATCTTTTTGAAGCAATGATTGCTTAGAAAAACCAATGTGTCCTTGCAACCTGCAGAACGTTCAAGACACTTACCCCAATCCGAGTACTTGCCAGGTCCTTTCGTCTTTCCTTCCTTCTTCTTGTTTTCTTCCTTGACCATCTTCATCAAGAATCGGCCGACCAAAAGTGGGATGACAGTCCGTTTTTCGGCGCAGTACTCTGTCAAGGCTCTGCCGGCCTGGCTTTCGGAGCATAAAACGGTGTGATATTCATCTTTCGCCTTCGTTTCGCAGGCGGAGCCGCAGTAGTGCTCAGTTTTGCATTTCTCGCATTGTGTGGCAGCCTCGGCTTCGGTGGGTAACGATGTGAGGCAATAGCTGCAGATAATTCCCTCGGTCTACAAATATCAGCCGTAGTGTGAGCGAATGAAGGATCAAGTTGGAGTGGACAAACGGTGCTATGTACCGATGTAGGCACGGAGACGACCGCCTCTTCATGAAAGATTTCGTCTCCCGCTTTACACGCCTTTGTGACAAGAACGGCTCGGCGTTTCTTTCCCGCAGCGTTCGTTGGAATAGGTGTCATCTTGACATTTTGTTCACCGGGCGGGAAATGATCGAAGTCTGTTGGTTGACAAAAGAGCGATATTAAGGGAATGATCCATAGATACAATGTTTCAATGGCTGGCACAAAAGCGAACAAGCAGATACTCACATTCTTTTTGATGGCGCTTCAACTGTTGGAATTGTTGCAGGAGAGCATACCAAAAGTTGGCAAAAAAAGGAAAGTAATGGTTAATGCCCGATCAAGAGAGTGAAGCAGACCAGATTCGTAGAAAGCCTATAAAAGCAGTCCACTGCCAGACATCAACCTCTGCCGAACACCACGTAGCACATGGCGATTTCAGACTGCCTAGCGCCTTTTCAAACGGACACGCATTGCGACATCCCCACGCTCAGCTATCCACAATTAGAAGGCCACACAATTCTCAGATAGCAGCGGTGTGAATATGAACAGAAATAAGTCTTATTGTGCGCGGGGATGCGTTATGTAAATGGAAGATAGTGTGGTGTGTGCGTGTGTAGTGCTGCTCGTGCCTCATTCAATATCCTGCTCGTCCAGCTCCGTCAAGGTAGCCCCTCCCTCCTTCTTCCCGCCACTTACGTCTGCGGCGTAGAGCTCCATTATCAGCACCATGATTTGCTCAGGCAGAGACTGTTGGAGGACCATCAGCAAGTTCATAGGGTCGTGGTAGGCTTGAATGGCCTTGAAGAAGACCCCCGCTGCCATTGGGTACATGGAGGGACCTGGTAAGGCGGAGAAGAAAGAGGTATCTGATCAGTGGACTGGACAACCATGAACTAAACCGTATCAAAGTTCATACCCCGCGAGGCAAGAGTCTCGCCATATTGAAGAAGCTTCATGAAGTATTCTGCTCGTTCTTCCGGGTCATCGGGAATAGGGCCCATCGGGTCGATGGCTGCTCCCATGTTTGTTGTCTCGCGCTCTCTGGCTTGACGAGCGCGGTTCTCTGCCAGATTCCTCTGCTCCGCATCCTTGCGAGCTTGCGCTTCTGCACAAACGATCAAACATGTTAGTCTACATCACTAGAAAGGGTATTGCTGTTTTATTCTGACGTACTCAGTTTGCGTCTAAATTTCGGGTCCTTCTGTCTCTTCTGGTCAAACCAGATCAGATATCCCAAAGCGGATACAGCGGCGACAGCGGCGGATCCGGCAAGGACTTGCTTCATGTTAACCATATTGTAATTTGTGTCAGTTGACTATTCGCTTCGAGGGGGAAATACCGCGCCAGTTGCTGATGCGTTGTGGTTTGCCCTAATGTATGCGACGGGGATCGGACTCGGGTTCAAAAACTTTGCCAGGCGTATGCGAGTCTGGTCTTGTTGTATATAACGATGTGTAACTGAAAAATGCTTCCTTCGGAGAATATGTTGGGCTCAACCACAACTATCGATACTATTTCAACAAAAACAGCGCTCACAGGTCATTCTGACACTCAAGTGTTATTTGTTGCCCTTGACAACATTGGCCGATCGCTTGCATAAGGGTCTATCACGTGATGTTGTGCTGCGCTTTCACAGTTCCCGGCAGAAGTTACCTCTTTTCCGCTTGGGTTTTTCTAACGCTACTTCTCGACAAAGATGGACCCCTCGTTACCCGCGCGCCTTCGATTCCTACACGAAGCTTCTCACAGTCTACATGCAGTGCATCCATCTCTCTCGCGGCATTTACTCGCTTCACTCACTGATGTCTGCGCGGTCTCCGCAACTCCGCTGCCCGAGAAACTGACGAAACGCTTCTGCTCACGATGCTGCAGCCTCTTTGTGCCTGGAACATCTACTCATGTACAGGTGAAGGAATTGGGGAAGTCTACACGATCGGCACAGCGGAGGCGGCGCACCGGCAAAGCCTCTGGTGAACTTGGCCAGTTTCGCAGGACCTCCGGCGAAAGTCACCCTTCCGATCCGATACCAATAGGAGATCGACCGACGGAACTCCAAAAAAGGCACACGAAACCCCGCATCATAATCAATGGTCTTGGCCGTACTGGGAATCCCAAGGCGGCTCAGCAGGATGCCCTTGTGGCTGTGAAAGGGAAACGCAAACGTGCTCGTTTGGCCTTGCAGCCTGGCGCTCTCCTCACATGTGTCTCATGTCAATGCACAGTATGCAGCGCCGAGACTCGCATCCCGGGGAAGACGGCAGAAAATGAGGCGCAACTTCTTGCAGCCCTCGCGGCCCAAAAACGTAGCGTTCCTTCTGCTGTCGGCGAGGACTTTATACCCATTCCACAAATGCCTGCGGCAGACCTGGTAAAAGCGCCCTCATCAGCCTCATCTCACCCTCAATACCCGAGAGCTGCTTTGGAGACTCCTTCATCATCGCGCGGCAGCATGTCACCCGCGCCTGCAATGGCGCCCGCTGGTAAAATCAAGAAGAAGGATAAGCGAAAGAATGAGCTGCGAAGCCTGCTTGCGAAAAAGGATTCCGAGGATGGTGCGAAAAGTGGGTTGACTTTGACCGACTTTTTGTCTTCCTTATGAGAAGGGGTTGTTTTCACTGGAAATGCTATACCAATATCGCTTGTAAATAATCGTTACAATAAGAACCAATTGTACATATGGAGAAAGACGTGTTGCGATGAAGGATGTATCATCTGTCCAAAAGTCTATGATAAGGCCGCCGATTGGCGTTAAATAAGGGAGACTATGCTACTGCATCTTAACATTACATGGAATCTCATGCGACTGTCCCCCGTTGTCTAGTTTCGTGACGCTGTGCTGGAGTTCAGTCTAGATTTCATCAACAAGGTTTTTGGGAGCTAAGCCCTCATAGCAAACACGGTATACCGCCGTGAAGAAGGGGAATCTAAAGAGATCATTATTAGTACATCGCTCCATCACGTCACGCCATGTGGATGACTACCACTGAAGACACGTAGACTCACTCTTTGACCATGTTTTTGCTCTTCAAGATTTCATGCACTTCCTTGGCGGTCAGGGTACCCTGCAGCTTTTGTCCGTTGAGCATCTCCTTCTCAAGGGTCTCGAATGACTTGCCAGTTCGCACACGCGCCTCAGCAACTCTTCGCTAAGTGAAAAAAAAACAGATTCGATCAGCCGATGGTGCGACTCCCGCTATGAGAACCCTATCCTTACGTTACGGCCACCAAAGCAGGTGGTGATCACATCAGCGATACCACAGCTCTCAAGGAAAGTTTCGTCCTTGACGCCCTTGTAGAAGGTCTGCGAGAACTTTTTCATTTCCATCACACCAATACGAATGATGGCCGCTTTGGTGTTCTCGCCCATCTTTAATCCGTCGATCAGACCGGCACCAATGGCAACCACGTTCTTCAAGGCACCACATAGCTCTACACCGGCCACATCGTCCACAATAGCAACACGGAAGTACGGGCTGTGTAGCGCCTTGTGGAAGGCCTCGCCATTTTTTCGATCTGTACAACCTAAGAACACAGCAAAACAGAGCGTCAATTTAGGGACAGCCCATGAGAGTGTGAGTCGAAAAGAAACGTACCGATAGTGCTTTCACAGAAGTTTTCCATGGCAACTTCGCTCGCGATATTTGCGCCCATCAGCACGCTGACGTCAATTTCCAGGTTCTCTTGGATCATGTCGGAGATAAGGTTGAGACCACCATTAGAGATGTCGACGCCTTTGATCAGGGAAATGGCACGGGCATTGGGATGGAGCTTTCCCTTCAATTGCTCGCACACGCCTTTAACGAACTGGAAACAAATATGAAATTAGCTTCTACTACTCAAAATGTGGCTTCGCCAAATCGGCCACAGAAAATGCATTGGCATATGCAAGATGGGCCCGGGTTTTATTCCTCGTGTGCTATAGAGCAGTCATTCGCCATTTTGACAGCTGTGGCGTACCTGGTGAGGAATGACAAAAACCAAAAGCGTGGCATCCTGTACCGTCTGGAGCAAGTCGGGGACAGCGACGATGTTGTCTGGCAGTTTTACGTTGGGGAGATATTTCACGTTTTCGTGTTGTGTGTTGATGATGTCGGTGAGGCGCTGTCCGTGGACAATTTCTTCGTAAACCCACATGCGGACCTCCGAGTCATAGTTGTCGAATTTGACAACATTGCGACCAACAATTTTGGCAATGGCGGAACCCCTGTAGACGACGAAGGACGGCGCAAAACGTCAAAACGTGGGTCTGGTCTTTGGTCGAAGTTCAAGCAACCGCGGTTGACCCGGAATTTTTTTTTGATAGGAGAAACGCGGAAGGGGGGAGTGCATTCATACATACCAGTTTCCGGAACCTATCAGGCACACCTTCTCTTTTGATGGTTGCGACATGCTTGTGGAAGAGGGAGCACGACGAGGGGGAAATGCGGAGAAGCAACGGCGAGGAAGGGGAGCAAGGAATAGGAATGCAGAAGCCCCGGACGAAGGATAAAGCCGAGTACAACGTCGTTGGAGGCGGATCGCTGAGGAAAGCATCATTATTGCGTGAGAGTCTTCTGTGGGCGTGGCTTGTCAAAGAGAGCGCTGTGCTTGGCCCGTCTATTTCGGGGCAGAAAAATCTCACACGTTTCGCGACTGGCCAGAACGCTATGCGTACATCGATGTGTTGTTGTGTCATCACCTTCCCGGACTGCTCCATCTTTTTCATTCTCTAACATCCCATATGGGACAGCACACTTCTTCTGTCTAGATGCCAACGCAGAAACAGTCTGGCGATGCATTTCAGAGGAGAATGTGTTCTGATGTGATGAAGCGCGATGTGCTCATGACAAGACCGAACGACAGTCTATCCTACGTTCTCCGTCAGTGATGGCTTCCGTCATGCGCATACTGCACTGCATGATGTTGTTACCCGGGTAACATTATCCGGTGAACGATGTCCTCGCAGGTTGCGCCCCTTTGGCACGTGCAAGCGCAACATTGGTGCACATCGATCGAAAATCCTAGCCACAATTTCAATGCAGCACAAATATGGTTCACTGGCAGCCACAGGGCGGCATGGCGCAAGTCAACCTCCGGGATTACCCGCACTCCAGCTCACTTTTCAAGTTTACCAGGCTACTAGGTATTATCCTTACACCTTAGAAGCCGCTTCTCGTCACAAGAGAGAGGCTGCCGCACACTGCCCGGCTCTCCAAGATCATCGATAAGAATGCTGCATACATACCGTAGCACAAATGAACCACTCTGAGCATCATATCGATGAGAAGCAGTTCAAGTTGCCAACCGCGAGGTGGCTAACCGAAACAGAAAGTGTGATCAAACAAACTCGTGTACCACACGTGAAGAATGCTGGCGCGGGGACAGGCACATTGAAAACAGTTCATCAGACTCTTTCATTTCGTTCGTCTCTTCAGGAACTTGGTCCAATTTAGGGAAGCAAAGTCGTCAAGGAGTGATTTCGAATTTCTCCTTCTTGGCAAGATTTCATCAGAGACTTCAAGCACTTGTTCTCCAAAATCTCATCGCGAGATCAACGGACCACCTCATAATACATGGGGACAAGGCGGTCAGCATTCTTCTTGTCAGAAACAAATCTCCGCAGAGGTTTGATGTCATTGCAAGATGCCTGCATCTCTGATGTCTCGAGAGTGAGGCAATAAATGTGGAAGACCCTGAAATAGAAATTACGCTGAATATGAGCGGAAACTGCATGGGATGAAGGATCTTTGTCGAGGGCGGTGGAGCCAGACGGTCTCTGCGCTCGTGTGTCGAAGGTTTTTCAGATATGTCCACCGATTTGATTGGGAGATTGATCTAGGAACCCAAGGGGAGGAGACCCCGATGGCTTCCAATCTCCATGCCTGACAATGACAGACTTTTTATGTACCGTTCATGAGTTAAAGGATCAGGATGGATTGCAGTCTACCGATATCCTGTTGCGGCGAACGAATGTTCGTGGCGCCCGGTGTGGCGCAGGCCGCAACGAGTGGCAGATTAACAGTTGTTCCATTTCCGCGAGGCCCATCCATCTTCAATAACGCATTTGCTTTTGCGGCTACACTTGAGCACAGATGTCCCTCCCACGGAGGGTTGTTGTGACGGGTCTGGGACTTATCACACCGCTTGGGACCGGCGTACAACATACTTGGTCTCGGCTGCTAGCGGCTAAGTCTGGAGTTGTATCGCTGAAAGGCGTGACGCACGAACAAACTGGACAAACATACGACGCAATCCCGTCCCAGGTGGCCGGGCTCGTGCCAAAGAGTGGACCTGGGGCGTTTCGGGTCGAAGATTGGCTCAGAAAAGGGGTACGGTTGCAACGGGAATCACACCTGCAAACCAGCAAAGCCAGTGCCATGTCGTTGGAGACCTAACATTGAGCAAATGTTCGTTGTGCTCTTCAAAGGATGCACGGAACATGTCACAATTCATGCACTATGCCTCTAGTGCGGCGCAACAAGCTGTAGAGGATTCAGGGTGGTCTCCAACGCGTGACGAAGACAAGGAGCGGACGGTATGGTACAGTGAATGCTGTTGAATGTCAAAGCTTGCCCTTTCTTACCATTTGGTGGCCACGTTCATCAGGGCGTGTGTTTCGGATCTGGTATCGGTTCCTTGGACGATGTCGCGTCTACATCGGCTTCCTTTGGAGAGAATGTATGCAGACGAGAGTTCTCGCTACTCATACTCTTGAATGCTCACATGCGTTAGTGTATAGGGATTGCGGAAAATATCACCCTTCTTCGTCCCAAAGATTTTGATAAATCTGGCAGCCGGCCACATTAGCATGAAATATGGTTTTCAGGTCAGTTGCCGCATAATCTCATTGGGACCATATGGTAGTGGTGACTGATGCTCCATTCCGAACAGGGCCCAAATCATGCTGTAGCAACCGCCTGCACAACCGGAGCCCATTCTATCGGCGATGCAATGCGTTTCATCCTGTTCGGAGACGCAGACGTGATGGTTGCCGGAGCCTCCGAGGCAAGCATATCGCCGCTTGCCATGGCCGGATTCGCAAAGTACGGTAGGCCCGCCTTTGCCGGACTAGGGATGGATTTGGGGGTGTACACCGCCGAATACTGAATTTTCCGTCTTATTCAGAGCACGAGCCCTAAGCACCATTCACAATGAACAACCTGAAACAGCATCTCGACCGTTTGACAGCGCTCGCGATGGCTTCGTGATTGGCGAAGGCGCGGGATGTATGGTTCTGGAAGAGTACTCTCACGCGGTAAAGCGTGGCGCCCGCATCTATGCCGAGATACGTGGCTACGGTCTTTCGGCTGACGCGTATCAGATCACGGCCCCCCACGAAGACGGCCGCGGGGCAGCGCGTGCCATGCAGAATGCTCTCAACCACGCCAAAATGAACGCATCCGACATTGACTACATTAACGCTCATGCCACAAGCACTGGGCTAGGTATTCTATGAGATGCGATCCGATGACTTCTGAACATACAATTAATGCGTGCACAACTGCGACAGGCGACCTCTCGGAAACGCGAGCAATCAAAGCGGTGTTCGGAAGTCATGCGGACAAAATCGCCGTCTCGGCGACCAAGAGTGCGATTGGACACCTCCTGGGTGCAGCGGGTGCGGTCGAAGCAGTGTTCACAGTCCTAGCTCTCCATCATGTACGTCCACTTTGAAAGCAGGGGTTTGTTCATTTACTGGCTGCTAACGCCGTGGCGCCGTTTTTCTGTTCTTTGAACACCAGAACGCACTGCCCCCAACACTCAATTTGCACAACCGGGATCCGGAATTCACTCTTGACTATGTGCCACTTGAAGCGCGCGACATGGCTCAAGCTAATGACGGCAAAGGGGTTCGGGCAGCCATCACAAATAGCTTTGGTTTTGGCGGGACCAACGCGAGCCTATTGTTCGCGAAAATATAAAGGACAATACTCCCCAAGTCAGAACCGCCCATCTCTGCGGGTTTCGAGCACAATAGGTCTCGCAGCATTGTAAAATTTGTAAAGTTTCAAGAGAAACTACTCTGTTATATGAGCAGAATGACAGAGATATGTCCAAAGATTACACAGCACGACCAAAATCCCAGCGAGCGGGACTTTGTTCGTGATGGCAGCCTTATTTCCACCTCCGCATCTCAACCCAATTACCACGACCATTGTGCAGCAGATGAAAAATACAGCGTTATAAACGCCCATTGCCGCCTTGGTTGCGTTAGAATCGAGAAATCTCATCCAAGGAATCACGTGGAGCACAAAAGGCAGAACCGCGACTACAGATACGCACTCGGGTTCGGCCCGGATCCGGTAAAAGAGAAGCATGGTACAAAGATGATGTGCCGCCATGGATGGTTGCGCGTATATCAGATTTGTCCAGATCATCTCTGCCGCATAGAAAGCAGCTCGGCTAGGAAGGTTCCAATTGACAAATGTGTACGTAGGCAGATCAAGTTTATGGTCGGAGGATAAATCCAGCAGCGGACCTGGCAGGTAGCGCTTGCGGACTATGCACCAGAGTAACGCTTGAATGTCTTGGAGAGCCCACAGCGCGTGAAGTACCCATTGAACGTCGTGAGGGTACCCTGGTGGAGGATCGACGTGAATATCGGATGGGATTGTGGTCACGGTATTTATTATAAACGACTCGGAGTTGGTGGGCCAATGGACTGCGTGATGGGCTGGGCTTGACATCTTGACATGAGACGAGGTTCTTTCGTGTCGATTTGCAGGAGTTTGCTGTCAATTGTATCGCGTGAGAAACCGCGATGCTGTCAATGTCGTGGTGCGCGTAATCGAACGTGACCCCAGCGTTTTTACCTGAAGAAGTCGCAGTTGCAGACCACACTTCCGTGAAGTGCGGAAAGATTCAAATTGACCACCAAGTGCTAGAAGCAACGCCACTGACGAACACGGCTACCGACGTGACAACTGCTGGGAAGATCACATTGCGCTGAGATGGGGAAGCCCCTGCCCGTCTTCCCACCGAGCCCTAGCCGGCGACAACGGTCATTGCTGCATCCATCAGCCTCGCTGTTCCGCCGTGCTGCCTCGCGGGTCCCAAGACTACTGCAGTCTGGCGCGCGGAGATCACGTCGTCGCCATATTCACCAGAATGCGTCAACCCAGGGAGCGACCCATGACGACCATGGTGACAACTCGGATACGGTGTCAGACTCCACATTTGACTCGCAACCCTCGTCGACGGCAGAGTCGGAATCGGACGAAGAATTCCACTGGGACCCGTATGCAAATCATGAGGAGGAAGATTCGGAGGACGGCGAGTTGGGCAGGGTCATTATCGACGTTTTGGGTGCACCGTCTGAATCCGGAACGCAGCCCGAGCAACCCGCCACCACTTCTTCCCATACAGAACCTGAACCGCAACAGCGTCCCCAAATGCAAACGAGTCTGCTGCCGGACATTATGCGCATGCTGGAACCCTACCGTCGCAACCTGGCGCCTGCTCTCACCACTGACCAACAGAGGGAGAACAACTCTGACTCTCAACCGGAAACGACACGTGCTCCCACTAGCATTCTGGGGAGCGGAATTTCGGGAATGGCGCCGGAAGAACGGGGAAGGTTTCTGGCGGCTTTTGCCAATGGGGTACTCTCAAACGGAAACGGGGTACACTCAAACGGAAGTTCGAGCAGTGCGCCGACTGGAGAGGCTTCCAGCACAGCTGGACAGGATGAGCCCTCTGTGAGGGAGTTTGAACTGCCGCCTTACTTTGTTCAAGTGAAGGAATCCTTGGAAGAGCTAGGTACCCCCGCCACATTCTTGGTCGCTGCCTCGCCATTGGCTAACATGAATTTGTTGCAGCCGATGTGTTTTTAGACGCTTCTCAGTCTCTCCGCGATGGAGCTGCTGCTCTGCAGGGACGGACTCCTGCTGCACTAAGATTCATGAGAGAAACAGCTGCTTCGCATGAAGTCGATCGGTTCCTGTTGGCTATGGATCGGGCCGTTGATGCGTGCTGCGAGCAATGCGACGTCTTGACCGCGTTCGTTCGTGAGTATTCGCTTGACAGCATTCTTGTATATCTCAACCCTCTTCCTGACATTGCATCTATTTGCGCAAAAAAACAGAATCAGTTACCCCCCCGAGCTAGTCTAGTCGTAGTCTACGTTTCCAATCATTTTCCATGTATATATGTTAATTTGAGAATGTCTAGGTCCCAGACTAGTCTGACCAGCAGAAGCTGCTATGGTATATGATTCAGAGTTCCTACGGTCAGAGGGCAGTTGACCTTTCCCTGCTGTACATCGAGGGGCTTACTTTTTCGAGGGACTTACTCATTGACACACTACAACTGCATCACGTGATGGGAAGGCGAAGCGCTGACGTTGCTTCACGACTCAAACGTAGGGCCATCTTCTTTGAAAATCCTTGGAAAACGGCAGACTCATTGCCAACTGAACACGATAATTTTCAGAGTTGCAAGATACCACCAGGCTGTACAATCCGCATCAGTCTGTTCTCGTGAAGGTTACTCGGAAACGCGTTGTGAGAAGTACATTCCCCGCGAGAGATTTCGGGCTGAGACGATATGGAGGCGCTGTTTTTCAACGTGGAGGATGGTTTCCTCGAAGCCATGGTGCGAGGCTACAAGGCTGGAATCCTCACCAACAACAACTACCTCAACTTGACTCAGTGCGAGACTCTGGATGGTATGTGCAAGGATTTCACAACCAGAGCGGTGTTCCGCGGATAACTCGAACCATTGTTGACCGCGCTCCAGACTTGAAGCTTCAATTAGCCGCTACCGACTATGGAAACTTCCTGCAGAACGAGCCGTCACCGCTTGCCACCACGACCATTGCTGATAAGGCGCGAGAAACTCTCGTGTCCCACTTTATGTACATGAGAGCCAACGCGGTCAAACCACTGTCGACCTTCTTGGACTTTATCACGTACGTTTATTCGATTTGGGTGAGGCAGGAAGGACCATAAACTGAGCAATTGTCGGCGATTTTATGTGTATCAGATACTCGTACATGATTGATAACACCATCCTGCTCATTACCGGTACCTTGCACGAGCGCGACACCAACGAGCTGCTGGAACGATGTCACCCGCTCGGCATATTCGACGGCATTGCTGCCCTGTGCGTCGCGACCAATGTTTCGGAGCTTTACAACACTGTCATGGTTGAGTCGCCGTTGGGTAAGATGCAGTCTGCCCGGTCAGTCGCACACTGCGTGCTTGTTCCTAATATTCACTGGTTTGCGCCCTTTTTAGCACCGTACTTTGAAAAGTGTCTGTCAGCCCAAGATCTGGATGAGATGAATATTGAAATCATCCGAAACACTCTGTACAAAGCATACCTCGAGGACTTTTACAACTACTGCCAAGGTCTTGGAGGACCCACTGCAGAGGTCATGGGCGAGATCTTGCAGGTAGAGTGCGGAAGGAAGTCTTGTTCGGCAACAAAGTGTGAAAGTCTCACCGTAACTCTTATGTGACAGTTTGAAGCCGATCGGCGCGTCCTAAACATCACACTCAACTCGCTGGACACCGAGTTGAGCAAGGACGACCGCGCCAAGCTCTTCCCGACGTGCGGAAGGTTGTACCCCGAAGGTACCATGAAGCTCGCGCGGGCAGACGACTCTGACCAAGTCCGAATGGCCTTGGACAGCTACCCTGTAAGTCACGAGGCTCCTAACCCAGTTGCCGCTCCGCGAGTCCTGACCATCAATATCGTTCTGTAGGATTACAAGCAATTCTTTGACTTGCCTGTTGGGTCGGAGAGAAGCTTGGAGGACAAGTTTTTCGAATACGAGGTCCACCTCAACAAACGGTCGTTCACCCGCCAGTTCCAGTACGGCGTGTTCTACGCGTATCTGAAGCTGAAGGAGCAAGAGATTCGAAACATTGTGTGGATAGCAGAGTGCATTGCCCAACAGCAAAAGGAGCGCATCAACAGCTACATCACAATCTTTTGAAGATCAATATATACATTTGGTTTATGTAAACGGCTTGAGTACGCTTGATTCAGAGTGCCTCAACGTGGATGAAAATCTCATTGCAATCCTCCCATGTAATCATTCGACGCGCGAGAGGTATATGTCTACTGTCGAATTGCAAGACGTTTTCAAAGTGCTATGCAATTTCCATTATGGAAGAAAATATTATACAGTAGAAAAGCAGGTTCATCCGAATGAGACTACGATTGCTGGCAGTCCTATAGGCTTCACAGAGTCTTCTTGGGGGCCGTGGCCGTCTTGCCGCCCACAACCTTGCCACCCTTGGTTCCCTCCAATCCATGGACGCGGACGGGCTCGGCGCCGAGGCTCCTGACCTGGTCCGCCAAAGCATTCCTCTGCTTCCTGTAGCGGCCCATGCGCAGCAGGAGCAGCTGGATTTGATACAGGACAATGGCACAGAAGAGGGTGAAGGCAAGCACAAACAGGTCTCTCTGCAATCGGTTGCGTTGTGAGTAGAGGTTCTCGGCGGTGAAGAGATCGATGGGCTTGCGAGCATGCACGCGCTGGAGACGGAGGACGTTGTCGACGAGGAGGAATGACAGGAATCCGCAGATGGTCAGGAACACAATGCGGAGCGTGCTCAGCCTGGGAGACAAGAGTAGGGTTAGAGTTGATGACAACAAGAGATGATAATCGAGAGTGTGTAGAGTACGTACATGGGAGAAGTGACCAGCAATTCCGCGAGGGTTCTCCGGAACTTGATTTGGAAGGGCAGTGAGAGGAAAATGATTCCAGCGGCCTCTGTTATCAGCAGGTACGTTATGACTTGCATCAGCGGTGTCGCCGAGTCCTGGTCTCCAAAGATGCCTCCGAACATGATGGACAAGTGCTGGGGGGGGCTTTCTTTTGTGTTTGTTGGTGAGAGAATACGAGTTGGGTTGACCGAGATGAATAGACAACGGGAGAGAAGTTTGACGGGGGACTCGGAGGGTTTTTATGTCGGAGGAGCAGGCAGAGGTGTGACGGATGACGGAGTTGAATTGATGAACACCTCCACAAGTCACTTTTACGACGTCACACTTTCCCAGAAATACGCGTCAATGCTACTTATAGGTTATGCTTTATAAAGGCATGCTGAATCAAGTAATGCTAGATATAGTTGCAATTTAAGACGCGTGTGCCCCATCCTATATGTAGTCTCTAGTCTCATTCCTTCATCGACGGTTTAACCTTTGAAAACTCTCCATCTTTTTGTGTTTCCCAATGGCAATGGCTCCCTTGGCTGTCAAATGGACGAACAGCTCACACAATGCAGCATATGTCTCGAGTTGCTCCACCTGCCGCCAGATACTCCACAAGATGATCCGTCAAAGTCCCCTGTCGCCGGTCTGAAAGGATGTATGTATTCGGAACGATGTGACAGCTCATTCATTCGTTCCTGAGACTTTGCTGAGTTTGGCACACTTTTTCTCCAGGCGGCCACTTGTTCCACACAGCATGGTAATGCCCGGCAGCCTCGATGTTGAGAGTGTCTTATAAACGCGTTGCAGAGCCCTTAAACCTGTCCATATCGCGAAGCATACAGAAGATGTTCTACGTGCGGGGAGAAACTGGGCGACGGTGTCCGCTATGTCGGGAAAAGTTCAAAGTAACCTTTGAGAAGCAACCGCTGTTTTACCTGCCATTCGAGCTAGTACGCGCAGCTAGCAACAGGACTGTGGCAGTCCCGGAAGACGAGAGGCGTAGCGCTGTGGTAAGACTCTTTGTTCATTGATCGTTCGCAACCAGCAGAAATCTCTTGACAGTAATTGCTTCTAGCCGCTGCGTGATGATAGGCAACTGCGGATGCTTGAGAAAAGTCATCAGGAGGTGGGGGCTCGCAATGCCAAGGAGCTGGCAAGGTTAAAGGAGGAATGCACCGCTCTTTCGCGACAAATTGAACAGCAGACCGCGCAATACACCGAGGAGATGCAAGTTATGAACCAACGACACCGTGATTTGGTGAAGGAGAAAGAAAAGGCGCTCCGAGATGCTCGGACGAATGCCGAGATAGAGCTGGGAAGGACGCGCGCTTCCTTTAAAGCAGAACAAGCGCAATTACGTGAGTTTTGCAAGACGCTCGAACATGAAGTACGAAAGGCCGAGTTCATTGCTCAGTGAGTAGCGGTGTCAAGAAGAGAGTGGAGGATCTCTCAGCATCTAGGCTCATGCGTTGGTCATCTAGGTCTTCTCAGAAAGACACCCCAGATGCCTGGTCCACAAAGTTCACACAATTGGTAGCTGGGTTAGACACGGTGGAGGAATGCAAGAATGTACTTCTATCAGTACACCGGTGAGGGAACGGCGGGCATTGAGAGTGCCGTGCTTTCTGATCTTGCTCATGTGGATCCATGTCCAGGAAGTGGGAAGAATGTCGATCAGATCTAAAACACTGGCGAAGCGTCGCGGCCGAGCAACAATCCTCCAAAAAGCAGAAAACCGCAGAGCTGGCTTCTCGCAATAATGAGGTATAACGAAAGAGATACCGTCTGAATACGTATACCTAGCGGTGTAGTAATAACAATTCATCTTTTATAGCTTAATTATGTCCGCGACGAACTAGAAGCCTGTCGTACTATTGCCGAGCAACTGGGCAAGAAGCTCGTACTGGCCGAGTCACGACTAGAGGACGCACGAGCGGAGATGGGAAATCTGAAAGTTCGCTATGACGCTGCACGAGAGGAAGTCGGAATGACAAACGCAAGACTCTCGGAGGCTGAGCGCAAAATCAGACTCATGTCTTCTGACCCTGCTCCTAAGACAAATAAACAACCTTCCTCGTCGTCATCCGCGCGGGGCACGTGGGATATCTCAAGCATCGTGGACGACTATTGGGATCCTGTCCTCCCAGGCATTGATGGGTCATTTGCAGATACAATGTCCGAAAAGCTGGAGGTCGCACCACAAGGCAAAACGTCCAATCCGTTTGCGGCATTGACAGGAACGGTGGATGCTTCGTCCACCCGCAAAAAGCGGGTGTCTGATTGTTCTACTGATGTAAGTGAATATTACTAGCATTGCTCCTTGGCGCTTTCCGGATCTTTGATTGATACGTTCTGACCAGCGCACTGCAACGGTGACCAAGTCGACCAAGCGAGCGAAATGCAGCACTGGACTGGTCGCATCTTCTGGATCAGGACGCTCAACGTCCAAATCAGCAAAAGCGCATCTCAACCACGCTGCTTCACGGGCCGCAGGCCGAGAAACTACGCAGAGCAGCATGATGCAACGGTTTTTGTCTGGTTGCGCCACAAGCCGTGAAGCCACGTAAACACTCTCTCCAATCATCTCAATTTTGCAACAGTTCATTCGCTTCTTGTATATAGTTTGACAAGCTGCCCGGCCTAATAGTGCCCAACAGAGCATATATATTATAACCCAGCCTTCGAAGTCAGCTCGACTTGCTTGAGGATCATGTCATCCAAACGCACCGTGCTCTGGTTTGTTTTGTCTTTTCCATCGGTCTTCCGATTTCTCACTATCTATTGATACCCCGTGGTGATGGCATAAAGTAGCGCAGGTGGAAGTAGAGTATGTACCGCTCGAGTATATTACAGCATATCACCCACACCCTTATTCCTTATCAGAAACCACTACCAACCACCTGTTCTGGTCTAGTTCAACGCGCGAGCCGTGGTCCTTGTACGTGTGACAAGCAACTTCATGCTCCATGCCGAAATCGTTTCTGTGCAACGAGAGGATAACCACCAATGAGCATAGCAAGATAAACTTTGTCGGAATGCGGAACGGGGGACAGAATCGTGGGAAAGATATGCCCTACCTGACGGTAAACGCGGTATCGGAGGATAAACAACTTCCTGTCTTGCAGTGCCGCAGGATTATGGGTGTGTTTGCCTGATGGCCATTTTCTATCAGATATTGCAACATGGGAATGAAAAAGCCGAGATACCCTCTGACACACCTGGAGATCAGCGCCTTCCATCTCGGGACGCATTCCTGGGTCAGCGTATTCGATTTGCCTGAATTCATACCAACAATGTGTGAACAAATAATAGATTCCGCAGCGTGGTAGCTTGCAGTACACATACCACACGGAGCGATAGTCCCGCTCAAATGTTGTGTAGGCAGCCTGATGCTTGGACAATTTCGCGATGGTCGCGAAGGACTTTATGTCCGATGCCAGGAACATCTGCATCAAACGCAGCAAGTCGTGAGCCGTGGGAACTCTAACGCCAACCACTTGATGCGTTTGTCCAACTCTTACAGGCTGTTCGAGTACGCCTGTCATGATTATGTACACCTTTGCACCATACACGAGTCCGCCGCTGTTTCCATGCCGCCCATGGTCATACGGTACCATTCGCCAGCAGCAGCGAGCCACGGGCCGCTGTTCGTCGGCGGTCGTCATGCTGTACAGGTCCTTCTCGTTGACATTGTCGGGAAAGGACGGTGGGACGTCCAATGCGAGGAGTGTGTCGGAGTGGAGGTTCTAAGGATTGTCACATCATGAGCTGGCGTGATGATCTGGGGTTGTAGATTGGGAGGCCAAAGATTCTGGGACGTACCCGCAGCATTAATGGGGCACTGTAGGCGCACATTCCGGACAAAAACTCCTCTCTGCGCGCAATCCGCAGTCTGCGTTCATTCTGTGCAACACTGGACACCCCACGCTCATATTTCTGCAAAAAGTCCTTGAGCTGCTCTTCTCGCAAAACCGACTCTTCTGTCCAGTTGCCGATCCGGTGGGGCACCGACTGCGGCAACTTGTTGATGATGTCGGCAACCTGCAGCCGCAGCGCATTTGTTTCTTCATTTTGAGGTATCATGACTGACTGACTGACTATGACTGGGGGGCAGCGAATGGCATGGATGTACGCAACAATATCGGTGGCTTGGGCGGCTCTTTCCCACAAGCGGAGATGGGGATTAGGTAAGCGTTCGCGCAACTAAGCCACCCGGAGAAACGGGCTCCATGAGTCATCTCCTGTCCTTCATATGTCACCACCGACGCGTCTCACCCCTTTCAAAGTGTTCACCAAAGTGATACACGGCACAGGAACTTGTTGGGGTGGAGATGAACGGATGGCTGCGATGTGACCTTTGCGGGTTCTTGTCTAATTATACGATAGTGTAAGTGTTCATCGATTCGGTTTGTTCGTCACTGGGGCAACTCTTTGCCTCGGCTCCGTTGCTGCTTGCTCTTTCTCAGATCCTCCAAATCCCACCATCCCTTTCTTACATCCTAAATTACTCGCAATCACGATGTCTACTCTTGCTCAGCTCCCTCTGGACGTCACCTTCGCCCCCATCAAGGAGGCCGATGTGTCTCGCGAGATGACCACCCGCTACATGCAGGACATGCTCGACTTTGCCGAGGTCGATGTTGTCATCGTCGGTGCCGGCCCTGCTGGTAAGTTGACCTGACGTTCTTCAGCAGCCATTTCTGGGCTGCTGCATTTGCACAATTAATATTGTACGGTGGCTTTTAACGCGAGGAAATGCTTCACAGGTCTCAGCGCTGCCTACGAGTTCACCAAGCACCCCGAGATCAAGGTCGCCCTGATTGAGGCCTCTGTCGCGCCCGGCGGTGGTGCCTGGGTCGGTGGACAACTCTTCACCCCAATGGTTGTCCGCAAGCCTGCCCACCTCCTCTTGGACGACCTCAACATCCAGTACGACGAAAAGGAACACTACGTTGTTCTCAAGGTATGTAACGGCGACTCAGATTTCCAGATCACTCGAACGCCATTCCTATGTTTGTGGAACTGACCCAGAACATGGATGCATGTAGCACGCTGGTCTGTTCACGGCTACCATTCTGGCCAAGGTTCTTGCCAGCTCGAACGTCAAGCTCTTCAACGCTACCTCCGTTGAGGACTTGATTATCCGCGACGAGGTCGTCACTGGTGTTGTCACCAACTGGGCCCTGGTCACCAAGGCTCACGGCACCCAGTCGTGCATGGACCCCCAGGTCATGGAGGCCAAGGTTGTCATCTCCTCGTGCGGACACGACGGACCTTTCGGCGCCACCGGTGTCCGTCGTCTTGCCGAGCTCGGCATGATTGAGAAGCTCCAGGGCATGCGCGCTCTCGACATGACCGCCGCTGAGGACGCTGTCGTTGCCAAGACCCAGGAGATCGTCCCCGGAATGATTGTCACCGGTATGGAGGTTGCTGAGGCTTACGGTACCGCCCGTATGGGTCCCACCTTCGGTAAGTTCAAACGATTTGCCCCGCCTACTTGATGCATGCACAACAGTATTTTAAACAGTTATTCCACGCGTCTTGCAGGTGCTATGCTCCTCTCTGGTCGCAAGGCTGCCGTCCTTGCCCTGCAGAAGATCCAGAAGCACAAGAGCGTTGGAAAGTAAATTGACTTGCCGTTCAGTTAAATGCATTTTCCATATGTAGCTAGTTAGCATTTCTTTATACGTTCCCCGTTTGGGAACGATTTTTATATACCTTTTCGTAAAATTACTTGAGACTTCTCATTTGTTCGAACACCTTCATGGCCATCGAGGTCGAATGCCACTCGAATGCCACAAAGCTTTCGTACCTGCTCTGAATAAAGACTCTCGTGACGCAATCTCACGTTTGGTTAGAAGCATCTTGCTACCACCTTCATATCACGGCGAATGATATTTGCAATGTTTCATATTTGTTGTTATCACATAACGATTTATCGAGCGGTGTTTGGCTGAAAGCATCTAACCCTCCCAGAACCTGGGAAGCTTGTTTCCGGGCACGAATATCCGCTCAACTCCCGTCTTATCAATGATGGCGAGTCTAATGACACCGCCAGATGACCCATCTCTAGACATGGCCAGTGCGATTGCTATAAAGATAGAAGAAAGCACATGACATGTTAACATCAACTTCAGGCGAGGCTTTGCGGGATGGCAGTGGACGCCTTTCGGCATTTTCATCCACAGTACGTACAGTTTTTGGTAAACTCGATGGCTTCCTCTTTGGTCATTCCCTCCTTGTACGCGGCATCGCAGTAACCGTAAATATACGTCGATCCCGATCCGCCAATGGAGAAGGGCTGTTTGTGAATGGAGCCACCGAGCGGGATTGTGTAGACCGAGGGACCGTCGTATTTGTCCCATCCAGCGACAATGATGCCCGCCGACAGGTTGTCTTTGTTGTTATAGCACAGTTCGCGGAACAAGTTGGCTGCAGTGTGGACGGGAGGTCGTTCGCCTTCTTGTACGCTGACGACCGGACACAGATGGAGTGAATCGGTTAGCTTCATCCATCTCGCAAAGTATTTGGCCTCCTTTGAGCACGATTTCGCACCTGTAGAGCTGCAAGTAGTAGTGCACCATGTCCGCAACGGCTTGCGTGTCGGCCGCACTTCCACTTCGGCAGCAGTAGATCAGATCGTGCACAGAGGTCAGCTTGTCCGTCACTCTGTTGGCTGGTGGAAAGCAAGAAAGTCAATTTGACATTGAGCATGGTCCTACCCATCTCTCAATGCGTCTGACTTGCTTCTTTCTTACCGATGTAGGATCCGGTGGTGGTTCGCGAATCAGCTCCAATGATTACACCGTCCGCATACTGCACCGCCATAATCGTCGTCTGTAACAACGCAAATTGAGAAAATGATCAGTGACATGTTTTCTTATGTAGGACATTCAAGTGTCGGCGTCCCAGCGACCACCCTTACGAGCGGCTTCTCATTTTCGGAAGCCTCACTGCCCGCCTAGTCCTTCGCATGAAAGGCAAAGGTTGCCTGCAGCGGCGATCGCGTGGACGGATTGGTATAAGATTCACGCATATTCGCTACAGTACCCCCAAGTTAACCTCCCCAGGCTTCAACCGTGTTGTCGGCTCCATTGCTGAGACTATGACTGTTGGAAGCTTTTGTTGTTCTTGGCGTTGAGTCGGTGATTTCTTCTTTAGCCACAAGATGCGAAATGGTCTGTATAGCTCTGTCGTGTTGCTTGAATCGCACGCGTCTACATCCATTCCTGACTTGCAACTCGTCGGCTCGAATGCATCGTTGGACACCATCCCAATTTCAGTGCCTCGTCCAATTCAATGCGCAAAACTGACAGGGCATATAGGGTTTGGACTGATATGAACAATTAACAATTCGAATCTTCGATGGTACAAAACATGAGACTGTACATGAGCGAAATTAGCTATGAGCTGAAGATGTTGAGCATCAATAGCGAAGGAGAAGGGAAGGGGGAAGGGAATGCTGGATGTGCCAGAGAAAGAGCAAGAACCTATGGTACAATTTGTGTGAAAAGGTGGGAATAGCATGTTTTGCAACATGGCCGGCGAGACCCTTCATCAGGGTTTGCCCTCTTCTCTCATGTACGCCGGGGGTGGAGCGGATAGGTGGTCTTCAGGATAGACGTAATTGTAGTTGGGGCCTTGCGGCTGTGGTGCGCCTTGCGGGTATGGTGCGCCTTGCGAGTATGGTGCAGGCGCATCAATTCCAACATGTGGCTGTTGGTAATATGGTCCGGACGGCGTCTGCGGCCATGGTGCATTGGGCACTCCACCGGGCGCGAAACCGCCCTGTTCGTTTTGGTATACTGGGAGCGAGTCGTGGTGCATCGGATACATTTCCGCCATTGCGCTCTCTCTCGCTAGTCGTTCAAACTGCCGCCGCTGTATCCACCGTATGCAGAAGCAAAGCCCCAAGAGGAACAAGAACAAGAGGATGGCTGAGAGTATGGCGCCCATCAAGCGTGGTGTGGGGTCACTGGCAATCCACCCCGTAGAGCATGCTCCAAATCTTATTGCGCACGCTTCCGAGCTGTGAATATATTCGTAGAAAATAAGTTGTCAGGATTGACATTTAATTTCTTGAGCTTGCACAATACATACCTGCAAGGGCCCCTCAACGTCATGCTGACATCCAAACCATCGCAACTACACTGACATGCGGCACATACACCAGAAACGAGCGCAGCCAAGATTATGGCAATGCTAGTTTGAATCAGCATTTATGGCGAAAACGAGGTGTCGGTGTTGTGGCCGGGTATAAGAGGTATTGGGTATGTGTCGCAGAGCGAGACGGATCGTGGCGCCGAGTCACGACGAAGAGAACCTGGTCAGCGGAGGTATTGTTTTCTGCAGTGCGACCGGCGTTCGTTCAAGTACGAATTGTCGGTGCAGGCGGAGAGATACAAACAAAAAGTTTGGGATTCGATCTGGCAGTCTGTTTTTTGCTTGTGTCTGTTAAGGAGATCCGAGTTCCAAAACTTAGCGCGTATGAAAGTTGTCGGTACGATAACTAACCCAGTGTGAGATATTTTGATGAATCAATCCGATCGGCGCCCTTCTTTTCGTCTTCGACTCGCGTGACTCACGCGTCACCATCGCTGGTGGGTAAGCCAAGCCTCCTCCCCCGAGACGCGTCTTGCATTCTTATCACACCTCTTGAAATTGTCAAACATTCTTTCTGTGGGAAGCACACTATTATCAAATTGTCTACGCAATGTCGACGCAAAAGGCAAGACAGCCAGCTACAGTCAAAGACATCTGGACTGTTATCAAAGAGCTTAAAGCCGCCGAGAGCAAGAAACCCGCCGAAAACAGTAACGTGTCTCAGAGCAAGCCCTAATCAAATTGCGAGAGAATTTCTAATAAGAAGGAAACACAAATAGCACCCGAAGCGCCGATCGAAAGCACCCTGTTCTTCCTTGGTGCTAAGGGCGCCGGCAAAACATCGCTGATTCTCCGCTTTCTCGATCGGGGTATGAACGAAAGGCTGATGGACAACCACCATTGTCATCATTGCATACGATCCTGATGGCTAATTGACATGCAGATGAACCGCCAACACCTACTACTGGTCTGGAATACACGTTCGCGAGGCGTACCCGCGGGGTCAACGGTGTGAAAGACGTTGCGCACATATGGGAGCTAGGTAAATGTCCCTGGATTTTCAAATACAATGTCGCTCGAACACTAACGCCCGGGAATCATCTCCCCGCAAAATAGCTGGCGGCACATCGCTTGCGCCTCTGATCTCCATCCCGCTCACCGAGGCCAACATCCACACCACAACATTCGTCATCGTTATCGATCTGTCCAATGTAAGCGCCCAGACCACAGCGGGGTATGTTGCTGCTGTTTTTTGGGTGATCCTGGCAACTACGGACGGCGGAGATGGCGTTGCATGCCGACACGCGAAGAATACGCTGATTAACCAGCTCTCTTTTTCACTTGCAGCCGCCCGACGCCATTGCGACTCTCCCCGCGCTGCTCACGCATCTACAAACGGCCACTGCGACCATCCTGGACGGACTGGAGGCCCGCGGATCGAAGCGTCCGAAAGCGATGAAAGCGGTGGCATGGAAACGCTACTCATCGCTGGAAGGAACTGACCGGTATGAACTCAGGCATCCTCCCCCCCTCAACACTACTGCAAGAGCTAACCGCCGGTTGTCTTATTATAGAGACTATGTTAAGCCATCGCCAGTGCCAATCGTTATTATTGGAACGAAATACGACGTGTTTCGCGACACCGAATCGTACGTATCTCTCTTGTCTTCCTCTAGCGGTACGAGGGGTACAAGCATCAGCTGACGTTTCCTCTCTCCACCGCAAAACAACAGCGAGTCTCGCAAGACACTGACCAGACTTCTTCGATATCTCGCACACACCCACGGCGCCAGCTTACTGTACACCAGCACGAGCGACGCAGCAACGCAGACCAAGGCACGTGCCGCCCTCACGCACCATGCGTTCAAGACTGCCGGTCTCAAGACCATGGTCGCAGACGCCGGGCGTCCGCTCCTCATTCCCGCCGGCTGGGACGATTTTGCCCATATTGGCCCCCCACGCGGTACTGGCCCGCCGTCTGATGTGGTCGGCGCAAAGAAACCGCCGGTAGCTCCGTGGCGTGTGTGGGAAGACGCCGCCCGTGAGGTTTTCCCACCCGCCCAGCAGATCGTTGCACGGCGCGTCGAGGCGGAGAAGTTCAAAGAGGAAGCCGTGGACTCTTTGCGGGCACAGAAAGAGTATGTTTTTCGTGGACATCCTATTGCGAAAGCCCCTTTCGTCCGGACTCCGACTAAGCATCCCTTCCCTCTCCTTCACCCACAGCCTGGAGCTCGAAAAGTTAAAACGCGCCAATGCCAGGAAAATAAGCGCAGCTGCAGCGGCTGCCGGTTCAACAACGACGTCGCCAGTGAAAAGACGGGAAAAACAGTCGCAGGGACGAGGAGCTGCAGCGAGCGCCGTTATGGCACAATGAAATATAAGTCATTGATCGAAAACGTGATGCATAGATCTTCGCTCCCTGTTGTTATTACGCTTCTCTTCTATATACAAGTGCTCCTCACGAGCTGCATTCCAATACCTGCTGGTCATCAAAACCCGTCTTCAGCACATCGCCTTCCCCAAAGCAGCAGCAACCATATCTGACATCTAGTATCCCAAAAGCCTGCTCAATTGCTCATGCATCGCTTTGAGTCCCTCAAAAGCTTCATCGCATTCATCTCCCAACTCATCGCGCATATCATCCACAGACGAGAACTGCGTTGGATCGAAATCGCACACCACTGTACCGTTGCGGAGAGGGATAGCGACGCGCGGCGTTGGTGGAGCGGACTCGCCTGCGTCTCCATTCCTTGTATGAGATCGCAGAGTCATCCGCCGGGAAGAGGTTGACGAGATGGACGATATGGAGTCGCGATCACTTTGAGTGGCGTGTGAGTTGTTCGGGACGGGTGTTTGTGGGAGGTGCGAAAAGGAGGGCAGGACGGACTTAGGTTGCCGAGTCTGACAAAAAAAAGTCAGTGACCCAAGTCCTGAGAGTAACACAAAAGTTCATCGAAGAAAGCATACCGGACGCTCAGCTTCTTGAGAAGCAGTCTGTACTGGTTGTGTTGCTGTCAACCCCGCCATCTTCCGTGCATATAACTCTTTCCACGTGTTGACGTCTCCTGCATAGTCCACAACGAATTCCTGAATCGACATTTGTCGCAACGCCGGCGGTAATGACATCCATGCTTCTTGACAGCGAAGAAGAAGTAGCTCCTCTAACTGCTCCGTTTCTTCGTCATATTTTCGTCGGCGAACATCCACTGCGTACAGAATGAGCGCGAGACACTTTTGGGAGATGGCTGGTGCTATTGATGTACCTACGTTCTAGTTGCAAGTTCTTTAGCAGCTCCTCCTTCCGAGCCACGCTCAAGTTGCATTCCTCGGACTGCATTGTTGACATTTTGTCTGAAGATAGTCGGAAAGGAATGAGTATGCCTTCCGTCCAAAAACAAGCTTATCACGCGTCGTGTTTCGGACAAGCCTCGAATTTTCATTGTAATATCAACCCAATTATTTTAAGTACAGGGTCTCCTACTCTACAACCCTCGCGTAGAACCTTCTCAGATACATGCATGGCCTGGAGCTGGTCCATGCAGCGCCGTATTTTCCCCCTTTCGCACATCCGCACATCCACTTTAATCCACCAGGTTCCAGTTTTGCACCCATTTGCGAGCGCGATATCCCTCTGCCGGAGTGTTGAAACCCCAAGCAAAATCTTTGAAGTATATGAAATTGGCCACGACCAGCACACCAAGAGCCATGATTAGGCCCAGGTGGAGGAGGCGGGGCAGCTTCGAACCGATGTGATCCGCGACGAAAGCGAACGTTATGATCGCAAAATAAAGAGCAGGGAAGTAGTGGTGCAAGCTGAAATGGTGAAAAGCATGTTTAGCGATCTGCGGACGCAGTGATCTGTATCTCACTGCATAATTACTTACTAAGTGACACGGCCCATGACCCAGAATGGTAGGTAGTGCAGAGCCCAGCCGACGAAGCCCAGCTGTCCAACGAATACGAAGTCATCCCATGATCCTGCAGAAATGAAGCCGAAGCAATGAGGTCAGATCACCCATCAAACAGATTCTCGATCCAAGCCCGCCTACCTGGGACGTCCCAGTCACGATATCTCCTCCTTGAACGAACTGCATACGCCCCGACAATGAGGAGGAAGACACCCAAACTAGCGGTACTACCCCACCATACGACTGGGTTTCCGATCAACCAGTATTTGATCGCATCATCACCCCACCCGCACATTCGGAGCCCAACCAACATCAGGGGCCATTGGTACGGTGCTGAAGTCAATTGGTCGGGCTCCTTGTCAGGGTCTGGGGTCAAAGCATTATTGGACGTCCACATCGCTACGTTGAGGTCGATGAAATCTTTTGAGAACTTTGAGCGATAAGCGCCCTTTCCACCGGGAGGAACTGTTGACCGAAGACATGTGAGTTTAGTCGCAGCAAGTCACACGACGTCTAATGACAGTGACTCACGAGTGTCGTGCATATGCTGTTCAATGTTCCACATATGATTCCTGCTATCCGGGTCGCCCTTCTTCTGGCACACAACTTCAGCTTGTTTGAATCCCCATTGGGGAAGTGATACTGCATGGGATCGGAGCAAACATCCGGAAAGATTGTGACGGAGGCGGAATCGAGTGGTGAGAGATTTGACTCGTTTTGTCTTCTTGTCAAAGAGATCCTGGAAGCCAAGGGTCAGCAAGCCTGCAATGATGATCAATCGGGTCGCGACTATTTGTGCAACGGAACTCACGTCAACTATCTCAACCTTCCACAGGTCGTTGGCATCCCCGATGGTGGCATTTCCATAGCAAGATACTTCGTTTTGCGCAGTGGTGATTGGAGCTTTGACAGGGTGGGAGTGCAAATTTCGTCCGGTTGATGCATGTACTAGGCGAATGCAAGGCATTAGATACACATATACGGAAGAAACGGAATGTGATGATTATGCCCTACCTAACCGCAGCACATCGCCATCTTGCACAAAGTCGACGCCATCTGGCGAGGTTGCGTTTTCCTTGCCCCATGCTTTGGTGATGACCCAGTGATTGTTGCTGTCTTTGTGGTGATAGCAAGTCACTTGCTGTTGTTCCGATCCTGTAGGGTAGCGCTGCACGTGCGAATGCAAGAGTCCACCACCGTGGCCATTGTTCTTTAGTGACACTCGAGATCCATAAGCCAATTCTGACAACAGATACGCTGTGAGCTTTGAATCCGACAAAAGTGCGTACAGAATCCAGAAAGGCCATCTTCCGGACGTACCAAGCGGATTCTGATCGAAATCGTTTCCTTTCAACCCAGCTTGGAAGAGAGAGCTCATTTGAGCGTCGCCCGGCCCACTTCGGTTCAAGACGGCGAAATGAATTGCAAAGGACAAGATGTATACCGCGATCGGGGTGACGATCAAAGCAGCAATGCGTGCCATCCAATGACGTGCATATCTGGCCTAATCGAACAACAATCAGTTCGGGCTTCTGGGCAATGCGAAAAAAAGCGCCTTACCGGAGGCATCTTCAGATCTCCCAACATGTCCCAAAGCTCTTGAATAGTGTGCTACATACGTGCCACGTTAATCATCACTGCACCGCTTGCATTGCTGACAGAGGTAAGGCCACCTACCAGACCCACAAGCGCAATGGCAAATAGTCCAACCCATTTAACACTGAAATATCATGAAGTTTAGCTGCTGATGATTGAATGACCAGTATTTTATTTCGTTGTACCTTGCGACCGCGCCCAATGAGATTCCGGTGGCGAAGATCCAGATCCACCAATCCTCCGAGAACGGCCTGCATGTGAAGATACGTGGTCAGTGATCGTTGTCGCATGTCGGGCACGTCCCCAAACATCTTTTTCGCCATGATCCACTTGAGGGTCTCCACATAGTGTATCACATCTGTTTTCTACAAGACCCTTGACCTAGCTCATCAATTTGTCATATACTTACGCAGAAATCTGCAGATTCCTGAAGCGGCATAGACAGAACACGCTCGTTGCGGTAAAGAAGAGGAGCATCGAGTCCAGAAGGATGAATCGTGAAATGCATGTCAAAGCTACGTCGCACAGCACCATAGTGGCCAAAAGCGTCGCGGCTGGAACGGAAAGATGAAGCTGGATGCCGGTCAAGTACGCCAGCGGGACCATTCCGGCACCGAACAATGCGTTGGCAATGCGCATCACAGGATAGTGCAACTCTGGTGGGTACGTATGTCCGGATTCGAACTCAAAAGTTCCATTGAAGCCGCCAACGAAGCCAGCAAGACCGTTGATCATCTTTCCAAGCGGTGGATGGACATCAAAGTAGAACGTGCGCTTCAGATAGTGGCCTGCAAATTTACTATGATTCAAAAAATTTTAGGTGCGCCACAGACCGCAACGGCCGCAAAGCTTCAGTCAAGGCATACCCAAAGTGTGCTTCATCCCTGATAGGCCATACAAAGAGAGAAGGAATGAGTTGAGAATGTAGTCAACTTGATCATACAATTTCCCATCAACGTTGGCACAAAGTGCTGCTACTTCGCGTGTTTGCTGCGCTAACTGCACCGGCTTTGAAAGGCATCACATACCAAACAACAAAGTTTGCCCAAGAGATCTTGTACAGACGAGTAAACAAGGCAGCGAACGTGAGAGTGAGAATGATGCCCCATTGTAAGCTGCCGTTGGGCAATAAACCGGTCTAAGATTGCGAAATTGTACGCGTAAGTACGAATTGACCGTAGATCATAGTGACTTTGTTTTCTCCGGGCAGCTCATACATTATATTTTCCTGCAGGGCCGGAGCTTGCTCCTCTCACACCAGATGCCTTGTGCTTCTCGTCGCTGAGGAGCAAAGGGTCCATGTCGCCGGATAGCATATCCAAAATCGAGCCGGTATTCTTCCCTATTTGCTGCTGACGCTTCCTCAAGCCTCCGGGAGCACCCGAGTCCTGATTATGATAGTCCATGTCTACGCCGTAAGCCAGGGTTTCTAGCGTCGGAACTCAAAAGTGGGAACAGGGCTAAACAAAAAGCAGTTGGTTGAGGATGAGGATTTTAAGAATTCCGTGGTGATATGAATGGACGCGGCAGACAAACAAGGCGAGACGCGTCCTGCGGCCAAATCCCGTTAATTTGCTCAATCGCTTGCATTTCGCTTCCTTACAGTACTGTCAAAAAGGAAATGTCGTGTCCGCCACCAAGAGTTGCTCGAGTGCTGGCAAGGTGTTTCCAGCGTAAGATTGCAGACACGTCGGTGTCGTAAGCTCTCCATCTAGGTGGACTAATTGCAAATCATAGCATCCCCGCTACTCCGCGGTCCGGCTAGCCTCACTCGGCGCTCTCGACTGATCGACGAATATCAAACTCCGACCTCGGCATGTACACAAACCCCGGTGGGGGTGCCGTCCCGGCATTATTCTGGAGTCCATCAGTTTGATACTTACAAGCTGGTGCAACGTCTGGAAGCAGACGGCTTCAGCCGAGAAAGCGCGGAAGCCGTAATGGCCAGTTTGTCGGAAGTTGTTGGAGAGAGGTGCGTTTGAAATGTTTCTCAGACAGTGAGCCCTTGGCGTTCCTCACCTTTCAGACTCCAGTATCAACAACATCGGCCGGACATCAGTCACAAAGTCGGAGTTTGAGAAGGTACTTACTCCAGGCCCTCCGCTCGGGCGAAAGCCATACTGATATGCTCGCCACAGGCTATCTACACAAACAAAGTCGACTTTGCGCACGTCCGAAATGAGATACAACTGCTTGAAAAGAATGAGTTTGCGCTCCTCCGCGCAGATATGGGACGCTTGAACACAGAGGTGGAGAAGTTCCGCACTCGGATGGTCGAAGACCTGAGACGGGTTCAGTCGAATGTGAGGCTGGATCTGAGTCTGGAAAAGGGGCGGATCCGTGATGAGCAGTCAGCGCAGGAACTGAAAATTAAAGAAGCTGATTCGCAAATCGATACCGAAGTATCGACATTGCGGACGGCCATGGAAACGATTCAGTGGGAACTGTTCAAGACTTTATTCCGTAAGGAGCGGCAGAGGCTTGTCTCAGTTTTTACGGTCATGACTAAGCGACATGTTATCCTTTGTCCACTTCAGCACTATTCTGTGCGGCAGGAGCTCTGTTCTTCAGTATGTGGCCTATTTGAACACACGGCACTTTCTACCGACTATACTGACTGACTGTGCTTTCTAGGTTACATGCGCTTCGTGAAGTAGATTTACATATGCAGTGGCCGGACACCATTCCGCTAGATGGGACCCAGTGATGAGCCTACCTTTACGTCAGGAAGATGCAGATAGAGCCAACTTGCTCTATCACTGCACACATCACCTCGGAACTACTGGGTTCGCGCACCCATACAACGCTTTCATAAAAGACACAAACCAAGTTATCAACGCGATCGCAGGCGAATAGAAGGAGCTGAGAACAGCCAGCGGTTCCTACTGCGTACATATCGGGTGCCATAGATGAGAAGCATGGTTGGTGCTATATATCGCACATTGAGTCTGGGCTGTATGTGCCAGGATTAATATCGTACCATATCTATTGTCTCAGATTTATCAAGTACATTTGCACATTGTCAAAAGTTATAGTAGGGGCAGACGGGGGAAATGGGAATGCGGTCATACGCGACAGCCTCGCTTTCTGTCCGCCGTGTTACTCCTCCCGAGGTAGTGGCACTGTGCTTGGCTTGGTTGTACGTGGGGGATCAACGAGATCGGATACGCGGTAGCGGTCGATGTCTCCCTGGCATTGTGGGGTTCCACAGCAGCACTAGAAAGAAAGGCATGTGAGGTTTGATTCCCATCTCTTCCAAGTGAGCCTTACAGCAATAAGCGGATGTGCTGGGCCGTAATTCCAACCTTAAAGTTCCACACTGGATCCCAGTAATCCGACTCGGTTCCAGGATTGTACAAGAAGGTGATCTGCTCGTTTTTCTTGACTGCTCGACGAAGGATCAAGTTCCGTGTTTCCGAGCAGATGTACGCGTTTGGATCGCATGAGTCTGACGAGGGGACAACCAATTAGTACAGGATGCAGGGAAAGTAGAGTGAAAGAAGACCGGCGAAATGCGGCTGGCTTCTCACGATTTGCGAATCGGGCGTTGGATTTTGGGAGCATCCTTTGTTCACATGATGGCGGCGCCCACAGGTTAGCCATCTGGAGTGTCTCTTGCGTATTTTTTGGTCTGCATCACAAACCATTTCCACTCTGTCGAGCCTTTTGGCTGATAATTCAGCACATAGCACTTTTGAAATAGTGAGTTGGGAGATGTAGGCCTCGATTATTAAAGGAGACTCTGACCCTAACCTTGTCGTAGTCCGAAAGTTGGTCGTATTCCACATCTACAGCAGGTTGAAGATGTCTTAGCTTTGTGATGTGATTCAATCTGGATTGGACCTGATGTTCACTCACCATCCCCCGTAAACTGTTCCACGACAGTTCCACCCTGTTAATATCAAGTCAGAAGTACCGTCAGTATTTCGTGCGCCAGTCTTCCTAACCCAGAGGTCTACTTTTTGGGAGCTGCCCACAGTAGCACCGCACAACCCTCACCTCGAGGTCCGTGTTCGCACACAATGCTTGCCCATATGGGACGTTCTCAACATGGGTTGGGTATTGGCTTTGACCAGTCATAGCGTTGTTGATAGTCTGTAAGTTTCTTATCAAAGGGCGGGGACACTAACAGTGAATCTGGAAGTGGGGGAAATGAGGTGTGCGAATGAGAAGCAAGAAGACACCAACGCGTCGGGAATGACTTCACGCGGTGCTGCGCATTCGTCCATGTGATAGGCTGTCCAGCCGGTTACTATACACCTGGATCGAGCCACGGAGCCCTTCTAGTAATTTCGACTTTCAATCGCACATTCCTACGAGCTTTTTGACACATTTCTTTTTTTTTATTTGTACTTTTTGTACGTGGGAAAGCAAGCGGGGACATAGTGGCCTGCATTCTTTTTCGATTAGATCGTTCGACCATCCAACGCATTTGTCTTTGTGCGCAGTATCCGGAACAGCTCGCTTTTTGATAGTGAAAGGAGCCTTTCAAAATGGCCAACGTGGAGGACACTCCTACACCTGAGGTTGAGGCGCCTGCTACCACGCAACGACCTGGAAAGAAAGGAAAATACAGGAGAGACAAACGTACGATGGGGAATTGCTTTAAGCTATCTGAGACGTGGCTGGGCTTTCAATGTGACTGCATGTTTTTAACTCGACGTTCGGACTTTGCACAGCCTGGGACACCGACGATATTGACCACTGGAAGATTGTGGAAATCAAGCCAACAGACATCGCCGCGCCCTTCTTGGAAGAGTCCTCATTCGCCACCTTGTTTCCAAAGTACCGTGAAACGTACCTGAGAGAAGTCTGGCCTCTCGTTACCAGCTCGCTGGAATCAGTTGTACGTATCAGCATCCTAGCCCAACGAAATGGGATGGTTAGACAGATCACTGACTCTCAATGCGCAGGGTGTCGCATGCACGCTGGATTTGATTGAAGGTTCCATGACTGTCAAGACTACTCGCAAAACGTTCGACCCATACATCATTCTCAAAGCGCGCGATCTCATCAAGCTTCTCGCGCGTTCCGTGCCGTACCAGCAAGCGATCAAAATCTTGCAGGACAACACCGCCTCCGACATTGTGAAAATTGGAAACATTTTGCGTAACAAGGACCGCTTTGTGAAGCGCAGACAGCGATTGATTGGCCCGAACGGAAACACACTCAAGGCCATCGAGCTCCTCACTGGTTGCTATGTCATGGTTCAAGGAAACACTGTCAGTTGCATGGGACCGCACAAGGGGTTGAAGGAAGTTAGGAGGATCGTCATAGACTGCATGAAGAACGTGCATCCTATCTACCACATCAAGGTAAGTTCTGGATAGCTAGGCAGCACCCTCGACAATTCTTGACGCGATACGAATTTGAATGGGAGTACTCACAAGTCATCATCTATCAGGAGTTGATGATTAAGCGCGAATTGGCAAAGGACCCAAAACTCGCAGAAGAATCTTGGGATCGATTCTTGCCTCACTTCCGCAAGTCGTCATCAAAGCCATTGAAGAAGAAGCCTGCCAAGCCACCAAAGAAGGATCGACCTCTTTTCCCGCCTCTTCCTGTCCCTCGAAAGGAGGATTTGGAGATCGAGTCTGGAGAGTACTTCCTGTCGAAAACACAGAAAGATGCGGCAAAACTGGAGAAGAAGAAGGAGCAACAGACGGAGAATTCGGTGCGAAATCAGGCAAATCGTCAACAGGCCTTCGTCGCTCCTATCGAAAAGAGAGCCAAACGTCCGGCAGAGGACTCTGGGGAGAAGGACCCAAGTATCGAGGACCTCAAACAGAAATTTATCGATCAGGTAAGAAAACGCAACGAGACGGAGATATGTTTTGAAGGGAGGAAATCAAGGCTGCGCACCAGCATTTCTAACACGAATCTCCATCGTTTGCTAGGCAGCAGAGAAGAAACGCAAAGCCTCGCAGGCTACTTCTCACAGCGAGCAGGCCTCCGATTTCATCATCACAGCGCCTTCGCGAAAGAAGAAGCAAAAGACTTCAAAGTCGTCCGAGCAGTAGGACGGCCATCCCATATCATTCCCATCACGCCTTGGCTCACAGTCGTTCGTCCCAATCAAACGTCACTCCTCCATTGTCTCTCACTCACACCCCCACACTACTTTGTAAAATATTTAAATTATCCTGTATCTCCAAACAATGCAGCGTTCCTCACTCAGCCGTCTCTCAATATTGGTACTCTGACCACCAGCCTTTCTAGATCTCGTTCCCATGTTGCATTTCCCATTGTCTCATCCACGCAGTTGGGTAATGGTAGCTTGAGCCGATACAGCGGGGAGCGCAAATTGATTTCGGTTTTTGTGACGTCCAGATCAACTTCCGCGACAGATTTTGTCTTGGGCAACGATATTGAGATGCTGAGCGAGTCGGAGTCGTGAATCGATGCATGTGTGGCTGATGGAAGATACATGTCGTCCGATGACACGCGCTGGCTGTATTTGATATCGTATCTGTGTGCCGTGCGCAATAATGTGAGGAAGAGTGGGACTGATAAGACCGCATGATGCCATCATTTGTTTCTCTCGTCACGCCTTCGCCTTCTCTTTTGCCTTACTCTGGCATGATCCTCGAATCCATATCCAAATCATCATTATATTCGACTTCGTCTTCGTCCCAAATCTCATCCGTAGCTGTTTTCGGCGCGCCTTTCCCAGCCGTGCGCGGTCGGTCCGCTGTTCCTGTGCTGTTGATCGATCCCGGGTTCAATCCTCCCCTGGGCAACCCCTTTGGCGCCGGATCGTGGTTTTCGGATCCTTCGCCGCGGAGCATGTTGGCCAACGCAAGGATGGATGTGCCGTCTACTTCCATTGGTGCGCGACGATATGAGATGTTCTGGTGGTTGGGCCAGGGATTAGAGAACTGTGTTGCGAGTGCACCCAGAGTTTTTTTATTTTGTACATGCTAATATGTCACTTAGAAACGTACCACTGGCAGTTGATTTGTTTGTCGATATGTGGAAAGACGCTGATCTGTTTTGACTGTGCATGTGCTGTAGCGACGCAGGCACGGTTGACGCGTACCGCACGCTTACGTATTGAACGCGTCCACTTTGTGTTCTGTTGATGGATGATTCACTATTCATTGGAGAATGGTACAAAACGCAGCACGTCTCGAATATTTGATAAATCTCATAGAAGCAACAGAAAAAAAGATATATACAATAGAGCCCGCGTGGCTGTACATCAACGTGTACAGAATGCTGGAGATGAGAATAAGACACGGGATGGGGATAGAAAGGAAAGGAGCTCTCACGCTACATGAATGCCGTGCCGTGGATGTCATAACCGCGACAGGAATCCGCAGCAGCAGCCTATGATAAGAATTCGGCGTCGAGATCAAACAACAAAGCGCGCGGTTCAGCTAACGCCTTTTGGACCGACCTGCAAGTCCATTTCCCTGATAGCGCGTTGCACTTCCCACCGGACGAATCCTCTGATCACGCAACAAAATACCAGGGTAACGGTCGCGCAGATTCCCGCGAGCGCAGTCCATCCGCCGATACCACGCACGACTATCCGCAGCGCGTTCCACCACTCGCCGCGATCCGGGCGACCATTCTTTCCCTTTTTGCCGCCCGATGGGGTGAAAGAGCGAGTGAAAGTCGAGAACCCTTGCGGTGTGGACGTGGAGAATCGGAGATTCGAGGAGCTTTGCTTTCCGCAAAGCCCTCGATCGGGTGATTGGGCGTAGGCGCGCTCCGGAAATCGGGCACGTAGGCCAAGTGCAGTACGATCAAGCTCTGCCATCTCTTTTTCTAGTGGGTGGGACAGACCAGAGAGTGACGGAGTTGTTGATGCAGAATCGGCCGAAGTGACAGCGTGGACATCCTCGTCCTCGTAATAGCCCGTTTCCGAACCGCTTTCACTGCCCGAGTACATCTCGCTTTCAAGAACCTCTTCCTCGGCTATTGGAGCCGATTCCGCTTCTTCGGGGCTGGCCTGGATATACTCAATGATCGCCTTTTTAAGCTCCGCATGATATTCTTTCAGACCTTCCGGTACCGCACTGTTGATGGGTGTCTTCAGCCATGACGACTTCAGCCACTCGACTTCACAACTAACTCGTAGCCGCGTTTCCGTGGATGCTGCTGCTGTGAGGCACAGTTTGACGCGTGACTGAAATGAGGCTCCAGATGGAACATCTGGCGTGCGCGATATCTGCTCGATGCATATTGACCTGTGGTCGTCTCGATTCCAGACAGTTTCATGCAATTTGCAGCGCGTCTGCTTAGGACCTGTAGCCAAGGTGTGAGGGCGAGCAATGTGCGTTTGCCAACTCTGAGATGCCTACCCAAGGAATTATTCAATGGGACAACGTTTTCGAGTCTTCTTTGCCATCCTTTCTCCAAATTTTCGAACTGCGCGGGTTCTGGCGAGAGCACCTCCTCGGTGGGTTCTGGCAGTTCTTTATCTGGCGGGACCCAGTCGTGAAACATGAAATCTGCAAAAGCGGGACATAAGTGTCAGACACGGCACCGTTTCGCACGCTGGCAATGAGGCGGTTCCCTACCTCGGCATTTCCGTTTCCCTTCCAGGAATGATTTCAAAAAGCCTTCCGTCGTCTCCTTCTGGTCATACATCAACCGCCAGAGGGTTTTAACAGAAATGGGAAAAGCTGTATCCAAAACGGATATCATCTTGTCATGAGCTGGCCCACAATCGCATGAAGCAGGTGGCATGTGAGTTTTTTGTGGTCGGGGGGCTGGATGTGAGTTCGTGGGCTTGATTCGTTGCACTGGTTTTCGGCGCCGTTGCCTTTTTGAGTGGCCATGTGAAGGCTGATGGAGTTTGTGAGGTTTTGCAATGTGTACATGTGGGTGGGCCGGGGCGTCAATGTGGATATGTGGACTTTGAGATGTGGCAGGAGTGCCTGCCATGGAAGTTGGTGTTTCCGGGTATGCCTCTCTCGGTGTTGAGAAAGTATCCGGAGCGCTCTCTGTACCACTATTTCCATTGAAGGTTGGAGATCCGTCTCGGCTCGAACCAGTTGCATCTGAGGTCGGCGATATCGCCAAGGGCGCTCTATCTGGTAGTGGAGGTCCATTTGAGACAACGGGTTCCGTGGGCGAAGTATCATCGGACACCTCTCCGTTCACGAGTATTTGCACCTGATCTTTGATGATCAGTTCTGGTAGACTGCTGGAGCGGCTTTTCGACTCTCCCATATCGCCAGAAGCATCTGAAGGGACCAAGATGGACTCATCTGATCTCGTAGTTTCGACCATCGAGTTCCTTAGGCTGCTGGGCTTTGCTTGTTTTGAAAGGCCATCTCTCGGCTTCGGTTTGGTGTCCGTTGATGGTATGTCGTTCATGTACGCCGCCACGCGTTTCTTGACCTGATCTCCCCCCATCTTGAGCCTCTCCTGCAGTGAGTCTAAAGATAGACTTCTGGAACCGTTCGCAGGTTCTGGGACTTCCAAATCTCTGCCTCTATCTTCATCCGCCTCTTGTTCATCATCATCATGACTGCTTAAGAGATTTCCCGCGGATTTAGCAATAGGCCGAAGCTGGAATGTTTTGTGCGCTGCAATGTCCCAAAGGCCCTTAATCATCGTAAACGTGTTGTCGCGATTCATGAGACTCGCAAAAAAGTACTGATAGTCGTGTCAAGACAACCTTAGAATGGGCACTGAAAAAAGCCCAAGAACATACTCGACGTACCTTTGTTGTTACGGTGCTGATTTCCAAAGAGTTTGGTATAATCGCCGCAACATACTTTTTATCCAGAGCCACGATTTCCGTGAATGGTATCTCGACCTGCATTCACAGAACTCAGCAGTCATTCAGATGTCATCTGCTTTTCGCGCCGCAAAGCCACCGCATACCGAGTGTGTCCAGCCCAAGATGTTTGCATAAAAGCAGATATGACGCTGTGAAAGATACATCCGACCTTGTATCAAAACTTCTTTTTGCCATGCACAAGAGTAGTCTGACACAAGAGGGGAAATAGAATCAGCGGATGGATGACGAGCATCGGTTTCGTCAGTTGCGCACCTTCAACCAAAAGGTCGTCCCTCGGCAAGGAAGGAAACAGTTCGTGGAAATCCGCATTGCGCTTTTTACTGGCATATTCAGATTCATCCCCTTCCACAGATGCCAGTAATACAGCGGCTTCTGCAATCAAGTCTTCGTTCCTGTTAACGCCCGATTTGGGCTTCGAGGTGGAGGCCCGACGAGATCCAGATCGAGTGGACGGTGTTGAACTCACGCCGTCCACACCGCGTGGGCCAGCATTTTCTCCTTGCAGCGGCGGGTAACGAGGCAAGGCTGTTCTAACTTCTTCATTACCTGTCTCTGGAGACGAAGAGGAAGAAACATCGGAAGTGGTGGCAGCGGACTCGGCCGATATTGGGTTGATCAACTGGGGAATGCTCTTGGAACCGACGGAAACCGATCTATTAACGGCCCCAAATTTGGAACCAAACCCAAGATCGCGTAGGGAAGGATTGAGAGTGCCAAGCGAGAATACCCGCCGAACCTCCCCATTTGCAGCGTTTGCAGCAGGTTCAGGACGCTTGATTTCGTTTCCAGAATTCAACGCGGGGCTGGACGAGACTGCCGTCGGTGTGCTGCTAGTCGGAGACTCGTCGTCCGGCTCTGCCATGAGGATTGATTCACTCCCTCAGTCGCTGCTTAGTGTGTACTGTTTTCGCTCGTCACGACTGGCCAATCCTTTATTGTCCGCTTGTCGTTTCGGGGGATTTGCAACTGGGTGGGGAAATAGGAGTCGAAGGGTCTGGTGGTGGTCGTGGTGGTGGTGCGCACAGGTCGTGTGAGGAGACGCGACAAGACTCAGATTGACTGGTTCAATTGACTGACTGACCACCTCACGTCACTTTCGCGCAAAGCCCTTTGGTTGACTAAGACAGCCTCTCATATTTTACCATTCCGTTTTACTTTATTCATTCATTTCTACTCCATCTGCGGTTTGATAAAATGGAACGCAGTGTGGAAGGAATGGCAAGTCGGTAGGAACCAAAGATGCTGCGCAGAACACTACACTCATTCCGGTGGAATCCTTCACGCTGAACACTCTCGTGGCTAGCGAACTTTCTGCGAAGAGGCGTGTAGAGTGTGCACACTCCTGCCGAACAGATTGGGGTGTCGTAACCAGAGTGTTCCTTTCCCTCAGCTGCCACCACCATGACAAGCACAGTGCTTTCAACAATCTACTGTGACATGATATCATAGCTTGAATATTTGCATGAATGATCCGGAGTTGCCAATCTTCCAGATGCTGAACGACGCACCACCTTACTCTACCGTTATATGCACATGGGGTTTCCAACAACAAGTCATTGCACCCTTGACATTATGTACCCCCAAAGTAAGAGGGAAAAAGAACAATCGACGGAAATAATGACGCAATGTTCGGTCGCACAAAGTAGTACAAGCGTCTTCACCTATATCCAGCATCAAGTCACAATTAGTCAAAATGTACAAAAGTTGTCGTATTTAAACCTTCCTGAAGTTCCTTCCTTCTGGAAAGGTCGTGGCCGTCAAAGGAAACATCTCATATATATATATCGACTATTAGTATCACGTTGACGTCTGACCGTCCACCCCACTCCTACCAAGCATAGAACAACATGACAAAGACTACCTCGGAAGGCCAGAGCGTGATTGTGATGGGCGTCTCCGGCAGTGGCAAGTCCACCATTGCCAAGCGCTTGGCCGACGAATTGGGAGAAGGGGCCATATACCTGGATGCAGATGACTATCACAGCGAAGAGCACAAGAAAAAGATGGCCAGTGGACATGTAAGCTTTTTGGTGTACCACCTCTTGCTGACTCTGTACTTACGGTCCCTTCCAGTCCTTGACCGACGAAGATCGATTGCCGTGGTATGTTTGCTTCATGGGAGCGCCGCTGGAAAGTCGTTGAGAAGGCGGCGACCATGACTAACTAACTCTCCACTGCACAGGCTGCAGAAACTGGTCAAGGTGCTTGACTCACACCTCGAGCGGGATCCAAGCCAAACGGTCTTTCTGGCTTGCTCGTCGCTGAAAAAGTGGTACAGAGACATCTTGCGCGAGGCCATCCTACAACACCACCCGGTGCGGTTCTTGTATCTCGATGGTTCACGCGACCTCCTTTATTCCCGCCTGTCCTCGCGTCAAGGTCACTACTTTCAAGCGTCTGGCCTCGACGGCCAGCTGGAACAGCTCGAAAAACCTGACCCTGCTGTGGAGACCGATTGCGTCTCCATCAGTGTTGATGCACCCATAAAAGAAATCATTGAGAATGCTCGAAAAGCTCTGGGGATCTAGAGTTTACCTGCGTTATTCTGACCATAATTTGTATATATCCACTGTCTCTATATATTTCTCTTGAGAATTGCCGATTGCTCAATGTGAGTCAAGCGTGCAACCTAACACCGTGTCAGATCCCTGACTCAGAAAGAAGAGCCTCCTATGACATAACACTAACACAAGATGGATAAACGAATCCTCAGCATTGCTCTGAATTAGACTCCACCATACCCAAAACACCCCAGACCAGCACTTGGAAAGGCGATACATACATCTTGTTCAATCACACTTCTCTCTTTCCACAACCCAACCTTCTCCCGCAAGCGACAGCGACTTCAAACTAGTGTTTGACAGCTCCACCGCAAAAGGACAATGATCGACGCAGTAAACAGTTTTCGACAGCACGACTCAAGCGACGAGGACGAGGTGAGAACTAAAGTTGGGCTGGTCCTGTCACCTTCCTTTTCTGCTGTCAAACGATGATTGCTCGATAGTATGGATTTCATGTTGCGATATTCTCTTGCTCACACTTCCAGGTCGTTCACCACAAGGATCTTGGATCGTCGCTCACCCAAATCAAGACTCTTGTCGATGAATTGACGTCGCAACTCCATGGCCGTAGCCAGCAACTCGCCGCCGAAGAAACCCGGCACGCCGCGGACATTGCCGAGCTCCTTGATCAAATTGAGCAGATGGACGCCAAGATTGCTCAAATGGAGCAATCCCACAAGCGTCAGATTGAAGACATCGAGACTAGGAACGCCAAACGTGTCAAAAGGTGCGAGGATGAGATGCACGGCTACGTCCAGGCAGCGGACTTTATCAGGTCCAAGTTGCAGACGGCGTTCGCGGTGGATAAACCAGCGTTGTCTCCCCGCATGGGCGAGAGCGGAGAGGACAGCGAAGCAGACACCGTGCACGTCATCGACAGCGAAGGCGAAGAGGAAGATGGACAAGAGCGTGAAGAAGCACAAAAACAAGCTTCGGGCGAAGCAGCGGTGCGCAGACTCTCGGCGAGCATGTTTATCAACAAGAAGGTCGAGTAGGAAGCAGGGATGACCCAAGGCCTCTTTTTTCATGTAAATTGTTTGCTCCTCGCATGCACTTGAGTGAACGTTCTCTGGCTAAAAGAGTGTCTCTCTGGCTCTGCGTCCTCCGCTTCAGCATGTTTGTGATTCAGGTGCTGCTATCGGCTCGCGTACTTGCCGGACGTGGACGAACGGGTTGGCGGGGAACCGACGATGTCTGAAATGTGCGTATTGGCAAAGCGCCGGCAACCAAATATCTGCAGTTTTGGGAGTAGGAAATCTGTATACCTTTTATTATGGCAATCATATAATGCGCTGAAGTCCGAGCAGCAATGATAAGATGAATTTCGAACGGATAGCCGCTTATGGCATTCCTATTCAACATGTCCTGAGCTTCCCGAGTTCTATTGTTCACTATTGCGCCCGTTGATGTCCAACTAGCACACGCCGAGTAATGCCGCTATCATCCGTCAACCCCTGACTTATGTCCATCCGCTTCATTCCGCAACTGCTCAATCTCCTCTTTGGCATGGCGGAGCTGAGTATACATATAGATAAGTTCCTCCTCCAACGCATCACGCTCCCGCTCAACATGCAACACTGCAGGATCCTGATGTGGGGCCGTTGATAGTTTGTCCACGGAATTCGTAGGGTCGAAATTGACCAGGGCTCGTCTTGCCATCAACGGCTCCTGTATCAGCGTATTGACCGACTGTCGATGGGTTCCAGTATCTGTTTCGGAATCGGCTGCTGCTGCTGGAGCAGACGACTCGACAATACGTTTGGCTCCATCTCCGACCGGCGCCCCATTCGGACCCTTGAACCGCGGATCCGACCGGCCTACAAAATCCGCAACAACGTTGTCAAAGAAGTCCTCCACCTCCCCCAACGTGAACTCTTTCGACTCGCTGTGCCAGGGAATATGGTCGTCGGCATCAGAGTTGCTCGAGATCGACTCGACTTCCTGTATCGCCGGATCCTCTTTAGCTGCCTCAAACGCATCCTCCTGCGCTTCCGGTGTCGCATATTGTCCCTCTCGGGAGCAATACGGACACAGAGCACTGCGCGCGAGAGCGGAAGCCAGCTCCGCTTGGGACCTGCCCAGTTCGCGCTGCAGTGCCGTCGTGGTATCAAAGTCCGCGTCAACCGACGGTGGCGGTCCCGTGCCATCCGCAACTGTCCTCCTCAAGACTTTCACCTCCTCCTGCAGCTCACTAATGTCTTGATGGGCTTCCCGGAGGAGACTCTGCAGCTGCTGGTACTTTATGGCCAGCTCATCTCGCTCTCGTCGCAGCGCCTGCACCTCGGCTGAAAAGAATGGTTCGTCGGTGGATGGTCGGGGTGCCCTGCGCGTTGGTGCTGGTGCAGACTGTTTGTGCAAACTCCCGTGCCGCGTGGCGGCTTTGCGTCGAGCTTCATTGTTGGTTCGGAGCACAGACGGCTCTGCAGCTTTGAATGGGAGAAGCGCTGGAAGGGTCCGGTGAATGCTCATAACGCGGACAACCGAGACGAGCTGGTCGATGCGCGTTTCAACATGACAGTTACAGAGAAACGATAGCTGGGAACACACATTGTCAGCTGTAGCATCCCTACAAGCGCTCTGGTGACGCTTGGTAAAGATGCATCCGATGTTTGGCAACCCGGGTTGACGTTTGAGATGCACGCTACGCGCCAGGAGCAAACTAGGCGTTCCAATGTCATCGGCAGAGAAAAGACGCTCCAGCAAGTGCTTTTCAAGTTTACAACGTGCATAGGGTTTTCTTCTTGAAGCACCTGATGAACTTCTGTGAACTCCAACATTGACAAATATTTGGAAGAAAGGGCCACTGCTCTTCCTGCGAACACTTTTATATTGTAGCAAAAGGGCTACTCTGCCTAACTCTAAATCACGAAGAACAAAACACTACTCAAAACTGGAACATACCTATCTATACTGTTGCTACTCGAGATGGGCGCCACAAGGACCCATCGAAATGCGTTGATATCCTACTCCATCATCTCTCCTTTTTGCTTGGTTCCTTTTCGGCAGTACTTCGATTCAGCTTACAAATAAAGTGGAGAAAAATGTCAAGCAAATTCACTGTGCAGAACAGAAAAGCAACACGATGCAAATGCAAACCTACTCGCATCAACCTTCCAAAAAATCCGCCTTTGGACTTCTCACCAGGGCGTTTGCCCAAAATGGTGAGTATGCGGGACTCCCGGGCCGCCCGCCGCGCTGGCTCATCGTCTTCCTCATCTTTATCCTCCACGAGGGTCGGGAGAGGTCCTACACCATTACGAGGGGTAACAGGCGACGCTCGCCGTGAAGATGACGGCAGCGTCAGCGTCTCTGCAATTGGACGCGGAAAGACTTCTTTCTTGGTGATGATATCGGGTAAGGACCTTGTGAGGGCGTCCTGCGTGTCTTCATCCAACCCAAAACTTCCGGTGCGTTCGCTCATGACGTTGGGAACAGGAGTGCCCGCGCTCGAGCTTCCCACAGTAAGCATCCTCGTCACGTCTGGGATGACCATCGGGTCCACAGGCTTGCTCAGATTTGGGATGCCAGTGAGGGCCATATTGGCCCTCCCTTCATCTTCGCTTCGCATCACGTTGATCAGTCGTTTCACTGCATCGTTATACTCTTTCCGTCCAGTCGCCTTTGTTTCCCCATCACTGCCCAAAGACTTTTTCGCTTTCTGAATCGATTTCATCAACTCTTCGATCTCAGGCGTGGACTGCAATAGCCTCTGGTTTTCAGAATCCCGACCTGTTGACTCGAATATCCGCAAGGGTGTGGAAGCGCCCGACGAAGCCGCTGGACTGATCGACGAAGCCCCCGAAGTATCTGGCCCCATCAGGCCGCGACCAGTTTCAGACTCGAGAGGGCCTCTGCCTGTTGAGAAATCCTGATCCGCAGTGGTAGCGCGACTTCTACCATTTGTCATTGTGGTCTGATCATCTACCAAGCTCGACTCGGGGGATTCATCTTTGGTATCATTGTCCTGTTCGGCCCCTGAAGCATCAGTCATCAAGGACCTTGTCCAGTTTGCTTCCTCTGAAGAGTCTTGGGAATGATTCAATGGATCTGTCGACCACCTGCAATCTCTGTCGTCCGTCGCAGCTGAGAGCGGCTGCGCCTCTTCCTTCGCAGAACGTTCGGCGCTTGACGAGGGCTCGAATCGTGTAGTGTGTGGGCCGTCTTGTCCCTCTTTGAGACCGGGTGGACTTTCGGTTGACGCTGTAGGTACAGTATGATCTGGTGAGTGCTTCCACTGCATCTCTATATCATTTGGCGCAGAAGCTTTCGTGGTTCTGCTGTCCAGTTCTGCACCGTGCCTGTTGTCAGCGCCATCTCCACCGACCACAGCTATGATATTGTCGAGTTCGTGCAAGACCACTTTGCTCTCTTGTTGATTATTAGCGTACCATTCCATGATGGACGTGGCGTAACGTTGACATAAGTCGGTAGCTTCCATAAGCGCAACTGTCAGTTTCTCAATTGCTGCCTCACTGAAGTTTTCCATGTTTGGCTCCGGCAAGGTGTGTATGACGTGAAGGAATTTGGCATTGATCGCTTGCGCTTCATCGGCAGTCGGCATCTGCTTGGATGCTCCCTCAGTCCTCCTGCGACTCATCTCACGATATAGATTTCGCAGCTTGGGAAGCAGTCCAAGCCTGTCACCCTTCAGCAAATCCAAGTCCTGAGAATCAGCATCCGGGACAGGCGGATCGGCGAGCATCTTTTGAGCTATTGCGCGAACGTTTTTAGCGTCACGTAAATAATTCTTCAGCATCGTGTCGTATTTCCCCTCGATTTGCCTTTTGTCGCCAAGCAGCTGTTCCGCCTCTGCCTCTTTCTCGAGGTATTTTTGCTGCAGAGATCTTTTCTCTGTCTCCAGTGACACCAATGACTTTTTCAGTTGCTGTATGCGTTGCTTGGCCGCGTACAACAAGCGACTCAAAAGTGCGGTTTCAGTCTCCCCTTCACACTGCCCGGCCCGCGTGGCCTGATCGGCGGTTGATTCACTTATCTCTTCACGAGGCACAGATGAGAAGGTGACTTTCGCCGTCTGACCCAGTCTTTTTTGTTCCTGATCATGCCTTTCTGGCGAATCATCGAATTTGGGAAAATTCTGCCTGCCAACTTTCTGAAGCACTTCGTCTTGTCGTCGGGGAGAGTAATTTTCCCCTGCATCCATCGGACGCTTTCTGATCTGCTGATCCTGAGAACCGCTCAGTTGTGACAACATTCGCAACTCGAACGTATTTAGACTGGACAGGGTGTCGTAGAATATCTCCTTCGCGTTCAAAACTTCCTTCAGTAAAGCTTGCTGCTGCCTTTGGAGATTTGACAACATCCCTTCTGTGTACCGGATAGCCCCATTTGATTCTTCATCAGCAGCTCGAAGTGCATCGAGAATATTTTTCGCACTGGCAAGACAAACGTCTAGTTGAAGCAGTTCTCGAGCTTCCTGCTCAGGAAAGGTCTTTGATATTGGGGTTGAATTGTCGTTGACCGGTCGTCCTCCCGAAGGGTTGCTGTTGGTGCTCATACATTCCGCCAGCCGTTTAACCATCCGAAGGGCCTGTTCTTCCTGAAGTCTGGATTGCTCGAACTTTGATTTCCATTCGAGCCCTTCCCGACGGCTTTCTTCGTACTTTCGCGTCATTTCAGAAAGAAGACTTCGCGTCTCTTCAGCTGAAGGCTCTCGTTTCTGATTCATGCTATGCACTTCCTCTGACGAACTGCTTTGCCGTAGTGGAGGTAGACGTTCCAGTTCGGCCAAACCTTCCGCGAGTGTCTTGAGTGCGTCACTGCTACTATATGCTGAGTCCGCGAGTTTGGAGGGAGAAGATTTCGCGTTCTCATGAAAGGGAGTTGTCGGCCGTGACGATGGCAAGCTCCCTGGCTTCGTGTGGTCGTGCGCTTGAGATACTGCATTCTCGCCAAAGTCTTGGGTGTCTTGCAACTGCAGCGCCTCCCGTGTCGGCCGAGACGATGGCAAACTCCCTGGCGCCGTGTGGTCGTGCGCTTGAGATACTGCATTCTCGCCAAATTCTTGGGTGTCTTGCAACTGCAGCGCCTCCCGTGATTTCCCATGTGGGATCGGGGGAGTTTGCAGATACTGCCGTATCACAGACACCATCTCTTCGTTGCTGCACACGTCCATCGGACGCTTGCCCTTCTTATTCATAACCGCGGCGTGCGCACGGCCTCCTGACAGAAGAATCCGCGTCAATTCCACGTCGCGGCCTCTGCATGCATAGTGCAATGGAAGGTTTCCATCCAGATCTGTTGTATTCACATCTGCACCGCAGGCCAAAAGAAAGCGCACAATCGAGCGCGCCGCGTCTTCAACCGCTCTGTGGTCATCAAAGGATGAATTGTCTGGGATGAAATAAGGGTCCTGGAAACAGTAAGTATTGATCAGAGTGACATGTATCAAATTGTTTGCTAAATGCATGCACACCTACTCTTACGGCATAATGCAACGGCGTCTTTCCGCTCTTGACGTTGCGGGCATTCACGTTAGCCCCCAGCGCAACGAGCACTCGCACGATTGTCTCACTTTCCGGATGCTTCAGCGGCCGCAGTCGTAGGGTATATTGAAGTGGTGTTACGCCGGTCGTCGGATCACATGAATACACATTGCACACTGAGCAGTTTTGAAGTATTTGAAGCATGCTGCGCAAATCATGGTGCTTTATGGCGGATAGCAGGTTGGTTTGACTAAGTGGAGATGGCGTTGAAGTTCCGGATCCTGCGGCAGTCTTCTCCGCTTGACAATCTGTCAATGCGGTACTGGACGGACCCTGGGAACCAGGCTGTGTGTTCAATCTCTGGAAGATCAGCCGTGATATGGCAGGCAGAAAATCGGGATACTTTGAAGTCAGTTCACGTTTCAAAGCCGAAGGAAACAGCTCTCCGTGGCCTTTCCAACCACCTCGGAAGCGCTTGACGAGTTCAATAACCTGCGGGTACGACTTTCCATAGCGCTCAGCACTCCAGCCATTGATATCTTCCAGCTGTACCCGGGCGTTGAAGCTCAAAAGCACCTCAACAACATCTGCTCGACCATCTCGGGCAGCATACATGAGGGCTGTCGCTCCGTTTTTGTCCCTCGAATCAACATCGGCGCCTTCTTCCAACATGACCCTGACAAGCTCAGATTTTCCCAAATATGCCGCCAAGCATAGCGGAGTGATTCCCCGCAACCATGGACCATCTTGCGGTTGATCGACTATCTCATCGAACACAATGCGGGTGGGAATCTCTCGGTCGCGGATGTTGTCGGACAAGAGATGTCTGAGCAGCTGTCGAAGAATTGATGCATGTTCTGGTTGAGATTGAGTAGCCTGCTCGTAGTTCGCGTGAGTGATGGGCAAGTTGTTGGTGGTTGTCCCATAAATTGTGCATATGACCGCGGTTCTGCAATATAGCACGGTAGAAAGTCAGACGCATGCGTACAGCCTATGCAAGCAACTGAATAATATACGAGGAGCTGCATTCAGTAAAGTACCTCTGACTCTCATCCTTCCATGCCGGCTGTGCACCTTGAGAGAGCAAATCGAGCACACCTTGCAGATCTCCATTGCTGGCACACGCGTTCAGCTTCCATCCCAGAGCGTTCACTTCTGACTTTTCGAGCATGCGGGTACAGCAGCGCTCGTCTTTGAGAAATCAGCACTGTATCTCAGGTAGGACCCGGTGGAACACCTATAAGACGGGAAAAGGATCGTTCGACAGTGATGTCTTTGACACGTCGACAAGATGGAGAAGGTTGGCGTTGGGTGAGACTGTCAGAACACGCGACGAGCTGAGGTAAGCGGAGTCCTCCGATTCCGCCTTCCGTGAGCTGATCCCGTCAGTTAGCAGTTGCGATAGTTAGTATTCTTTGTTCGCCTCCCACCGAGCGACACACAAGGAGCATTGTTCAATGACGACTGCTTACAAACTTCACATCACCTTATCCACATGAGGGATCGTTGAGTGCCGTGTGTGTCTCCGTAGAAGGTTCAAATCCCAATAAATAGAGCGCTCCATTCGTTTGCATCACACTTGTGCCGAGATGAATTTTGATCGCCAACTAAATTTCGTCCCAGGAACTCCATCATCTTTCCTCCAGTCGTTGTGCCACAAATGAGCTCACTTCTCGAAGATATTCTGGCCGAGTCCAGCGGCCTGTTATTGTCCATTCAAGCAACTTTGAGCGAACTGGAAGATAAATCAAATGACCTCATATGGCAAATCAATTGTCTCCAGCATTTCAGTGGATTAACATCTGTTTCCAAGGCATCTCGCCGACCAAGCGGTGGTTCACCTGGGATGCAACTGCCCGCGAGCAGCCGGATAATGGATTCGTATGTGATGGAAGAAGATGAAGGGGGCGCAGAGTACATTGGAGACGAAAATGCGTCAAGCTTTATCTTTCCAGAAGCCATTTTTCAGCACGATGAGGAAGACATTAAGCATTCAAAGGAAAGTCAGCTGGGGAGGAGCTTGGAAAGTCGTCTGCTGGACACCAGAGAGAGTGATTATGAAGGCAGCGGAAGCAGCTATCTTGCGAGCAGCGAGTACAGCCAGAGCGGGGACGGCGACTATGCGGGGAGCATGGCGAGCGATGATTCTGAAGGTCTTGAAAGCGGGATGCGTGTGCCTCTTTCGCCGCATCGGTCAGAAGCAAATCTGGAACCCAAGCTGAGCGCTGTATCCAAACCGACTGTGAGGATCAGCATACGGAAAACACGTGTGATGGGAATTGCACGCAAAGGCTGGGTATTTCTCCAGCAGGGGATACATCCAGAATCCGATTTTAAAGCTCGATGGGACCTGTTTATCTCGCGTATGTGTTTTCTGAAGGTGTGCACGACTATTCCAAATCGCCCATCTTATGAAACCCCTTTTCTATTCCGCAGTGACTTATTGGTACGCGGCTTTAGTCCTGCCGGTGGTGATAAGCTTTGAGAGCGCAACAGTGGAGATGCCGCAGTGCACCCTGACATGGTTTTTTACCGTAACATGGTCGATCGACACGCTTATCAGTCTCTTCACGCTGCGTCATCCTGCACGACAAAAGCTGCCAGATTCCCTGGCACTGTCCATGCAACATCGGCTGCGGACCTTGACGTTCTATATCGATTTGGCAACCATCCCACCTTACGAGGCCGTCCATACTGCAGACACGCATATGCCAGCGCCTATCTACAGCGTGGTGCGACTGGTCAGGGTCCCCTTCCACCTGTTCCACATTGTCAGCACCAACCGCATCTACGCCAAATTCGGCAAGCGGGTCGCAAAGGCTCTGGACGTCACGAGTTCTCACTCGCGAATGCTCTTGTTTTTTGCGTGGCTCATGTGGTACCTCCACGCGAATGCCTGTTTGACCTTCTTCATTGGGCAGCTGTCCCATTATCCTATTGTCTCTTGGCGACATGAATCCTGGGTAATTTCCAAACCGCTGTGGACCCAGTACACTTGGAGTTTGTTGGCGGCCATAGCCAACTCGTGGCCTTTTACCATTACACTCTCGTAAGCCATCAGTCACTTGGCGCCATGGTATGATCTGCTAATTTCAATGATTCTCCTGGCATTATAGCCCGCAAGAGCCGACTGAAACGTTGGGCCACGGGATGTTTGTGCTCATTGGTGCCCTCATGACAGGTACAGTGACGGGCTTTATCCAAGCATTTCGCGTTGAAATGGACCCCTCTGGCCGGGAATTCAAGGAGCTGGTCGATCAGACCAACGAGTACATGGCCAACAAGGTGCTTGACGAGAAAACTCGGATCAGCGTTCGTGACTATCATCGGCTGAAGTTCAGGGGCAAATGCTTTGATGAGGATATTTTGAATGAGCTGAGTCCAAGTCTCAGACAGGTACGACTCTCTGTTTCTGTTTTTTTCTTCCATGAGTAGGTGAAGAGACGGTAACCAAAATTCGTCTCTCTTTAGCAAATGTCGGCCGCGTCCTATTTTTCACTCCTGCAAACCGTTCCCTTTCTAAACCACCCCGATGAGAAGATTCAGGGTGAACTTTGTTCTCATCTCAAGGAGAGGTTCTGTGTCCCAGGCGAAACGATTTTCACCGAAAAGACTATCGGACATGCAATGTACTTTATCGAGTCTGGAACCATAGAGATCAAAGAAGGCGAGACTCGGAAAGTCTTGACATATGGCGATCATTTTGGCGGTACGTCCGGTGGTCTACCTGCAACGGTGCTTGTTGCTGGACGTTACATATTGATGATGCATCAAAATATAGAAAACGCACTGCTGGTCAATGCGCCGCATGAGCAGTCAGCCACTGTCCTCTCAGCGTGCCATTTATATATGCTCGAAAAGCATCATTATCTGGAGGTTGCGGAGTACCACCCAGAGTTGGCGGCTTTGGCGAACATGCCCGGAGAAGTATGACTGGCTCACGAAATGGACGACGAGAAAATATGATTCAGAAGCGTCCAGACACTCGACTTTTCTGAGCGTTCGAATAGCTAGGATTTTTAGTCGTGCTATTCATTAATACTTTTACATACAATGCATTGCGATTATACCGCAAACTATGGCTTCATCACTGAGTCTAGTTTAGGCCATGCGATTCTACCTTCTATCTACTCCATCTTTTCATATCCCCGATTCTAGAGTTCTTGATGCGGAATGGAAGAGAGCACAGCGCATCAACTCACCGACAACCATCACGTTCATACTGTTTCCCAACACCCGCCATCGCTGGATTCTGCTCAATTCCGGGGGGAAACTAAAAGAGTGGGCTGTGGGCTGTGGAGGCTGCGGAGCATGCGAGTCGATTGGGAATGCATGCAGACGAGCAACTCTGCAAAGGAACCGTTAGATGACGCTTGAGCTGATTGCTGGACCGCTATTCAATGCTTACTCTGTCGGTGTGAAGAAGCGTAATCCGAGTCTTTCGACTGCGGTAGATGGACCTTCAAGGCCTTTGGGATCCTAAAATACGGCGGGCTCGTCAGTGACCTTGTGTATTCACATTGCTGCGTATGAGGGATCTTACATCAAACCCCTTTGTCTGCAAGTATGAACCAGCGGCTAGACCATGATGGCCATAAGCTTTTGTAAAGCATGACGTTCGTGTCGCTTTATCATTTACAACAACTGGGGGCCCACATGTGAGTACATGACGAAGCGCTGCTCAATCTACGGCAAAGCAACGATCATACCAGACTCGCTGAAAGCCTGCCGCCGTTTTACGAACGCATGGGGAATCTGGTATTCATCCGCAAGTGATCCAGATGCATCGTCTTCCAAAAATTCGCCCACAATTCTCGCAGGCCGACCACTCTCTGGCCACTCGGTTCGCAAATCCAAATCAGGGACCACTACTGGTTCTGCTTCGGGCAATCGGTCGCGCACTTTCCGCGCGGTAAGGAAGTATCTTCCTCGATCGTTCGGTAGTCCCATTTGTGTTGGCGTGAGAAACCATTCGGTGTAATCATATCCGAGCCGTGTCAGTTGGTGCACCAATCTGTCTCGTGTTCGAGACTTTTCAAAATTGCGAACGTTTTCCAGGAAAAGGTACATTGGTGGGGTTGGGAGCTCGGAGAGCTGGGAAATGAGATGCAACAAGCCTTTGGCTCGCGGGTCCTGGTCATCCATTTGTTTGCCGGCTATGGAAAGGATTGACGTGAGCCATCGCATTCGATGACCCTAAGTGACGTTCACCACACTCCCCTACCTACTCCGGGTGTATGGTTGACATGGCGGGCTCATGAACCAGGCTGTCCAAAAAAAGAGCTGGTAAGCAAAGGCCCTTCCGTCGTGTCCGGCGTTTCTGTCAGGCATGGTCCAAATTACTCTACCATTCGCATCAAATGACGTGAGCTTCTTCACAGAAAGATGTTCAATCCCCAGCTGTATCGGCTCAACCCCGAAGTTGTGTTTATAGCTAGTAGAGAATTCCGCATGAGTTGGAAAACTTGCACGTGTAAAATTTTGAGTTCAATTCTAATCACTGACCAGGTATTTGCCACTGGATTGATATCAAAAGAAGCAACCTTTGAGAGGACACCAACACGTTAGTACATTTGGACGCAAGCATTGTTCGTGAAGAACGCTTCACGAACCACGCCCCCCGAGGCGCCGCTCCATTCCAAGCCATAGTGCATGGCACCGATTCCGGAGAAAAATTCCAAAGCCCGGATAGGCTCCATGATATATGTTGTTATGTAGGGTTCGTTGACGGTAGAACAAGATAGGTATGCTAAATGCGTGGTGCACAGCACCGCAATTCCTCTCCGATTAATGCAAACAAAAACATAACGCGCGCGGCTAAGCCTCCAGTCAGAAAATACAATGTGGCCAATTTTGACATTGACTGCACGACGATCGGGTTCGGCCGCTGGAAAGGTTCGGAAAAAGCCACGTTTCAAAGTCAATCTTCGCGTATTGACACTGTGGCATCTCCTTCAGGGAATGCTCAGATGAGTCGCTTTCAAGGCTCATGCGCCCAGTGCGGGAGATTTTCGCATACAACACCATCCATTCGATGTAAAGAAAGCGTGGGTTCGGGGCCAAGAAGATATGTACATTACACACCATAGAGATAGTGCCATACAGACTATACATGAACATGAGAGGAGTGGTAAGGGTAAATTGTCTTAGAGTAGGGGGTGCTTCTCATATTCCAAGCGCGCCGCCGATGGCAGCAACAACCATTGGATCTATCACAGTGCCAACGTCTCTCGTATGGTGTTGCGCGAATTGTGTCACCTTTTTCATCCCATATTCTCTAGCGCACGACTTTGCGGAAGTGGTCGAGCTGGATACAGTGGAGGACGATGCAATAGAGCCTCCCGGGGATGAACGAAGGATCCAATTCAGGTATAAGCGTCCGAGGCCATTGCGTTTCCAGGCAGAATACAAGAGGGCCATGGCACAGAGCAATAGCATGGTGATGCTGCGCTTCCGAACGGTAAGAGGGGACATGTGTGATAGGAGAGAAAGAAGCGGTTGCGCAGGCTTCTGGACGGCTCGAACGAGCGTCTTTTTGACAAAAGCACGCCGCCGGCCGGGGATGCGCACAGATGTTGGTAATGGTGGAGCAGCGGTGATAGTTGTGGGTGGGAGTGGAGGTTGTTGTAGTTGTCGCATCATCAGGCCGCCTGTGGATAGAGCACCAGGCAAGGGTCGCGCCAGCGATTTCAAAGACTTTGTTGAACCAACACGGTTCATGCCGTGAAGGTTTCGGCCCGAAGCAACACGCAACATGGATTGCAAATCCGCGGCAGAGCGGACGGGTGTCATGGGTGTCTCCAAAGCATCGTACCACACTTCCTCGTCCTCGTGGTAGCCTTCGTCTTCTGCGTCCAGCACAGAAATTTGATTTTGCACGCGGCGAGAAGTCGAATGATAGTTTGGATGTGCGAAGCGGGTGTACACGGGTGACGTGGCCAAGGAAAATGTTGCCGTGTCGTTTCCTCCATGCATGACTTGCAGATTGTCACCGTCTATGGCCCTCAAGAGTTCCGCTTTTGTGAGAAATTGAAGCTTTCTGCAAGCATCTGCTGGGAGAGCTGCCTTTACGATCGACCATATTCCCGAATGCAACCAGCCGTAATTGAGGACATAGACGGTGCCAAGGGTCTGTGGGAAGTGACGATTGAAGAGATCAAGGAACAATGGTATCATCTCGTAGTTCACATTCCCCAGCCCTACTCCGTTAAGATCGCATATGACCGAGATCTGGACGACGAGCTTGTCCGAACCACATCTCTGGTTCTCTTCGTTGATGCTTTGCACCAGCCGTCTCGCGACTTCCATTTGCACGACAAAGAGCATTCGGAGGTCCTCCACGTCCGTCGCTTTGGAGAGATGCTTGAGATTGAGGACCGCTACCGGTCGGCCTTCCAGGTCCGTTTTCCAAAAGTAGAAAAGACCGTCTTGTGATAGCTGGTGAGCTTTTGGTGTGAAAGAGCCCGTGGACAGGTTGGGCAAGTCATTTTGCAGGCGCCAATCGATGTGTTCCAAGAATGCTTGCTCCGCATTCTCTTGGTTGTACTTGTGCTTTTTGAAGAATCTGAACAAAAGAGCTATGGTGGACCAGCATGTCAGCTCAACTGCATCATCAACGGACAGCGGCGAGCAATGCAATGCTCCGACTCAAGCATACCATCGTCCACAAGAATCTCTGCTAGGTGGTGCAATTCCCGCCGGGAAAAGTCCATATCCTTTCTCAGGGCGGCGACCGTTGCCGTCAAGGACTCTCGGAGAGCGGCCACCCCTTGTTGGTGCTCGTGCACCGCTGCTGCCCAGGACATTTGTGGGATTCGTCAAGGGGCAGTTGTGCAATGGTTCGGAGAATTCGAGTGTGCCACCACGACTAGCAAGAAGTAAATGTGGAAGACTTGACGGAGTCGGTGTTGTGCGTCAACGGTCGGTTGCGTCCGTTAGCGGGGACGAAGGGGGTATTGTAATATGAGAGGTGTGGGCTGCGTGGGAATGTAGGGCACGAGATATTTGTGTGTGGAGAACGAGGGAGGGGAGTGTTCCTTGTTAACGATGGATTTGATCGAAGAGCGAAGAGCGAAGAGAGCGAAGAAGAGCGTGAGGGGGGGGGGGGGGGGGTGGTGTTACACGGCCGACGGACAGGCAAAGGGAATATGGGATGGACCAACCACAAGGACAAACCCCATAAAACGAACCAGCTGGCAGGTGCTATTAATCTATTGATTGAGAAATTCCTGTGACATGTGCGAGTGCGACCTCAGACTCAAAGGGACCGTGTGAGTGAATGAGTGTGCGTGTGCGTGTGTTAGTTGCGTTCAGTCAGTCAGTCAGTTATTGATTACTGTATCGTATCGATCTACTGTTTGTTGATTGATGAATTCATGATGATGAATCCCCGTTTGATGGGATGATGATGATGATGATGGGATATGAAATGATGGGAATGGGTGAAAAGAAGGCCCCCCTTTCTAAAACTCAACTGTCACTCCTTAGGAAGGAAAGCCCTTTTGGCATGAGGGAAGAAGGCCAGGTGACTCTCATGTGCGACCCGCCCCGTCTCCTTGGTTCGTAAGAGTCCCAAGTGCCTTGGCTTTTTGCTTGGCTGGTAAACGCGCCGAGAACCAGGCAATCCACTCTGCACACGTGAGGTTGTGACGCAACGCGGGTCGCTTCAGCCAAGACACACCATGTGATATGGAAAAGAGCAGCCTCAGACCCCCCTTGAATCCCATCCCAACTTTTGATTAGATCCCACGGCACGCGCCTTGTTGGATCCCAAACCGGGATACCCTAACTTTAGTGCACAGTCACGTGATGTATTAATTTGGTTTGTGTGACGGTCCGTTTGCTGCTGACTAAAGACAGTATTTCCAGCATTTCCCACACAAAAAGTGACGGGAAAATTTCACAGTTTGCGGCGATCTCACTTTCTGAACATGAATGCAAGTACGATATCATCGCGGAGACTGCTATCGTCTGTGTGTAGACGCTCTGTCACCTCCATCGTCAGAGGCTGCGGTCCTGCGCTTGCGCTTCGTCGGATACCACATGCTCTACACCGTCGCCTACCACTAGTCCACTCTCTGCGCACAATCACCACTGAACCCCACCTCAAATCCGCCGCAACAGCAGCCGAACTTTCCCCATCTGCAACCCCTGAGCCTGTCCTTCTCGTTTCGCCGAGTGCCGCAAAGGTAGATTTCAGCTGCCGCCTCACGTCTGAAACCGGGCTTGTTTCCCTCATCAAACTCATTCGACTGCATCCACGTCTTTAGCAAATCAAGGCCATCAACAAAAAGTCAGGTTCAAACAGCATGCTACGCGTAACTGTAGAGTCCGGCGGTTGTCACGGATTTCAGTACAAGATGGATCTGACAACAGAAATGGATGATGTGGACGACACGTATGTCTCACGTGCAGATCTTTTTTCCATCACCCATTCATCATACTTACGCACATGCCTGCTTCGGTGAAAATCGCAGGGTGTTCGAATTGGACGGAGCACGCGTAGTCGTCGACGCAATATCCCTAGACTTTGTCGCCGGGTCAACCCTGGATTATGTCGAAGAACTCATTGGCTCAAGCTTCCAGGTGACCAACAATCCTAAAGCCGAGAGCTCCTGCGGATGCAAGACCTCGTTCAATGTCAAGTTTTGACCATCACTGCCGACATCACTGCCGACATCACTGCCGACATCACTGCCGACATCCTCATGATTTCCCAGCGATACCCTCATGAGAATCAACTGCACGGCGGTTCCATCAGTACCATCAACACCAAAAATTTTGGACAATTATCGTGAATCATTCAGACGTTCCAAAACGCGTTCTTCTAATTTTCATTAAAGAGAAGGGCTTATTCACAGGGCTTTTTTAGACATTTTATACAGCGGAAAGGGGATGGAGCAAAAAGTCCACCATCCAGGAGAGGAATTTGGTATCATTGGCGAAATTATTCTTGACCGCCTTCTCCCGGCATGATGACCTAGATAAATGCATCTACATTAGTTGACTGCCGCATATTGTATTCTACTGCGTAGATCACTTACATCATCAATTTTGAGGATCATCTTGACCAATTGTGTGGCCAGGTAGAATTGCGAACGCTTGGAGATCAAGGGGTCGAAAACGTGTTGCTCACGCATGTCATTCGATCCCTTGAGGTTGCAGTCGATACCCAGACGTGAGTTCTGCTCGGTCGCTTGTCGAGATTTAACTTCTGCCAGTGTCTCAATGGGCGACAGTCCAGAGTTCTCGGAAAGAGCAAGTGGAATGGCGTCCAATGCATTTGCAAAACCGCGCATAGCATATTGCTCAATGTTGGAGATCTGAAACCGAGACGTGTCCCATGAATGCCAGATTTTATGATTGATGGTATTGATTTCATTGCATACCTCATCTGCGGCAGTCGATACAGCCAGAGAGCAAGCAATCTCGGCGGCACCTCCTCCGTACACAATTCGGTTGTCTCGGACCAAGTTGCGAACGACACAGATGGCATCGTGCAGACTGCGCTTAGCCTCGTCGATGATCTGTCGGGCAGAAAATTAGAACTTATTTATTGCAACATAGTGTGATACTTCAAGTCATACCATCTTATTTCCGCCGCGCACGAAAAGCGTGACAGCCCGAGTGTTGGCGCATTCTTCGATCACCAACATGCGGTCCTTGGTTGTGCCGAAAGAAACCTCCCGCACAACACCGGCTTTGCCAAGCTTGGCTTCCGACAGCTCCTCGAATCGTGGAACAATGCGGCCGTTAGTCGCAATGGCAATGAGCTCAATCTCAGGCCCACCGACCCATCGGACGGCGGGAAGCTGGTTTTGTAACAGCAAGTGGTTGGCCTCGTCGTCGAAACCCCACTGGCAAATTACAAGATTCGCTCCGCAGTCCTTGACTTGCTTCACCATCTCCTCAAACTTCTCTTTCTCGTACTGTTGCAGCTTCTGGTATTCCTCAACCGATGTGATATCAAGCTTGTGCTTGGTCTTGGGCTTTGGGGGCTCAAAGGGGCAGGTCAAGATCGCGATTTTGGCATTCTTGATCTCCTTTGGCATTTGAGGATGCGACATGTCCTTGTCAACAACCACACCAAACACCAGCTTAGAATCCTGCAAGGATCCTCCCAGCTTTCCGTCGACTTTAATCAACTCAAAGTCTACGTCTTTTCGCTCCAGGTCGGCCACGGAAAGAACGGCATCCACAGCCATCTGAGCAAATTGGTCGTGGCATTTGGAAACACTAAAGGAAGAACGCTATGAGCAAGAGTCCATGTCACCAGCAACTTGCTGTTAACTTACATCTTGGATCCCAAACATGTCTTTGCAGTTCGCAGAAGAATGTCTGTGTGGGCTTTGCTGACAGGGATCTCATCCGCAATCTTCTCCAGCTCGGCAACGGCGACATTGCAAGCGCGTTCAAAACCATCCGAAATTCGGATAGGGTGAATGCCTTTGTTCAGCAGGTCCTCCGCTTGTTCGAGCAACGCCCCCGCAAGGACAACCACACCGGTTGTACCATCGCCAATTTCGTCATCTTGACTTTTGGACAGTTGCACAAGAAGTTTAGCAATTTGGTGCTCAACCTCCATTTGGTTCAGAATAGTTGCGCCATCGTTGGTAATCGTAATATCGCCGTCGGGGGAAATCAGAATCTTGTCCAGACCTAACATTGACACAAATTGAGCATTTCTGGCACCGGAACTCAAGCTACTGCCCTAGCGCTACCCACCACGAGGTCCGAGGGAGGTTTTCAGAATGTTGGCTACCGTGCGGGCCGCCAGGATATGTGACTAACATGATCAAGATGAGAAAGTCTATTGTCAGCCACCGTGCGCAGAAGTGTTGATTGATGTGAACGACTAAGACGCATTAAGCAGCTTCCCGAGCCACGCTTATTATTTCCGCAATATGCATTGAGCATGTCGAAAGTAGATGAGCGCAGATGGGCCCGCGATCTACATCTTTAGATCTCCATTCGCGTCATGAACCGGAACAATATGCCCACGCCAAGATCACCAGAAGCTTCGCCGTTTCGCCAGCACTGTCTCCGTGTTTTCTCCTCATGTTCAACCACAGTCATTGCCAGATGGGACCCCCACCTTCTGCGCATCGATTCCCCTGATCCGAGATTTCTTGCCCTGCTCCCGCAGAATGATGACGGGACGACCGTATTCATCCGTCGCATAGACGGCGTTTATTCCATTCATTGTGTAGAGCGTCGTTTGGTGGTTGAGATACGTTGACGGATGGATGGATGGATATACGGGTGGATGGATGGATGGATAGCGGGTGACGAATACGCTCTGTCCGAAACTGTCCGAAATGGGTGAGCCGTCAATGAGTTGAGCGACGCGTTGTTCACCCGTCAAACCGGCGATTCGGGACAAAAACCACTAACCATTTCGTTCGTCATTAAAATCACAGCCACCGTATCACAAATTGCATCCGTGCTTCATCGGGTTTCCTACAGTTCCTTCCACCTAAATGCAAATCCTTCGATCCGAACGAGTGGGTATTCGGGATGATCAAAGCAAATCTACGAAATCAGTACGGAAAGATCTTAGCTTGTTCGGAATGCCGTGCACGCACGGAAGCTAAATAAAAGAAAGATATACGACACGCTTGCTCCACCATCGGCAGTAGGCAAATGAAAGGATCTTATAGAGAACGAGGAATGGATAGGGCATTTAGAAGCAATTACCCGAATATTCAATTGTATTTGCTATTAGAGAATGGTATGCAATTTTTCAAATATTTGCGGAGCACGGTCCGCAGCTATTCAGGCCTTTTGACGGGGACTGTCATCGGTCTCTTTTTTTGTGACCTCGTCAGAACCTGTACCACCAGCTGGAAACCCTCTGTTTCTTTCTCTACGAGGGCTTCTTCTTGCTGGTTTCGACAATTATGCAAATGTGAAGCGAAGGTGATCAGATAAATGTGTACTAACGATAGCTGGCAATCTTGTTTTGACTATCATATCCGACAAGATAGGTGAAAACCCAACTAATTCTATGGTGTCGTCGAATCTTTGCCATCGATTTGCCGCTATATTTCACACTCCTTGTCTTGTTCCAAGCAGTTTGAAATTGAACAAATCCGATGCTAGATAGTTTACGTGTGGGAATGAGTTTTATTGTGGGTTTCAAGGAACGTTGGCCTCATTTGCATCAGGTTGACCTATTTAGAGTTTCTCTCCTTTGTGTTTGTGAGCAAGCGCAGCAGTTCATCATCATGAAATGAGTGGCACAGCCAAAATACCGGTATGCGTTTTGACAGTGTCGCCCATCCTCAACACAACTTATTTGCCAACAATGCCAGACACGGACAAGCGCAAGCTTGCAGAAGTTACAGATACCATAGAGGATGATGACAGTGATGGGATCGTATCCCCAATACGGAAAAAGGGCAAAGTGAATGTTGAAGCGGGTCCACAAGGATTGTTCCTCGATACTGTCAATCGATACATGCTGGATTTTGATTTCGAAAAACTATGCTCTGTGTCTCTGTCAAACCTGAACGTATATGCCTGCTTAGTCTGTGGCAATTACTTCCAAGGTGCCATATGCATAAATATTTGTGGCATCAATTCATTTGCGCTAAAAGGCGAACTTGTCTCGTATAGGGCGCGGCAAATCATCCCACGCATATTTCCATAGTCTGCACGAGAATCACCACGTATTCATAAATTTACATACATTGAAAGTAAGCTGAAGGCAAGAAATTTACCCCATGTGACATGGAGGACTCATCAAATTCTTAGGTGTACATTTTACCAGACGGTTACGAAGTGACTGATGCATCTCTGAACGATATCAAGGTGTGTACGTTGCCCTCTTCGTAGCTAGTTTGATGTATGTTCTGATGCCCTACGCTCTCATAGTATGTCCTGAACCCAATCTTCACACGGGAACAAGTTTCTCAGCTGAACAAGACGAACCCTTATGCCTATGATCTGAACAATAAGCGATACCTACCTGGTGCGTGTTTGATATGTGGTCAGAGATGCGAGGCAGTTCGTCCTTACGGGCTTCCGCATAAACAGGTTTCGTTGGCTTAAACAACATCAAAGCCAATGATTATGTCAATGTCGTTGTGCAATCTTTGATTCACGTCCAACCCCTCCGGAATCACTTCTTGCTTGACACCTCCGAGTCTGGATTGGAGCTGGGTAAGAAAGGCGCAAACCTTACAATTGGTTGTCGGGCAATGAACTCATGGATCTACATAGTGAAGCGATTTGGGATGCTGGTACGGAAGATATGGAATCCCCGCGCTTTCAAGGGCCAAGTGAGCCCGCACGAGTTCCTCCAGGTTCGCATCTGAAATGGCACATGTTCACTGCGTAAACCGTTCTCACGCTGAAACACATGTAGGAAATTTCGAATGCAAGTCAAAAGCGTTTCCGCCTGAGTCAACAATCTGATCCAATTGATCTGTTGACTTGGCTGCTGAATACAATGCATGCTGGCATGGGAGGCAAGAAGAAGGCAGGAAGCAGTCTGATACATCAGACGTTTCAGGGAGAAGTCCAGGTTGACTCGCAGACTATCCTTGTCCGGGAAGCCGGCAATGGCGAGGATGCTGCGAGAAAGCTCTTCGACACATCAAGGGGTATGTCCTGGCGGGCGGTTTTCTCTGACAAGTCAAACCCTTAACACCGATTATATTGATGATACAGAAATCACCACAAAACGAACCCCGTTTATGTTCCTTGCTTTGGACGTTCCGCCACCGCCTTTATTCCAAGATGAAGTCGAGAAGAACATCATTCCTCAGGTAGATGCTGTTCTGCGGCCAATGCGGTGCGACGAAAGGTTGTCTTACAAGAGTGTCTCTGCTTATCATACAGATCCCGTTAACAACCCTATTGAGCAAATACGACGGTGTGACTGGACAGGTACTGTTGGCCTCACCAATGCAGAGATGAGGACACGAGACTGAACCGAGTTGGTGGCTGCAGGAAAACGGAAATGTTCTTAGGCGGTACAAAATCACCAAGCTCCCGCAATATCTTGTTTTCCACATCAAGCGATTCACCAAGAACAACTGGAACATGGAGAAAAATCCAACCATTGTCAACTTCCCTATTAAGAACCTTGACATGTCCGAGTGTAAGTACTGACTGGGAGAGAGCTGACCATCGATTCTCTTGATATGCGTACTGATGTGTTTCATAGTTATTGAAGGACCTGACGCGCTCGGGGAGACGCGGTTTGATCTTGTGGCGAACATCTGCCACGAGGGCAGGCCTGGGGCGGGGAACGGGACATACAGAGTTCACGTGCATGACCGTGCTAAAGATCAGTGGTTCCAAATCCAGGATCTGTTTGTTGAAGAGATCATGCCGCAGATGATCTTCCTATCGGAGTCATACATTCAGGTATCTTGGGAGTTTGCTCTGGTAGTCTGCTTTCCAGTTCTATTAAATCGTTAATTTTGGCAGATTTGGGAGCGCAAGCTGAACGAAACCTAGAGCTCGTTTGATCATTTGCAACCATTAATACATCACCACCCCATTCTCAGCGACATGCATGCGCCTCGAACTGCATCATTTTGACTGAGATGGTTGTCTTCACATTTACAATAAGCTAAGCGGAATTTGGACGCGTCCCCGTAATTGCCACGGCAACACCGCGCTGGCGATTTTTTCCTTTTTGCTTTTCGCGATTTCCGACTTTCATATCTCCGCCACAGACGAATACTTGATTTTTTGATTGGATTATAGATAGGCGATATTTTGTGAGAAGAAGCATCGGTCGCTGTTCCCCCCGAAAATTCTGTCTCAGCCTACCTGAGTAATCTCAACTCGTGGTTCACCTATCTGTATGGAATGAGCAATGATTCTTTCTGGAAGTCTACTTAAAAATAAACGATTCACTGCGCTAGCTGTACATATTCCCAGTGCGTCTTTGTCACCGCACCGACACCAACCGTCACGTAGTTTGAGTGTTCTCACTTGCATAAATCCTGTATCAACTCGAACAAACCTCCTTCGCGGAAGAATGAGCAACAAGTATCGTCCGCCACAAGCTCGCCTCGGCAACCGACCATCAGGAGACAGTTATGCTCCTCCAGCAGCACAACCTGGGACGACATCAGTACCACGTCGAGAAGCAACGTCTTTTGCTCGACCAGCTACACCTCGTGGGGAACTTTTGGGATCCACAGGCGATGACGCGAATGTGCTTCGACCTTATTTCAAATCGTTCAACACTATGATGGAACCGGAGATTCATCAGCGGAATCTTCAACAATCCACATCTGGTGGCGGGGTGCAGCAGATATTTATTGCCGAACTGGCTGTACCGAACTCATACGGTCCACCGATACCGATGTCAGCAGAAGGCACATCGAAAAAAAATGCCCGACAAGCAGTTTTCCGAAAGATTAAAGAAGATCTAGATAGTCGGGGGTGGTTGGGAGACATTCCGAAAGCTGGAGGGAAAGGTGGGGATAGAAGTCGGAAAGCCCGACCAACTCCACCAGCCGGCTCGCAACGCTCTCGCTTCGACAGTGGAAATGATCAGTGGGATCAGACCAGCATCAGACCTATTCCTCGAGCGTCGAACGCACCTCAAACGGCCCATGTGCCATCAGCGTGGGATGATGACGTACCTGCACCACCTGCGCCAACTCGACCTAGGCAAGCCTTCAACAATGGCGACAGGGACAACTGGGACAACTCGAGGATCAAACCCATTCCGCGGCAGCAGCAGCAACAGCAGAATCATCTGCCACGGGAGCCTGTCCCGTCCGCCTGGGACGATGATGTCCCAGATGTTGTGCCACAACGGAACGCTGCTCCGCCATTCAGAAATGCCACACCGACTTACGCCCCGCCTTTACCGCACGGCGCTTATTATTCACCTGGTCCCGCAATGGACCCATATTCTCAACACTATCAAGCTGGGGGACAAGGATCTTGGTTCTCCGACGCGGGATCCTTCCAGGGCCATAATGCATACAATGGTCACCAACCCTATCAGAACAACAGCGCTTTTGAAAGGCCATCTGGAGCTCAGTTCAATTCGCGTGATCACCGGTCAAATGCACGCACAATTCCCCCGCCAAATGCGACATTGCCGACCGGAATTGACGAAGTCGAGCGAAAGTTTGTGGAGTTCTATTGCAAAACACATAACATTGCAATGCCACATGCAAAGCAGATGGAGGTCGCGGGAGTGAAGGCGCAGAAAGCACCGAGAGGAAAATCTCGCCGATCTGATCGAAACGCTGGACGCAAGAATGTTGTCATGGGACGAGAGGCCGGCTGGGATGTTGAACTTCGTCTCGCTGCGCATAAATATGAGGGCCAGGATATTGATGAGCTTGTAGTGGTCGGGACCGACAAGGCAAAGAAGACAGCGTCTTATAAGGCGTTGACAAACCTTTGTGGCCATTTACTGGCCATCGTGGACCAAAATTTTGTTGACATTTTCAAAGTGAATCTGACGCCAGTCAAGCAACGAATTAAGGATATGCTTGCCAATCCGGTTATGATAAATCTGACAGAGGCGTCCATTCTGCGCCTGGATAACATGCTCGGCCAACTGAGAGATGCTGAGGCTTTCGACTTCAGAGAACCGGATATCGTTATAGACGACACTTTGGGTCTCGGTTCCCATCGCCTCGGGGCGCCTCCACTCACGAAGACTTCGGCGGAAAGGCTTCATCCTGCGGATGTGGTAATCCCTCGCGAGCTTGAGAACAATCAACTGCCTATCTTTACTCAATATCGAGAAATCATCAGCGCTATCGAAAACAATCCAGTGACTGTCCTCTCAGCAGAGACTGGGGCGGGAAAAACTACGCAATTGCCACAGTTTCTTCTTGCTCATCTAAAACAGCAGCGAGCGAAGTCATCCTCTTATGGGCCTGCAGCAAATATTGTCATCACACAACCCAGACGAATTGCGGCGATATCCGTCGCACAACGTGTGGCCTCTGAGCGTGGGGAGACCATCGGGAAGGATAGCGCGATAGGTTATCAAGTTCGTTTCGACGATAAAAGGCCCATGGCTCATCCCGAGGACGGACATGCTGGTATGTGCATAACAAAAGTATTTCCAAATTTCTTCATTCTTCGTCTAACAGAAAACTCCAGTGTTTTGCACATCCGGTATTTTACTCAAGCGGTTCCAAGAAGACCCTCAGTTGAAGCGAGTGACCCACATAATCTTGGATGAAGTGCACGAACGAGATCTGAACACAGACCTTTTACTCATCATTGTTCGCCAGCTCATTCAAAGGCGACCTGACATTCGCGTTGTTCTCATGTCCGCCACTGCCGAAACCGAGCTTTTCCAGAACTATTTCCGAGGATTTGGTACAATCGGCCCTCAGCGGCTACCTCCCATCATCCAGGTTGCTGGTCGAATGTTCCCTGTTCAACAATTTTTCCTGGAGGATGTGAATCGCCTTCTAGCCAGCCCTCGTGCTCTTCCGGTACGGTTCCAGCCGGCAAGAGAGTCGATGCACTGGGTTCACAACGAAACCGGTCCTATGATAGCCCCAAGGGGTGAAGATCCACTCCCCTACGACTATCTGGAAGCACTGATAGCTCACATCAGCGTCACTCGTGATGATGGAGCCATCCTGTGTTTCTTGCCTGGTTGGCAAGAGATCGATACCCTCATGCAGCGATTGAAGGATGACGATCGATACCGTGTTGGATTTAGGGACGAAGGGCGATTCCGGATCTACCCATTGCATTCTTCCATCCCAACGGGCGCGCAGCAGTTAGTTTTTGATACTCCTCCGCCAGGTGTCCGCAAGATCATTCTCTCAACCAACATTGCGGAAACAAGTGTTACGGTTCGTGTTTTAGAGTCTCGCTACACCTCGCATTGACCGATTACTGATTTTCGGCGCATTGTTTTCAGATCAACGACGTTGTTTACGTCATTGACGCAGGAAAAACTCGAACGAACTCGTATGACGCCGATCGGCGGATATCATCTTTGAGTTCCGTCTGGGCCAGTCTGTCCAACCTCAGGCAGAGGTCTGGTCGTGCTGGTCGTTGTCAACCTGGAATGTACTTCTCCCTGCTCTCTCATCGACGAAAGGAGACCGTTCCTTACTCGATGCCTCCGGAACTTCTGCGCGTCGACTTGCAGGCCACTGTGCTCAAGATCAAATCGCTGCGATTGGCGAAACATGTCGGCGATGTTTTCGCCGCCGCACCGCAACCCCCCTCTCCTGGAAACGTCATCAACGCGATAAACGAGTTGCGTGCTCTCGGAGCCCTAGATGAGCGGGAAAATCTGACAACCCTCGGACAGGTCTTGTCCACAATGCCCGTAGACCCTTGGATTGGAAAGATGGTTTTGGAAGCTGCAACGCTGGGCTGTCTCGATCCCATCTTGACCATTGCTGGAGGCATGGAAATTGGTCGTGGCATCTTTGCCATCCATCCTGAAGAAAAGGACCGTGGACGGGCTCATATACTGTCCCGCTTTGCTGTTGGGACAGACAGTGACCATCTTACATTATTGAATGCCTTCAGGGCATGGAAGAAGGTTTACGACGACGGTGGTGGCGCCAGAGGATTCAACCCAGCAGCAAGAGATTTTGCACGAGCAAACTTCTTGCACCACAACAGTTTAGCAAATGTCGAGCGATCTCGACAGCAACTGTTCAGAATTTTAGAGGACTGCGGATTGGTTGCAAAGAAGAGGGGATTTGGGTTCGGCAACGAGTCGGCCAATGAGATGATGGGAGGAGCCGATCTCAACGCGTTTGCCCACAACCATGCAATGATCCGAGCAATTTTAACCGGCGCCTTGTACCCCAACATTGCAGAGGTGGTTGGCAAGGATGAGTATGCAACGCGCCATGACTACAAGTTACGACTGACAAGCAGCAGCGTGAACAGCTGGAAGGGAGTGGTTGCCAGTGCTGCACCAAACGTCGCCAGTGGACGAGCAACTCCGGCGGCGGGATCCACAACGGGCGCATCCGATCTCGGTGATTACGACTACATACCCGACGACGATTCGGTTGCAGCCGACCTACCTCTGATGGTGGCGACGGCGCCTCCTTTGCCTCCCCGCTTGCTATCTTTCCAAGAGAAGCAGCGTGTGGATGGAGGTCTGTACCTACGAAACACCACACGTACGGACGCAGCCGCCTTGTTCCTCTTTGCAGACAGCGCGATGGTTCAGACTGCATGGAGAGACCAGAAGCCAGAGCTCGTCGTTGACGGCTGGATCCACATCGGTGTGCCTTCCGCGCAGCACGTTCGCGTGCTTCTGGAGATGCGTGCCTGGTTGGAGGCGTACGTCAAGTGGGCATTGTGGTCCCGGCAACAGAAGGGATATAGTGCCGATAAGGTTAAAGATGCAACTGAGACAACGCAAAAGTGGGATCAGCTTGGAAAAATGCTGATTCGGGAAATTGCTGGCATTGTCGAGGATGCGGAGGAGACAGCAGCGTGAGGCTGATCGGCCCGGTGGCCGCTTTTAGTTTTGACTTCCCTTAATGTCTTTTTTATAGTGAAAGTATTTATGAACATAGATGTGTAGTTGTTCCTCACTTCTATATCCTCCCGATTTCATCGCGCCATGAGCTCTCGTTGCTCAGAGCATGCGAGCTTTGAATCATCAAATGTAGTATCTCGTGCTCGCTTAATAGATTCTGTGATCAATCGCACGGACCTAAGTATTGATTTCTTGGCATCGCGTTTTGGCGATAGAAAGTTTTGGCCCTTCTTCTGACCACTTGGGGGATGAATTGATGTTTACAGTGAGCGCAAAACCAGCAGCGTGCTCTATTTGGTACATTATACCTGAATATTCTGCTGAAGCCGGTTCAGTAAGGTAAATTGTTGAGGTGCAGTTTGTTTCGCTAAGAAGGAATGCGGAGTGCCTTTGACTGTTCAAACGAGTTACAACAGGCATGCGCATCTCGGTGAAACCAGTTGCGAGATGGTAAGGACTTCCAAAGTATATACTTCAAATGCTGTTTCTGCATAAGAGTCTGCATGATTCTCCCTCCCCAAACTGGCAAGCTCGGGTTAAGTCATGTCGGCACACAATGCAATTTTGTGGAACCCACTGAAGCAGGCTATCTGTCCATCCTTCCAATCCCAGCATCTTCCAACCCCGACGTAAAACCAAAAAAACAGCGGCGAACAAGCAGACACGTTGAAGATTGCAAGAAGGCAGCGCAGTGTTGAGTAGAACGAAAAGTATATATTACATGATCTGAGACACTTATTCGTTCTCCTATGGTAGCAAAGACAAGAGGACCGAGAGTCAGCGACCATTCGAAGTAGATATATCCAGAAAAAAAAACTTACAGCGGTGCGGAGACGGCCAGCAGCGTTGGTGACCTTGACGTTCAGCTGAGCGGCACGCTCGACGATAGCCACACGCTTCTTGGAAGAGACATTGTGGGCAATCTCGGCAGCGAAGACACGGTTGTGCATCAGGAGGAGCTCGAGGTCACGGACGTTGTTGACCAGGAACTTCTTGAAGCCGTTGGGGAGGAGGTGACGGGTGTTGGAGTTGGATCCGTAACCGATCTTGGGCATGCTGGTGATCATCGATTCTTAGCCTTCACAAACAAAAAGCCAGCAAGGCATTTCCAACGACACTTACGCAATTTGCCCACAGAAACGTCTGCGGACTCTGTTGTCAATACCCTTGGGCTTCCTCCATGATTCCTGGATTCCAAAGACGGCCCGATCAGCATTCCTTATTTCGCAAACGCCATGCATAGCATGGCACCAAAACGCATGTCACATACATCAATCTTCTTGTAACGGTCAGATTGATGGCGCTTGAACTTCTTCGTGCGCTTCTTGATAATCGTACGCTTGACCAACGGGGCGACCATTTTGACTGTGAATCAGAGGGAAAAGTTGGCGTTCAGCATTATATCCTGAATTTCAGTTGTCCAGGAGGTCATCATATGATGCTGATGTGCTGCCTTCGTCCGCCATGTTGTCTACTCTGAGTATTCGCAGTCGAGTGTTGTCGCGATCAGATATCGACGCTGACACCGCTTCCTCGTTTCGCTTTGCCAGCCCGCATTTCCATTGTCAAATTTCGTTTGTCCATTCATTACATTCGTGCCCTCCAACTCATGTGCCGTCAACCAAGCCATGTCGACCATCGTAGTCTCGTTTCCACTCCATAAAATCGGGCAGCACATCTCCAGCGTCCTGTGTGATGGATGGATGGATGGATGGATGGATGGGTTCCGCTGCTCACCTCTGTACCTCCCACTTAGTTCAGGGGAAATTGGCAACTGCGGGGACTATTCCTTCGGCGAGCTCGCAGTGTTCCGTATTGCTAGAGCCGTGGCTTCGGCAGCAGCAAATGAATTCAAGTAAGCAGGGCACGTGACCGACGCGGCGTAGTAAGCGCGACGGCCAGTTTCCCTCCGACAAGCTTCCAATTCGTCCCTGGATGCTGTCAAAATCGGACTTCCCGCGAGAAATCATCTGGAAGTCGCAAATCGGAACGAAAGAATTTCACAATGTCGGACAACGTAGACTCCTCGCCTCCCGCACACTCACATGACACTTTTGAGTCAACACCGCAAACTGTGACTTCCACAGACTCCCCTCCTGCCGCCGCGACGGAGCCTGCGGCCGCAGCAGCCACATCCCCATCCGATGCTGTTTTCTCTGGGGAGCAAGGAGATAGCGTACCTGGTCCTGGTGTGGAAGGAGATGGAGAGGGGGACGCTGGCCGAGAATCCCGGATTGCCAACAGAAAAAAGAGAATGGAGGCCCGGAGATTGGCAAAGATGAGACCCGAAAAATCCGAGGGTAAGCTGGTTCAGGACGATCACGATCACACCGGCTGGAAGACAAGAAAGAACGATGTATAACACCAAGGATCTTCACTCCAGACTCTTCCAAGGCCAGACGTGTGAAAAAGACTGAAGTTCAGGAAGTTGATTCCAGCAAATCCAAGACGCAAGTAGGGAGCAGCAAGCGTCGCATAGAATCCGCCAAGGTACCCGACGCTCATGAAGCCACCTTCTGCATTTATCCAAAGCTTAAATGGCTAGGAAAACGTTTAGGCTACTAGTTCGGATCAGGTCACTTGGGTGCGTGTGTCGCTGACGGGCAGAGAAGATACTCGACGACAGGAGGAGGCTCGAAAAAGTCAGCTATGGAGTCGAAAACGAGAAGACGAGCGAAAAAAGACACAAGGAATGGCCGGGGACATTCAGACTGCGTGGGACAAAGTTATGCAAACCTCAGGCGGCCCGTACGAGCTCAACGAGGTAACTGACTGATGTGCGAAACAACCGAGTGACTCAGGTTTCAAGACTCACAGATTCGCGATAGCTTTTGACGACGCAAAAACGCGCCTGCGACTCTCTGATTTCTGTCAAGAACAAGCTCATCGAAGAGTATGTCCTGGAGCTGAAGGGAAAGGATGATGAGTATGTCAAGGAACTCAAAAGGCAGGCTGAAGAAATTGGTGCGACCTCCTAATCTTCCGTTGCAGCTTGGTGATACATGAACCTAACGTCCAACATCAGATACCCTTCTCCGTCGCATGGAGACGCACCATCGAGCATTTCAGACTACGCTTCGTGAGGAGCTTGAGCGGATCGAGCGTGCTTTCATTGAAGAGCGAACAGATCTCATTGACTCAAATGTGAAGGAGATCGACACCTTGTTTACAAACAGAGGCCGGAACGAAGGGTATGACGCAGGATCAAAATGCCAGCCTGGGACTAGCTGTGACTAAGTTCCATTGTGCTCAGAAAGTACATGCAGGAGCGGGCAGATCGAGTCGAAGACCATGTTGTGCAACTGCAAGCATTGCGGGTCCACGACGCAGAAGAATACAATCTGGTCAAGATCAAGCTCGAAACAGATGTACAGGTGCTCGAGCAGCAGTTGCAGCAGGTAGGGACCGTTCATTTTGGTATTTGCTTGGAGCTCTGAGATAATCGTTTACGGGAGAAGATGCGTGCAACCTATCAATTGAACACCGAGAAACTGGAGTACAACTATCAAGTGCTCAAAAAGCGAGACGAGGAAAATGGGACCATCTTGGGAACTCAGAAACGAAAGATTGGCCGATTAACGGTATGTCCTAGAGTGCCAAGCACGCCACCCGACTTGTTGTGTTTCCAATCTGTTGACAACAAATTGCTCATTGACATCCTACCCACAAAGGATCATCTGCACAATCTCAAAGCGAAGATGTCCAAGCAAGAAAAGTCGTTTCAATCTGAATATATGGGCCTCACCGATGACTATAAGCGGATAACAGAGCAGTTCAAGGTAGCTTCTACGGTAGCTAATGCTATCCATGGCTAGTTGATACTGATCAAACATTGTTTGCTTTTAGGAACTACAAAAAAAGTTCCGTCACTTCCAAATCGCAGACGGGAAGAAATTCCGTGAAGTTTGGACCATGAACGATGAGATAGCGAGGGAACTGATGCGGAAGCTCCTGCAAGCCGATCAGATCATATACGAGCAGCAACTGGGCCTACCCTGGACTCTTTCTACATCCCCTGAGGAAGTTTTCCGCTCGGTAGACCCCGCGTTTTTTCATTCGTCCTCACCCGCAGCCGCTTCAGCGGCGGCTGCTGCACTCCATGGTTCCCGCCCGACTTCTGGGAGACTCCACAGTGATGCCACCACGGGGGCTGGCAACGTCCCTGGTACAGCGAACGGACCGAGATTGTCCATAGCCGCTCAGTTGCTCTCGAATATCAATCTTGCGGTGGCTTTCAATGCTCATGATCAAGGCCACCCTGCTCCGTCTGCTTCAAGCACCAAGAAAATGCTGGACCTACTGTGTGTGGAAGTGTCATTCTTGGTCGAGGAAAAACTGCAGAAGCTATTATCCCCGTTGCACACGAGCGAGCAATCTCTGATGCGGCTCGACTCGATATTCAAAGCGTTGGGGGTGGAGAGCATGGACGACATTGAGACTTTGATGACATACTTCTTCAAGCAGTCAAAGTCAGAGGATGGATCTGAGGAAATGGAGCTGATCGGGCCAAATGATGTGGTGCCTGCTGTCAGAAGATTTTTGGATGACAAAAAAGCAGGGAAATCATCTGGAATCAATCCCGCGGCTATTGGCATGGTGGACGATGACGTCGAATCCATCGGTAAACGAAGCATTGACCCCGTTCCTAACCACGAAACATTTCTAACCAAACAACCCTAGATTCCGAAGTAGAAAGCGAACCTGAGGTAGAGCAGAATCCAGCCACGACCCGGGCTAGTCGATCACAGTCCCTCCGTGAATACTGGCACCGGATGGCCAATGTCATCAATGATGATCAGCATCGCGTGTGGACGGTAAGTGAGATGAAGTCTTTCCAGCCGGTGTCAAGTTGCTGACTGGCCAATGAACGTAGGCTGTCCATACCGCGATGTCGCATTACAACGCGGAACTAGTCGCACGATACGCGCTGACTCAGGAAATAGATGCAATACAACGACAAAATGAGGAATTGAAGGGTTTGCTGCGGCAGTATATGGTTGCGCGTGTCAATGCAGATTTGCAAGTGCCACCAGCAAAGATTCTTATGCTGCAGGCCGGAGTGCAAGCATAGTCAGTACAAACAGCTTGATTGGAAATGATGGTCCACTGCTGGCGCGTTCGTTGTTTAGCTTTGCAAATATAGCGCAACAGTTGTCCACAAATGAGCGCAATATGGTCTGATTTTCAGCCGGGAGGCTCACACGAGCAAATATCCAATGTAGTGATTGAGACTTCGAGAGTGCGTAACATTACAGCTCAGTTTATTTCGAAATCACGAACTTTCGAGGTCATCAGCAGTCCAATAATCAAACCAAACAGGCCGATAATGGAGCCGAAAATTTCGATGACCAATACTTTCACGAACAACACGGGGTCCGCCGCGTCCGCGATGGCACAAGTGGATCCGGTGATTCCCACGGCGATGCCACAGAAAAGATTGGAAAAGCCAACGGTCAGCCCTGCCCAGAAAAGCGCATAACCTAGCAGAGCACGAACACATATGTCAATCCAAGCAGCACATATGTGGTCCAGATGTCATAAATCACCTGAGAAGTAAGCTGACTTGGGCCAGGTAGCACCGGCGGGAAGCTCCGCGTCATTGAGTTTGGAGGAGAACACAATGGCAATGATAAGTCCGTAGATGGCCACAACTTCGCAGAAAATGATACTACGCGAATAATCAAATCAGAAAAGGCACGACTATTCACGCGCGGTAGACCGCTATAAGCGCACCTGATGAGATTCTTTGTGCGGATGCGAGGAGCCCTCACAGCTGCTCCCAACAGACTCGATCCCGTGGCGTATATTCCCCTGCGATGAGCGAGCGCGTTTTGAGTAAGAGCCCGCGCATTGGCGGTGGGGGCCACAACTCACCAGGCAGCTCCGACGACACTAAGGCCCACAGTCAGCGTGGTGCCCAGTAGTGCCCACATGTAAGGCGAGGTTTCCGTCAGAAATCTTCCAACGTTGAACTGTTCACCGTTTCCCGTGAACAGCAGGTTCAGGAACACAAACAAGCCCAGCCATCCTGCGCCGTACGCTATGTATGCCTGTTTCGAGTAGTAGAACATTTTCACGAGCTTGTTTTCTGGCGGTGGCGGTGGGACAGGATAAGGGTCGTCGGTAGAAGACGAAAGCGTCGAGCGATGACCGCGATGAGCTCTAGCGGAGGCGGATAAGGGCGTGAACGACGACTGGTAGGTTGATGTGGGCAATAAAGGATATGCTTCGTCCGAGTCTAGCAGGGGGGTCGTGTTTCCAGAGGTCCTCCCTCTTCTCAACATAGGCTAGTTGGGGCAACAGGCGCAAGATGTCGTTGCCAAATCCCTCACAGCAACGAAAGCAAGAAATGAGCTTGTTGGGCCTTTCCCTCGACGAACATCCACGCATGTCATCCAATCCATTCCCCGCCAGTTCCGTCCCGTTCTATATCAAACCCATCCTAGATAAACTCCCACCGAAATCGAGTCAAAACGACGACGAACGAACGACGACGACGACGACGGGTGGCGAGATCAGTTAATTCCCATCCTGCCCGAAAGGCCGGCCTCGGCTAATATCGTATCGCTCAGGCCACCTATCAAGCGACATTCACGCGGTGGTTCCTACCAAAACACAGTTTGTTCTGCGGGATTCCGGCAGCATGGGAGATTACGATTCAGAGGACGAGCGACTACGGCTTGAGGACGAGCTGTATAATGACGAGGCGCAAGACCAAGCCGACACTGGCTCCGAAAGGTACGGCTCCGTCACCCTATCTTGATGGCACCTGGCACTGCGCTCGAGATCTGCCCGACGGCAGTGCTAAGAGTTACCAGGACAGATTCGCGGCCCTTCTACCCCGGACTGCAAGGCAAAGCTGTAGCCGTAACTCCTTCTCCTTTCTGTTATCAGCGATGCGAGTGATGAGGAGCATGAGGCAATTCTAGCGCAAATTAATTATAATCACAGCTTTACGCTGGAGCCTGGAGGTAATGCTACCAGTATCTACAAGCGCTCAGTAACCTCAAAACTGACAACAGTCGCAATACAGCCAAGGCTTTGTCCGATGATGATGAAGGTTCTGCACATGGTGACTTGTTGCCAGAGGACACGACGGCATACGCTTTGAAACGCGGAGAGGACGAGGACATTATCTCTGAGGTTGACGACATGTCGATCTCGGAAGATGATCTACCAGCTGTTGACTCTGAAAACGAACACGATGTGAAAAGCCCAGAGCTGCGATTCGTACAAATGAGAAGGTCATTACCAGCCGACGCCCTCGAACTGGAAGACCTGGTCAGCAGCAACGGCAACTTCAACAGGCGGGTAAGTGCATCTTTTGATCACGGAGCCCATCGCCTTCAGCTGCTGAGCTTTACCATTTCAGTCTGAGTCTCGATACTTTATCGAAGACAAAGGCCCTTTTTGTCGCTCTTGTCGGAAGCATGGGCATTTCATAGCATCGTGCCCTGAAAAGGTGACCCTTCAAATGGGACGGGTATCTCGGAATTCCCTGGCTAATGTTCTGGGTACTTTGACAGGAAACAAGGTGCTATCTCTGCAAATCCGACCATGATCCCAGTCGTTGCCCGCTGGCAAGCATTTGCTGGAGATGTATGCGCAAAGGTCACATGACACATGTGAGTGTGGCCCACCTATGAAACCGTTGATTTGCTGCATTCTTACATTGTCATGTCAGGATTGCCCGAATCAAAGAGACAACAGCCGTTGCACATTCTGCGTCAATCCTTCTATGAACCACCATCCTATGGTAGGTGTCTCTATTCTTTCAGTACTGCATCGTTTTTCTGACGGACTCTTCATGCCATTTTAGCAATGCCCACATCAGTGGAGACAATACATATATAAAGAAAGCCCGAGAAGTGAGCAACGCGCTCTCAACATGAATAGCATGTTCATATATTGTTACATGTGCGGCGACGAGGTATGCATACGCTGGAGCCCTTCTTATGACAACCACTTTCTCATATCCTTCCTCGAATGCAGGGTCATTTTGGCGATGTAGGTCATGCGACAGTTATCGAGATCAGACAGATGGGTTCAAATGGACGCTAACCTTGAAATTCGTTATCTAGGACTGCCAAAGGAAGAGAGGCAACAAATCGCGGGTGTCACCTTTCAACGCACTCAGTCTCAACCAGCAGCATGTTGCCGAAAGGAGGGAAAAGGACTATGTGCCTATCAGACGACAGAGTCTAGAACATTCCTCGGCTTCATGGCGTTCTTCCAGTCGTGCTCCTTCCGTAGCAAAGCCTAGACACGAGCGATTTTCAGCAGCCTCCCCATCGAGATCCAGGTCCAGGTCACGCACACGATCGGACACGGGATCAAGCCCGCTGCGGTGGGCTCGAACACGCTCCAGGTCCCCGTCTGACCGTAGCAACTACTCGTATGACTCTCCACCCAGGAGGCGATCACCACAGAGGTCGGGGTCCCGTTGGCAGTCTGATCGACAAAGATCGCAAGACAATCAAGCCTATTCCCGGGACCGCCGCGGCAGCTCACACGGTTATCGCAGAAACGGAAGGGATAGTGTTAACAGTCGGCATGATTCGAGAGGTCATCACGATCATCGGGAGGGTGGACGGTCAATGGATAGACGTGAAGGGACCAGCGGGAGGGGCTATAACGCTGATCGTCGTGAGGTGCCGCGAGATTCGGGTAATTCCCGGTATAAACCGAGCTATACCGGCGGATATCGTTGAGTTTGCTTGTCGTGGAGAGAATGGAATCCATCACAGAGGAAGTTAGTGTATGTTTGACACTCAATGAGAACCGAGATCTTCTGTCTATTTCAGCAAAACCACTTGATTTTTTGATTCGTTTCCTCTCATATCATGATAACTCATCACATTGGAAGCAATATGGGCTACATCGTGTCTCCATGAGGCTGCCCGGAAAGAACTCCCGATATTGATTGTCTGCAAGGCATGTACGGAGGCTTTGATGTCACTCAAATATGTATCGCATACCCAAGAGCGGATGACATTCAATATGTAGCCAGTGGTTGTCAATCAACGAAAGGCTCGGTATCGGCCTGGGCGTGCACGAGGTAGTGGTTCTTGTGCTCGTAATATGATGCATGGAAAAATACAAATTTCCCTTGGAGTAACAAATCTCTTCCGCGCGACAACAGAGTAAACGATTTGGTAGACACATTCTCTCATGCAATGTCCAGGTCAGTCCCTTGATGCGAGCCTTGCCGATGGCTGCACCGGCGGACCGAATACCACCACGGGTATCAAACCAGACTATGATCTCGTACGAGCTGGCATGGGGATGCACCAATCTTCATGGCGCAGCGGACGGCCAAAAATCCCATTCCGGCGCTAGGATCCTTGGCGGGTAATCATTCTTAGACACCCACGTTGTTGGGATGGATAAGATGTTCCCAATTGTGTGTTGGTGCATACTGGTCACGCAGGCGACGTTGGTGTATGATTCACTTGGTTTTTGACTCCGGTCCACCAAAAAAAAAGTGTGTGGTAGAGACGCGTACGTAAATGGGCTAGGGGTGTGAACGCCCCCAAGGTTGGTCTGAATCTCATAGTCGCCGGATTTGACACGATAGGTGTCCCATTGACCGCTCAAGTAGAAGTTTTACGCTTGTTGATAGTCACATTGGGCTTGATGTCAATCGCGACGGAGCAAAGGGTGCCCACGCAGAGCGGAAAATAACTGCGAGGGTGACCGTCGCGACGCTGTTGACGTTTGAGACACCAATAGGGATGGCGGAGGGGAATTCGCGGCGTATTCCTTCATTCTTACAAGCACTCCTCGTCTACTTCTGTCATACTTCGTGAAAGATTGGAACATTGGAAAAGGCCGAAAGAAAGGCGCAAAGTAGGCACCAAGAATTTTCTTACCATAAGAGTTCTTTAAAATGAATTGTCGGGCCTGGGCACCCTCACGGTGGCAGAAAGTTCATTGCTGGTCTCAACATATCGCTGATGGACAGGCATTCACCGTACACAGCTCGGTCAACTTTGTCAAGAGCGGAGCCAGCAATATCGCTGCTTACGCAAAGCACAACACAGCCACAGATTCACACATCACATCATCACCTTTGCCCTGACAATTCTTGGCTTTTGCTCATAGTCATCATCTTCACAAAAAACCCCCAGTCCTATCGCAGAAACCTGGTTCCTCACCAGCAGTCACTCACACGTACACCGGAATTCAGAGTAGGAAGTATCAAATTTGCCTCTCTACGAACTTGCCACACCGCATCCCTTGTTGCACTGTTGAACCATGTCTGAGGGGTCGGAAATACTCGACACATATCAAAAGGAGTATGATACCTTGCACGAGACCCTACTCCGTCAAATGGAGGCTGTAGGTGCTGCCACGGGAGGTATGTTTCTTTGGTGCACCATGATATGCCGTCTCCACCTCTCCTTTTCACACGAAGTCACTCACATCTCCACCTTGTACAACCCCTTTACAGAGCAAAAGAAGCTGCTATGTCATCAAACCGAGGCTGGGTTGGAAGAAATGGATGAGATTATCTCTCAGATGGAGGTCGAGCTGGCGTCGCTGTCGGCGGCGACAAGGATGCGATTAGCGCCGCGCGTTCGGGCGTCCAAAGAGGACATCAAAAAAATGAGAAGGGATTATCAGAAGGCGACCACGGGATCCGAGCGTGACCAGCTTCTCGGCGGACGTGGACAACATGTGGTAGATTTCGAAGTGTCGAGCCAGGATCAACGATCCCGATTGCTCAACGGTACGGAGCGGCTTCAGGAGGGCAGCCGACGGCTGGAAGATGCGCGTCGATTGGCATTGGAAACGGAAGTCATTGGAATCAGCACGCTTGACGATCTGAATAGACAGCGGGAGCAGATCTACCGCACGCGTGACACGCTTTCCACCGCTGACACCTGGATTGCGAAAAGTCAAGGCGCACTACGCGGCATGCAGAGACGGTATGTTATCTTTCCCAGTGTGCATTGACGCCGTTCGATTAGCCGTAATTTACCAAACGTCATCAGCTGGTTTGGTTGACGCCTGTTGCCTTTTTCAGTATGATCCAGAACAAGATTCTATCATTCGGCATCATCATAATGCTGGTCATCGTGATCATTGCCATTATCTGGCTGAAATGGTTCTGAAATTTTGACCGGTACGCATCACCAGTCCGGGAATGCCCTTCAATGTAAACATGCACTCATCATGACTACTCTGTTCAGACCCATTTGATGTGTATCAAGACCTGTATATGGACAGCATTTAGATGTCGCTTCCTGATCAAGACTTGGTCACTCAAGTGATCAGACCGTTCGTTCACTGGCGCAACGCGCTCGACTGGACATCTTCTTCTATGATGTTGGGAAAACCTGTTTGTCAACCGTTCCCTTCATACTAAACCACTTTCGTCAATAACAACGAGTTATCCGTCACTATACTTTTCATCGTTCTTTTTTGCTTACGTTCCCCTCATCCAGTGGCCCGCTTCGACTGGAACAGAGCTTCTCCGCAGAAGCCGATGGTTGTTGATCCAGCGGGCACATCTACCCGCGGTTCTCTGCAGCAGAGGATGTGCATGCCGTGTACAAATCAAAGCAATGGGGGAAACAGCTCTTCGAAGATCTAGTGAACACGCAAACATCGTTATCACAACTCTTATTTGCGGAACTCAGCCTTGTGGCTGGTATGTGACTGATGGTTGTAGCCGAATCAACGAAGTATATGCCGTCGGTGGTATACTTTGCTTCTACGTGGGTCTATGTAAATTTTCTAGGCAGGCATCAGTTGTCTACTACCGATCTACTACTTCATGTCAGAAACACTAGATCTGCCCCAGGGGAGTTTCCAGCTCCGAAGCCACTATAGCCCAGAAGGCGAAAGCGCGGGAAACGTCAAACAATTCTTTGGGATCCACGACGTCCATCCTGTCAGCGGGAGAATGGTGGTAGTTGAAGTAACTGTTGTCTTCAGTCGTGATGAGACCAGCGACAGGGATGCCGAGGACACCGAGCCGTGCGATGTCGGCGCCAGAAGCGCCTTGTCCGCCGCGTTGAATGTTTCCCCAACCGAGCTGGACGATGGTGGGGTCATTGGCGGCGGCAGCTTCAAGGGCGTCAGCGGCTTTAGCGCCGGCCGGCGTGTTGATCTCGACCGACAAACCGACAGGAGTAGCGATACCGAAATCACTCTCGATGTCGAAGATGTGTCTCTCGCCATCAGTTTTGGCGTTCTCAGCTTGAACATAGGCGACGTACTTGTCTGCGCCTTGGGACCCACTTTCCTCGTTGGCCCACCCGGTGACTCGAATGCTGCGTTTTAGTTTAATGCCGCTCTTTTGGATGAGGCGTATCGCCTCCCATGCCGCAAATACATTCGCGGCATCGTCGCCGGCGCCAACGCCGACGTCCCACGAGTCAAAGTGACCGCCGATGAGGATGACGTCTTCTGGACGAGTCGCGCCCGGTAGGGTGGCGAAGATGTTGTAAGTGGTTGCATTCTTGTAGATGGATTGGAGGTTGAGTTGGATTTTGGGCGCTCGGTACTTTGTGGGGTTGATGAGAGAGTTGTTGTACAGTCTGTGCAAGAAGTTCGCATCTTCTGCAGAAATGGCGGCGGCGGGGATGCTGTTTATTTCGCGGAAGAGGCTGATGATGAGACAACAGGGTTTTCGTAGAATTCAGTTCCGTTCAAGGTCTTCTTCACGTACCCAGCACGAGTCGAAAACCCAGTGTGTAGGGTTTCCTGACTGTAACCCGTGACGCTCCTGATGAGCACAGCCTTGGCGCCAAGCTTCTCGGCCGTGACGGCAGCCTGACTTCTGATACGGGATCCACGGCCATAGCTTGACCAGCTGTAATTCACGAGAGCAATCTTGCCCTTGATAGAAGTGGTGTTCAAAGCCTCCAGCGAGGAGACGGCGACTACTTCTCCGCTGATGCCCCTCAGCGGGGTCGGGTAGGAGTTTCCGAGGCCGATGACGGGTATATTGAGGTTGGGACGGTTGGGCAGAGACGTGAGGGTGAGCTTCTCGTAGCCGCGCGTCCAGGTTGGGACGTTTTCGACGGGTTGTTCAAACACCGTCAGCTTGTCAGCCTTCATTTGGGCGGACAGCCACTTTAACGACTAATGCAGAGAGACATGGGTGATTCTCGGTTAACCCGTTTGTTGTGTGACCCTTGCCACGCATTCAAAATGGATGCGAACCTTCAAATATCCAGCCGAGCCGGTGAGACGGGGCCCAAAGTTGTCCGTCATCTCAGCGAGACGATTCCAAACATCATTCCTACGATTCCGCGTTAATGAGTATATTCGATGAATAAACGCGTTCTCGTGTTCAAATGCCAGTAGTTCCTCGAGACATACCCAGTGTCTACTTTTTGGACGGCCGCCCAGGCCTTCTGCACATCAGCCCAACCAGGAAGGTTAGTAGTGTTTGTAATGTTGTTGAGGGCAGTTTGCCCGGCTGGCAAGGCCGCCGCGCTCGACACCAGACTGGCCACAAGAAACGCTTTGAATGCGACCATTGTTGATGTGTTTGCGGTGAATCTTTCTAGGGTTGACGTACGGGGCCATCGAAGTATTTATATGTTTGTCGGGCGAATCGGCCATGTGGGGTATCTTCATGTTCGTTGTTTACGTTCAAGTTGTCCAGTTCCACCGGCGCGCAAGAGTTATCGATACTACTGAAAATGTACTGTTCTTTGGAATATCCAAAAACTTGCATTTTTAGACCAGCATGTGTCACACAGTCCGCGCAGCGTAGCTGATATGGCGCTGCATCATTTTTCGACAGTTCTCACGGATATGTGTTTGCTGTTGCTTCCCACGACAGCCCACGGGTGGCCATCATCATCAGGGCACAACATCGCGCCATGGCAGACGCGAGGCGGAATCCCGGCCATTCAAATTTGGAACCATCTCGCAATCCGACATGATCAGCGTCACTGGGAGACGATTGCGCTCTGTATAGACATGGAATTTGGCCGGCGGGATCATGAGGTTCGTGGATGGCGAGCACACGCGTCCGTAGTCCATTCAAGTTGGAAGTCCACAGAACTAGCTATGGAATGCGTGATCAGTAATGCACTGTAGACCTTAAGGCAAACATTGTGACGTAGATACAAAGATCAGCGGCGTGGTTTAACAACATGGATTTGCGTGACAGTGGACCAATAGCCTCACGCATGCTGGATAGATACTGTATGTGTACCTTCCCCAGATCTACCTGACCGAAAATTGGGTATCCGACATAGCTTTTTGTATGTAAATGTCAATAGTAGACCTCGCGTGCGTAACTGAGTTCATGTCACTTAAACATGACGCTCTACCACGTTGATGCCACACAAACACAACCCGAAAAAGAAGAAGGGGCGGAAGGAGCCATCCGCCACGTGCGGCAACCTGCAGAGCTGTACTCTGAAAGATGGCAGTGAAAACTGAGACCCAAGGAGTAACTCCACCGACATCAGACATTTACGAAAGGGCAGAGCCTGCACGCGCGACCAGAAAAAGGGCAGCAGGGAAATTTGACCACTGGCAGTCAGTGGACGAGAATCCATTGAAGGGCAACAAGTACATCTTGTGTTAGAGCAAAAAAATGCATGAAAAAAAAATGTTGAGGGCAATGACATGTGCGCCATGTGGGCCAGGAAACAACGAGCAAGGAGGGCAGGTCTGACTGTGACAGACGGTTCAAACATTGGTTGAGTTCCAAGCGAAACTAAACACAAAAAATAAACGAAAAAAGAAGGGCAATGTCATGTGAGCATTGCACACCTGAATCAGCGGAAAGAAATAGGAACTTGACACAGAAACGACACAATGCGATTCTCCTCTTCTTTGACTCGCGCGAAAGAAAGACAAAAAAGAAGAGAAGGGCAGTGTTTGCGCCAGCCACGCGTACCCGGCCTGAATTCAGGGCAAAATCTCAGACAACATATGCGGAGAACAAGGCAAAGGCAGGCAAGGGAGGAACGCAGTCTGGCAAGCGCTTCAGCCAAGGCATCGCTTCAGCGACCTTGTAGGAAATGTTGAGTGGCAGGGGCAAACATACAGATGTCAAAGCATTCTTGCCTACCAGTCAGTTGCACACTGTTTTGGCGTCCTTCCTGCCAACTGTCATTGCCACATAGGTGCCTGCCAACTGTCATTGCCACACAGGGCAGGACATCTGGTACATGGCGAAAAAAGGGCGGAGACCACCAACACCGGGCAGTGACACCTTTCAGGCCGACAAAAAAAAGGTGGAGAGCTTGCCACCGTAGGCAGTGCTGCCTCAGACATGCCTGAATCAGAAGAAAAAAAAAACGAAGAAAAAAGCGTTTGTGACCTAGCTCAGCCATACGCCTCCAAACTAGATTGTGAGTGTTTGACAGCTTCAAGAACGTTCAGGCAGCGCTGTGGCAGAGAATGCGAAGCACCACCCGGGGGAGGAATTTTCCTATAAAATGAGACCCAGTTTGCTCCCCCCATCCCATCACTCCATACAGTCTCACAATATCCTCCTACTCCACCTTCTCACCCCAACACACTCCTCCAATCTTCCTCTTCTTCACTTCTCTCGTCTTCGATACCTTTCCTACTTTGTTCGACAACCAATCATGAAGATTACTCTGCTGCTCGCTGCGGGTATTGCACCCTTCCTCCTCGCTGCTTCCGCGGCCCCGGTTGCCGAAGTCTCGACTGCCGTCGCAGGAGTCTCAGAAGTCGCTGCGGTCAAGGTATGGGTTTGACTTCCTTCTTGCTCGCGGCTCGCCCCTTGCCACAGTCTTAGCTCATCATTGTTTCTTGCTTCCTCCTCTCTTCTAGACCGCTGCTGATGTTGTGGTCGCCGACGACAAACACGATGACAAGCATGACGACAAGCGCGACGACAAGCACAACGACAAGCACGACGACAAGCACGACGACAAGCACGACGACAAGCACGACGACAAGCACGATGACAAGCACGACAAGAAGCACGATGACAAGCACGACAAGAAGCACGATGACAAGCACGACAAGAAGCACGATGACAAGCACGACAAGAAGCACGATGACAAGCACGACAAGAAGCACGATGACAAGCACGACAAGAAGCACGATGACTATGACAAGAAGTACGACGACTATGACAATGACAAAAAGTACGACGACTACGACTACAAGAAGTACGACGATTATGACAAGTACTACCTGGCCCGCCGTGGAGACAAGCATGACGACCACCATGGCGACAGGCATCACGGCTGGGGCCAATACGGCTACGACAAGAAGGACTATGGCTACGGCGACTACAAGAAGTACGACGACAATGACAAGAAGTACGACGACAATGACAAGAAGTACGACGATTACGACAAAAAGTACGACGATTACGACTATGACAAAAAGTACGACGACTACGACTACAAGAAGTACGACGATTATGACAAGTACTACCTGGCCCGCCGTGGTGACAAGCACGACGACCACCATGGCGGCAATCGCGGCTACGGCGACTACAAGAAGTACGACGACTACGACAAGACGTATTACCTCGCCCGCCGCGGAGACAAGTGCGACGACAAGCACGATGATCACCACGGCCGTCATGGCCATGGCAAGAAAGATTACGGCTATGGCTACAAGAAGTATGATTCCTACGACAAGAAGGATTCCTACGATGATGACAAGAAGTACAACGACGACTACAACAAAAAAGATGATTCCTACGACAAGAAGGATTCCTACGATGATGACAAGAAGTACAACGACGACTACAACAAGAAAGATTACTACTGAAGCGTTGAGAAGGGTTTTTCCATTATCTTTTAGCATTAGGTTATAGCTATAGCAGTTTTGTGGTGCCTTTCAAAAATATCATTTCTTATCTCAATTCAAAAAAATATGGTTTCTTGACTTGAACGCGAAGCTAAGCCTCTTTTTGACGGGTTGCTGTTAGTGGCTTGGCGAACGCGTGCCCGTCCTTTCACTTTCCCCGGGAATTTGTAGTATGGAGTTCCATTTTCCTTTTGCATATAAATAAGCATTGCGTATGAGACATACCCAAAAGGACGTCGATGTTTCCACTCCGCGTGCCCTGTATGTAGTCAACAACTTCTCAAATGTTGTTCTCCATCCATTCCCAGAAGCGTGCCGAAAGTTTCTGCACAGATCCTAAAATTCAGGAAGATTCATCTTGTGCACAGAAGGAGACTAGTTTTGAGGAGGATGGTTACAAAGATATGCTCGAGACAAGTCATCGGCAAGGGGAAGTAATTGAAGTCAGCGCAACGCGAGATATAGAAGGCTGCTTTTGATGTCGCATACGAACGCGGGGAGGCTCAAGATTCAATCGTAAGGACCCGCAGCAACTCGATATGTCACATTTGTGGTTGGCGGCGTTGCATCACTAAAATGCATTAGGCTCGAGGCTGGAATGGAAATTCAGGTTTCAGGTTCCCGACAAGGAAGCATGAGCATGGTTGTATTGCCGACACAATTATAAGTAATTGAAAATATATTGCACCAGATTTTGACCTAGAGAATGGCCACATCAACCGTAAGGACCTCGTAAACCTCACTACCAAGATGTTTACAATTCGATGAGAGGAGCTTCCGGCTCCGGCGGCGGCGGTGACACATGAGGGGTGGGCGCATACTCTTTCTGCGTTGGAGGCGCATATGCGTACTGTTGTTGTTGTCCGCCAACGTTCTGGTACTGTGGTTGAGAGTCGTAGGTGTAGTTTGCTCCGCTTCTATCCTGGGATGGAAGGGCAGAGTTCGCGGATGGCGTTTGGTACTGTTCCGCCGGCGCCCCAGGTGGCACCTGATAATAACTTTCCGGGGCTTGCTCACTGTACGCTTGTTGTGAATTGTGTTCAGTGCTGTAAGGCGCCGGCTGTCCAATTTGTTGCTGGGGCGCTTCCTGATAAGGGCCCTGAGACGGCGCAACTCCATTATGTTCCAGGTACTGAGACGAAACAGAGGCATCTTGGTACGATTGCGCAGCTTGGTTGTAAGTATTCGCGTACTGAGCTTGACCAGTTTGTGGTTGCTGTGGTTGCTCGTACTGCTGAGGAGCACCATTGGCCTGCTGTGGATATTGTCCGCCATCATAGTACTGCGGCTGGGCGGGCGGCCCTGCTTGGCCTGCGGGAGCATGGGACTGAGACGGCTGACCTGCGCTCTGGTATTCAGCACCGGCTCCGTAGTAACCGCCGGCAGCGGTTGTAGCGGCATAGCCAGGGGCGTAAGACGCGCTTTGCGCTTGCGGAGGCGTTGTGTACTGTCCCGCAGTGTCGTATGACTGACCATGGCTCGGGTAGCCAGAAGGTGCGCCAACCGGTGGAGCCGCGTATGTTTTCCTATATCCGGCAACAGCGAGACGCTCCTGGAGCAAGCGGTCGTACTCCCGCACAGCTCCACTAAGTTGATCATGCAATTCGTAGAACTGGCCGTATTTGTTGACCGTTTCATGTAGACTCCGCGACAGCTTTGGCTGCATGGTAGCAATTTGACCATATAGTGTCTACAGAAAGCGTGATTCAAGTTGAGTTGGTGGTTGTTCACAATCAAAAGAGGGCTGCGATCTATACCTGAAGCTGCGAGTTGCTCAGCGCTCCCAGTCCGTGGGCAATCACATCCGCCTCGGTGCGCTCCACTAATTCTGAGAAAAGCCGAATGTTCTCTAATTCTACGGCACTCAGCTCATGCGGATTGTACGCGGGTTGGTTCACGGTTGGGCTGACATCCCGAGCAGCAGTGGCTGCAGTTGGGTACGACGAGTGAGAAACTGACGCAGAGCTTCCCGCCGGACTTCGATAATCATAGCTTGGCCTGCTGGCAGACAGATCATCAGAATAATCGGATACTTGCAGATCTTGCAGAGAGGCAGCAATTGCAGCTTTCAGATCGTCATCATCCTCTTCAACCCGAGTTTGACGCTTCGGCTCAGCTCGAGGTTTAGCTGCCGGACGTTTAGAATCAGATGATTTCGACGTTGACAAGGATAGTGCTAATGCTTTCTGTAAATCATCCTCCTCTTTCCGAGCAAGATCACTGTTTGGATAAGCGACTCCTGAATCCGTCTTGTGTCGTGGCAGAGTTGGGGTCGAAGGCGCAGATTTTGAGCTCAGTTTCGCATGGCAACCATCACAGACGCGAACATCTTGAACAATGCCAAGATGCGCCAGCGCAATTTGCTTGGACGAGCATTGTCCGCAAAAAGTCTGCCCACAATTGCGACAATGGTGTTTTCGATTGAAGGTGGTGAACTGCGTTCGGCAGCGCATGCAGACATCACTATCTGTCCATTCTGGTGCCTAAAGGACAGGGAATGAATGTGAGTGCGTGCTTAACAATGGGCAAGCAATCATCTCTTACCGTAGTGGTCTCAATCATTGCTGCCGAAGACTCAGAGCGCTCGATTGGAGGAAAAGTAACTCCTGCAACAGACCCTAAAATTATTACCGCGCGCAATGCAACCGTTGAATCAAGACCGTAACTAACCTTCTCGTTTTAGACTTTCATAAACATCCGTAACATAGCGGAGATCAGCTTTACTTTTGAACGCTAGACCCCACGATTGTATGGATGCCAAGATTTTATGTCGAACATCCGGGTTTGTACCAATCTGTCAATAGATTTTTCTGTGAGCAGAGCATCTACGCGATCGAGCAAGAAGAGAGCGACATATACAGGAGCTCGAGCAATGGAGACCAGGTTATCGATAAACTCGCGCGAAGCGACTTCTTGGACAAAATGATGACCAGAGTTTTTCACACAGGTATCTGTGAGCTATTGTATAGCAGAGCTCAGTGCAAGCACATGACGAAAAGAGCTGGCCACCAAGTACATACCTTCAATGCCAAGATCTGGACATTTGGATTCTTGTGATTAAGGCGACGCTTCAGGCTTTGAGTAGCTTGCTTTGGCGTGACTTCTTTAGCTTTCACTTTGTCAGCAATGTCCAGATTCAGGACAATGTCATCTGTTCCAACAGGAAGATTCTCGGATGTAGCTCTGTCTGTGGTGGTGCCGTGGAAGAGGACAGAGAGTCAGAACCACTGAGTTCACTTACAATGCCAGAATACTCCTGTCTGTCAAAGCTACACTCACCGACTAGTTCATCAAGGGGATTCGAGAAGAGAAAGGACATTGGCAGCTATACAGGTTTGCAGTCTGAGAGACAGGAGAGAAGCAAGGATAGGGCAGGAAGGTTTTTGGTTGACTGGTGTGTTTGTCGTGTGCTTTGAAATGGGGAATGGATGGGAAGGAATGGGTCGTTGATAGCCAAGACGGGCGGGACAGCAAGCGATGACCAACTTGAACTCAACGCGGTGTGGCGTTTGGCTCTCGGCGTCTTGTTTTGTTTGCCACAATTAACCAACATGCTCCCGTCACAGCCGATCGACTCCAGCCAGCTTCTCGACGCTGCGCTGTGGAGCTACAAAGGGGAAGGCAATGCGAACATTGTTGTGGCTTACATAGGGCCAGACCCTCTCATCGTTAGTTGGAGCGCCGTGCCCTATTACTGCTCTTTCAGCGTCCGATTATAAAACGTTTGTTTCGACCGTCTCGTTTCATAGACCGGTTGCGTCCTTCGCGTACGGAAAGCGCTCGATGAGGTTGTGCGACTTGACGAGGTGCCCGTGCCTTCCCCCTTCACCCTCCAGTACGAGATGGGTTTTCAGCAACACGTTGTCGCGCCTCTCGTTGGTCCCGAGTATGTGGGGAGAATGGTACTCGAAGAACTGGGAGCATGTCTTCACAGCAATTACTTCCAATATTCAAACCGTAGTTCGCATTTGCTAGCAATTGGTCAATGTGAATCCGACGTTTCTGCACAACTTATCCGACTCGATTGCTGACGCTCGCCCAAAAGCGCGCCGAACAAAATTGCTGGATTTTTCCCAGCCGTACGCCGCGTTAATCGCAGACTTGACTTATGTTCCCCACCTGAAGATGGCCAGTCCCACGAAGGTCGTGGCCGTCGAGATCAAGGTAATGGGGGGGACACTGATTCTCTAAACGCGCCACCACGGTACATCTATGCAGGCTACAAACCCACACATCTAACAAACGACCATGATGTATGAAGCCAAAGTGGGGATTTCTGCCCACGTCACCAGCGATTGATTCAAATAACGCCATAAAACTGCGAACGTGCCGCTATTGCATGCATCAACTGTGGAAGGCAAAGGAATGTGAGAGTCACACTGCGAGCGGATTTTGTCCTCTTGATCTCTATTCTCGAGAGGAGGATCGCATCCGCAAGGCGTTCGACTCTTTGCTGCCGAATGCACAAAATAATCTAAGACTCTTTCTTGACGGCCAGCGGCTGAACCTTACGCTGGTATGCCGCGTATACCCATCGTCAAATGGGATCACATTTGATCATGAACTCATGCGAGTTACGCAGCAGTCTACTGGCGCAGCGCTTAACAACTTCTTCCATCCCGCTGATGCGTCAGCCCATGACCCATCATCGGTATGCTGGACCAGCGGGATTTGTGTCACAACCATGTGGAGAGAAAATTTGATGGCTTCATCCTAGACCGGCCTGGCCTCCCTCTTTGAAAACCTTATCGCGATTTTGACGCGTGACAACCTGCTACAGCGGCTGAGATACCATCAGCGAAACCTCGATTCCCTCGACATTGAGGGCATCTTCCCCTTGTACGCAACCCTGCCAGACGATGTCAAGAATGCGAACCCTAGTTTGTCCGAATGGAAGGAAACTATGGACTTGTATCAACAACGGATTGAGCAAAATGGTGCGGGCTTCCTCTGTGATTTTGGGATTTGAGCTATATATTTTGTGTTCATCTTTGCTTTCCAAAGACGACATAGCGGCACAATTGTCAAAGTGCTCGCCGAAAGAGCGGCTACAGTTTATACACGAATATCTTTTGGCAGCGACCCTCAAAGACTGCTCTATCATTATTGCCATGTGGCTAGAAGATCCAAAGTGAGGGATGGCAGACTTCTGTCCGTTCGATACAATTGAACTGATCAGCAATGTCCTAGCTCAACTGAGCCCAGCGATACGCCAGCCAACGAAGGAACAGTCCGACTAGATACATCCTCTCAAGTGTTGAGATATAGGGTGGGCATCCTAGACATAGATCCAAAACGCATCACAAAGATACCGGACTACTACAAGCTGGATCAGAACATCGTAGAGTAAGTATCAAACACGGCGATCTCGGTTTATCCATGTACTCACCAGTATATGGCACAACGACAGACATTTCAAAAAAATGGGTGTAGAGAAGGATTGTGCTTAATCACTGCTGTAGGCTAAGGCTATGTATGTGAATGCCACTGACCCACAATGCCGAGAACAACCCTCCCCTGGTCGACATAAGGGAGGCTCAACTAGGGGTACTTGAGAACATCACTATGGATAGCCGTTTTGAGAGGCCTTTGTATTCTTCAATATAGATTATGCGGTGTTGAGTACAGGTCTCACGACACTTTAATGTACCCGACGCAACATGTATTTCATTTCGCCCTCCCTAACCATGTGCCCCGTATACGAACTTCCGCAGGATCCCATCATCGTTGCTACACCATCGACGAGGGCCAGGTTCATTGAGTCCAATGAGTCCCAAGGCGCAAAGAGCCCAAGTTCAACGGAGGGACGGGAGACGCGCGAGTTCACCGGCGGAAACGTCACACACTGCACTGCCATGCTGCGCCACGCCCTCGCGGTGATGACTCGACTGTATAGGTGTTCTCTCCCCCCCCCCCCCCCCGCCGATGATGTACCAGTTGTACCGTATAAAAGGGGAGCGCCAAGGTTAGTCCTGCTTTTCTCTCGTTTTCCAACAACCAAAACCTTCCTAATCTCATCTGTATAGTATCTTACAATGCTCGCCACCGAAGCCGAAACAAAACAGCCCGAGCGTCTCAGGGGTGTTCTCTCCGTGACCGTCCTTCAGGCAACTGGTCTGCCCAAGGCCGACCTGATTGGCCAGAACGACAACTACTGCGTCATCACTCTCGAGGGCTCCAAGGGGCCTCACAAGGTACCCATCGACGAAAAGAAGAAGGATAGCGGACCTCAGTCAGAGACTTGCCAGCGAACCCAAGACCAGCCCGGCAGCAACCCTATCTGGAACGAAAAGTTTACCTTCCCAATTCCTGCCAGCGAGAAGGGGCCTGTTTCGCTTTCAGTCAAGATCTGGGACGATGACATCGACGATGATGACCTTGTTGCCGCCGGAATCTTTGATCTCGCTGCGGCCAGCCTCGACAAGGACTGGATGGAAGTCAAGTGGATCGACCTTATCGGAAGCAAGAACCAGCCCGCTGGCAAGATCTGCGTAGTGTGCCACTATATTCCCGAGTCGATGGTGGCTTACTTTGGCAAGAAGTACAATGCCAAGCAAGCTGAAGTCAAGAACCAGATCACCAAGGCCGTTGTCGCAAAGTTCACCGAGAGCGCTTCGGGCCAAGTCAAGGGTTACTTTGGAATCTGAGCCGCTCCCGTAGCCCAACCGCAGCCCTTTGGTCCTCCACACATTCGCCGTAGTTGCGTATTTCCAGTTGTAGTTTGTATATACCTTTCAGATGTGCGGCGCCGTAGGCTGTATCAATACACATCATCTTCCTTGTATCTTCACTGCATGCGCCCGGCACGGACGGCGGAACCTTTGTCGTATCCCGTCGACACATGGGTTGAGTTTCAACAAATTGCTCTCCGCCTCTAATTATGTCGATTTCTATGTAAACTATACAATTCAAACTTTGATTGCCTTTGTCTTTGGAAGAAAGCGTCCCCACATCCTGGCGGCCACCGCACGGAAGTATGGCCCGCGTCCAAACACTGTGCCCACCGCAATCAGAACCATGGAATACAAGGGCAAAGTGGTAGCAAGATATGCCAATCGATAAGCCCATGGACCTTCCAGGAATGTTCCTAGACGAGTTTGTGAGTTGATAGGGAGTGAGTGATACGACAAGATCCATTTGGTGATTACCTTCTATGCCAAACAACTTTGAAAGAAGAGGTTTGACGACTCGTACGGTTGTACTTCCGGTGATGGCAAAGACAATAAACACAACACTCCAGTCTTTCCACCAGCCTTGAGAGAAGCGAGGATGAACGGTTGGTGACGGTGGAACGGCCAGTATCCTTGAAGCCGCTTTCAAAGAGGCGTTCGAAGCTTGCTGTGATTTTGATGCCGAAGACATTTTGCTGGAACCGTTGACTGATTTCGATAGGTTTGACTCCGGGCAATAGGTTGGAGAGGTTGCAGAAGCTAGATCTGCAGTTGCTGGAGAGGTCTTCCCAATTGTCGAGTTGGTAGTGGTCGAGTACGTTCCGGACACCCGAGTGGCAGTAATTTGTCTGCACACGGACTGTATTCTGGTAGCTGTGGGGCGGCGAATAGATGAGCAAAGGTTGCTCGCTGTGTGAATGGACCTTGCACTCGAGGAACGGACGGGTTTGCTTCGGAGAAATGACGGAGAAAGTTGCTGTAGAAGGCCAAAACGAGACGTACAAGAAAGACGAGCAGTCACGGACATCTAGAACAGCGTCTGATACGTCGTGCAAGAAGGCTGCCTCTCTGTGGTGAGGGTGGAAAGGTGATGCCTGGAAGCGTCGATAAATGAGGTGGCAGGTCTGTGTAAGCGGTGAAATCCCCCTTTGTCTTTAAACCGCCTGAAGGTATTGCACTGCCACTTGGCCAAACGAACCCCCGGCGTGTCTGTCCGTCCGTTCCGTTGAACAATTTCGATAGCAATTGGGATTGGGAGGTTGCACCGCATGAGATACCCTGCTGCTGCCGCCTTTTTGAACTGAGGAACACTACCCAGACTTGGACACTCCGTCCACTCCCTGACCTCACCCCTTGCACCGCTGTGAAGCAGCTGCGCATCTATCCGCTTCGACAGACAACATTTAGGGATTGACAGAATTTGCGCTTTGCAACCTCATCCGGTCGCTAAAGCACGAACAACTAGCTATTGACAGCATTTCGTGAAACGAGCACAACTGCAACGGCAACTCGCAACATGAACCGTAAAGCAGCAGGACCAGGTGGAGCGGCCAACCCGGGAAACGTGGGAAGGCCTCGCGGAGGAGGCCACCGCAAAGACCAACATGGACATCGCGACCTCGACAGCCGCGAAATGTCTCATGGAGGGGGTTCTCACCAGTTCCAACAAGGGTGGGTCTGATTCTCTTAAAATTTCTATGTAGTCCGGTCCGCTCAATGAGAACGTTCTTTGTCACAGCCGCGGCAAACCAAAGTGGGGCTCCGCGACTGTGCCAGTGACACATGGTCCGCAATCTCAGGATAGTCAATCTCCCCGGGACTCTGTAAGCTCCGAGAACGGGCCAGAGCAAGCCCATGCTAGGGCAGTCTTTATCTTGAGCAACCTTATCGTAAGTACAGAGCGTTTTCGCTTACATTCGATGTCAGGAATTGAATGAGCCTATTTTACCCAGGGAAATGAGGTCTCTGTGGAGGTAGGCCATGGTACCATCTATCACGGGATATATAGTGCTTCGCCTATTGGCAAGGAACTTGGAGTCCTCTTGAAGTGCGCCACCAAGCTGGATGCAAAGGGAAGACCTGGAGCTATGGTCAAACACCTCCTCATCATGCCGAAAGATGTTCGGCGTATCAGTTGCCTCAACCCTGAGATGGCAGTGACGTCGAAGCAAGCGGGAGAGCGAGAAGGTAAGAGCTTGAGATGAGCGTCCTTGACTATGATGATTCATTGCTGAACTGCTGGAGTAGTGCTGGCGGATACGACGATCAGTGGTCACTCTGGTGCTGTACGAGAGCGAACCTTGCAGAAATGGGCACCAGACGCTTCGTCGGAACCTGCTCTCGGTCTTGAGGATGGCGGCAGAGATATTGGAAGCTGGGATCAGTTTGCGACCAATGAAGCGATGTTTGGAGTGACATCTGACTTTGACGAGCACATGTACACCACCTCTGTGAACAAATCTGACCCCAACTACAAGCGACGTGAAGCTGAAGCTATTCGTCTGGCTCGTGAAATTGAGCGGGTTTGTTTCATGTGCCAGATTAGTCTCTTTCGAGAATTGTTCCTCTAATTTCTTTTGTCACTCGTGGCGCAGGGGCCGGTCAACAATATCCATGTTGCTGAGGAGCGGAACATGGAGGTCGCCGCAAATAATCACATTGACGAAGAAGACCGTTATTCGTCAGTCATCCGTCAACCAGGGAAGTATGTTCCCCCGGGAGCTCGCAAGTCTTCTGTTTCTGCGCGGGGCGAGGCTGCCAAAGAAACAAAAAAGGCCGATATCGCTTCTGGACAAGGCAAAGAACAGAAGAAGCCTGGCGCTGCTGGTCCAAAAGAAGCTGCTAGCCAGAAGGCCCCAGCGCCCGCTCAAGAGCCCGCTCAGAATGTCGCTCCATCGAAACAGGCCACTGCGGCACCTCCCGCGGGGGATCAACGACAGTTGCCTCACAAAAAGCAGCCTGCTCTCAGCGCCGCTGCGATAATGAAGTTATCACAGAAGGTATGTTGACATTTGTGTTGAGACATCATTGGGTGGCTACTAAGTTGATTGGAATGTAGACGTCGGCCGCTAACGGAGAAGCTGGTATCTCGGAACACAAGCTTGGTGATCCAGCCGTACATGTGGCGAAGGCTTTCAAAGACTTCTCGCGTGGAGAGAAGGAAAAGCTTGGTAAAAAGCGTCACGAGATTCAGAAGCAGGAGAAGCTAAACATGGTCGAAGATTTTAAGACCTTCAGCAAAACCTTCAAGGTACATGCCGACGACACCGCGCGATCCATACTGCAAACAACTCATTACTGATCTTCACATAGCTCAAAACTCCCATGCCTGAGGACTTGCAAGAGATCCTCCACAAACCTGAGAAAGAATCTCCAAAGATCCCAGAGGCGAAGCCGGAGAAAGTCAAGACTGCCAAGGATGTAAAGGACGTCAAAGAAACGAAGGACGCGAAGGACCCCAAAGACGTCAAAGACGTGAAAGAGGCTAAAGACGTCAAAGAAGTCAAAGGAGGAGCATCTAGTGCAGCAACGGCCCCAGTTGCGCCAGCCAAAGCTGATGCCACCCCGTCACACAAAAAGTCGAAGACCGATTCTACAGCCCCTGCGAAAGAGTCTGAAGAGGCTACGAAGTCTACGGAGGGTAGTAAAGAGACGGGAGATGCGGCAGCCAAGGCGACAGATGCCGCAAAGGCTAAGCCTGCCAAAAGCACCTTCAAATTCAACGCGGCCGCCGCAGAGTTCACGCCGTCTTTCACACCCAGCAACACCGCATACGCTGCCCAAAAGTCTCCTCCCCACCCTGAGAAGGTTGGTAATGAACGACAAACACTACAATTCTGGCAGTACTGAACATATTCTGTTCGTCCAGTCACCCTACAGCGGCAACAAGCGAATTGGAGGGAAGAATCAAAACTATGCCGGAAAGCAAGCTTACGGTAAGGGATTCGCAAAAAGTAATGTGTCGCCGAAGCCTTACTATAACGGTGAGCACCGTAAATGCTGCGTATCAACATCGACAAGGCCGGCCGAAACTGTAAGCACCACTAATTATGTGCACCTCTCAACAAAATAGCGCCTCATTATGGCGGGGAGGAGATGTATCAGCAAACGATGGACCAGCAGCAGTACTACCCATACCAGATGCCACCTTACGGTTACCGAGTAAGTTTGGAATGGACAGACATGTAGCGTTCTTCTTGCCTTTTTCCTGATGATTCACGTTGTCTTAGCCTATGGTTGGTCGTCCTTTTGTGGCTGGAATGCCTGGTATGAGTATGCCCCCTGGAGCCACATTCATGATGCCGGTAAGTGAATTCATCGATTTGAGAGACAGGGTCTTCGGAGCTGATAGTTCTTTTGGTACCGCAGGGCCAATTCGCACCTGGCTTTGTCCCACATGGTCAAGTTTATCCCCCTCAGTTTGTACCACCTCCGAATGGCAACATGAGAATGTACCAAAAGGGACAAAACTTCACACCAGAAGACAATGGTAGTTGCAAACTCATCTCATACGAGTCTTTTTCAGCCCCTGACTTCCGGTTTATAGGTGCCCATTACCAGTCTCAGCCGGGTGTATCGTCGCCAATGCAAGCCGCGTTCATGCGTAGCCCTCCGCAGATGTATCAACCTGGTGCGTCCTTGAAATGCAAATATTTCAGAAACAATCCAAATGTTAATACAAAGCTTATAGGGCCAATGATGGGTGGATACCCGCCGGAAATGATGCAACATTTTCAGCAGCCTATGATGATACCTGTGCCGCATGGATGGGCTGGGGAGCAGATGCATCCAGGTTTGTGGATGGCGCCCTATGTTGCGATGAAACCTCAGGTGCTCAGATGGTTCAAATTTTCAGATAACCCGGCGGTCATTGACATCGAAGAACAGCAACCACCTAACGTTGAACCCGCGGTTGAAGAATAACCAGGAATTCTTGATCAAAGTTTTCAGTTCGTGCCAGAGTGTGAAAAGCCCTTCGCTCGGGTAACATCGGCGTAACAGCTGACGAACCTGGGTTCTGAAACCTGTCGCTTGTTGATGCTTGTCGATGCTTGTCGATGTGGACCAATAGCTCTCTCTTGTAAAAATTAAATGAATTAAAAAATGCCACTTCTTGATGAGCGATTTGTACAAGAAGTCAAGTGAATGCGCAAAGGCTCCTTTCATACGAGTTGCTATGCGAAAACAAGGTCGCAATCGACATCCTATCTACAATCTATGTCTCAAAATCTAATCCGAAAGATTTTACAGCTTACTAACGCAAGGCGTTGAGCAACAAACTAACCCCGAGGACGAGAACCAGAAATATTCACGTCGAGAAAATTGGTCCTCATGTCAGAACTTTGTGTGTGAATTTGGCGGTATTTGCAGGATATGCTGGATCACTCAAAGCCAACGAGCTTCCATGACTCTGCTGCTTGTCCGACAAACTGTTCACCGTCGGATTTTCCACCCAAGACTGCAAAGGCACTCTGAGACGATAGGTATCGGTTGGCTACATCGGCGATCTCCGGCAGCGTTACAGCAAAGAGACGTTCGCGGCGCCTGTGTTGCATAAGAAAATGTGTCAGTTCCCAGTCAGACCAGACAAGTGAATTGACGACCATATCTTACTCTTGCTGCATCTCCTCTGTAACTCCCAGTCGGAACCTAGTCATGCCCTAAAATGAATAACGGCGTCAGCATCATGCTTTCAGTTTTCCGAATGAGTTCTCCCAGTAGCATGTGGAAAAAAACAAACCTCCTGCGACGCATTCTTTGGCGCATCAATGCCTTGGAAGACAGACAACTTCGCCTCATCCAATTCCCGTTGTCCAAGCTCCTTTGCTATGCCCGACGCCCATTCGATGGATCTGTCGTAAGCGCCCATAGTGTTTGCGAGGCCGCTTGGCGGATCGCGGTACGACCACAGCGAGAGAGTGCCTTCCAGTGGAGAGTACGATGCGCCTCCACCGTACGCACCTCCCTTCTCGCGGATTTCGCGGTGCAGGAAGTGATTTGTCATTAGCGAAGATAGTAGTTGCAATGCTGGTGCGTCCGGATGCGTGTATGGAACTCCAAGGAAGGTTCTAGCAGTGAAATTGACCGAAAGCGGAAGAGCGAAGAAGGTTCGTCCAAACGAAGGAGTAAATATTTGGTCCTACATTACAAGCGGTTAGTGGCATACAGGAAAACGATGTGTGAGAAGAGACTGCCCACCTTGCTGTCCGCCTCTGCTGGACCTTGGCAGGCAAGAGTCTTCAACAGACCATCCAGATTGCGCTTGTGCGCTTCTTGTGATGACACGTCCGAGATAACGGCTGCCTTGGACGGAACTCCAGAGCTTACGAAAGAGGCAATTTCTTCCATCTTTTCCGACACTTCCTCAATCTTGTCAACCCCGTTCCGGGCCAGCTTGCCCAAGAAACCAACTTGAGTCAGTCCAGACAACGTTTCCGTCAAGCTCATCGACTGCGTTACTCCCGCTGCGGCGGCTTTCATGGCGTAGCGATGTCCATTTTGCACTACGCCTTGACTTGCGTCACTGGCTGCTGTCAGAACGACCGTTCGCAGCCGCTCCATATCTTTCCAAGAGGTTTTGGAGGCGATCTCACCCAGAAGGTGGTACATGGACGAAATGTTCTTGTCAAGGCAATTGGATGACAAAGTGAAGTTCGCGGTAGCACTGGACAAGGACGTTGGCGAGGCAGTGCTTGACACATCGGCCGATATCCCACCAGTGTGCATGCGAATAGCCTCATCCAAGACGGGCAGGGTATGGTTTTCGGTACTCAGAGATCCCAACGCCTACCAAGGAAGAGCTGAGGTTAACGTATGCTACAATCTGCAGTTTAGATTTGGAGCCCTTACACTGGCATACAGCGGCAAATATAACTTCAGATGGCTGGGGATATTGTCAATTCTCTTATCCAGAGTGACGTATGATACTCCGTTTGTTGCTGTCTTTCGCCACTGCACAGGCACGCTGCCCTGCGGAAGATCTTCGGTAGGGTATGAGAGTCCCTTTGCAGGGATGTCGGCAATAGTGAGCGTTGGCAGACACGATACGTCTAGGATTTGTCAACATGAGCAACGATGAAAGAAACAATCCTTTTAACCAGTGAAGGAAAGCCGTACCAGTCTTCATTTCTTGACTTTCTGCAAGCTTCACACCCTCCTCGTAAATCCTTTGCTTGTCACTCTCAGTCAATGACTGTACTTTCTCCGCAAGTCGGGATTTCTCGTTAGCGATCAAGTTGCTGTTGTAGCTTTCATCCGGCTCCATTACGAAAACCAGACGGCTTTTGTTGTTCAGGAAGTACTTCTCAATCATGGTTTCAAAGTACCGGGGTTTTGTCATCGCAGATCGTAGTTGCTCTATTCGCTTGGAAACTTCCAAGAACTCCAGCGGATCACCACCATGCACCCAGTTACTCATGACTTGCTGACCAACCATCATCCCGAAGTTTGCGTTTCGGTGCTTCAATGAGAGCTCAGTCTGATGCAGCACACTCTCAACCCGCTTGGGATCAAATCCTGTCTGCGCTGTCTCTTGCAAAACACGCATGATAATGTCTTCCACTTTCTTCACGTCTTCAGATCTGATGCCTTGTAAACCAAAAGATACATTGGTGATTTTAGCTTCCTGGTTGTAGCCTGTGGTCGCAGCATAATCTGATCCAATGTTGGTCTCGATAAGCGCTTTATACATGGGAGCCGCGGCGCCGTCAAGAAGCAAAGACGTGAGGATGCCAACTGCAAATGTCTCGAAAATGTCCACTTGCTGATTCGCGATGAAAGAAACCGACATTTTCGTTTGTTTTTCAGGATCCCCGAGCGAGTCTGGAGGGCAGGTTACTCGCACGGTTTTGGGTCCAGGGAGAAGCTCGGTTGCGGTCTCCGGCTTCAGCTCGATGGGGGAGAATTTGCTGATTCGCTCATCGATAGCTTTCAGATGTTCCTCAATCGGGAAGTTGCCGTAGGTGTAGAATCGAGCGTTACTTGGATGATAATGGCGTGCGTGGAAAGCGAGCAGCTGTTGATGTGTCAGGTTTGTGATTGATTCTGGATCCCCTCCGCTCACATGGCTATATGTTCCGCCAGGGTACAGGTGCTGTTGTGATCGGATGTAAAAAAGCGAGCTTAAATCCGAAAGAGCTCCCTTCATCTCATTGTACACCACTCCTTTGAATATTAAAGGGGTTTCGCGGTCGTTGTGTACTTCATGTTCCAATCTCCAACCCTCTTGTTTGAAGTCCAGTTCACGCAGCATTGGCTGAAACGTTGAATCCATGTATACGTCCATCAGATTCTTGAAATCAACAGGATTCTGGGTAGAAAATGGATACTAAAAATGCAAGAGTAGGTTTAGATGAACTTGCGACAATATTTGCTGCAGGAGCCGAATACGTTCGCATGCACCCAAAGCGTACCATGGTATAATCGCTTCCAGTCATAGCGTTCATGAAGGTGGCCATGGATCGATTGAGCATTTTGAAAAATGGGTCTCGCACGGGATAGGCTTTACTGCCGCACAGGGTAACATGCTCCAATATATGAGGCACACCAGTGGAGTCCGTGACAGGAGTGTGGAATCCAACGTTGAACACGTTGTTGGCGTCGTCTTTGAGGACATGCATGTAGTCCGCGCCCGTCTTTTGGTGCTTGAGCTGGATGGCGGTGAGGTCAAATTCAGGGACGTCCTGAACCTTGTGCACCTTGAAGCCATGTATCACATTCCCAGGCTGTAAACCCGAGGTATTAGAGAGAGTGCCGAATCTCGCTGCTCTTTGACGAGGCAGAAGCGCTCGCAGTGACGCTGTCGTCTGGCGGAAAAGCAGTTGTCCCGTCATTTCGACGGTGGAGGTATGATATTGAAAGCTGCTCAAGGCACGTAAGTAAGAGGCTCCTTCTATCGTCTCTTCTTACAGGAAATTATGTTTGCTCTGGATTGTAGGCGTGCAATCACAAAATAACAAATCTCTGAGGTCATCAAACGGATTTCGGAAATTCCCAAACGCTGCGCGCCGCATAAGCCTCACCCAAGCCACAGAAAGCACGATGATCCCCGCTCTCGACGTCGCGCGTGTTTTAAACCTTTTGGTAGCGTCGACAGTGCGAGCTCAGACGTTGGTGCAGATGGAAGACGGATACCACGCACAACAACTTCACTAAATAGCATGGCGTTGATTTCTGGAATGAGACATCTTGGGTGTGCCACTGTTTGAAATCTGAAGAGCTCTTCACTGGCTCGGATCTCTCATTCAAAAACCTTCAAGAGGACTTCATCCAGCAACAGTTTGAATGTGTATAAGCTGAATTGCAATGCTCTGACCTTCGAAACATATTACGACTGCTCGGTTGCTTTTGGACATGTGAGGGGACGCATGGCTCTCATACTGCATGCAGAAGGCCCACACACCTGCATCGCCGTCAAGCCAAAAAGAAACGTTTACCCTGCTCAGCGATAATTCGATTCCGGTCAGTTATAACCCTGTGGGAAGTGCGGAGTTCTGGTATTGCGCGTGCCTCGCGTCGTCTGGTTGACATTTGGCGCTATGACCCATATTTGAGTCTCATAGAGCTGATTCAACTGCACTTCCACATCCTTATTACGGAAGGTTGGAGCATCAAGAGAAGCTAACCGTAAATATATCTACATTATCGAATAAAAACTAATTACAAACCCCATGGAGTCTCGAACCACCATTTTCACAACTCAAATGTATCCAGAATGCTTTCCAAAACCCCCTTCTCAATGGGGACATACATGATCTCCTCTCCATCCGTACCCTTCCTTCCTTTGACAATGCAGTGATCTCTGAATTCTGTCAACTGGGTTCTGAATGTCATCTCGTTGCTCACAAAGAAGTTCTCCCTGGCCTTTTGATACCACGCTGTATACGAGAGTCCTTCCACCTCATCGTCGCCTTTGATTTGATGATCACAAAGGATTTTATACATCTTGCGAGCATTCATATTCAGTGCGCGCAGAACGTGTATCACGCCAGTTGCAAGGCGCGGGCCTTCCGTGCCGCTGTTCCCAGAAAGAAGAGATCCTTCCATTGAGGTTTCTGCAGCATATGAGGCGAAGGTGGTGATGTCGTGCCAAACCCAGTTGTAGCGAGACTGCTGCACGTTGTCCCAAAGAAGCGGTGCATTTATGTGATCCACACTGGCTACCAGGTGTATGGTCGGATGAGATGCCAGAGTGGTCAGGATCAATTGAGCTGTAGTTGACCGCAGTGCCTGTCCATCGATATTGTGTACCACAAGATAAAGGGGCTCTTTGAGCGTCGATATGATGATAGAGAGGTGATCGAGGAGGGATCCGACCGGTCCTTCATATTGCAGCACTTCGTCCGTAATTTTCTTGAGAATCGATCGTATCGTCAATGCCGGGAAGAATCCATGAATCACCAAGACCCGACCGTCGTCCAGAATCTCCGATGCAAATTGATTCAAGAGCGGTCGCTTAGATCCGTATCCATAAAAAAGCAGGTTGAAACCTTGCCGCAACTCAAAAAACCATTGATCAAACTGGTCCTGATGTAAAGATGTCAGAAGAGAAATCTGATTCTGATGCTTTGCTGCGATGTTCTTCAGGCACTCATTGAGCGATTGAGGGGAAAGGGGAGGGAGTTTGGACAGGGTATTATTCGACGTCTTTGACAAGGAATCGTGCAGGTTTGCAAAGTATCGGTGATAGGATGGACCTTCACGGCTGTATCCGTCTACTTCCTGCTCTGCATCGTCCGAGTGCCCGCTGTCTTCTTCGCCATCTTCATTCGCTGTCTTTGGGAAGAACGGAAGTGCAGCCTCGTCTTCACTTTCGTCCAATTCATCTTCATTGTCACTGCTGAGATCCTCATTTACTGAAGACAATCGCTTACTAGCCTTCCGCTTTCGAGCCAGCCTGATCGGACCAGGCGTCTCTGATCCTTGTGGAGTGCCAGCAGCGCTCCCCCGCCGTCGAGTTGGTGTTTCAACCTTTCCACTTGGTGAATCTACAATCTCCTGCGTTCGGCGGCCCGTTCTTGTCGGTGTTGCTGCTGCATCCCCTGGCGCCATCATACGAACGCGTTTCCGTGGTGTTTGAGCGTCGCCTGGGCTGGCGGTCTCCATGCCGTCCATAATCCGTCGACCTTCTTTGACGAGGTTCGTAAACCGCTTTCGCTTATTTTGGGCGAAAGTGTAAAGGTCTTTTCCGGGAGTCAGCGGACAGCTATCTTCTTCATTTTCTTTATGGTCCCCATCGCGCCGATCATTAACTTCCGTAATTACGTCCAAAGTTTCTTGATCTTCGGTCAAAATGTGTGTTTCATCCTGCACCTTTGCGCCTCGGGGCGAATAGTCGACCGTAAGCCCAGTCTGCAACCGCCGTCGTCTCGGGGTGGCGCCATTTGTCGCCATGCTGTGTGGTGTCGGACGGGATGGAATTGGAATGAGATGGAGAGACGCGAAGGGAACCGCGCTGAGTGGGAAATGAGACGACAAACAGAGCAACTTAACCTCCGTCGTTTGGAACCAGCTTGCACAACGTGGGAACAACCAATGCGAAGTGGTCTGGACGGAGCAAGTTGAGCGAGGCAAAAAACCCCGCGGAGGAAGACAAAGACAACCGCGCCGGAGGATTCTACAGTAACCCTCAAGTGGGACTTGTCACCAACACTTGCCAAAGGACATTCGTCTCAAGCCCTGTTCATGTGTCAGCAAGACCACAGAGCCGCATACCCTCTCAACTGACATTCTTATTCTATTGGAGAATTTTATTCTTTTCTTCTTGTCATCATTGGTTGAGGGGTCTACATAGTTGCATAAACAGTTTACATTCCTTCCTCACAATATGGCGCCATCTGGCACTCCCAAAATCCGAAAAGAGAAGGGTCCCGCCACTTCCGGCCTGACCGAGGAAAAGTATAAGCAACTGAAGCGACAGGTATGATCGCAAAATGCAAGCGTGCAAGAATCTTGGCTAACTCACGTTAAACCATTGATTGATAGCTGAAGGATGTGTTAGAGGTAAGCCCACCCACACAAGAAGGTTTGACATAGATTCTCACGGAAACTCTATGCTAGGCACACGATCATATAACTTCGAAGCTTCAGAAGGCTCGTTCCAAAATATCGCACTTGAAACGGGAGAAAGAGTAAGACAGTGCTCCACTTTTCAAAGCTTGTATAGTCTGCTGATAGAACGATGGTTTACAGGCTGCTCCTCGACCGTTTGGAAAGATACGAGCGAGCCAGTTCATCTGACAGTTGCTCTGACCTTTCCTCAAGCAGCGACTCCGACTCGGATCTTTCATCAACATCGTCTGGTAATGGGTCCACAGTTTGGTTTTCTCACACACTAGCACAAGTCTCATTCTTTCCGTTTGCTTTCCTTTGCAGGCATCAATGGCTCTGCCCGTGGCATGCACGATTCAAAGCGCCCAAAAACAGCACACCAATTCAATCCGCATCTAGCTCACCTCCATGATCAGCGTCAATCATCATCTTCACGGGAAACTACGCCGAATAGAGGTTCAAAAACCAAAACAGGTGCCAAAAGACTTCCGGTCACGACAAAGCTACGAAAGATCCAGCATGTTCCCCGAGATGAGAATGGGAAGCCTATTTTGCCACTTCAGCTTGGCATAGTGACAATATACGACCTTGGTACAATCGTCTGGGATCGAAAGAACTTCCACAGTGAAAGATACATATATCCGGTTGGATACAAAATGTCTCGGTATGTCCACCAGAATTGTCCTCACTACATCTCTGTTACTAAAGCAGTGTCGTCGAATGGTATTTAGATCATACGCGAGCATAGTGGACCCCGAGAGTAACACAACCTACACGTGTACTATATCGGACGGACACGACGGTCCACGCTTTCATGTCTCGCCGGATGATATACCGGAAAAGGCTGTTACAGCTGGCACCGCCACCGGAGCTTGGACATCTATAATAAAAGCTGCAAATGCATTGCGCAAACGGGAGCATAGCAACAGTGCTTCGGGACCGGATTACTTTGGATTATCTCATCCAACTGTTGCAGCGCTGATTCAGGAGCTTCCAAATGCTCACCGTTGCGAAAATTACGTTCGACACGAGGTGCGTCTGTGCTTGTTTGATGGGCGTACAAATCTTGCGCTCAATTTCTTTTGCTCGGACAGTATGAGGAGAGCCAAGGCCGCGGTGTTAAACGCGCTGCTGTCAAACCCGAGAAACCCCCTGTTCCCATTCCTTCTGCTTCGCCAATGCCAGCTACAGGGAACTCGTCTGCCCAAGCCTACTCCAACGGCCTTCATGCGTATCCTGCAACCTCAAACTTCGATGCTCGTCAGCACTTCCAGGATATCGCGAGCTCACCGAAGACTGCTGCCTCTGATATTCCGGAATGGTCGGAGACTGGTAGTGCCATGATGGATGACGACCTTGGCAGCAGAGAACCTAGCATGGTTGGAGAGATTCAGAGCGGGGATGAGGAGGATTACCCGTCGGACCGCGTAGATAGCTTTGACCATAGCGATGGTGGCGAGGAGTAGACAGATATTACACCTGCCCCGTACGTCAGTGGATTAAATGCAGAATAAGAGTGGGCCCGATAATCGTTACTTCTAATGTAAGCCACGCTACCTTGCAAGTCATACCGATCCATGTATGATATGTGCCTCATATTCTTTTCCTGGAGGGTGGGTACAGTACCGCCCGGGAAAGACGCTGACACACGTGGCGCAGTGATCAAAACCATAAATAAGTTCCCGTTTTTAACTGTCACAAACTTCCAGAATTGTTGGTCTACATGGGAATTGAGAAGGTCACCTTCCACCAATTAACATTTGGCAGACATAACGCAGAAACGCCTCATCTCGACCGTGTGGCAATTCAATCGAGGCCGTCTTTCGTATACCGCAACTCGTGGCCTCCCTTGTGTCGGTTTCTCTTTGATATACAAGAGTACAAGGGGTTCTGACTTCCACTGTTCATTTCTTGGTCCTGCTGTGCGAGAGACATTGGATCTTCTCTGCAAGGAACCTGCTCCCGTTTGAAGTCATATTTAGTCCTGTCATTGACGAAATAAGCGCAGAATGGAGGACACAAAGGTTATTCTCCGTCGGCCGTTGGGTCCTCAAAAGATGATAGTATATTGATCAAGCGCATTATAGGCTGCTTTGAGGAAGCGCATGTTGGCAGCTCCCGTTATAAAAAAGCAAAAACTTTCAGTCAAATCACCAGCTCACAGCTCGTCTGCACTCGGAAATGCGAAGGAGAAGCAGCTTCCGCCCGCTCTCGGTGTGTATCAGCACATCCTATTTTGTGATGTTGAAACTCCACTCTGCTGAGACTGCTTTTTTCGGTCCACAGCAGCAGCGGTGCGATCTTCATCCTCCGAGATGCCGACCAACACCAAAGTTTACAACATCATAAATGCGTTACGTGTATGAAGGATTATTTGCATTTAGTGCTTGCAATAAGAATGTCACTGATGGTTGTGTCTTGCAGGAAAGGGACGCCCCCGCTTCAGAGTCTGAAATCATGCGGCTAACGGCAATCAACATATCCTCGTCGAGTGAACTGAGAGAAATACTGAAAAACAACCCAAAGATAACATACCATCCCCGAGATGGAACATATCAGTACAAGGTTAGGTCGTCTCGCTGATCCTCGATGCAACCGGTAGTGCTGACACGTATCTCAATCTCTATATAGCCCAAGTATGACTTGAGGAGCAAAGAAGATCTATTGAATCTGCTTTATGAGACGCGAGATCAGGGAGGAACGGAAATGAAAGAGCTGCAAGATTCTTGGTCTGGCCTTCCCGCTGCTGTTCAGGAACTCGATAAATCTGGGGATATCACCGTGTTGACCACAAAAGATAACAAGCCCAGGATCCTTTTCTGGAATCAGAAAGAGGCGAATGTGAAGATGTCACCTGGTAAGATGACAGCACGCAACGATTATGTATCGGCTTTTACCAGAAGCTTACAAGTTCGGTGATTGTAGAGTTTCATGAATATTGGCATAAAGTACCGATACCTAAAGAGACTGAGTTGGCCAAGGAACTGGAGCGAGGTGAGAGTTCCTTCAACACCATGGCACGGAAGATGACACTGAGCATCCATTCGCTTTCTCAGCTGGATTGAAGTCTATGGAGGTGTTCAGCACGGCCAACAAAGGAGACGTGAGTTGGCAGATGGCTTCATGGATGAAGAAGCTGAGCACTAGTGAGCTAAATGTCAATTTCACAGTCAATGCTGAAGCAGAACAAGAAGAGAACGAACAAACGAATCCGCTTAACCAACACGCATCTGGAAGGTCTAGGTAAGGAATTGCACTGACGTCACGCCCACGGACATTACTCAGCTAAATTGTGTCAAATAAGACCTTATGGGTCTGCCATGAATGTGGTCTCCATCGCAGCTCTGCTGGCATAAACCCATAAATCGCATTGGCATTATCATACACGCACGGAGGCCGGGGAGACGCGAATCGCTGTTATAATCACATTCGTAGTCCATAGATACCCACACGTTTGGCAATCTTTAACGTATCGATAGCTTAATATCACTAATGTGATGTCGAAACGGCATTTGGCCGAGTCGATGAGGTGCCCAGTTGCATTGCGCGTTTCAATTAAAGCCAAATAAGGAATAATAATGATTCGCTTACGAAACACAAACATTTTTCACTTTTTTACGAGTGGCGCAGGGCACAACTGCCGAATATAAAAGAGCGGGAGCCGTTGTCCATCCCCCGCACTTTCCAACCCTCTCCGCTTGCTTCACTTTGCATTGGATCTAATTCCTCTGGTAAGTTGCACCATACCACTATACGCCGCACACACCGTCAAACAGATACTATCGCACCTGCGAATCTGATGAGATAAATAAAACAATTTAACTTTCGTTCTTCCGAACGCTCATGTGTGGAACCATTTTGTTTCTGATTCATTCCCCTCCCCTGTGTGCGTGTGTGTGTGCGGGCGTGCGTCTTTTCTCCTTATTGCTCTCTCTTTCTCTATGCGCATGCAGCTCACCCTCCACTCGGATTTTACTTTTTGAATAGTCAGTTCCCGTCCCGCAAAGGCGATTGAACTTGTTCGACGCACTATAGGCGACCGTTGCGGGTTTGCCTCAGTGCCTCCGCCAAGTTTATTCCGCCTGTTTTTCCGCCAACCACAGGCAAGAGAAGAGCGATGACTGAAATGATGAAAAAAACCTCAGACCTGTTCTGAATCAGAATGAGGACAAACAAGATATTGCCAAATAGTTTCTGATTCAGTCATCGCTCTCACCTCTGCTTTCAGCACCATGTGCACATACTACTCAAAAACGTCTTGGTGAGCACCCATGGTTCTCTATGTGGTGTCAGCTTTCAAGTTGTAGGAGATATATGGAGGGCACTGCCGCAAAGTGATGCACATACGCATGCATATGTATGCATCAATGCTTTTATTCCAAAGCAATGATGAGACTAGAGAGGCATGGCTTGCAGTGTCCATTCGGATTTTAGCGACAAGAGCACCCTCTTGTTTCGCCATAAGCCATGTTTGAATGCACACGGTTATCCTATACCTGCCGTCACTCGTCGTGAACGAACAGACCGAAATTTCAAAAAGTGAAATGATATCGAACAACGTCGTTTCAGTACCCGGCTGGCAAACTGTGGCTGACATTTTTGACAAGATTGAATGCAAGGGTGTTGCCGTCATAGCGGCCTCCGCGAATGACAAGTGGCAACGTGTCATGTCGATTTTGTTGCGCGTGCAATCTTGAAAGCCCACCATTCACAAAAAAGTCCTCAAGTCGACACTTCGAACACTTGAGTTTGACTTTACAGCTTCTACATATTTGCGTTGGGACTAGTGTCTATCGACCGCACGCATTTTCCCAGTACTCTCGGACACCCAGCAACTAGAGGACCATCGCGAACGTCTTTGAAGAACAGAGCAATATGCCGTTTCCAATAGAAGAATGGTATTACGAAGTGCCGGTAGTCACAAGAACGTACGTCACAGCCGTTGTTCTGGCAACTCTGTCTTGCGTGAGTGGTCGTTGCTTTCCTTGGGTCTACACGCTGAGGTCCCTGCATTGACTTGTTTCCTGAACAATTCAGCAATTAGACCTTGTGTCACCGTTTCACCTTTACTTCAACTGGAGTCTAATATGGAAAGCACGGCAGGTAGATGCCAAAGGCTGAGAACATGAGTGTTGCAAGTGTTCAGGCATAGTGATTAGTCGCTGTGGTCAAGACCTTAGTTCTCACCTTGCTCTCTCGTTTTTGTGGCATTTCTCGACAGTGGTGGAGACTCGTAACCAGTTTCCTATACTTTGGGGATTTCTCGTTAGATTTCCTCTTCCATATGTTCTTCCTGTGAGTGCATGTCTTGCGGAATATTGGTCTGACAGAGCCAGACTCTCAAGATTCGTCCTCCTCCCTGTAGTGTCCGGTATAGCCGGATGTTGGAAGAAGGATCTTTCCGTGGCCGCACTGCTGATTTCATTTGGTTCTTGCTGTTCGGCATGGTGTCTACGATAGTAAAGTTACCCTTGATCTGCATTCATAGTCGTCTGCTTGGCATCATATGCTAATCCCGCCCGATATTCAGCTGATATCCCCGCTTCTCCCGGCACGTCTGGCCATAACATTCCTCTCATCGCCGCTCACGTTCATGCTTGTCTATGTGTGGTCCCGGCGGAATTCCTCCATTCGCATGAACTTCCTGGGAGTCTTCAACTTCAACGCTCCATATCTTCCATGGGTGCTGTTAGGATTCACGGTTCTGCTGAATAACCAGTGGCCGATGGGGGATCTCGTTGGTCTGTTTGTTGGACATATCTACTTTTTCTTGGACGACGTGTATCCAAACATACCCGGCTCTTCGCAACGAAGAGTCCTCAGAGCCCCGGAGGCGTTTAGACGGCTGATTGGCCAATAATTACAACCGAAGCTGAAAGAACATATCCGTTTTGCTTTGCTTTGAATGCAGTCTCCTATTTTCTCTGCTCCTTTTTTGGCACATACATTTCAATCTCGATCACATATCTCTGACACTTGACTTTGGTGGCTGCTAGTGAGGAAAGGATGGATGTGTGACATCAGGCACTTTCAAGTTCCGCATTGGGCAGTTTTAGCAAATTTTCCAACGCGAATTGTCATCGCTTAAATCGCGATCATCGATATCAAGCACTTTGCAGCGAACAGCATCCAGTAGACAAAGCAATGGGCACACCTTCAATCCGAACAAATGTAGCGCCGTTGATGCGCCCGACTCATCCAGCGGCAACTAAGCTGGCATGTGTGATGGTAGGGTTGCCGGCAAGAGGAAAGACATATGTAGCACGAAAGATCGCTCGATATCTTGCATGGCTCGGCCATCACAGTCGCATCTTCAATGGTTCGAGATCAGTTGTCTAGCCTTTAATCCATATGCACAGCAACTAACGGAGATCATTACTTCCGTGTTTTTCAGTGGGGAACTATCGTCGAAGTGCAGTTGGTGCGGTTCAAACCCACGACTTCTTCGACCCAACGCATCCCGAAAACGCTGCACGGCGCAAGGAGGTGGCGGACAGAGCTTTGGCCGACATGCTCCTGTGGTTTGATAAAGCCGGTGATGCGCCTGTGACAGGCGCAGTCATGACGAAGGATAGTCCAATGACGCCCATTGGCTCTCGAGGCCGGAGCGATTCGTTGTCGTTGAGCGGAGCCGGAAAAGCCGGTCCAGGCTGGGTTGCGGTATACGATGCTACCAACTCAACAGCTGACAGGAGAGAGGGCATATATAGGAAATGCTTGGTGCATGGTGTGCAGGTCATGTTTGTGGAGAGTGTATGCGACAACAATGACATTATCCTTGCAAACATCAAGGAGGTACGTGTGGATGCCGGCGCGTGATCCGCAATTACTCGCATATTTTCAAGAACGCAATAAACTCCGTCTGAAATCTGTTACATTCTCAGGTCAAAATCTCATCTCCGGACTATGTTGGAATGGACCCCGAAAAGGCAGTTGAAGATTTCTCGCGGAGAATATCGCATTACGCCAAAAACTACGAGACGCTTACACCTGCCGAATGTAACGACGAAATCCCATTCGTGAAAGTCATAAACGTGGGCGATCAAGTGATTGTGAACAAAGTCAAGGGATACCTGCAGTCTCGCATCGTCTACTTTCTCATGAACCTCAACATTACTCCAAAGTCATTCTTCTTCACGCGGCATGGAGAATCAATGTTCAACGTGGCTGGCAAGATTGGAGGCGATGCTGATCTGAGTCCTCGAGGACAGGATTTTGCCAAGAGGCTGCCTGACTTGCTGAAGGACAATCTGGGTGAGGAGACGAAGTTGACGGTGTGGACTTCAACTCTCAAAAGGACCATGCAAACCGCGGCGTACCTCAGCTGGCCTCAGCTTCAATGGAAGCAGTTGGATGAGCTGGACTCTGGTGTATGTGATCAGCTCACATACGAAGAGATTGAAGAGAAGTTCCCGTCAGATTTTACCGAAAGAGATCAGGATAAGTGTATGTATTCTAGTCGTGAATGTGGCAAACGTCAAATGGTCCTAATTCAGCCACTTGCTACGTTTCAGTCAACTACAGGTATCATGGAGGAGAAAGCTACCGCGACCTGGTGCAGCGACTTGAACCGGTTATCATGGAACTCGAACGCCACCATGAAGCCGACCATGCAATCCTCATTGTCGGTCATCAAGCCGTGCTCCGAGCGATATACGCTTACTTTCTGAACTACTCGTTGGACGAGCTTCCCTACGTTAAAATCCCGCTCCACACGGTCGTGAAGTTGACACCGAAAGCGTACGGGTGCATGGAGGACCGATTCGCCGTGGACGTTCCTGCCGTAGATACTCACAGATGCATGCCCCACCCCGCCTTGGATGCTAAAAACAAGTAGATTGCGTCCGGATGTAGCGTCGAAATGTATACATGTGCAGATATAGATAGACGGTTCTGCTTGCTAGTTTTGCCTGTCGCTATCAAATGAAAAATTTGGTATATGTACAAGAAAAATAACGCGACAGTAACATTAATCCAAGGTGAAGGCGCCCAATGCCATCAGGATATTCGTCCGTGTGAAGCGCAAGTCGTAAATGGGTGTTCGTTTCGTTGGGTATGCGCCCAGCAGCGATTGACTTGGCCGATCCAAGGCCTTGCTGTGGTCTTTCTTCACGCCAATCTCCTTGGTCTCTGCCTTCTTCACGTCCCATATTCGGACAGAGTTGTCCGCTCCCCCAGATGCCAGTACGGTTCCGTCTTTGCTGAACTCAAGGCCGTACACCATTCCGGTGTGCCCGACCAGCTTCTTCAGCCGTTTCCCTGAGCCAATGTCCCACAGCATCACAGTGTGGTCCTCGCCCGCCGATGCCATGGTCCGCCCGTCGGGCGAGAACGCCACTGTCTGCACTGCCCCATTGTGCCCTTTGAACACGCGCACGCACTCTCCTCGTTGTATGTCCCACAGCCGGCTCGTTCGATCCGTGGAGCCCGTCAGCACGTAACTCCCATTGGGGTGGAACTTGACCGTATCGACATCAGACAAATGTCCGACAAAGATGCGCAGCGGGTATATGTGGTCGCAGCTCCAGAGGCGGGCAGTCTTGTCATGCGACGCGGTCGCGAAATACCATCCTTGGGGACTAAAATCCACGTCCCACACTGGGTAGTTGTGGCCTTTGTAGGCCACCAGATTCGTGTATGTGTCGAGACTCCACAGTCGGGCGGTCTGGTCTTCCGAACATGAGATCAGATAGCGCTGGTCTGCACTGAAACTCGTCGCGTACACTGGTCCCGCGTGTCCGACGAGTCGTCGGGCAGGACCCAAGTCACTTGAAGAAACCACGTCCTTGCTCTTGTCAGCTCTGGCTGAGCTTGCGCCTTTGGTGAGGCCAGTATCTATGTCCCATAACCGAATAAAAGAGTCGGCAAACCCTCCAGCTATCATCGACGCGTCGGGAGAAAGCCTGAGCGATTGTAAACTGCCATAGGTGTTGTGAAAGGTGTAGCAGCAAATCGAGATCGGTGACATGGGCGTCACTTGAACTCTATTTCGCGCCTCTCGGAGTTCCTCAATCGCAGCAGGTATGTCCAGCAATCGTTTTGGCGGGTACGCAATCGTCGGTGCGTCCGCCGATGGCTCCTTCTTCACCTTCTGCAATTCCTCCAACAACTCATTGACGTCACTGGGCGCCTCTTCTTTGATGGTGCGCTCCAAGTCTGTGAGAAACGGTATATCTGGAGGGAGTTCTCCCAACAGCAGCTTCTGCTTGTTGAAGCTTTCCAATTGATGTGAAGGCTGTCCTGCAAGGCCCAACTGCGCGGCCAGGTCATCGTCATCCTCCGCCGCATCCGGTAGCACATTCTCGACGAAAATGCTAATGTGCTCGTTGACAATCCGCAGTATCAGCATGAATTTGTTGTCCTGAAGGTACGACAGGAGGAGCTCGAACGAGTATCGGCTCATTTGGACATTGAATCGATTCGACCGGTAGGTTTGAGCAAGCTCATTCTCCGTGGCATGGTGAGGCTCGGTAACGGCTGAAAGCCGTTGCACATCCTGTCCGTAAAACTCAGTGTGGTCGGACTTGAAACTATCTATGAAGGATTTCGCCTGATCTCTCAGTCCGCGTCCAACGAGATCCAGGTAGGCGTGCACGAATATCGGAAACAGCACTTTTCTCAGCTCCATCTTGTACTTGTCGATCGAGTCTTCCACCCATTTCCGCAGCCGCTCATAGCTTCGTTGATATGCGTTCGGGTTGCTCGCTTCGCTCTCATTGTAGAATAGAATAAAGTCGGGGATGGAGGCTTCACCGCGCCCATTCCAAGTCGTCGGGGGTGTGACGACGGCTTCCTTCTTGAATGTCGCTTCCGACTGCCGATAACCCCGGCTTTTCAGATAGGCTGCCACCAGCCGGTCTGGATGTTCTTGAGCCATGCTCGTCGTCTGCAGAAATCTTTGAGAAAATGCACGCGGGACATGGAGTGTTTTTGGTAGTGTGAGCGACTTTCTGGTTTTCTAAAGAAGGGTAAATGAACCTGCTTGCGTCAGCGAAAAGCCCGACACCCCGCTCCCTCCGACAAAAAAGAACGTTTCGAAGAACTAGAACAGCAAAGATAGCATTTACGAAGGTTGTTAGTCTTTTCGCCATAGCACTCTTCAAATATTTGTAGAATGCCAGCAACGTGCCATCTACCCATAACGTCTTTCGCCCCCGCGGCTGCGGCCTCGACCGTCACCGCCACGACCAGCGACAAGCTTATCGTGACTGGAATAATCTCCCATTCATTCTTCTACAAGGCAAAGACTATCGTTGAGGTACACAATGATTCCTGAGACTGTCCTCATGTTCGATGGGGTATAATATACGCTCAAACCCCCTTTATCTGTCAGAAATTGGCGGCTCGTATTCCTCATCTTGCTGTTGAGGTCGTGCCCTTACCGCAAAGCGCATTCAGCATCCGCCGACATTCTCTGAAGGCCCAGTACCAAAATCTGCACGACAGCACGTTCCCGGCAACACTGGTCGAGCTACACACCAAAACCGTCACGACCACGAAAGGCATCAATAAGCTGAAGAGCGTGGCTGAAAGCACGGCCCGCACATTGATGACCGTGCCAGAGCTCGAGGCTTGGGCGGAGGAGCGCGGCGTCGTCCCGGATGATCATCCAGACGAATTCTATGAGGAGCTGGTGACGAAGGAACACACCAAATTCCTGCAAACCCTGACGGACCCTGTCATGGAAATTGAGTTTTGGCATTCTTTGTCTATCAGGAAAGGAGATCAACCACCGGAGATCAAGAAGCAACCGCTGGGCCCCAGACTGCTCGTTGAGTTGTTTGCCGAGACATGCCCGAAAACGGTCGCTCACTTCTTGAGCTGGGTCAAGGGCAGAGATGGCATGAGCTATGAGAAATCTCTGATCACGAGAATTGTCAAAGGTGGATGGATGGAATGCGGTGGTGCGTGCATGATCGTTTGATGTATGTTCGTTTCCTTCTTTAACTCGTTGAGGTTTTCTCTGGTGTAGAAATCATTGATCACGCAAATCATCCGATACAAGCCCCGATGCTAGAAGGTACCTCCACATGACGCGCATCTCCAGGACCGTTTTCAGTATGCTCACTGTATTCCTGCCCTCTCAGATGAAAACTTCATTCACCATCACGATCCATACACACTTTCCTACATCTCCTCCTCCAAAGGACCGCACACTACCACCACACCGTTCCTCATCACCCTAACGTCCATGCCCTGCTTTGACAAACGATATGTGGCTTTCGGACGGGTTTTGGAGGGTTTGGAGACACTTCAGGCAATCAACGATGTAAAAACAATGCATGAACAGCCTTTAGATGAAGTGTGGATAGAGCACATCAAAGTATGGCAGCCTGTAGCGGCAGAGTCAAAGTGATACCTTTACTGGGCGCACATGTAAGCAAATAGAATGGATATTTTCTAGTATCAGTGGAAAGATATCTTCCTTTTGAACTTTGCAAACTAGTTTATTCTCTGAAAAACGTGAGACTTCTTGCCTATTTACAGCTTGCTTCCGATGGGAGGGTTGTCCCACAAGGACAGCACGTAACCGATGTCGGGCGGTGTTCTACCATTGACCATCGCTAGCCAGGTCTTTTCAACATTCGCCGTTCCGGTGAGTCGCTGTACGTTGACCCAGTCTTCAACACGATCCATCGAGGATTTCCAAGACTTTCTCATGATGTCCAGGAGGGTTCCACGTAGCTCCTCTTGTCGTTTCTTCATCCATGGAGGAGCAAAGAAGATTTCAGTCCCTTCGGGGAACTCCCCTTTCGCTTCACCCGCGTTTGACATCCCGACACTCAGAGCTCGCTTTAGATTGCTTCCGAGGTGCGCGTGTACTTGCTTTGCCAGATCTTTGCTCCCCGATACATCTACATACAAGCTATCTACCTTCGGCAGCTGCTTAAGATTCTCATATGTAACAATGTCGTCATAGAATCCCAATGACTTTACAAAGCCAACGTTGCTGGGGCTTGTCAGCGCAATTGTGTGGATTCCACGCTGCTTGGCCAAGAAGGCATAGCAAAAGGCTGTTTTGCTGCTTGCACTGGATATGACCACGGTCTTTGCATTAAAGTAACCGTTTTCGTTGATGTAGTCGTCGAGGAAAAAGCTGGTCCAGTAGAGTGGCCGGAAGAGCATCATCTCGCCCTCGTGCTTTGCGTCATAGAATGGATCGCCTTTCTGACGGAATAGCTGGTTGTACACTTTCCGGTCCGCAGGGAGGTGCGGTCTTTCGGTGTAGAAAAAGGCTGGTGTGAAGCCGGACGAGGACACCTTGATGACTTCATACTGGGCCAATGGGAAGTAGCCGTAGATACGCTCGCCAGTTGGGATTTCTGTGTGATTGCTACGTGTTACCGTAGCCATCCCCCAGACGGGCACCTTGCCATACTTCTTCTCAGTGTCGCCAGCAACGGGAAAGAAGTCAAAGTACCTGAAAGGAAGGGACACTTGGAAGTGAGCTCATCAACTCATATCCATTGCGGACGACGGGAGCGGACATGTACCTGTAGCTTCTTCCCAGCATGGCGTATGTGACGTTATTGGCAGACAACCCGAAGGTGTCGATTCGACAAAGAATCTCATTCTTTTTGAGGTCCGGAATGGGGACCGCCTTGAAGATCACCTTGCCTATGTCACCTTGCTCCACCCACAGCTCTGTGTTTGTGCCGGTCATTTTGCGCTTGAGTGAAAAAAGAGCAGTTTGAAAGGTTGCTTTTGCTTGACTTTGGGGCAGCACTTTTATATACTCTGGTAGCCACAGCAGATTCGGGCGGGCGGCAAGCACAGGCAAAAGGCGGGGAAAAGAAAGGCCGACGACGACGTCGAGGGTAAAGCGCGTGACGCGTTCTGTCTGTTGCAGGTTGTGCGAGGATGTGAGCGTGCGGCTGATGAAACGGACTGCCAGTGACTATCATACTATCTAGTACATTCGGGCGTTGCGTAAGTACAATAGCCCTATAACGGTAGGTGTCCGTTCGCCAAATAGAAAGGCGATCGGCTGAAATGCGAAACGTGTTCACGAGAAAAACTCCAATGGCGCATCAGCAGAAATGCCCGCCCTACACAAAGGTCGAGTGATTCTCATGGAACCGGCCGATGGATTGATACTCCATTGGCTTTGTCAATTGCTCGATTCCCGTCAAAAGTTCAAGCTGATTCTGAGTCTCAATGTTTCTCCTTTCCAAGAAACGCTATGACTTTTGCAACAACGACGACGACGACGACGACGATGGCCGATGCAACCCATTTGAATCCTTTATTCAGTCACATAGATTTGTTTGGCAATCAAACCGACTAGATGCAGGTGACAGAAGTCATGTGGAAGTCATGTGGAAGTCGATGGGCTTACCATGTGACTTGAAAGGATAGGCCGTGATCACCAGACGATCCCATCCCATGCCTCTGAACACGTGATAGGGCTGAGGGCTCTGGTGGCGCAGTGCACAGCCCAAGCCACTCCCAAATGATTTTGCTGACTAAGGCACACGCAAATCACAACCGCACTATTTGCCGTTCCTCGGAACTACCTCCTCCCTTGGCACCACCTCCACCTGTCTCCACCGTTTTCCTTTGTCGTTTTGCAAGTGGGGATTACCATCTGCTGCCGACAATACCTGGGTACGATAGTACTTGCGCTGCAATACGACAGCTTAGCCTTCTTGCGACAAAAGAGCATAGTACCGTCGGTACCCCCGTCTGCGAGATCTCCCGCCAAGCTACGTTTAGCGCAAGGCAAGGCGTCCCACAATAATGTGTACCACTACCGGAACCAAGGCGGCAGCCGTCACGGCCGAACCCACTGCTGTCCGCTCTCGACCGGGCAAAGCAACAGCTGGATCGACTGTTGGGCCAGACCCGCGCCATCCGCTGTACTTGGGTGACTGGGAGCGCTCCATTCCCCATGTCCACAACGACATTGCCATGGACAATTTGGACGAGCCGCACATTAAGCGCAAGCACGCGATCCTGGAGAAACACCCTCAAATCACTCAGCTGTATGGCTACGAACCTCTGACCAAATATGTCACCGTGCTTGCTGCTTCGCTGCAGCTAGGTCTGGCGTACTACTTTGGAAAGATCAACACCGACTCGACTTGGGTGTTTCTCCTCACCATATACGTGGTCGGTGCCTCGCTGACCCAAGTATTTGGCGTCATCATCCATGAGGCCACGCATAATCTGTGTGGTGAGACTCTGGCCATGAACCGAGCTGTTGGCTTTCTGGCAAACGTTGGTATCCCAGTCCCCATCTTCTCTTCGTAAGTGTTCAGTTACAAGTTTCTGATGGCCTGTTCCCGTGGGAGATCGCTAATAGGATGCTGTTCTTGAAGATTCCGGAGATATCACCTAGAGCACCACGCATATCAGGGCGTGCTTGGGAAAGACCCTGATCTCCCTCTCGACTGGGAAGTCAAGCTGATCAAAAGTAACCCGCTTGCAAAATTCACATTCCTCTTCTTCTACCCGATGATGTACGTGGTGCGAGGTGCGGCCCAACAGAAGAAGCCCTCCACCTGGGAAATCTACAACATCCTCTGGTCCGTCGCAACGGACATCCTGGTCGTCAAATTCTGCGGATGGAGGGGATTCCTCTATCTGTTCCTGTCGCTGTGGCTCGGATACGGAGTTCACCCTGCGGCCGCCCACTTTATCCAGGAGCACTTCACGTTCGATGATGGCCAGGAAACTTACTCGTACTACGGGTCCCTCAACTACCTGTTCATGAACATTGGATACCACAATGAGCACCATGATTTCACCAAGGTATGGTGTTGTTCGCCTCCAAACAGAAGCTCTTTTACGTCACGGCGCACTAATGCCATGCCCAGGTTCCATGGAGCGGTCTCCGCAAAGTCCGAGCAATTGCTCCTGAATTCTACAACACCCTCCAATACCACACTTCATGGGTGATGGTACACTGGAGATTCATTTTTCAAAAGGATGTTGGCCCGCAGTCTCGCGTTGGACGGGATTACGAGGATCACAAGAAGGGGCGGAAGATGGTTGTGGAAATGAAGAACACTGCACCTGCTGTAGAGAGAGATTGAACGTTTTTTTGCCTTAGATATCTGATTAATATTATGGATGGCGGCTGTGGCCGCGTGTGTACCTACATTGCAAGCTGTTGAACGTAATTTCACATGAGAAGTACGCACCAATAAACCAAGGATGGATCAGTCGTCTGGCGTGTGACGTATTCTAATATGTATGCCATTCTATATGCGCTCGCGAGGAATAGGTGATGATTTTACAAAGCATTCTCTTTCTGTGCCCGTCGCAAATAAGCACTGCTGACTACGTTCCAAGACTCTTGATACCGGTCCGAGCATCTTTGAAGACACGTCTACCGACATTGCAATGCGTTAGTGTCCTATGCGAGGAGTTCCAAACAGGAAAATGCCCAACCTGCTCAGAGCTGTCGAGCTTTGTTCCTGGCTTTACTATGCACTTGGAATAGCACTTTTTGTTTATTTGCTATTGCCACAAAACGGTGATGAGCACAGTGCTCCCGCTTGTTTGTCGCTGCTCATGATACATACTGTCAGCAGTTCTTGAAAGTTTTGCATTGCCACCTCCTTCCGGATCTGCTCCATCAACGCCTGTGCTTTGTCAGAGGCCATTTTTCGTCAACCGTGCTCAGAAATTATGTGTATGTGCCAGTCTCAGACAGTTTCGGCCCCATCGTCGGCCTCAAGCGTCACAGCAAAGCCACACACACTCGCTCAACGGTGACCAAGCGCCCCGTCCCTCGGCGCGACGCAACTCTGGCAATCGTTGTTTCCACTGTCGCAATCGATAAGACTCTTGGCGCACAATTATTCCGCGAACAAACACAGACACTGGGTGCCCTAGCATACGGAGATATCCACAATCTAAAATTGATTCAAACGGACCACCCAACTACATGTAAGTGGCCGTTGCGTGTCTCGGCGCGAGCGAGGGCCATGACACTGCAGTGTTGTCGTCCCGCGAAGGAGAACAACGTCTCAGCGGGGACTTTTGATCCTTACGCTGATGTAAACCCCTTCGCCCTAGTTTTTCCTCGAATCCATACTCTTCAGCTACCACAATGCCCGTAAGTCTAAACCCATCTGGGCGTGATGTCGAAGATGATGTATGAGCCTATCAGCGGGATAACCATCCTCCTTTCCCTTGTGTCTTATGTAGGCATATCATTCAGCTTTCAACGAGGGCAACCAGTACCGCAATATTGGAAACATTGCCCTTCTCCCAATCAAGACCAAGATTCGAGGACCCGCTCCACCAGCAAGTACGTCTATCCCTGCAAACCCCATTGGCGACGTTGCTGTTCTTATCAACAATCTCATTTTGAATGTAACGCGTAGCCGACCCAGAAATGGACGACATTGTCGACGAGGCTATCGGACTCTTCCGGGCAAACTGCTTTTTCCGCAACTTTGAAATCAAAGGACCTGCCGACCGAGCTTTGATCTACCTGTTGCTATTCATTCAAGAATGTCTCGGCAAACTAGGCAAAAACCCAAGTGCCGCAGAGGGACAGCGGACGCTGATGACCCATGCCCTGCAGAACTTTGCGATACCAGGGGAGGCACAATTCCCTTTGAATGCCATGTATGAGAAGCCTGCCAGCAAGAACGACCAAGGTTGGTTGACAAAAGTTGCATGAGGTTTGGTTGATCCGACGCTCACAACCGCTTTTGAATTGCATAGACCTGCTTCGCCAGTACCTCAGCCAGCTGCGACAGGAGACCGCCGCTCGTTTAGCACCAAAAGTGTACGACGGCGACCGTCCCAGCAAGTGGTGGATGTGCTTCTCCAAAAGAAAGTTCATGAACTTGCCAAATGTTGGCACACAAGCGTAGAGGGCTCATACAGCGGAAAACACCATTGTATATCCGTACTTCACGAGCAGAATGAGATAAGACTCGCAAACATGTACAGTATTGTTCAAAACGAAAATGTGTGTCTACATCGCATACGCGCGCTATGAGTTGGGCAGCAGTCCGGCGGCTGCACATTGTTGGTATAGTGCCAGAGCCGAGAGAGCTTTCATGTCTCTCGTGGCTCGCCAGAGATCCTTCAGCTTAACCAGCATCACTTCGATGCGCTCGCCGTCCCCCCGCAAACCAGCTTGCTTCCCCTCCAGCCGCTTGATGTCCTCAAGCGGCAATGTTTTTCTACATAGAAACAGCCTAATGAACTCATCTGAGCCACCGGGACTCGAGTACACTCCGCTGCTGCGCAGATCGCTTTTGGGGTTGCTGCCAAACGCCAACTCGGTGAGATCGGTCAATTCGTCTTCACTGATTTCGATCCCGCATTCTTCCTGCAGCTCCCGCGCTGCTGTTCCAGCAAACTTGTTGTCCCCGTCCAGCATGCCCGCCGGCAATTCCGTAAACTCCAGCACAGCAATCGGTATCCTCGGCTGCACGACCAACACCACGCGTTCTTCCTCCTCTGCTTTCCCGTCGTCCTTGGGCTTGACCAGCACCAACAATGCAACGGAGCCCCCACGCGAAAACACCACGCCCGGTATTCTCCCGCCGGCCTCGTCGCTCCAGTTGACATCGGCGCGGAACTTTACGAACCCGACTTTCCCACTCCCGAATTCATCCACGTCCGTGACCTCGATACCGCGAATCGCCACCCGCGAGGCGACCGGCGACTCGGTCATTTCTTTGCCCAGCGCAGCGACCCAGTCCTTGAATGGGCCGAATTGTTCCACCAGGTCGAGATCGACTTTAGACCCCGGCTTGGCTGTGAGCGGCACGGTCGCATTCCCGAGACGAACTGCTCGAGTTGAAGACATGCGAGTAATGTTATGTAGGTATCGATGGGAGAGCTTGGGGAGGCTCCTTCTGGCAAACTGCATTCAAAGGGGAGGTACAAAAATAAGAGCGATTCTTGGCAGAACTTTGGGGAAGTTGGCGAGCGTATATATGTTCAAAATGAGGCTTGCGCGACTTCGCGTGTGCTCATGACAAACCTCCGTGACTTTTTGCAACTTGCTTGTTCACACCCATTGCAATATCAACAGGAAAAAATATGCCGGGAGGAGCTCCACCAGACGAACTTAAGTTCGTGACGCCGTACCTGCAAAGGTCGCAAGAGCTGCAAGGCAAAGAGCCTATTGTCGCATACTATTGTGAGTGAGCAAGCAATCTCACTGTCAGCGATGGCTGTCGTTGTCACTTTCACATCTCTCTTTATTGAAACTTGTTCCTCTCACCGTATAGGCAAGTACTATGCCGTGAAATTGGCTGTGGAGAAGGGAATGCAATCGAAAGAGGGCAAGGCCTACCTTTTTAGCATTATGGACGAGATCGAGCTAGTAAGTGAGATGGCCAGTGCATTAGAGAAATTCATTACAAGTCCTGGATGCACTGACCACTCCTGGTGCGATTTGCGCACGTGCCACAGGACAAGAAGAACCTTGCAGGGAACGAAGTCATCTCGAACGATGTGGTTGGGTATGCGCATATTGAGAACTTTGCGCTGAGGATTTTTCACAATGCCGACTCGGAGGATCGCCAGGGACGAGCTTCCAAGTATGTCGCGGGACAGAGCAGACTGAGCTTGAGCTGGATGCTCTCGATCTGTGCGGAGTTCTGATGCGTCCGGCATTTCCCCTCTTCTACTTTTGGTTGCATAGGAAGACCGCCAAAACGTTCCTGGCAGCGTCCATGTTTCTGGAGCTCCTGAAAGTATTTGGCGAAATAGACACCGAGGTAAGCAAATGGCTTTGTGAAGGGAACACATAGAGGGCATTACATTTACCTGGCCAATCAGGTGAAGGACAAGGTGCGGTATTCCAAATTCAAAGCAGCCGACATCATCAAAGCGATCCGAGAAGGACGTACACCGACTCCCGGCATCCCCGGTGAAGAGCGGGACGACGCTGTGGATGGTGGCCAACCAACGGCTGCGGACGAACCCCACCCGGACTTTGGCTCGCCATACGATCCGTCGTTTGACCCGGCCGCTATACCCCCGCGGACACCAACAAACTTTGAGCCCAACTCGTACCCACCACCGGGCGGAACGCCATACTCTGCAACGCCCCCTTCCACCCATAGCTACCCAACCTCTGCTCCCAAACCGGTTGCTGCGTCATCGCGGACTTCAGCCCCGGATGCAGCACCACCCATCTCTCCAACGGCAGCGAACAAGTTTGGTGCCGCGTATGACTCGAGTTTCAAGGCCATCCAAGCTGCTCAGAAGCATTCACGCTTTGCGATCAGCGCGTTGCAGTACGATGATGTGAAGACAGCGATTGAGAATCTTGAGCAGGCGCTTGCAATCCTGCGGCCCATCAGCAAGTAAAGCATCAGTGACCTGCGTGTCAACACACTGTCCTTCTCTTATGAAGTTAAATAACTATATACTTTGAACCACATCAAATGGCAATCAAACTTCCTGTCTGCCGTCAATTCGAACTTGAAGACTCTTTTGTGCAACCTCATCATTGTATTCTCATCACCACATAAAAACATGTACAAAGTAAGTCCACGTTCTCTCGCTTACTTCAAGGGGATGAAACTAGAAGGAGAAAGAAAAGTAAGAGATCTGCCGAGTTACATTTGTATCAAATGCGAACAATCTGCCTTACCGGGAGCTGTGGGTGGCACCAATACCCGGGCGACCGTGCTTGACGGGCTTGTAGGAGATGGAGAACTCAGCAAGGTAGTGACCGATCATCTCGGGCTTGATTTCAACCTGGTTGAAAACCTTGCCGTTGTAGACACCGACAATGGAACCGATCATCTCGGGAACGATAATCATGTCACGCAGGTGGGTCTTGACAACCTCGGGCTTTTCGCCGGCGGGGGCCTCCTTCTTGGCCTTACGGAGCTTCTTGATGAGACCCATAGGCTTACGCTTGAGACCACGCTGGAATCGACGACGGGCACGAGCGTGGACAATGTCCATAAGCTGAGCAGCACACACACAAACAAGACTCGTCCGTTAGATACCCAATTCTGTGTGCTGTAAGTCCATGTGCTGCGCAAGAGATAAATAATTACCTGCTCGCTGCTCAGGTCGAGAAGCTGCTCGAGGTCAACACCACGGAAGGTGAACTTGCGGAAAGTTCGCTTCTTCTTAAGGTCGTGCGCAGACTCTTGGTCGAATTCGTCAGCCTGCAAACATGCGGAAAAAACACGCAGCCGGTCAGTCCTCCATTTCCATGTCCAGGGATTGTACGTTCCGCTTCTCCAGCCAATAGTGTGTAATAGCAGCAGCCGAGTGCGATCGTGTGTCACAACTCCAATTCCAATATCCTCGAAACCGTTTCGTCAGTCTCCCCCACGTTTGTTGTTTCGAGTGAGATATCGTTCGTATGTGCTGTCGTAAAATTTGTTGCCGCATTCTGGTCAACGCAATCAACTGGCTTATCCGCTTGTCGAGTCTGAGTTCGCATTTCGATCGCTGGATTGTCATTTGACATCGAAACCTCCCACCCGGAAGTCATTCATTCATCCATCCATCCATTCGTTCCCATCCATCCATCCATCGGAGCATAGGTCTGCTAGCATTCCCGCTCCCCTCCATCCATTCGTCGGTCGTTGGTGTACTCCTGCGTCGTCGCTGCTTACCATTTTTACGATGATCTCTCGAGAAAGGGGGCGAAACGAGCCGTTGTTCGCTTCACTCGCAATAGTACGGGCGGGGAGCGAGCGCGAGGTCAATATCACGTGAGTTCTGAGAGCATGTGCACGTGATGTGTGAGCTAGATCTAGGGTGACGTTGGAGAAAGAATTTTGGCAGACGGTAGAATATTGGTAAACCACGAATCTTAAAGATCTATCCCACACTGGCAACTACGCCTTCATAGCCGGATTAATGGCGCTTTAGTATGGATTGATGTATCCATCATTCTTTGGCATGGGCCGGGACCGGGCGAGACTCCGAGTATAGCTCCAAGACGCTCTCCGGATCGGATATTTCAGAGCTACGTCCGCTATATGTAGTTATTACATCGCCCGTACTCGAGGGTGAAGTCTCGCACACTTTGGACAATGTAGTACGGTCCTCGTCCTCGCCTTTTGCTCAATTGCGAACCTTCCGTCCGGCTTGGCCAGTCGGCAGTGGCGCATCTGAGGCGCAGCCACACGCGTCGTGGGACCAGACCGTTCACTTCCTGCCTACCATTCAATCCATTTCTTCTCTCTCCCTCTCTCTCCGACACCACAAGGGCATGGGTGATACAGACTGGACGCGCAATGATGATCTACGCGCTACTTATTTGCCATGATGAAAGCCGGATCTACGGATGCTGCGTTCGCTCGCTTGACATCAATGGAAACCCACCCCAACTTTGCAGCGACCGGTTCCCACACCAGTGCGAGCAGCACCTGACTTCGGGAAAAATGAGGTACTCTCATCCCAATTTTCTAACGCCATTCATTCCAGCAAGAAGCACACTTGCGCCTTCTGCAGGAGTCAATAACATATTGCTGATGGAAGCACCTCATCGCCAGCGGTAATCAGTTTTGCGATAGCTTGCTCAGAGAACTGTAGAAAAACAGTGGTAGCTGTTACGATGCTGACGTCGTGCACGCCAAGATTCGACAGGTAGGAAATCTGGCTGCGTCACTGATCAAATCGCAGGCCCGAAGTACTGTACGGTACGTGTACCCACCAACTGCTGTACACTGATCACATACATGATGCTATTTTGCCCTTTTCGCTCTCTCCAGATATGTACCTCCATAGCTCTTGAAAAGCTCTCATTTCTCCTGAATATGGATAGCTTGCATACATATATCCAAGTGCGACGACATTTCCGAGCAATGTCATCATGATCTTTCATGGCTAGCGTTCCTTCTTTAATGCAATGATACTGCCAGACAATACATTGCCTCTCACAGAAGATGATGGATGAAGAACAGCAAGCGGCTGCGTAACATGTGACGGTATCGCACGTTGTCAAACGGTCTGACGGCGCATTTGCCACCGTCTCTGGGGGCACTGTCAGGAATCAAGAGGTGACCATTCGCGCTTGCTAGCGCTTTCGTACGGGCTGAGAATAGGTGATCATCATGCGTGAATGCGTTGGTCACCAGTCACCAATGCCCTGTCTTGGACTGCAGGTCCTTTGAGACTAACGAGTTTGCACTTCGGACCGCCCTCACTGTTGTCAGCGCTTACATTTGCGCCATAGCCTAGGGTCTATACAATAATTACAAGATGTTAGACATCTGTCTGGGTATCATGTACATCTGATCCGCATGGTAACACTCATTAATTATGTAAAAACCTAAGCATCTGTTTGTGGTGTTAAATAATGGTTGGGATAAAGTTTTAGCCATCTCATATTGACACATCGGTCCCATGGCCCAATGGTTAAGGCGCGCGCCTACGAAGCGCGAGACTCCAGGTTCGATCCCTGGTGGGATCGCTTTTGCAACCTTTTATTCCCATCAGGCTCGGATATCAACGAACCAAAACTGAATTGAGAGACTTTACCGTGGGATACTGTTGGCAATAGAACACTCTTTGCTCGTTGCTACCTGTTCCTGAACGCTCGGCCGTCTAGCATTTTACCCTCCAGCGCACCTACTTGCAACTGGCGGGTTGGAGCGTCTACAAGGCAAGGCTGTAGCGAGAGGATAGGAGTTCCGCTCAAAGTGAAAGAAATGACTGATACATGGGACCTTGGCAAACCAGCCAGATCGACCATGTCATACGGGTATTTGCAGTACGCCGATCAAACAGCGGCTTGGCCTCCCTCCGAAGCTCCGAGAGCGGCAACTGATGACCAACGGATGACACGTGGATGCCAACGGTACGCGTCATGAGTACGCTTGGGTAGTATAAAGACTGCAGCCAAGCGGAACCCCCATTGCCATTCCGAGAGCGTTCAGAGCTATACTTTGAGCAAACATGGCACCAACTTCACCCACCTGCAGACGTCGAAAGCTTTCGTTGCCCACCACCTCGCGCCACAGGCCAGTGAATGGGCCTCCTCAAGGCGTCTACGTCGGCATTCAACTGCAACCGCTGCACAGGGTCCCAGCGTTTTCAGTTTATGTCCATGACGGATTCTGTATGATCCATGTGCCTGCTTTTCCACGACAAAGAGAAGCATGGATAACTTACTAATGATGTGGATGTGTATAGATGAGGTGGACTACACCACGCAGCTTTTAGACTTGGAAGCCACCAGCAAGTTTGCTGAGGTGTCGCCAAACGATGAGATGTCGTCAAATGGTCGTGAATCAGCTGTTCTTAATGGTTCTGTCACTCTTTCAAAACGAAATGGAGCAATTGTCTCTACTCCAAAGTCGGCACCCAGCGATTTTATTGATTCCGCTGTATTGAGAGCCATGGAATCCGCTATCATCAGCTGGCTAAAACGCTACGCAAAAACCCATCATTACAAAATCCATGCGGCAGGAATTGGCGTCCACGATGGTCAGTCTATCACCGAGGAAGACGGCGAAACAATGCTCAGTTGGGATCACATCAATTCGGGACGGCTGCGTTTACATGCTCAATTGTGGTTTGAGCTTGACATCTTGCCTGTGATTGTGCACACTCGTGGCGCAAGCTTGGGTGAGTTGCATAACCTGGTCTGCGAAAAAAGTTGGAAGGAAGCATTGCTAACGCAATATTTGATAACAAGATGAAAGGGCTTGCTCCGCCGCTCGCAAAGCGCAACTTGTCTTGATTCAATCCATTGCGGGAAATTTGCCCAGAATCAGCTGTGGATTCCGACACGAAGTCGAGATAGATGGCAACGGACACTTGCACTTTGCTGACTTGATCGATTTTGAGAAGACGGTCCAGCCCGAGACCTGGAAGGTTTTCAAAGATCTGGTGGACAAGACCGCGAAGAAGCAGCTGAAAATTGCCTTCTTCAACTCTACAACGCAGGGTGGCGGAGGTGAGCATCTCGTGTGGTACCCCATCATCCGTATGAATTGTCAGAAACTCACCATGCCAAATAATGCAGTTGCACTCATGCGTCACGCATTGTTGAGACTTTTGCGATTGACGGATGTTGACATCAGGTGGTTCGTCATGAAACCCAAACCCGAGATATTCGACATCACGAAACGCAAGTTCCACAACGTCTTGCAAGGCGTGGCAGACAAGGCCACCCATCTTACCGATGAGGATAAAGCTATGTTTGAAGGCGTGCGTCGAATAAAGTCTTTCTTGTCGCGAGAGTGGTCTCGACTTACGGCATTCTATATTACATCATTAGTGGGCTGAAGACAACGTACAACGATATTGGGCAGAAGGTCCAGTTCTGGAGTCAGATGTCATCATCATCGATGATCCTCAGCGTAAGCCCGATTCTTAATTCAACCAACATGCAGTTTTTCTTGATGCTAATTGTTGTAAAGCTTGTGGTATCATTCCCTACGTCAAACGCCTGAATCCTAACTGCAAGATCATCTATCGGAGTCACATCGAGGGTATGTAGATCTAATCAACGTTTCCCATCGAGTTTTCACTAACCTTGGTTATCTGCAGTTACTGCGCATCTCGCTGACGATCCGAAGACTGAGCAGCACCATGTGTGGCAATATTTATGGAATTTTATTAAGCATGCAGATCTGTTCATCTCTCACCCGGTCAGCAAAGGGACTGATTGCCATTTTGGTCAACGCCGAACCAGAACTCATTTGGAGTTTCAATCTTTCAGGTGGCCAACTTTGTGCCGTCCAATGTGCCCAGGGACAAATTGTTGCTCCAACCAGCCGCAACCGATCTTTTAGACGGACTCAACAAACCTTTGGGAGCGAATGCCATCAGTTACTACCAGACTGTCTTCAACCGTATCAGCATTGACACGACGGGTCGAACCGCACACTTTGGTGACCGCCCATACATAATCCAAATCGCGAGGTTTGACCCCAGCAAAGGTTAGGAATGGTTGGGATTTGAACACGGTCTGAGCATTGCATGTGGGAGGGCCATGCCTGACACTCCAACTGAACAGGTATATTCGATGTACTGGAGGCATACAGGCTACTTCGCGAACGGCTCGCAGCTGCCAATGTACCGCTGGAAAAGACACCCCAGCTTATCATCAGCGGCCACGGTTCCATTGATGTAAGAGAAAGTCGGCTAGATACGCAATGGACGTGTGTACTGATTGTGATGACACAGGATCCGGACGGCAATATAATTTTCGAGCAAGTTCTGGTCAGGTTGGAGGAGAACCACTTTGATTCGATTTTAGACGATATCATCGTTGCAAGGTATGCGTTGTTCAAGACAGTTTGATCCCTCGCCCTTCTCTTACACCTTACACCTTCTCTTACGTCAGGCTCCCACCTTCGGACCAACTGTTGAATGCCCTCATGCGCGGTGCTCTGGTCGCGCTGCAGTTGTCGACTCGAGAAGGTATAACATTTGATGCATCTCTGCATAGTACTGATCATACTGACCATACTGACCGACAATTCTTGTTTTCCCGCGTTCAGGATTCGAAGTCAAAGTAACAGAGGCTTTACAGAAAGGTATGGCGATGCTCTGCAAATGCATTTTCTTGCAACTCAACACAAAACCCAGAGCTGCAAATGCTGATATGTATGCCCTGTTGTTTCGTAGGGGTTCCCGTGATCGCGTATGCAGCAGGTGGCATTCCCCATCAAATTCAGCACGGTCGGACTGGGTACCTTGTGAAAATTGGCGATATTGCCAAAGTCGTTCACTATCTCGAACGCCTTGTCACGAACGAGTCTCTGCGCGCTACCATGTCGAAGACCGCGCAAGACCGCGTCGGAGAGGAATATTTCACGGTGAGTTCCATCCTGGGCCACTGATCTGTGACTGAGAGGTCTGATTCTCATCGTCGTTTCTGGGTTCGATGATCAGGTGTTTTCGGCCATCAATTGGCTGTATCTCGCCAACTTTGTATCCTCTGAGCGTCAGATGGAGAAGGCAGACAACGCGGTCAATGCTTCCCGTGTTACGTATACTGCTGTCGGAGACGACTTGATACTCAAAAAGCCAGATGCAGCTCCGAACGGAAATGCAAAAACGGACGCGCTACCAACCGACTTTCGAATCCGAGCGGGAGAACCGGACGCACCGGATGAAACAAGCGATGGAGAGGAGAAGCAGTTGGTGGAAGCGTTTGATGAGCAGCGTGCCGCCCTGAGCGGAAATGCGACGTGGGTGAAGCACTTGTGGCAGAAAGAATACGGTCTCGAGTCCTCCGCGGCACCCTGGGCTCCGAAAGAGAAGGTCACCGATGCAACGCCCGCATCAGTTACAGGAGAGGACCCGATCGTCATTTGGAGAAAATGATTGGAAATATGGGATGGGGCACAATGGATGGCAGATGATTGACCAAGTATGTAGTTTGTGGCTCACATAGTAGACGGGAAGGAATGACGTATAGAGCAAGGCAGAGCGGCCCAACCCTCTACCTCCGAGCGGACATGAATGTGATATCGATATATACAAAGCGAGGTAGAAATAAGGATTTTGAAATGGAATGTGAATTGATGTAAGGAATATGATACACTTTTGAATACTGTACGGGTACTGTCAATGAGACACAAGATGCAAATGACGTGATTTAATCTGCCAAGAGAAAGTCTTCGTAGGGCGCAGCGGGCATGCGCATGGCGTTGTAGTAGGTCTGCCAAATGGACTGGTCGGATTCGCCGACCATGACGACCATCTTGGGTGGCTGCCTCGGTTTCTTGTTGTTGGTCGGGTTCATTCCGAATCTGCGAGACACAGTCGTGTGAGAGAGACGAGCGACGGGCAATGAAAGGAAACGGAACACTCAAGACGCGCGTGGCGCCACATCATATTCATAATGACTGTGGCAGCATACCTTTTGAGCAAAAGCTTTGTGTTGATGGCATTGAGGTCAACATTTTCGCCGTCAGCGGCAGCGATGCAGCGGGGGATGTAGTTGAGAATGTCGCCCTCGTCTATTTTGGTCTGCACTTGCACCGTGAACATTGTGCCAGCTGCATTAAAAATGCGGATGGGAACAGCGGGATGTGAGCGATGTGACGCGTGTTTTTGGACTTTCTGCAACCCGATGGGGTGGAGTATGGAAGCCCAGTGTCTGCAACCAGTCAACCATGACATGTCACATACCACAGACGTACTCGAACGAGTCGCCCTCGGCCAGAGTAAACGAGTCGATTTTGATCATTTTGCCCTTCTTTGGCACTGTCTCGCCCTGACTGACCTGATATGTCTGCGAACAAGGAAGAACAAGCAGAAGCAAAAAGTTGGGTCAAAAGTCTGCACCGTCAGAGAAACGCTTTCACAGCAGAGGTTCTTTACCATTTTTTCGATAGTTGCTTCCATTGCTTTCGCGTTGAGCGCAATCTGAATGACTCTGTGCAGATTCCAGAAGGAGAACGAGTGCGGGATGACGATCGTGCACGACGTGGTGGGGCTCGTCACGGTGAGTTGCAGGATCGGGCCTTTGACTTTTGGCATGATTGAAATAGCTTTGGGAGAGAGAATGCGTTTCCTGGTTAGACGGCGTGGCTTCTCGCGCACTGGGGCTTATCGGTGAGCTCCGCTTCGGACGAACAGCAAGCCACGCGGACATGAAATCGGACATGTCCCCACTGGGCAAAAAGTCACATGACCGCCCACGTGCAACGCTTTCTGCGTCTAAACCTGGGATCCATCAAACGTACTGTACTTGCTTCCGGTGGTATGGGTCGCTTGGTTTTGGGTATGTTTTGTGTTCACTTGAAATGAGGCGATTGATGGGATCACTCCGCTGATCTGTGAGTTTGTGTCACCATCGTCACGGGTATCAACTTGGAATCGTCATCATGGCCCATCCCAAGGAATGTAATCGTGGATGGCAAGGAGGAGGTGTATCTGTTTAAATTACAGTAAAGCCAACACCGCGGACTCGGAAGGGAATGACGCACTGGCAGATGCGCCAATCTAGTAATATTAAAAAGTGATGACGAAAAGCGCCGCAGCCAAGCCTTCGTAAATGATCCCTTCAAAGTGAGCTAAAACGCGGGCCACTCATTCAAGCGGCCAGGATTACCCCTTTTCAAGCTCTTTGCGGCTCAGAGAGGAGGTCGTAAAAATTGGGTATCACTCTGCACGCCCAGCTCGCAATCAATTGGTAGTAGGAGTTGGGCAGGAACTTTGAGGATGACGATATGCCATCGATACCTGTTATACCACTGCGTAATGTGTTTGTAGCCTTGAAGTGCTTTGATAAAGTGAGAGAAAAGATGATGATGCACAATGGCATGGCATGCGTGCGTGCAGTGCGCACAGATCAGACAGGGCTACAACATAAAACAGCATCTACTAGAAACACTGCCAAGGAAAGGAAAAACAGAACTGTCTTTTCTTCCTCTTTCTTTCATTTTACGACCTTCTGCTCGTTCGTTCATCGGTCGACAAAGAACGTGTTGAAAGATCTATACAGTAGGGATCCCCCCACATATACCGCCTAAATACGCATCTTGGCTATCAAATTCCCACCCCTCCCGTCATCATCCGCTTCCGCAACCCTTTTGCGCATCATACTAGTAGGCATAAATTCTCGCCATTGAACCGACATCGCCATTCAGTACTCTCAGCTTATATACCCTGCTGTCTGTCTGTCTGTCTGTCAGTCAGACAATCTGTCTTTTGTTGCTACTTCCGGGACAACTTTGCCCCGCGCCGATTCGATCGCAACAGGATTTATACCCGCATCGATTCCCGCGCTCTCGCATGTCAAAGAAAAGGAAGGAGAAGGTCAATCCAACTTCTTTGTGTTAGCCTTCCAACAACTCTGAGCTCGCCCCCGCCGAAGCCTCTCACACGTCAGCAAGATCGGTATCCTTCCCACGCCTCGCGACTTGCGCACTGATCCTCAGAAACTCCGCTCGCCCTTTTTCGCGCTCCGCTGGCTCGCTTCTTCTTTATCAGCTATTCTGTACTGATAGAAAAGCCCGCCTGTTTAGACTCGCTAAAGCGCAAGCATATTGTTTGCGTGTAGTCCGTCGGACCGGGTCCTTGTCAACCGTCACCCTGCCGAAAACCACCCTCAAACCTACGACATTCCGTTTTCCAAAAGACTTTCTCTCTTTTGCCGCCAGAACTTTTTTTTATCCCAAAATACCTCCTTCCCGCCGTCCGTACAACTCGTCCGAACTACTGTATTCGCGCCTGAAGCCCTGTTGGAAATTGTGTTTCATCCTTCTCACTCGGTTTCTCAAGGTCGTCTATCCCTCATACCGATTATACCAAACAGTCTCCTCTACATCATGATATCCCTCGACAACATAATGCTTGACTCCCGGAACCTGAACGCTCCAGCAAAAATGCGAACATCTCCTCTACCTCCGACTGTAGAAGTGGCAATTCCGATACCGCGCATTGAACTCACAGAACCCGTATCATCATCACCTCCTTTGCCAAGATATCGTACAGATTCTCAATCAACCTCGGAATCATCTTCATTATCTTCATCAGTACCATCATCTCGGGGGCGCAAAGAATCCCGCCCAGAACCCTTCTTCACTTCCCCAACTCCGAAGCCGCTGTCCCGCGAAGAGTTCCTAGTTGCAAACAGGAGATTAGAAACATTAGCGAAACGTCCTCGTCGTGCCAGCGCACACGACCGCCGGGGAAGAAAGAGCGCTGATTTGCACTACGATTTTGATCGGCTCTCACTTCATCCGCAGTACGGCCAGGACGATCACAAGATCCACAGAAGCAGGAGCCTTTCACCATCCGGTCTGAAGAATGTTGCTTCTGCGCATAACGATGGAAAGCTCGAATCCGCTGCAGCCAGTGCAGAACCTAGTTCGCTGTCGCCATCAGCAGCTCATCACCACGCAAGAAGCAACAGCCTTAGGAGCTGGCATGAGTATCAACAGGTCGCAAGACAGTGCGACTCGCCACAGCATGAGATCACCGAAGACGAGATGCGCGGGTCGTCGTTCCTTAAAAGTGCTCGCTCAGTTTTGTCTCTAAGCAAATATCGCAACTCGACAAACGGATCTCCTGGGACCCTTCGCGCGAGCACTTATCCCCAGGCAGCGCCAAAGCAATCCGAATCTCCAGAACAATCATCGTGCCGGATCACTCGCCGGCATACGCATACACCGATCTTCATGAAGTCTTCCGATGGCGTATCCGCCACGACTTCGAGCAGTGGGGCCTACCTCGATGTGACGCCTGCCAACTTCACAGCTGCGCTTGAAGCAATGGCAGCCAGCCTTGAGCCCACAGACCCGACCAACATGCGGCTTCCGAAATCGCCACCAATCGACAAATTTTTCCCATTTGACTCGCCCACATCCACTCCACCTATCCCGATCAAAGGCCAGATCATTCGAGCCGACAGCTCCGACTCGGTCGTATCGGTCCGGAGCACACAGTGGTGTTCGGTGGACTACAATTTAGTGCAGGACGATTGGAAGTCGTCTAGACTCAAAGTCGTCAACGCAGTCTCTTCGAATCCATCGTCTGCACCTTCCAGCCCTCCACGCCCCAGAACTCCTCGCGCCTCTCCGCTCCGATTGCACGTCGTAGGAGGCAGCGATACGGGCAACGAAGAGCCGGTCACAGTCGTCTCAACGACGCCCTCAATCAAAATCGTGCCGCCACCTGCAGAAGTCACCGCGGCAGCGGCTGCCGCAAAGGAGAGGAGAATGAAAGCGCCCGACACCGATTACAGTGACGGCTCTCTTAGTCATCCACTCCGCCGCCCGCTTGTGCTTCACCCGGGCAACATCGATACCAAGAGCAGCCGAGACAGAGGATCCCCACCTCGCCGATCGCCAAGCCCCTCTCCCACTAAATCACGATCCACAGCACTTTCCGCAGAACCGATGGAAAGGTTCCACTTCCCACCTCCTCCGTCGAGTCAGCCACCTCCTGAAGCCGTCGCTGCTAAATCAAACACACTGACCCTTGGGCTTGGACCACGACCGCCGACGCCACCTCGCGTCGACTCCAAGAGGTGGCACCATCAAGCCCGCTCTGCATCAACTGTTGATGATTACCGCGAGTTTGAGGCCACGCACCGCCGTGATGTGGAAGCCATCCGTCTCGAGCGCAGAAAGTCTCTCACACCGGGATTCTACAGAGAAGCGGAACGTCGCCAAGCGCGTATGCTCCAAGCGGCCGCCTCTCACTCGTCACTGTCAGCCGCTGCCGCAAACTCTCCCCGCTCATCTTCTCGCCTCGCCACTTTCTTCAAAGCGGCGATTCGAGGCCGTCGTAAATCTCTCCCGACAAACAGGCCGCACACTGTCATGTACATTTCCCGTCATGCTGCTCGCTCGGCTTACAGTTTTAACCGCCCCAACCATCCGCAGCTGCCTGACTATCTTATGCAGTACGCTGAGCGCGGTGCACCCGCTGCCAACGTCGATTTTGACCCGATCAAAATGGCCAGTGTTAGCTTCAAGGATGCGTGAGATGCATTTTGCTTGATGCATTTTATCCTTACTTTTGGGGTCGCGTGGCCGGTCCTCTGTGGCCCCTTTTGTTTGTTTTGTCCCTTTTCTTTTCTTCTACCTTGTACAGTATTAGGTTTTACCGGTTGGGATGATCGTGCAATGGACGTTATAATAAAATTATATCCTTCTTCGTGTAAACAACATCGCTTCTTGTCGATCCAAAAGCACTACATAAAACATCTGCGAATGTGTTTTCTACCATTGGTACGGTTGATCAACAAACAAATGCAGATGCGGAGGATGAACTCTTGGCACTCTCCGCACGGAGTGTCTTTGAAATGCAAGGATCATAGAATTTGGGTAGTCTTTTTTGCAACAAACGTCATTAAGGTAAGATTTCCAACTGGCCAGAAGGGAGCCGTTTTCTCTCTTCGTTTTGCGATAGTATATAATGTAGAAAGAGGCTGAATTTCATTGGGAATTGGTAATCTATTCTTTGGCTGCAGCCTTCTCCTGACGCTTAGCCTCGCGGAGAGGAGCAAGCTTCCATTCCGTGTCTGTGATTAAAGGAAGGAAAAGGGAAAAGAGGTTGAGATGATGCAGGAGTCGTAAGTGGGAACGAGGTCCTCGATCCCGGACAACACATTTGCAGAGACTCCTTAAGCAGTGCAACGAGATGGACAGGATACGGTTCATGTCCGGTTTGCCAGCACCGCAATGCTTCCAAACAGATGTCCTGCGTGCCGTTGTGTCTCCATTACTTCCCCATGGAATGGTGAATGACAATGCCATGCAGAACCAGCAAAGCCAAATTGTCACGCCACAAATACAAGCGGCCATTCAAAGAGGACATCCTCCCCATCAGTTCCCCCCTCGCTTCCTTCACTCTCCAACCCACTGAGTGTATTTGATACGTACTGGCAAAGGGCAGTCCGAAGCCGACGATGACCACACCCCAGAACAGGGCAAGGAAACGTGCGCGCTTGGTGGTGGTGAAGGGCAGAGCCTGAGGGGTAAACAAAAAGCGAGCAACCAGTCAGTGCAAGATTTTGACGTTCATTCGGAGAACTCCCGCTTAAACAACGATCGGATTGGATCAAACCGGAAAAAAAATACATACACCGTCACCCTTCCAGTTAGCTCCGCTGAGAAAATTAGGCACGAGAAATATGCATAGGAGATTTGAGTTTTAGCATTTCTTGCAAACGTCGGAACAAGCGGGCTAGAGCGTAAGTACGTACGCAAAGTTGAGGGGACCCCACGACGAGACGGGACCGTGGTCAGCACGAATAACGGCAGCGCTGCGCTGAGCAACACGCAGAGATGAACGAGCGAACATTGTGTATTGTGTGTATGTATCCTTTGTGGGGATGTGTGTCGAAACGGTTGGTCGGTTGGTCGGTCGCTCGGGTGGATGCGGTGAAGCGAACTGCAACTTGGCTAAGCACTTTGCAAATCACGTGAATTTCAATGACAATAGTATCGACCCACAACCGCTAATCCAATGTTGCCCACACGAGAATATTTGCCAGTATCATTTAGAGGATGTATGTACAGTGCATGTTACTAGAGCTCTTGCAACTCCAGTAGTAGGGTACCTGGCACCTTTGCCCCACTACATTTCTGAATGATGCAACTCATCCCATCCAGAGACGACGTGCCAAGTCTGATTCCTCAGAAAGGCTGCCCAAAGGTCGGCCGTAGCATAAGAGGTCGCAAGAGACACGACGGCCGTATTCCATTCTTAAGATTGAAAGCACGCGGGAGCGTTGCTACCGCAGATGCTGAGAGAGCAACACACAGAATCGTCTTCGCGACATTCAGGGGTCATGCTTCACGGCGCATGCAAACCAGTTCCAGAAGAGCTTCTCTGTTTTACGCGGGGGCGGTGTACTTTCGGAGGTTTTGTAGCTCGTTCAAAGTGTTCTGGATTTCGTTGTCGTCCATTTTCTCTCGATCCAAGCTGTCGCGCCAGATACTTGATTCAGCAACAATCTTTGTGGTACTGAACAATGGATGCGCATTTACCTCGGGATTAGTGCTCGGGCTTCTTCCACTGTTTCAATCGACAAATTCGCCATGAGCGCTATCTCGAATGGGTACCACCGCGACTGGTCAATGGTCCTATGTGCACGAAGGAAGCGAAAGTAAGTTAAACGTTCGACGATGACGGGATCTTCTTGCAGACATTCTGAAGCTCCGGATGTCCAAGCGCCCGCAACCCTCCCTGCTCCACCTACCGTTTGAGATTTCTCACTGTGTGAGGGTTTGTGTAGGCGCTAAAGCGGGTGCAGTACGCCAGCGTCTTTTCTAGCACCCTATTTGCACAACAAAAACCGCGCAAGCTCGTGCATGAGCTTCTCTGCTATCCAATCAGAAGGCCTCGATACGCACTCGTTGTGTGGCCTTTCGACTCCGACTTTGCCATGCTGTCGCTTCTCTCTGTCAAGAATGACCTTGACCTCGGGTATCAGAAGACACTTGGCCTTGTCAAATTCTGCACATTGAATAGCAGCTAGTTCAGCACGAGCATTTTCTCCGAGTGAGCGGGACTGTTGATCACAGACCAGCGCCGAGTTGGGCCAGGCTCGAATCGACATTGTCGGCTTCTCTCGTGGTCCGCGGTGGAATAAGCTGGCGTGGCGGAAGGTAGATGCTGGGAATCTCCTCCGTTGTGTCCACCCCATTTGTGTAATCTTCCTCCGCAGAGTCGACGTCCATTCTGATATACAGTTTGTAGGTGATGCAGTGTGAATGGAATGTCAAAATGCGCTTGGAGCTGGCACCCCGCGTGTAACCACGACAACAAATAAACTATGGACAGCGTGTTTGGTCGCTGGTTTGAAAGCCAAATTCGAGCTTGCAGGATTTCAAAACGACGCAAAATGAACGTACTGCGGACAGCCTCGAGGGCCATTCCAAGACGGTGTTTGGCCACAGCAGCGGGTGCCTCGCAAAAACCACACGTCGGCATTCTATTGAAGCGAGATCCGATAATCCTCCGCCAATTGACCGAATTCGAACATGCATACTACGCATATAGAGACAGCATAGAACAGGGCGAGTCCCGCCCATTCAACCCGGAATTCTACTTTAAGAAGGGAAGCACCGCTGAGCAGCGATGGCTGGCCGCGCAGGAATCGGCTACGGAGAAGACACCGTCAGGCAAATTGCGGATTGTGCAACCGCGGGACGAGGAGGTCGGCAGTCTGGACGCTGCAAATAGAGCCACCGAAGCTGACGCCAAGAAAGACATGAAATCCTTGGATCGTGCATTGGACAGGACTCTGTATTTGGTTGTCAAGCGGGCGGCTGGTCCAATGAAGGGAACATGGCAATTGCCTTCGGGAGCGCTGGAGGCCGACGAAGTGCTGCACGACGGGGCTACACGGCATTTGCACGAGGAGGTCGGGAGTGCTCTAGAGACATGGGTGGTGGGTAAGACACCAGTTGGACACCTCGTCTCCGGCAACGAGAAGGTGAGCGTTCCCCGCGTCTGCGTTCAATCAAACGGAACATCAACTGAGCCTTCCTATCCCCGCTTCTCTAGATTTTCTACATGAAAGCTCACATACTGTCAGGCAAGATTCAACCGAACGGAAAACTGGCGAGCGACTACGCTTGGGCGACCAAGCAAGAGCTGAAGGAGTACCTGAAACCGGAACAGTATGCGACCGTTAGCAAAATGATGGCCGAGCTGTAACCTCCCATCGCAACACGCATGCAACTATCTATACATATTCCATTTAGGCTAGACTTCCGCAATTATATACTCGAGTTTTCGCCACTTTACCAAGATTCATCCTCTCAACATCACGCAAATTACGCACTTCATTTTGATCGCGATACGTGCTTTAATAGTCTAATGATTATGACGGACGTGTCGACATGGAGCATCACTATCCTGTAAGGGGGCTACGTGCCACATCTAAATAGTATATATGGGACTACCTAACTATCTCACTATGCAGACTTCGCAGCAGATGGACCATTTCGGAAAATTAAAGGTTATGGAGAAGGTAAGGAGCCACGTTGTCCTCTGTTGTAGTACGAAGCGCCGTGAACGCGGTTCCAACGTCATCAAGGCAGATTGTATCCGAATGGGTGAAACTTGTTATTGAGTAGTTCGTGGGGTCTTGCGGGATCACTCGTAGCTCCCGCAATTTTGAACCCTCTGCTAATGTACTTGACGGCGGCCTTGGTAACTGCTATGCTGTCCAAGTTTCTGGAAACATACTTGTTTATTAATATCTCTCGACGAAGAGTGCGTTCCCTGTACGGAGAGTGAATGGTGTAGCCGTCCCACCAATTCATAACATGGGTGCCCCAAAAGTCTGCTGTGGGAATATGTGGCCCTAAACTCCGGCGGCGGCAGACGGTAATGAGCTGAATCTTCCTGGTTGTTCCTGCAAGAAAGTTGTCCAGAGAGAGTGCTCTGGTTTCGTAATAGTCCTCAGGTCGCTCCCAATTCTTTTCCGCTTCGTATCCGGATGACATGATGTAAGTTTTGATCTCACTTGTATCTTCGTCCAGGTCAGCAAAGATATCCAAATCGTGATTCTCATACTTTTCTCCCAGCACAATCTGCAGAACAAACGAGCCCGACAGATAAATTTTTTTCCCACGGATGAGGCGGGCGAGTTGGTCCACGTCAATCCCGAATTCGTTTTTGAGTCGATGGGCCATGTTACGATACATAGCTCGGGTTTGATCAACGGCGTAAGAAGCAGACTGGTTGACCATGGACAGCCGAGCGAGGCTGATAGGTTCCAGATATGCAGCGATCGAGGTTCCGACAACTCTCATCACTGTATTGAACATGCGGGTCATAGTCGCCTGGGGAGATTCAAATCAGACTCCTGCAAAAGCAAGCGTCGAAACACAACCACTATACTCGTATTAATTGGATATGGAGATCGCTAGGGGTAGCTCTTCAATGGGAAGATAGATGTTAACGCAAGAGAAAGAAGACAAGAGGAGAAGCGGAGTCGTCGTGTGTGGCGCAGTGAGGCTTCAAAATTCCTCCGACGACACTTCCGCGCCCAATGCAAATGGGAAACTGGAATTGTGCGTCTCCGTCAGAAATGCACGCCACCAGCTCCACCGAAGACGCCGCTGCTTCCGCTATTAGCGACAACGTCAACTTTAAGAGACCCAACCCGACCAAAATCGAACTCGATCACTGCAAAAAGGTCAAGCTGGTCGACGAACTGGCGCCTCAGGCCATAGCTGTACAGAACCTCCTTTCGTGGGCCAAGGCAAACGGAGCGGACGTCGGGACTCTCGAATTCCGAGAGACCGTCAACACGGAAGGTAACCGACGACATAAAAGTCAAAAACTCTAGTTTTTGAGTTAAAGTTGTTCTTACTTGAACTCAAACTTGCCGCCCGTGCTCGTCTCAGATCCTCTCTGCACAACTCGCGCAGCGTTTTCTCTCCGATCAATTGATGCAAATACTCCCATTGCGAGAATTCCCGCTTCCTTAGTGCTTTCTGAAACAACAGCTCGGACCTCGCCATTGGGAGTTCGCTTGGATGCATATTTGAGGAAGCACTCTGCAGTCCTGACCCAGCAAGGCAAAGACCCATATGCTCCAGGCCTGATTCTCCTATCCGCGTTCATGGCCTATGAGCGATTTGAGAATCCTGATTCCTTCTGGAAACCGTATCTCGAGGCGCTTCCGAAGAGATATGAGCTGCCATTGTGGTGGAGCGAGGATGAAGTGCATCGGCTGCTCGGCGGCAGTAACCTGCGTCATATCGTCGAAGAACGCAAGAAACTGCTCAATAAGGGACTGGACATGATCAAAAAAGCATGCGGGGATCTATTTGTTCAAGGAACTATGTGCTGGTATGTTCTCCTGGTGCGTATTGCTGCATGTGCTGCATACAGTATTCATCATATGGCTAACATCATCTTCGTTCGTTAGGGAGAACTTGCTTTGGGCATACTCTGCCATATCAAGCCGCGCATTTCCTCGAGCACGTCCCGCTACGGTCGATGAGCGGGAACATGCGGCAGAGGAGGCGGTGGAGATCTCGTCAGGGGCGAGTGAGCTGTGCTTGTATCCAGTACTAGACATGGTAAGGCGTGCCATCATTGTCTACAATGTGCCAAATTATGTGAGCTAACGATGTTTCACAGCTGAACCATCAGCGAGGCAAGCGCATCGAATGGCGTATTGAGAAAGGGGTCGCGGTTACGTTCATTACCCTGGAAGACGTGGTAGGAGGGATTGAAGTCTTCAACAACTACGGTGCCAAAGGCAATGAGAATCTCTTGGGGAACTATGGATTTGTTCTGGATCCAAACCCGGAAGATTACGTCAAGGTCGCCTTAAATATTCATGATGCGTCCGATCCATGTGCTGCACAAAAACGGCAAGCCTTATCTCGGATAACTCCCAATCGACTCGTCCATCTTCTTTTCGATGGAGAGAACGAAACAATGTTGCCTGCTGACTTGATGGCAGTCACAAGGCTCCTTGTAATGAACGCCAATGAACTGAAAACTGACCTCGGCTCTGGGGAAGTACTGAAATCTCCGTTGGGCGGGCGGAATGAAGTTGTGGCTTTGAGCACACTCTGGCATCTGATAAAACGGAAAGCATCTGAGTTGCAGCAAGAAGTGCATTCCAGTGGGCATGAAACAGATCGCGAAAGGATGGTCAGGATTTATCGCGATGGTGAGCAGCCTTGTGTCAAGTCGCGCTCTATCCAACGCTGTCTAACAATCGTAATTTAGGCCAAGCGCGCATCCTGAAACACAACATGTCCCTTTGCTCAGCAGCCGTCACTTCCTTTCTTCAATCATCGATTGATGTAAACTATCCCCCGTCCTCCTGCGCTCAGCTGCTGCTCACTGCTGACTCTGATGCCCTGCCCACGTGTTTCCGTTACTGGATCGAGACCCTTCTCTCTGATCTGAACGAAACAGATATGGAATACTTTGATGAAGATACTATATTGTGTTTAGCCTTGATACATGAAAGGACACGAGGTGACACCTCTCCTTGGGGTGCCGTGCTTGGGAAGATGAGAACGAATGCTTCTGATCTCGTACGGTATGTGTTGCCACCGGCAGCGGGACGATTGTTCGATCACTTGAATACTGACTACTTAAACAGCGATCAAGCTGAAGATATTTTGATGCACTTCAAAGAAGCTGTGCAACCCACATTACATGGAAAGGAGGCCTCGAAGTGTTCTTGCGGGACTACATACTCTTCTGAACGGTTTTTGTGGGCGGCCAGTGTGCTCGAAACTCACAGTGTCAACGTACCCGAGGGCTTGACACCGTTCCTTGAGGGTTTCGGAGTTCTTATGATCCCATAGACGTAGACTAGTAAATTATAGAAGCCACATGAGACTCATTGCAAAGCTGTGGCACATGCACAGTCGTACTGGCTTGTTTGCTGAATCACTTGGAAAAAGTGTCAAAATCCAGCGGACTGTCAATCACGTCAGCCATGTGGCGCAGCAACACTCCGATCACCGACATTGAGCAAGGTGCAATTTTTCACCCTGCCATTGAGGGTCTCCCAGGCTTTTGCACTCGAGCTAGACTACACCAAGGAGCGGGTCATGAAACAAAGGTTTCTTTAACTGTCTTACATGGCCCCCGTGGTCTCAAGGGTCATTTTCTCTTCATCCCGTGATCTGGACAGACTACTAGTGGGGGATCATCTTCTGCGCCTATTATGTACAAAAGGAACCTGGACATTGCTTGTCCCCTAATCTGTGCACCGTTATTTACTAGTCGCAGAGACGTTGAACGTCGCGTGTAATAATATGATGCTTCCCCGTGATTAGTTGTACTCTGGAATCCCGTCTTCTATCTTGTCCAGTATTCCTCCGATACCCTCAGTGCTGGTTCACACAACCGTTCTTTCAGATACCCCACCATTCCTTGCACCTGTCTCATACATCGATTTTCTTCGGCGCAGTAACAGCTCTGGCAGTTGAAATTACCACACCTCCTCACATATCAGCATTGCTCTGTACCACCCATGGCGGCCTCCCAGCTTCCGACATCTTTCGCTGAAATCATGTCCGCGCCGTACGTCTCACGAAGCTACGACCCTTACCCATACTGGCGCTATCAATACCCTTACCCGTACCGCACATATAACGCACAACTACCACCAGGCTCGGCAGCAGCCGCGTCCACGTCCTCCATTGCCTCACTCTCCACAACACTGGCGTCCTCCAGGATTCCACGACTTGGCAGTGGAGTAGCGGGCGTCGAACCTATCAATGACCCTTATCATCCAAACCCCGGTTCTTCCCTTGATGGATTAGCAGCAGCTGCTGCGGCACTCGCTTGCATCGAGCCTCCGAAGCAATTGACGCTTGCCGATGAGTACAACGGCGTCTTGTCATACATCAACCCTGGCGTAAGTTTAGTGGGGCTGTCGACTCTCACATTGAGAATTGGCGGCATTGAAAGTGTGATGGCTACATGTTTCTAAACGTCTGAATCGAATACAGACGAGCCGTTACTATGCTTTCTGTCGCCCTTCGTCCAAAACACCTCCAACGTTCCTCCCATCGCTTTCCAAAATCTTGTACAATACCACGATGCCCAAAGACATCAACATTATCATCGCGCCAGTGCCACCACCGCCACGCATGCCCTCAGGTCTCGGCGGACTGAAGCGGAAACGAGCGGCCAAAGACGGAGTCAGCACCTGTGATTGCGGGAGTTGCACTGCTCCTAGGAGGAAGATACGAATCAGGAAAGCTAGCGAGCGCTTTGCTTAATGGCACCCTGTGCACAACAAGTATTGGAAGGGGGTTTAAACATCGGAAGGTCACTTGCGCATTTTGAAATAGCTTTATCGGGGACCGAAGTCAATCGTATGCCTTGCATTTTAATGCAATCATCAAAATACCATACAAATACTTGGACAAAAAAGTGCAAATCTTAGTATCAATCGTTGGAAGTTTTGATCTGCTTAGTGAAACAGCGGGGTGCTGTGCTGGTTTCGAACGGTATTTTCAAGCTCAAACCATAGCTTAGCAGTTCTGGGCAGTTAAAACGTATACCCTGCTTGCATTACTGCGAGTGAATTCCAATTATAAAATTTCAAGGAAGGATACCTTAACGTCTCTGATGATAGCAGTGATTTCAATGTGAGACGCGATCTTACACGTTTTGGTCCGGCAGCAGGGCCAATGTATGTTTTAGGCGGAGCCTAATAGACGACTCTCGGAAATCTTCCCCCAATGGGTAACACCTTACTCCAACGAACAGAACCCTCCTTCATCGGATCGGGTCAGGCTTGAAATGACAGTGCTTGGTTAGATAGTGGCAGGGACGCGACGCGCTGTCAGCACACGAAGCGGCACGCGTCAGATCGCTTCCCCCAACTTCCCAAAGCCGTCAAAAAGGAAAATCTCATCAAAAGTTTTGATCCTTGGAAAAACACAACCCACAATGACGTCTCTCAAAGAGATTATGAAAAAGCGTAAGTTTTGGGCTGCAACATTTCTTTCGCTTAGAAGTAGCAGGAGTTGACTTCGCGTCTATATGAGCAGGGATTCTAAACGACATGATCCAGTCGGTGCAGCCAGCTAACCGATGGAAGATAATTGTCGTCGACCCAAAGTCAATCAAAATCCTCAACAATGCATGTAGAATGCATGATATTCTGGAGGAGAACGTAACGTGTACGTTACCGTCAACTATTCATTCCTGACCTCCTTGATAACCGCCCAATTTCGTTCGGGTTAGTGGTCGAAGACATTACGAGGAAACGGCAAGCGTATCCCTCGAAGGAAGCCATATATTTCATATCGCCCACAGAAGCATGCGTTCAGCGACTCATAGATGACTTTCCTCCGCCACCATCCAATACGAAAGAAGCCAAAAAAGCCGAACAACCGTCGAAGATGTATGCCGTGGGGCATATCTTCTTTACGTCAGGTACACGTTTCGAAACAAAGATTCGCCGCGTTTTTGCGACATGCACTGAACTCTCTCTGTCTCCGTAAGAAAGCCTTGCCCGATCACTTGTTCGATAGGATCAAAGCATCTTCCGCCATATCGCATATCAAAACTCTAAAGGAGATGAATGTCGACTTCATAGCGTATGAATCGCAGGTGTTTACTTTCGATCAGCCGAACAGCGCTTTACCGCTTTACAGCCCGATACGCGAAGGATCGCGCCAGTTGGAAATTACAGTGATTGCAAAGAAAGTGAGTTCTCTCTGCTCGATGCCTCTGTTAAAGCCAGGAAGTAACTCATGACCCAATAGTTAGCGTCTACTCTGGCCACGCTAGGAGACTATCCGTATATCCGCTATTACCAATCGCCAAATTCGACAGTACCAACAATCCCGCTATACGTGGCACAGGCTGTGCAAAGTGAGCTCGATGAGCTGGCGCGGCAAGATTCCTCATTCCCGCCGCCGTCCAATTACAAGCGCAGCGTGCTGATTATAACGGACCGGACACTGGACATGATATCCCCGATTGTGCACGAATTTACGTACCAGGCGATGATGAACGATTTACTGGTGCTTGAGGGCGGGCGTTACATGTACAAAGCCGACCCAGGAGAGTCTGGATCGCCTACTGCGGACCTCGATGGGCAAAAACAAAGTGTCACGGCCTCGCTGGACGAGAATGACCCGATATGGGTAGGACTGATAGACGATGCTAGTCTGGTTGATGACGGAATACTCATTGAATTCATTGTGCATGCAGATGCTCATCCGACATTGGCATTACGCGGATGCCGTGGACTACATCCGTAACACATTCAACAAGTTTTTGACCGAGAATCGGGCTGCATCGTCTGCGATGGAGAAGGAGGGTGGTGCAGATCAATCTGGGTAAGGCTTCAGTCAATGTCCGATTGTGGACCTTATTTCCTCTAATAGGTCCTTACTAGCGGGATTGATGCGTTAAAGCACATGAAAGAGACCCTGAGTTCCCTCCCGCAGTTCCAGGAAATGAAAGCGAAGGTTAGCCATGACAGGAAGCCTTTGCATTTCCCAGTCCTGATTACCTTCCTCTCACTGCTTGTCTCATTCAGTTTTCCGCTCATATCAACATTTGTCAAGAATGCAAGAACATGTTTGAACGGAGACAACTTGACATAGTGGCAGCCGTGGAACAGGTACGTCTTGGGCATAATTCGTTTGCATAAGGCATCTTGGAATCATAACACCTAACGTTTTTGCGATCGAAGGATCTAGCTACCGGAGAGACTGCAAAGGGCCGCGCAATCAAGTTCACACAAACCATGGTTGACATGGTCCCGGCTCTCGACAGTCCGAACGTGTCCTCATCCGATAAGCTGCGGCTTCTAATGCTATACATTATCGCGCAGAACGGCATCGACGATGAAGAGCGTCGGCGGTTGCTGGGATACGCGAAGCTTTCACTAGAGGAGAGTCAGGCGATCACCAATCTTAGTTACTGGGGCGTCAGGATGGGGAAGGAGAAGGGCGAGAAGGATCAAAAGGGCCGGTACGCCTATCATGTTCATGGCAAGAAGAGGAAGAAAGGAGACGAAGGGGAGTCGTACGACTTGAGTAGATGGAATCCCGTGCTCAAGTCAGTCCTGGAGGTGCGATGAAGATCGCCTATTTATCAGCAGTGCTTCTTGTAATCTAACCCGACGTCTCGTAGGACCAACTGACCAATCAACTAGATACAAACCTCTTCCCCTGGTTGTCGGAGCCGCCGCCAGACTCGCCCAGGAGCGCACCCGTGCAGGCACGCGCCGCGCAACCTAACTCCAAGAACGCCCTACAGCCGCCGGACCCGATGTTTCCGAATTCGCTACGTACAACACGGCCCTCGTGGGCGACCAAGCGGAGTGGACCAGAGGCAAGTTCCGCTACCTCCGCCAACAAAGCTGAGCCTGCCCAGCAGTCAGATATTCGCAAGAATGGGCCCCGAGTGATCGTATTCACCCTGGGTGGCGTTACCTTCTCTGAGTTGCGAACCGTATATATGGTTAAGAATGATTTTCAGCGTGACGTTCTCTTAGGGTCGACGCATGTCACCCCGCCATTGCAGTGGATAGAGTTCCTCAAGCAAATGGGCAAAGTGGACGGATCCTCAGCTCCGGAAGAAGAGACTGCAGCCGTCACCTCCCCGGTATCGCAAGCTGGAATGAAACGTAGCGAGACGACCGGCAGCCTCTCAAAGAAGAGAGGCCTCCGCGGCATGTTTGGCAAAAAGAAGGAAGAGACAAACGCATAGGCGGCCGATATGGGGTCAATTGTATATTGTCCCTGGTGGACGACGACACGTCCAGAATATCTATCTAATTCCCGATCTACGCTGCTTACTGAGAAGACGAATCTGTGCTCTGGCTAATTAAGCGCGACCAAATACGCGCAACCTATCTTTGAAATCGTCCCAGTCCACATAAGCACCCTTCAAATGTCGCTCTCCGGAAGCGGCATCAAATTCTTCCCGGCCGTGCAACACCCTCCGATTCGCAAACACAACGCAATCTCGGGGTCTCATCATCATTTTGTATGTCAATGACGGCTCTTTGAGTATGTTGACAAATGCATGGAAAGCCGAATAGAAGCGATCAACCTCCTCTGATTCCAGTGGCCCTTGGAAGGGCGGAGCATAGTAAACCATGACAGGTTCGTTATGGTCGTTCTCTACAATCGTTGGTCGACGGAAGTGCATGTGTCGTCCATCGTTGATGTAATGAAAGGTCACAGGTATCTCTGTCAAAGCCTTATAAGCCTCAGGATTTGTTTTTTTGAGCATTGCAGCAGCTTTGAATGAATCCAGAAAGATGGATGCTCCCCCGGTAACAGAGTTTTTGAGGCTATGTAACAGCTGCAGACCTGGTGGGGCTTCGAAGTACCTGTTAACGCGAGAGCTGGTGAACTAGGGTAACTTCAGCTCAAATGGATTTTCAAAAAATAATTCATACATGAGATCCATGTGCAGTCCCAGATCGAGAGATGTGTATGCAATATTTTTTGCATCTGGCATGCTCTTTACATTCCATGACGTCCCGTAGAAAGTGTTGCGTATGCATCCAAACCGTTCCGCAATCCGCTCTACTTCAGTGTCGTTGGTGGGAACCTTCCGGATAAACACGAGACCATAATCTCTCAACTCTTCCAATGCTTTCCGGAGGCCATCGTCAGATCTCATGAAATCATCGTAATTCACATCGCGCTTATTCTTTGAGTATAGATCGGCCTCCCATAGCACAGGCTTTAACAGGCCGTCTCGTCGGAGAGTGACGGACGCTGGGTCATTTTGCTGAAGCCACGAAATATCGTAAACAGAGTCGTGTGGCTGCGTATTAGAAGGTGATCGAGGATGCTGAAGACTCCCGGGAGCCCAATGCACCTTCAGCTGCTCACGTCCAGAACAATCTTGCACAAGCTTCGCTTCGGTGAAGGCGACAGTGCTGCTGACGTCCGCGGATGAGTGCAACTTCTGCCTGTTCGACGGATGCACGCATTGCGGACACTGACAGTTATCTCGTAACCAAAGGCGGTGGAAACGGCTCGCAGGTGAGGCGGTTGTGGAAGCCACTGCACCAACTCCATCCCACTGTATTATAACATCATTGGCATTTGCTGTGATCTTCGTCAGCCCGGTTGGGCTGGTATGAAACCTCCGATGCCTGCAGGATCTCAAGGAGATGGTAAACGGAGGGCGGCACTGTCTGAGCATGCTTTATCGAATCGAACTGAGATATGATAAAACCGAGCATCTGTCTGCGGAGGACCACACTACTTGTACTTGCTCAAGCTTACGCAATCGTGGAATTGACATCGTTCGGCTCGTTTACATGGTGTGGAAGAATAAACAAAATGATGCTAGACTAGACTACGTGGCCACAGGGAAAGCCAGATTGCGAAGCGGCCTTCCATGGCATAAGGAGTGCTAGATGGTCCCCTTGCCCTCATCGACCCGTGAACCGATTGCTTGCGAGCAACCGCGTGTGAATCACGTCCCCAGAAACGTCAGACGTGAACTTCTTGTTTTCCCCAAATGCCCCCAAATGAGATAGAGCGAAGAACCTTGACAGATGGAGTGGTGGCTATCGTCTCCAAGTTGATCCAGCTCTATTTACTTGGCGTCTCGAAGCCAATATCTGCGTTGGCTTCTTCCCACTTTCGGCGCGTTTCTTTTGAGCTCTTTAAACTACGTTTTTTCCGACCGATGTACTGATTAAACAATAACAAACCATAAACATTGGAGAGAATGTGTTGTTCATGAACTGACTGCTCCGCGACGGTACCTCTTTCCGCAGGCATTTCTCCAGCTCGTCCTTGAGGTAGTCACAGCGTCCGAGCACACGGCCCCACAAGTTTTCTCTATCGACGCATGCCCGAAACCGTTGGCTTATTTCCTCACACGCTACGGGAAGAGTCATAGTTGGTTGCAAGCGTATCGACGGGTGGGGGGGTTGTCGGAGTATGCAATTGCCAGGACTCACCCAGTCGCCCTCACGGCAAGTGTGCACCTGCGCATGTGACCATGGCAGCATATCAACTCGCCAGCCCAGTGATCTGTCAGCAATCGAACAAATGTGAAACTCGTCAGTGACAAGCGAGCTTATTTCTTTTTTTCCAACCTACCCACGAACACACTTGCATTCCACATATATACATTTATACATACACACACAAGCGCAGAACGCACATATAATGGCAGAAGAAACAGAAACAGCGCCCGTCACCTTCGAGTCCCTGGTATGAACACATATCATTATGCAGTCTTTCCAACATTGTCAAACTAACGGGGTCATGCGCTTTCTCTTTTTGCAGGGTCTTATCCCCCAGCTGGTTGAGGCCTGCGCTAAACTCAACTTCCGCCACCCGACAGAAATCCAACAGGCGTCGATTCCACAGGCTCTGGAAGGACGGGATATCATCGGTTTGGCCCAAACAGGTTCCGGAAAGACAGCCGCGTTCGCCCTCCCCATTCTTCAACGTCTCTTCGAAGCTCCACAGCCCATGTACGCCTGTGTTATGGCCCCAACAAGAGAGCTGGCCTTTCAAATATCGGAACAGTTTGAAGCTCTTGGGTCGACCATCGGTGTCCGCTGTGCGGTCATTGTCGGAGGAATGGACATGATGTCTCAGTCAATAGCCCTTTCCAAAAAGCCACACATTGTCATTTGCACTCCCGGTCGATTGATCGATCATCTGGAAAACACAAAGGGGTTCAACATGAAGCAGCTGAAATACCTGGTCATGGACGAGGCGGATCGATTGCTCGACCTGGATTTCGGAGCTGAAATCGAAAAGCTGCTGAAAGTCATTCCAAGGGAGCGAAACACCTTCCTGTTCTCAGCAACCATGACCAGCAAAGTGGAAAAGTTGCAGAGAGCATCCCTAGTCAATCCCGTCAAAGTTGAGGTTGACACAAAGTGAGCGTGATCTATCTGCAGTACTATGAGCGTGGACTCGTGCTTACAGTTTCCATCTTGTTTCAGATACTCGACAGTTTCCACTCTTCTCCAATACTACATCTTTTTCCCCTTCAAACACAAAGAATGCTACCTTACATATCTCCTCAACGAACTTGCCGGTCAGACCTGTATCGTATTCACATTGACGTGCGCTAGTACACAAAAGCTGGCTCTGATGCTGCGAAATCTCGGATTCGAGGCTGTGTGCCTGCACGGTCAAATGTCTCAACCAAAACGTCTCGGTGCCTTGCAAAAGTTCAAATCTGGAGGCCGCAACATTCTCATTGCCACGGACGTTGCCAGTAGAGGTCTTGACATCCAAGGTGTCGACGTCGTTATCAACTATGACGTCCCGCAATCCAGTAAAGACTACATTCACAGAGTTGGACGAACGGCTCGTGCCGGTCGATCAGGAAAGAGTATCACCCTTGTTACCCAGTACGATGTCGAGTGGTACCAGCGCATTGAGCACGCCATGAACAAGAAGCTGGATGAATACCCACTAGGCAAAGACAAGACGGCGGTGTTGATGCTGCAGGAGCGTGTCGCTGAGGCCACTCGCTTCGCCCACATGCAATTAAAGGAGGAACTTGCCAACGCGAAAGCCGGTGGGGTTGGCAAGCGGAAGAGAACCGGGCAGCTGGAAGACAACTCTGCCGATAAGGATGATGAGGAATCTACAAACAACCGACTCGTACGGAAAAAGTCATCGAAAGGACAAAGCTCCTCCAGAGGCCGAAAATAATCGCCTCCATAGAGGATGTTTGGTTACATTGATAGATGACATCGGTAAACATAGCCGCCTTGTACACGGCTCCCAAGTGCAATGGCATTCTGTGCGGTGCGCTGATGCCACAGGGCGCTCAAGTTTCAGCTTGGCTTGGGTGTCATTGACGCCACAACTTGTTAGATACGAGTTTGCAGTAGGTGAACGTTGGTCACCAAAATAAGTTAAGATAAAGAAAGCCTACTATCTAGTCATACGCCAGCTAGTCTAAATATATACAGTACGCGCGATCTGTAGTTGTCCTTTGGAGCTAGTGCAGTTCTAGGCATGTCAAGGCCGAGTTGGCAGTGGCACGGGCGTGTGGTCTAACGTGTATTCCATGGTCACCGGGAGGTAGCGTAGTGGCGAGGCCGACAATATCCTCATCGCACTATCAAGAGTAGCCACTCAGGATGTTGATTCCAAAGCCAAGATCCTGATCCACCAGATGCTGAGCGACCGCCGGAAAGTTTTCCGGGTCCAATTGACGAACCACGACAGGTAGAATCTGGCCGACAATAAACCGGCGTATGATATCACCCTTCTCGCCGTCCTGGGTTTGCGACATCACGCAGACAGACGTGTGCCGCGAGCCTTGGTGATTGACGGTCGAGACCTCCACCACAGCACTCGGCTTTACCAGCAGCGAGCCTTGTCCGAAAGCCAAGGGTAGCAGGACAAGCTCTGGCAGATACCGGTCGACGAGTTGGGCGACTGTGAAACAGTCTGGAACGAAGAGTTGCACGCCCTTCTTTAAGCTTTGTGACACCAGAATGACCTCCCTAGACCTCAGAACGGCGGCAATGTTTCGAGCTGGGATGAAGTAGAAGCGCTTCTCCTGGCGGTGACCCGCTTGCAATGGCACCAGCCCTATCCCAGCGGACTTCGGTTGTGGTTCGGCAGCTGGCGGGGTTGGAGAACGAGCAGGCGCTGGAGGAATTATCGGACTTGGTGGTGCAACAGGGAGCGACGCTTCGGATCGAATCGATCTGGCAGTATTTTCGCGGGCAATGGTGAGCTCCCGCTGCAAGTTGCTGACCTGCTCTCGCAGTTCAATTAGGTCAAGCGCTTCGCTGCTGATTTCCTGGTACGTTGGTAGAGCTACGCCAAAAAAATGTTAGACTGAGCGCTGAAGCGTGACGGCAAGCACAAACGAGTCTATAATGGGTATGCAGCCAGTCTCCCTTACCTTCCATGAGCTTGGTTGTCAGAAGTAATTGGGCGAAGAATGAGGAGAGGGAAACTACCTCTTACGTCTGGCGGGACGAAACGCCCTGCCGCGTAAACCCCCTGCACGTGAGACTCACGAGACCCGCAATTAGCTCAGCAAAGGAATCTCCTCGTGACAAACGCGCGCCTTCACGTGCGACGCCAAATGAATGACAGTGTGGACGCGGGGTGGGCAGACTATTAGCCCGCCTTCGTTCGGGCGTTGTCTCTTTCTCTCGTCAACTCATCACCATCAGCAAAACGTCACAAGGGCTCAATCGCCAAAAATGACTGCCCACGACAGCAAGACCGAGTTTGCGCTCTCAACCTTCCCTCGCACACTCTGGATTCGTTACCTCGTCTCCCTGCGGGAGCATCCCGTTTATACCAAGATGGGCACCGCGGCCACCCTCAACTTCTTGCAAGAAGTGGTCGCCACGTCGGTTACGGGTACCGATATGGAAACCGGATTCAAGAAAGCGGGTGGAATGGCTGCTTACGGTGCCCTCATTGGTGGGCCCATGGGGCATTTCCTCTATGCCTTGATGGATAGGATATTCAGGGGCAAGACGGGTGTGGGCACTGCCATTGGGAAACTCCTTTTTGGAAACCTGGTCATTGCGCCAATCCAGACTGCCGGTGCGTCCAAACATCCCGTCTCAGAGATGAACAAGCGAATGATTCACAGGGCTGACACTACTCTTTCCGTCTAGTGTACCTCGCGGCTATGGCGTACATTGCCGGCGCAAACGTCAGAACCATCATTCAAACAATCAAGACCCGCCTGTTGCCCCTTCTCAAAATAACGTGGATGGTTTTCCCAACAGTGCAGATCATTGCGATCCGCTACATCAGGCCAGAGCTGTGGTTACCATTCTTCAACGCCGTGTCGTTCGTCTTCGGAACCTACACCAACGTGTCCACAAAGCTCGCAATCGCAAAGAAAGGGAAAGGCAAATCAGCCTAGAGTGTTATAAACAGAAAATGCTCTATAGAGACGACACTGAGTGCATAGTCGAGTACATATACTTAGGATGAATGTAACTTATCTAAGTCAGCTATGTACATAACCGCCATTGTTCCAACATGCGTGTGGTATCAATGAAACGATCATTCCATCATCAACAGCATGTGCGCTTTTGCGACTCGATAACACTGAGAAATAGGAAGTCTTGTACAAAGGAAAAATGGGTTGGATCTGCAACTCTCGGTTGCATGCGGCCATCTCAGTGACAGTTGGATTACATCTGTCCATCGAGCCCGCAAATGAACTCGTCGACTGGAATCAGGCCTGAGGTTTTTTCATTGTTGGACCCACGATGAAAGTGTCTGGGGCGTTCACCTGGATAGATATGAACATTAGCGAATTTGGACGAGCGGAACATGTGCAAAAAGTTGCAACGACCTATATCTTGCTCTGGAGCGCACTGTCCGTCTGGGGCGGATATGGGTTTAGATTAGGTTTTCCAGCAATGAAAGACATGCATATTATTAATTTATCCAAGCAGATGTGTTAAGCGCTGCCTCCTCGGAAAACTCCCGTACTTCATCCAGCCCATGAGTTTCATGAGTCGCCTCCAGCACTTTCTTTGTCCACGGTTCTAAGATTAAAGTCGGGATCAATGGCACCTCTACCAAATCCCCCCCATTCTCCGTAAACGCAAGCCCCACATTCGGACTGGACGGTGGTTCCGCGTTCCCAAACATCTTCACCAACAAGGCATCCGCAGAAGCCCCAGGGTTATCAGCGACAAGTTGCGTCCAACTCAGCTGCGCATTCCCGCCGCCACTCGCACCTCCCGCACTTCCATTTCCACCCCCATCATTTGTCGCAACTGCACGACCATCCCGGTGAGAAGCTTTGTATTCCCGAGCCGCAGTCAAGAACCTTTCCAAATCGGGTTGCTCCAACCGAACCAAACCCCGGTTGTAGGCATCAAGGTCGCCAAGCGGAGGCTGCGATGGTGGCTGCTCGTTTTCGAATGCCTCCACTAGTTCTGCATGATCACAGAAAACTGCCTGGACTTCAACTGGGTGGGTGTAATTGAGGTACAAGCTTAGGTCGATGTTGGGAGTGGTACGGAGCGGTTGTCTGTGAAGCTCATCTCGAACAGGAACAGGACCGAAACGAAAGAAACGATGGGGGAGGTTGGGCGACGAAGAACCGAGGTAGATTGTGGCGTGGTTGGTTTCGGGATTGAAGTTGGTAACTAGACAAGAACGGACCTTGGAATTGCCTGGGTACGGGATGGAGGACGGTGAGATAGGTGCCTTGGGAGTAGATGGAGGGATAGTTGTTGTTGGGGAGGATGGGTTGTCAGAGGTGGGTGCGAGGTCGCTGACGGAGGCGGGGAACAGGACGCGGCAGGCCATAACCCAAGCGGTGGTGGACATGCTAAAGCAATCTGAGTATGTATGCCTTTGGTGTTGGCGAGAGAGGTGTTGGTGTGGCCAGACCTTTGAAGCGTTGTAACTAATATGGGCCGCGCTAGTTCTGTTCTCTGTCTAGCGAGCGGGGTAAAGGTCCGTTGCTCTCTCTTTTATACACGGCCGGCTGTTCCAGAGTAGATGCCACCACCTATTTGAAGAGTACTAATCGCAAAAAATAAGGATTTTCAGCAAGTGATATCTTTGGGACGGAGCGGAGACGTGTGGCTTGGCGGCCTTCCAAGCCCCCACATTTCGCGTTTCATCCCACTACTAATAGTCACCCGCCCACACGTCCCCTCCTTTCCTCCTCCCTGAACAAAGTGGGGGCTGTTTTTGCTTAAATCGAAAGAAACCCTGTCAGATATGTCAAGTTGCTTGTTGGCTCGATTGATATTTATCACGGTCTACCGTCGCTGGCGCTACATGTAACGACTGCGTTTCCTCTTGCAACACTGCACCACTCGTTTCACAACGTCACATCATGATGATGTACTAAGGCCATGTTCATGCCAGGGATAGCACAGACAGAGTCTTACCTTGCTTCATCCCATGGAATTTTGTGCTCAACGCAGGGTAATACAGGTTCAGGGAGGTCGCTTATACAGGGGACGGTACGCACCCCTTCAGCAAACTCTGTTTCTGCTCTCGAATTCCCTCGGTTGAAATCCCTGGGGAAGGAAGGGTTAGCGGTCTCGGCAAGCACCTTCGCTGATTCCGGTTTAGAGAACATTGTTGCTTTGATGATACTAAATATTATTGCTCAAGTTTCATTGTACTGCACGTTCTTGAATACCATTCTAAAAGAAAAAAGGTCGCCCCCTTCATCACCCCTACATTTTTCAGTACAGTTGTTAACCGCATAGCACCTTCATACACCTTCGTATGGAGCGATAACCTTATCTATGATTGTATGTGTATAAATCATCTCTGATCCCAACGATTCGATATCATCCCAGTCAGTTGAACTTTAACCTGGACGCAAAACCACAAATCGTGCCGGTTATCCGCGCTATTATTGGCATGGAGAAATGAGCCATGACCTCAGGCTGTTCTCCGGGAGATTGACATGCTCGGAACCGTACCCTGATGCTCGATCACCTCCCCACGAAGTTTGCGTAACGTGCGCTCCATTTGATCCAGCTATATACCTAGAAAGATTAGCGCCGAACTTCAATATTTGGCAAGAAAGCGAGTACCTCCATCTGCTGTCGCAACGAGTCTTGCTGCTTCCTCTCGATGTCTGAAACCTTTTAGGGGCAAGCCATGAAATGTTATCCTACATGATCCCTTACCGTGAAAAGCGGCTGTCATAGCTCTTTCAGATTCCTCTGCCTGTACAACATTAGCAAATGCAAGATCGCGTTTAGGACGACAAAATGTGACACTTACAGCTCTGACTCCTCGCTCGGCTAGTCTTCGTATCTGCAGCCAGCAGTCTCCGGCCCCCTCACGAATTTGGAGATTATTTGATTCAAGGTCAATGGAAGGTTGGAGGACAGAAGGTACTCCAGATTGCTCAAATAAGCCTAGTGCAGGTCAAATATAAATCGGCCGCGGCATCAGGAGATTTTCGGCAAAACCGCTACAAATCATTAGAGCAATACCTTGGGGAGCTTCCAAGCGTGATTCGCAGCGGATCCCTTGACCTTCAAAGGCTCATGACTATAGCGCCATTCTTTCATACCATTACCGATAGAACCCTAATTTTGCATACTTACTTGAAAGTGGTCCTGACTGAAGGGGTAGGGGCCGATCATTCGCATGGGCAGAGTTGCGACTTTCGGTTCCGAGAGGCGTAAATTCAGCAGTTTTTGACCGAATGGGTTGACTTGTTGCTGTTTTCAAAAAAGGACGCTTCGGAGAAGTTCTACAATCAGCTTGTCTTCCGAGTTCATTTCCCAATTCCCGATAAGGAGGCGTATGGTGGCGTGACAATCCAATGAGTTCCTGTTCATGTGAGCGACGGGAATGCTCATCCTGAGACTGATCACTCATTTCACTGCAGACCATCTTAGCAACTGGCGATGCCACGGACGAGCCTCCTACAGTTGGATATTCTGTATCGGAAGTCAAACTCTGGCACCCACGCTTCTGTAGCCGACATCACATACGTCGAATTCCAGAGATATTCAAAGGAATGTGGTTGACTGGATCCTCGATAGCGCCTTCCACTTGCGTGTGTTTGATCGGTTGCAATGTCAATGTAGCATTTCGTCGACCATCGTCGTTTTCGGGCTCAGGTTCCACGAAAGGTGGCATCGATTCCGGTCCATGTTGGAGCTCGTTGGGCAGATCCGTACCCGTGGTAGCTAAGTTCTGAATGTTCTCTTTAAAAGAATAGTCCGGTCTGTTCCCACGTAGGCTCTCACAATGGAGGTGCTGGGGTTGGAGCGCTTCCAGGGGCTCTGACACCACAGAAGTAACAGAACCGACTTTCCGACCCGAAGGTCTGCTCAGCCTCGGTCGAGCCACTGGGATCAACCAAGTGTGAGGGTTCTTGAACAATCCGATAAGAAAGAAAAGAAGCCCAAATTGCCACACCTCCGCGTGCTTTGACTCTGTTCATTTCTTGAGACTTCCGGGCCGAAGACGGTCGATCCTGGATATTGATATGCTCGATGAGAACGATCCAATCCTACCTTGAGGGAGCGTCCTTCAACAACCACATTTACCATCTGCTCTGGTCGCATTGAAATTGGAGTATCTTTGTGGATGTTTTTACGGTCATCCTCTGCTCAAAGGATATGTTTTTCTGTTTAACGCCAGGTGCTGCAGAAAGCAATTCGGGCACACTTGCGGTTCCAGAGGTTCCCCAACTTACGATGATTGTTCATTTCAAGTAAATTATCACCCAATTCGGGACGAAACAGCTCCGATCCATGAGCATCGTGATACGTTGTACCACCCAGTGTCCCGTTCGTGGCATCAACAGTTCTTTTCAAGTGGCTTCCCGCATGACTTTCAATGGTTCCTGTCCCAGACGCATTGTGCGGCGCCTGGGACAAGGTCAAATCAAGAGAGGATGGAAGGGATTCACCCAAGGCGCTGGGAGGCGATATTCTCGGCGCGGAGGTTCTTTTGAGCAGAGGTCGTTTGACTGAAGACAGCGTACGAGAGTTTCCGGCTACAACTGTACAGCATGAGTGAAGTGACCACTTCGACACAGCCTCCTCCGCTTACAATTTCCCATCCATGGTCTTTGATTAAGGTACTTATTGGCTGTTCCGCGAGACTTATCCTGCTGCTGAGCTTCGGACGTGGACGTGGGAACAGGAAGGCTTGGAGTACGCGCGACGCCGGTTCGGTACAATTGCTGCAGTTCAGAAGTTTTCTGTTCTTGCGGCAAGATCAGATCGATATTAAAAAAGGGAGCAGACACAACATCAAGCTCGTTGGAATCTGGCATCGTCGCTTGACTCGCTTCCCGTATGGTCCCAAGATGGAACGACGAACAACCTTTGAATGAACGTTGGTGTGGCTTGTTCCCGCGATTGACAGTTTCATTAACCCGCAAACGGTGCTTGATGGCACAGCCACTTGTAAAACTGCTCTATTCCGTACTTCGTCTTTTTCCCTGTGTTCTTGTCGGCATTTAGGACTCAGACGATAATGTTGGCACGAGCACTCTCGCAATCCAGCCGCCTTTCCCTTGCTTGTCCTCGCCTCAGCTCTGGTTTCCACGCTTCCGCTTTCAACATGGTACGTGAGGCGATCCTTACCGTCACACGATTGCACTGTCACGCCTAATCCTTCCGTTCAGGGTGTAACCAAAGAGGTTATCAAGGCCGGGGATGGCAAGAACTTTCCCAAAAAGGTGCTTAGGCTTGTGGATTGACGCACATAGGATGTAGGATTTTGTTTCACCTTGAATCTCCAGGGCGACACCGTTACCATGCACTACGTTGGCACAGTAGGTTTTGCGCCTCCCATCCCGGGTAAACTGGAGAAACTCACCTCAGAAATCCGCAGTTCACCGATGGGGGAAAGAAGTTCGATAGCAGCCGTGATCGAGGAACGCCTTTTGTTACGCAGGTTGGAAGAGGAATTACAGTTCACGACCAGGGATCTGTTTACTCATCCACGATCAGATTGGTGTAGGACGCGTTATCAAAGGATGGGACGAGGGTGTCCCGCAGATGTCTGTCGGTGAACAAGCGAAGTTGCTGATATCTTATGATTATGCCTACGGTGAAAGAGGTCACCCTGCGGGTAAGAGCTGTTCAAAGTCAAACGAGTAAGTACAATCCTTTTGTGAACCTCAATCTTTTGTAGGCATCCCCGCAAAAGCCGATCTCACTTTCGAAGTCGAACTTCTGAAAATCAATTAGAGATCATAGTATGAAAACAAAATATTTCACTTTGAGCACGCTCAATAGCATCTGTCTGTTAAGACTTCGCATAGTATACTGTAATGTCAAGCAGGTCTTTCACAGCGGCAGTCGAAGGCCATCGATAGCACTGCGGCATTTGTAGAGAGCTTGGTCGTACCTCGCGGCTATCGAGGGAACAAACAGCCTTTTCCGTCCTGCCTTTCGTCTTGCACTTCGCCATCCTACCTTTCGTCTCGCACTTCGACCTGTTTGAAATACCGAATAATCCGAGACTGCGCGCGACGCGCTCGGGTGGCGCAGTGAAAAATATCATCTTGATGATAATGGGAAAAGGTGGAGTGCCGGCAATGCATTCTTCTCGCGGTCCCTCTCCATCCCCCATTTGACAACACAATTCACACCTATTCCACATAATGTTGCTTATGACTACCAGTGGACGATTTCCCATTTCGGCATAGTGCTGATCCCGAACGACTGCAGTATCTCGATTTCAGTGCTCTGAAGCTGATACCTCTCCTCAGAGGCACAAAAGGACGCCAGAGCGTAGCGTCTCACTAGTTCATGACCCTGATCAGACTCGCACTACCCCAACTGGCGAATGGCAACAGCGGAAGCCTCGGCGGCTATTCGGCCAGCTCCTTTTGGTCCTCCTTTGCTTGAGCTGGTGCATCTCTCGAACAAGTTGGTGCTAGAAAGTGTCTTTTTGAATGGGCTTCACGCTCTTCGTCGATTCGAGCTTCGGAACGTTTCTTCTTCGTTCTTGACCGTGAAGTTGCGATCGAATCTAGGATCACAGATTGCCTTTCAGCTCACGAATGAGAATCTTCCCGACTGGGAAAGCAGGCCAAGTAGCCGCAATCACTTTCATAGAGACTTGTCGACAACGTCCTTATCATCGTCCGTCGAATCGGGCCTATCAGAATTCGACGAATACTCGCAAGGGCAGAGATGGATCCCATCTTCAAGTAGTCCCGCGTCTCCGGAACCTGATGCCCCTCTTTCCTCCGTCTCGCACCCGATCACAACGAACACCGTGGCAGCGGCAGCCATCGGAGCTTTTGGGACGGAGCAAGCTGCCCATCATGGCCATCAGTTTAATCAGCTTTTCAACTACGTGAATCATATAGACGAACTCAAAATTGCGCCAGGCCAGTCGCAGCAAGTAATTCTGGCTTTCTTACCGGATAGCCCCGGCCGTGGACGTAGAAATCCAGAAAAGGTTGAATCGACACCTGATAGGGAGACCAAACTTGAGCATCTGAGTAGTGAAGATGAAACACATGATTTCTTCGAAGTCAACGGATTGCTTTTCTTTTTCGCCTATAAGTCAGGCAATAGTCCAGAAAATATCCTTACCTCAAATTTAGAATCGTCCGAAATGGGAGAGCAGAACGCCCCGCTCCACGAGAGTCCTTGCAATGTGACGGAACCTGACGAAGAGAAGTCCGTCGCAGCCGCTCATCCAGGGTGGAAGGCGCGATCTGGCACATCCACTAGCAAGGATAGCGAAGACGTTACTAGCCCCACGATACAGTCGGCGCCGGATCATCAGATCACCGTCAAGTTTCGATCGAGAGTGTGCCGATCGGTTCTCTGGACGGATATCGGGGATACCGGCATCTCTTTCGATGACTGTGTTGTGGGTGGAACATACTTCAAGGATTTCACCGTTTGGAATCGATCTGAGATTGAGTTATACTGGATTCTCAATATGGTCGATCTCTCCAAACGTCAAGATAACTCGTGGTTGAAGCTATCAGATTACGATACCGGACTCCCACTGGATGGGAAGCCCATTGCCGCGTACTCGCCGCGACGAATACGTCTCACCTTTCGACCTCGCGAGATGGGAGAGTTCAGCTATGACCTTCAGCTTGAGAACGCGAATGACTCTAGCAACACGGTCGAGGCGTCGATCCATGCGGTGGTGCGCTCAGCCCTCCGAGAAGAATCTCTGGTTGTCAGTAGTGGGAACGTTCTCGATTTCGGTGACTGCATTACTGGCACGTGGGCTAAGCAGCGATTGGTTCTTCGCAATGTGTCGGAATCACCGATCGAGATTACTTTCACGGCTGATCTTCCCGGAGTAGTATTCCAACTGAAAAGTGAAGAGCTTACGCATGGGGCGTTACCGATACTAGCCTCTACGGTGGCAGACGCTGGCGATCGCCTGTTCGACAAATTGCGAGAGTTGTCATTCACTCATTCGGCAAACAACAGTGACGTTTCCTATCCTCCAAGTGCGGTCAGCTCGAGGCCCACATCACCATCTCTAAGAAATAGGAAAGGCAGTGAACACTTCGGCTTCGGCGCGGGCTCCACCGACTTGGCATCTCTTATCGCTGCGGCTGCTACAGCGGCTCCGGATAGCAATGACGACAATGATTCTGAAGACTCCGATCATGCGGAAACCACGAGAGAAGGTGTGGGGAGCAATGGAGAAGAGTATCGACGAATTGAAGAGATTGTTCTGCGACCTGGCACAGAACGTATCGTCGAAGTTTGTTACCGGCCAGAGAAGGATGCTCCGACGGCCGACCACAGGGGAGGCAGGCTTACGCGCCGGAATTTCCGTCTGTTCTTGGCCTATGCTAGCAATGGCATGAGCATAAAAGAGAAGAAGACTATTCAATGCAAAGCACGAACATGTACCTCCTTTGTTGAGGTTTCCCCAAAAGTGGTGAACTTCGGCGACACGGATGTCGGCACATTAAAATCTGCTCCAATTCAGATTACAAACTGTTCTGATCTTCCAGCGCGAGTGGAACTCCGATTCGTATCTAAGGTGCTAAACACGTATCGTGATGAGATTCACATCCCTCCGAAACAATCGATTGAGGCAAAGGTCGACATCTATCCCCGAAAGGTGAATCCTGAATACCGGAAGCAGGTGACTGTGGTAAATCTGCTGAATCGCGACAACGCTCAAACGGTCGAAGTGCGTTCCACGAATATAGACAAGAATCGGGTTACCTTCCACTCTCTGTTTTATCGGATCTTGACCCCGACTTCATCGAATTTCGTGGATTTTGGATCTGTAGTGGTGAACTCCCCTGTCGCAAGAACTTTGACAATTGCCAATATATCCAAAAAGCGACTGACATTGGAGATCGCTTCCTCGCTCCCTGGAGAGATCAAGCTTTACACTCGCGCACGCACCCTGTCTGCGGCAGTCGAGCCTGCTAAAACCAACACAGCAAGCACGGTAGAACGGCGTGAACGACTGCTCGAGTCCATCAGCGACAGGCGAAAATTGCCGAGACCAGATATTGCAAGCAGTTCTTTAGCCGCGGCACCAATCACCAGCAAAACCGGAGCACCTTTACCAAAACTCCGCTCCTTTGCGGAATCGACTGAGAGTTCGCCGGCCGATTATCTTGACCTGGCGTCTTCTCTGGGACACAAGGATGGTCGGCGTTCTCCTCGTAGGCGAACAATGCAACATTTCCCACTAAACACCCTCAAACAATTGCGCGCTCAATACCGCGACGTAAAGTTATCTTCAACAGACGATGAGATGGGGTCCGCTCGCGCTGCGGTACCGCCAATCCGTCGTCCCGTCTTATTTGACGACGCATCAAGTGAGACGCCGGCCAAGGGTGGTGATGACCTGGACGCTGAGCCAATGACGAAGTCCTTAGATTTGGCATTGCGAACTGTAAACGAAGCCACAAATCGTTCTATCGGCACCCTAAATGATATATCCGACACTACGAAGTTGCCGATCAACACATTGCTCAGCATGCTCGAAAGTGTGACCGGCATCTTGCCACCACCTCTGTCCAAATTGTCTGCCGAGGAGCAGTACGTTCGTGCGCGGCTTCATCTCACCCGCGAACTCGAGATTGCAATTAAGGATGGGCGGTTAGTCCCGATCTCGATCATAGAAATTCCACCTGACAGCGATTTGCCCATTCTGGTGGTGTTTACGCCCAACGGCGAACACAAGCCTCAGATACAGGTATGAGATGCCGGATATTTGAAACGCTTCAGATCAGTAATAAAAGTTCCACGTAATGTTTCCACAGGGCAAATCACGAAAAATGGATTCTCGCGTCTATCTGAAACTCATTGAATTCGACCGAGAGATTCAGCAGCCGCAGTTCGAACAGCTTTTGCGGGGCGATCAAGCCATGATCCCTGTGCGCGAGCTCCTCCTCCGTTCTTCTCTGTGTCGCTCCATTATGGAGCTGAATCAGAAGAACATCAATTTCGGGTCAATGGACAAAACGGAGCATAGAACGAAGTCAATTGTGATTCGGAACAATTCCGAAGCCCCGCTATTATATGCAATCCGTAAATCTGGCTCCATTGCATCGGGCGATTTGATATTGGGTGACGGACGCATGGGGGTTGTCCGGGCATACGGCAAGCGAGAAGTTGAATTCATGTTTGACCCATCTCTAGCCGGTCCCTTCCATGAGCGTTTAAGCATTGAGAATGTTCAGGATCGCACAAATGATCAGTCGATTTCCGTCAAAGCCACGATAAGGAAACCTGCTCCGTTCACTTTAGAGTCACTCGAAGTGGATTTTGGGGCATGTCTGGTCAACGAATTATGTCCCGTCGTGCAACATATTGTGATCTCAAATACCAGTTTCAAAAAGACGAGAACCTTCGAAGTCAGAGTGGATCCAGAGGACTTGCGATTCAAGGGATGCAGTGCGTCTTTTTCCTTTGATTTGGTTGACAAAGACGATGACTACGTAGACGAGGCCGGCGGGCAGGACACCTCTGGCGAGCCAAAGAGACGGCGGCGGCGACCTCTCCTCATGCTTTCGAAAGAGATGGAGGAGGAAATCGAGCATCTGGAGCAGAAACTGAAAATCGCCAAGCGGAAAGGTTACAAGGACAAGGTGAAGAAGGTGCTTGCGAAACTGGATAAACTGCGTGCCGGGATCGTGGATGATGAATACACAGAGAAAGAAGAAGCTCCGAAAGCCGCTCCGATGATGGATGGGGCTAGCGCTCTTGGCGATGCAAGTTCTGGCGGCGACGGCGATGTCACTCCCAGAGCTACTCCGGGTAATCACTCAAATGAGCCAACAGACCGCCTTCCCGAACAATCTGGAGATAGCATGACCCCTAGCTTCGAGGCGAGCCGTAGAGCATCCCAGCTGAATATCGGTCAGGATCCCACCACTGGAACTGACTCAGCACTTGCACCCGGAACTTCATTACCGTTCAAGGTCAGAAAGACGGATCAGAGTATTGTCTTCGCTCTTGAGCCGAGGACTATCCGGACGGTCGCTGTTTACTTCCGTCCAATAGCGATTGGTGGCGGCGATTCGACTGCATTTGACCGGAATGGACGGGATATCTCGCAACAGGAATCCGTAGCTTCTCCTTCCAGTTCGTTGCCCACTGTTTCCCCAACAGACGACCACGCGAATGATAATTTGAGCTCAGGAGCCGACTTGTTACGAGAAACAACGTCCGGTGTCTTATATGTTCATGAACACAAGAATACTGACATCACAAAAGAGGTCGCTTTCCGAGCCGTGGTTTGTTACCATTCACTCATATATCAGGAAGCTGTGACTGAAGAACAACAACGTAATCCCCCTGTCAATCGCGAGGACACTGACGGCCCCGATGCGAATAACAGATGCTTGCTTCCGGAAGACGGTTTTGTGGAGAGTCGTTCGTCGTCTCCCCTGTTACCACCAAAACTGGGCAGAACATCGGGCACCAACTCGCCTTCCCTTACTCCTCAGCAGACCAATTTGATGGGTGTTATCAACGTCAATCCACCGTCTACAACACAATTAGAGATGTCAAAGATCGAATTGCTCCCACCCGTTGAACCTGCGCGAACGTTGACAGTGGAAGTTCCGTCTATTGAACTGGGAAACATCAAAGTGAACGAACGAAAGGATTGCTACTTTACCGTTGCAAATCGCACTGCAATTTCCTTGCCATACGTTATTGTTCTGCCACCCGAGGCTGGCTGTTCCCTTTCTGTTTCGGACACGAGTGGAACTTTGTCGGCCCAAGAAGTTCGGCGAATCGACTTACAGTTTACTCCCTCTGTTCTCGGGCGGCAAACCCTTGTCATTGCGATCCAGAGCGGCGAAGGAGGGCCGGAAGTAAAGGTTGACATCTCATTTTATGTTATATCTCGTGCATATTTGAGTTTCCCGTCTCTTCCCGACCCCTTGGCTAGTGCTGCCGAGCTGGATTTCGGTTATTGCTACTTGGACACGAAGAGAAAGTACGCACGTGTCATTCCTTATGAAATGGAGAACATCTCGGAGGATGGAATCTTTGTCAGTGCCGTCTCGAATCTAGTGCAGCAATGTTTTATTTTCTCCGACCCAGAAACAGAATCTCCTGTTACGGATTTGTTGATACCGAAGAGTGGACGCCTAACCGTATACATTGCGCTTCAACCGTACCTCGGAGCTTCCGGTCGCCGAGGAGCAGGCGCTGCCAGCAAGGCGCAGAATGCAGCGCCTGCGGGAACACCTTCGAGTGGCACCCCTGCATCTGCTGTCAGCGAGGATTTCCGCACACTTGTGGGGGGCATCAAGTTTCAGGTTCAGAAGAAAGAGAAGGTTTCTAGCAAAGGAAAAGACGCGAAAGTTACGGAAGAAGGGCCTGGGGCAGAAGAGCAACTGTACGCTGTAATGACATACACAGCGAAGTTCACCGCCATCATTGGACAATCTGTACTCAGCGTCTCAGATACGTTGATCGATCTCGGCTCGGTCAAGTGCATTGGAAAGACATACTCTGGGTCATTCAACATTTGTAATGAATCCAGCAGACTGCCACTAGAGTTCCGAGTCGAAGTCACCAGCGGTCTGGAACTTGATGATTACTATGGCAAATTGGAAGGAAGCACGGATGCTAGCAGTGAAGGTGGTCAGAGCAGTGATCCTAATCCGGCCCGCTTGACAGCAGATCGCGGCTTGCCTTCGGCATCTTGTGCGCGCATTGGTTTCCGTATGAAATGTACTGAATATGGATTGATCTCCCAGTTTATTGATGTCATCAACGTGAACAACGTGGGTCAAAAGATTCGTATCGAAGTGCGCATGTTCGCCGACATTGGAAGGCTGCAGGTTGGTCACGCAAACATTCTGGGACTATCGACGGAGAGATCGGATAGCACCGAACGACTTCCACAAGCCATTTGGGACGACGTTTACGTGGATTTGTCATCAATCGATGTTGAAAAGCCCGTTGTGACATCCCCCCTCACGCTTACAGAGCCGTCGACTCTCAATGCGATTGTGCTGCAGAAGTCGGAAGATTTGGACCTTATCCCGACGTATGAAAAAGAAATCGAGCTCACCAACATATCCCAGGATCCAATTCGTATAGTTTCGAACTCAAATCTGACGATGGACATTAGGTTCTCTGGGAATGCGGAAGCGGATGTCTCAGCGAAAATTGGTGATCACGACGATGCTGCGGAGAAGATAACCAAGCAATCCGGAGCTAGCGTATTTCTTCTTCCTGGAAAAACCGCGATCGCAAAAGTATGTATCCCAAACCCGAACTTTGGTCCGGAATTCGAGCAAGCAATCGCAGCGCTCAGCTCTGGAAAAAAGGCTACACTGCGAGGAACACTGTGTTTTCTGGACGCAAGCAGTGGCATGGTGGTCAAGTGCATTGAACTCTCAGCATCTTTCTGCGTTTCTCGAGGAGATGTGGAACCCTTGGTCCTCGATGTTGGAAAAGTCGGCCACTACAACAGTTGGAACGAAGTGAAGCTGAAATTTACCGTGCGGAATCCGTCAGACATTCCTCTAGCCTGTGCATTGGACCTTCCGGCATCTGTTAGACTGGCAGAGGAAACGGAATCATGCGAATTGGGATCGAATAAACGAATGGTGCAAAGCCGTGGCTCAGAAATTATCGAAGTGATACTGAATCCGCGTCTACTGAATCTGAAGTTGATGGGAGCTCAAGTTCTCAATATCGGCGTTAGAAATCTATACAACCCGCGGAACTTAATGAAAATCGTCGTCAACGCAAATTTGACGCTTTTCCAGCTCCGCTTTGACCGACTGGTGTCCGGACAACTGCAGCTACCTCCGTTAACTCATCCCCATCTCCCCACGGCATTGCCGTGTGATACATGGTTTGCCATCGTCAACACGTCTGAGGAGGATGTGAAGTTTGAGATAGGTTTTACAGCCGCATCAGATGTCAGTGATTTCGTTCGACTCGATGTGCTCTCAAGGTTCTCGAATTCTCCGCTTGTGGGGTCTGTGTCATTGACGCCACAGGCTACTATTGAAGTGCGAGTACGTGGATATGCGGTAGAAAATTCTCGGTTGCCAGCAAATCAACCAGACTCGCGATGGCTCACAAACCCAGAAGGCCTCATATTCGGAACCCTGTGGATTGCTCCCAAACAGCAAACTCCAGAAAGTGGGAACGAAAGTCGGTCCGATGATACTTCGCGCATTACCGAGCATATCCCGATACGCGGGATTATCAATGAGGGCCAAACATTCGCTTTATCGGAAAAGCAGGTGAACTTTCGAACGTATATGGCTTCCGACAGCGACGAAGATCCCGAATCTGGCAATGAAGATGCAGAAGAGCAAGTACTGGCGCGTAAGCGTTCCGTAGTAGAGACTACTGTGGACTCTCTAACTGCAAAAGACGACCCCGCGACTCGCTCCATTCCAAATCAGCGCGAAATAGTCTACATCACAAATCTCTCAACCACGTTTGAACTCGAATTCAAAGTAGCGTTCGAATACCCTTTAGAACTGCCCAACGGTACAAGCCTGTTGAGAGCGTCGCCTTTGAGTGAAGATATGACGGGACGTGTTGCACCCGGGGATCGATTTGCGCTGGTTTTTGAACTGTTGAATTCAAGTATTGGTGGGGTATCAGATGATATCAAAGTCCTCGTTTATGACATCAATTCCGTCAGCCGACAGCCTCAGCTGCTCTATGTCTCTATTATCGAGGACATGTCTGGATCGCTGCAAATCGATTCAGATGCAAAAAGTCAACCTCCGGAAGATCTCTTCGTGCAAGAACCCTCTCCCGAATTAGCCCCTGTTGTCATATGTGGAAGACCGGTTGTGGATGAGCCAGGATCGTCCATTGAAGATGAAGAGGAAGTTCCGTTTTCGGACACAGTATCCTCCATATCGATGAAGGAGACGGACCGCGCCATGACCTCGTGTTCTAGTCGTCCTTCCATAGTTGAGTCTCTGACCTCCTCTGCGTACAGCCGCCGGCATACAACCGCTCTCGCTTTACGAGGATGCAAGCGAATCTCGGAGCCAACCGTCGGAGCAATGGAGATGGATGGACTCTACGAGTTGGATCTAGGTCAGCAAGATCTTGGTGCAAACGTCGCAGCGAAAAAGCTCTCTCTCGAAAATCCCAGCACCGAGCGGATATCATACCGCATCAGGATCCTTTGTGAAGCAGACAAAGCGTGGATATCATGCGGTCGAACAGAAGGAGTCCTTGAGGGAACTCGGACAGCTCCTGGTGGAGGACTAAACCGTGACGTCCACTCCATCAGCATCAACGTCATGACAAATGCTCGAGGAGTTTATTCCACTTACCTATTCGTCGATAACCTTGACAACCCCGCAGATACGAAGACAATACGAGTGTCAATGGAGATTGTCGCCAGACAAAATATTCGACGTACGGCCACCGGAGCCTTGAACTACAGTGGCAGTATAGCTGCCGGCATACCGATTGAACCGTCCTCCAATCACGTATTCGACGTGTACGTGCACGGGGCTGACGCTACCGTGAATTCACTTCTGATGGATCATCTGTACTTCGACACTGAATACGCGGCGAGAAGCATGATCATATGCAATAGAGAGTCTGTGCCGCTTGAGTTCACATTCAACAGCAGCCTGTCAAGAGAAGACGACACTGAGCTTATGTTCTCCTTGTCGCGGACCACGGCGAAACTTTTCCGCAGTATAACGGTCGAACCAGAGAGTCAAGCTAGGGTTTACATTCGATTACGCCCGTCGGCTGAATCTGTACAGAACCAGCCTGACACAACCAACGGATTGACCCGAAATCAATTCCCAACTACGCTGATGGTGGCCGACGAACCTGTCAGGAAGGATATCGAAATTTATATCAATTGTCGCCTGGTTAAGGACTATCAGAAGATCATCAACTTGCGAGCCATCTGTCGGCAACCGCAGATGCTCCTGTCTCGGTTAGATTTCAGCTTCCGTGGAGTGATGAGACGAAAAAATACGGGCACCGAACCACTCTCTGTCAGGGAAGAAGATATTTGGTCTTTGCAGCTTTTGCCGGCCATAGGGGAAGTCGAGGTCGCAAACTTGTTGACTGATCCTTTGGAGTGCTGCGTCATGAACGATACAATGTTTTTCAACGTCGAAGGCGTCAACACTACGCGCGAAACGGAGGAACTGCACCCAACAAGTGCTAGCACACCGCAGTCTGCAACAAATGCGCTTGCGCAAGCTGCTTCTGGCAAACCAAAACGACAACTCAGTTTGAGCATTGCTTCACAACGGTCATGCTGTGTGCGCATAATACCGAATATGGATGCTCTTCTGAAACATGCTGATAAACTTAGAGGGGTATGTAGCTGTTTTCATGCATTCCACAAAGAGTATCTGGTTCTCATCATCCCATCAGGAGAAGTATGTTGTCGAGCATTTGACATTCTACAACCGCAAACGGCCTCGAGAAAAATCGTTTGTTGTGTTGAAACTGAGTTTGGGTCACATGACAGATTTCCAGGTCAGTTTACATCGTCACCATGTGCTTTGGATCGATATAGCTCATATTCTTTATTTGATGCAGTCCGCATCCGGATCAAGACACTCGTATGCGGCGATTGAAAGTCACATTGTCAAGCTCCTCCGGGATCTGGACAATCATCCAGAAGCCCTTACTGAATCTGATTCGTCAGCTACGCTCAATATGGTGAGGCAGGCGCGAAACACAAAGCAATTCACTTAGTACAGGCAGCTGATCCTGCCATTTGGCCCAACAGGATGCATCGGAACCTTACTTTAGATTCGTATATGTAGTTGACCAGCTCATCTACTATGGCACTCGAGAGCACGCAGCCGAAAATTACGCTCACCTAGCTCAATTACTATTCAGGTAAACCCCTCGTCCCACCAGATGCCGAGTCTGAAGACACTCAGTCCTGATTACTGTTCCTTCTTTTTCAGCACACTCTTTTCCAAGTCCGTGTTCAGAAATCACGGACCTTGTGCACTTGCTCCACACGCTACCGAAGATACAAAGTGCTGGTCCCCTGCCCTAAGCAAATGGGTACGTTCACATCGCTTAGCATCTGGAGGTTTTTACGTGAATCATCAACATTGAAACTACTCATTCATTGCAGCTATCTCACTTCATGTACTTCATGGATTTCTTCCCATACCGCTGGCCAGCACTTGAGCCGTTACGAGAAATGATCCGCGTGTTGCTAAAGCCACAGGACGCAGCGACGATTGAACCCAACATATGATCCTAAGCTTATGGCTGTATTTATCTCTCTTTTATCTGCCACATGTACATATTTATCTTCCCGCGCCTCCAAAAGCATCTCATAACATTATTATCATAAGCTGAATGTACTATGGAGTACATTCCAATCGAAGTCCAGGAGTGACCACGTTGATATTGCAAAAATCGCGCCTATTGATATGGCTATTCGTGAACTATGTCGACACTAGTAGTATGATACAATTTACGTGGTGCTTCCCGCACTGCTGGTAAGATGTTTTCAAAAGCATCGTCATCGGCTGACTGAGCCTCGTTCCAGAGTTTGTCCAACGAAAGCGTGAATATTCCAGCAAAGGGGATATTGGTGTGCACGGAACGTCTTCGCTTGACGTCGTCGCTAGCGTCTGAGACCAAGCGCTGGCGCTTCTTGACGTTGACGGAGTGACCTTTTGTATTCATAATACAGGCAGGTGGTGGCACACCATTACTGTCCAAAAAGCGCTGCACCATTTCCAATTCTGACACATGGTTCGCTGTCTGCGGTTCCTCGGCCAGAGACTGGGACGCCTCCCTGGTATCATCTACGTCGCGACTAGCGGGCGATATATGCGTTTCTGCAGCGGCATCTTCCAATTTCCGTTCCTGCTGTTTTTTGACAGGTGATATTAATGGTTCCTTGTGATTGCTTGAGGTAGATATTGGGGCTGGGTAATGCTCCCTCTCCATCTGTGATGATGTTGATTCTTGGGAGAAGGTGTAGTCATTTCGTGGGGGCTTCTCGCGTTCCGCCTCAGATGTTGACAGCTCCAGCTCAGGAGAAGGATTGTTGACCAAACCCTTTTTCGTCGACGACATCCCTCCAGTTGTGATCTCGATGGTGATGGAATTTGATCTCTTAGATTTCGCATCGCATCGTCGAGGTCTCGTGGCGGAAAGGCTTTGTATCGTGCTGTTGCGCTTCGCGCTGATTCGACACACTGGCTGGGAAGCGGTGGCGATCTCCCGCGTTTGACACGCTGGTTTGGCAGCGCTGGTGGTTTCGGCTTTGTGTGACTGTATGGCAGCCCACTTATCCCTAAACTGCTTGTAATTGCCGTCAGGATCTGATTTGGCAATGGCGGTGACCTTTGGTACATGCCGCGTTTTCGCAGCCCAGTTTGCTCTAAACTGTTTGTAATCGCTGTCAGGCTCAGTTTTGGCGGGAGCATCCCCGTCTGTCACAATCACAAGAGGGGATGGTTCGTGGTGAGCTCGCTCCTCTTTCTCGCAATTGGCGCTTTCTAACTTGCAAGGCGTCACGATTTCAATTTTTGGGTAAACGTCACAATGTTCGCTGTCCACGTCTATTGGTTCATTGAGGATCTCGCGCTTGAACGACCGGAAGTTTCTCGGCTTTGCGCTAGCCGACCTACCCGCGACTGAACTCGGCGAATCGTCCAGTATAACCTCAATTTTGACATCCGATAAGTTTAAAGCTTTCAAGCGCGTTTGCTTTCCCAAAAGATCGTTTGTAGGGATTGCTACATCGACCGCCGTTGGAGAGACATCACTTGTTCTCCTTTCCCGGCCTTCCAGCCTTTCCGCCTGCGGATAGCCCAAACACTCCCGTGACAGCTTGCTGCTTGTCTCATATGCTCCATTGGAAGACGGCCAGCCCAGAGCCTTTCCCTCTTGCTTGGTGCTTGAAGACGGGAGAACGATAGTCCATGGCCGGCGTGCTGATGGTACCAGCGGCTTTCGGAATGGAAAATCCCGCGTCTTCCAGATGTTGACGCTGCTAGAACCCACAGCCTCTTCTCTCTTCCATTTATCTTTCCGAATTAAGTTTGTGGAGCGCTTTGTGTCCAGCCAGTCGCTTTCGGTGTCCCCGTCTGTAGAAGGCTGATCACTTTCCGGATATAGGGCATTTCCGAAATCCGGTAAGGCCCACTTCCGAGTCCACCCATTGTCGACGACTATTTCTCCAGTGGTGATGTCGATTTCATCGGCGTCATCGAATTCCTTGCCGTATCGTTCAAAGATGCTCTCCCAAGCGAGTTTCAGGCGCTGTTGAGATTGAATCCGCGACTGCTCGACACTGTCGATGTGTACGGGAGTACTAGGACATAGGGACTTCAAGCACGTAAGAGATAAATAGCTAGGACCAAGTCCGCTTGTTGTTTTTGCAACATCCGGCATAAAGTTCGTTTGTGCATTAACTGTGTGCAAGCAGCATTGGCAGAGGAACAAACGAACGCGTCCCATCTCGCACTCGCGTATCTTTGCAAACTGACAGGATGTGTAAATGTTCAACAATAATAGACTCACTTTGTAGTACGGCGATGACAATAGGTGAGTAGTACGCACAACAATCGCATCCTACATTATCAGATTGCACTATATTTTCACTCCTATGCAACGATGGTTCTCACAAAGGCCTGATTGTTGCCGTGACAAAGGTCTTTGATGCGCTGCCATAACCCATGGGCTGCAGCTCGGTCTTGAGCGTCACTTCTCCGATACTCAATCATCACGTTCAAGCCACTAAGAACGTCGTTTCGCGCTTGCTCTCGTATCTTCCATACTTCGTCTCCATTGTTGCTCTCACCGCTCAAATGCCCCGTCGGAATAATATTCCCGAATCGCATGTATTGAGTTTCGTATGACTTTGGGTAGCATAGAGGAACAGTCATCGGGGCGCGATCATCTCTGAACACATGCCGCAAGATCAGGTTTGGAAACGGTATGTCCGCTGCTGTCTCAAGCATGTCGCCGATGCCTATACCGGAAACAGGAACAATGCCGTATCCATGCTCTACCGCCAGCCTGGCGAACCCGCTTCGATTTCTCCAGTAAAGTGAATATCTTGGGTCTGCTTTTTTACGATATACCTCATGATGACCCCCTGTTGTGTATGGCGCATGAGTGTCACAATTCTCCAGAGTTCCGCGAGACAACAGTTAGTGAGTACCTGGAAAGACAACGAGCGGCTGTGACCTCCTCATCGCGGCGCTAACGCTATCAACGTCGCCCTCAATACCACCGAAAAAGACCAGGAGGTCTGCCCAGAGAGGAATCTTGGGGTGGATACGGTCCATTATACCGCGTGGAAGTCGACCGGTCGCAAGATAAATGGTCAGAAGAACTGAGGGCAATTCCAATGCCAGGGCTTGATGATTCACAACAAAAAGCAGGCGATCCTGTGCCAGGTGCGTTTTCGAAGCCACGGTCTGATACTTGACCGGAAGGATTGTCAGGAACAAGCAAGCTAAAGGTTGCAAAAACCAATGGGGAGGCTGGGTCCACGTGTCAATCCGTCGTCGAAGCCTTTCCCGCCGAATTGTCTCCAAATAAATGACCGCGTGCACGGGCCAGTAAAGGACCGCGAACAGGAGGTCCAGAATAGATGCGGACATGAAGTGTGTTGGTCGTGTGCCTGGCAGCGCAGCATCGGCAGGAGCGGAGGTACATATCTCGCCCACATCAGGGCTCAACAATAATCATATTGAATCACATGTCAAAGATTCGCCTGAAACGGACTGCATTTTTTGGGAGTGGAGGAGTATGGGATGGAGGTACAGTAGTGATCGCGCGCGGTGTCACCGGGAAGTGTGCCAACTGTACAGTAAGCTGTGGGTGGCCCAAGACGGACGGCACGCGACTTTTGATTACGTTACTCGTCGGAGAGTCTATCAGTAATGACGCGACCGGTCCAAGCTCATGGCAAACATATGCTACCATAGTTGCGTCCCTTCAAAAGCCATCATCAGCGTCAATGCATCATGGAAAAGGGCTGCCCATACATGCATGTGTGTGAGCAAACGTGTGCGGATTAATGCCAGACACATGGAAGCACCCCATCATCTTGTTTGCTGGTTTTTGAGGATTCGAAGAATTGTATTCTGAATTGGGCAAGCGCGCAATGATTGTCACTTCGGGCCCAGGCATTGCAAGTCATATACCGGCCGCGAACTAAGTTAAGCGTAATACGCGGTATCAGCATCGATGGTGGCAAATCCGCCAAGCTTTTCTTTTGCACGCCCGGGCCTGAACGACCTGCGCGCTTACGGTTAATTCTATCGAGGAGCCGTGAAATCGTACCACTCAACAGTGGTTCTGCCATGACATCAACTATCGCCACTTGCAAGGCTCGGGATCCATTGTTAATAAAATATGACGTCGGCCTATGAGCCCAGGGTGGGCTATGGGGAAGGTGCAATGCAGCTTGCGTCTATAAAGAGCGGAGCAAAATGTGCACTTCCCCTCCCACTCCATCACGCTCGAAAGTCCCCACATCAGATCGAACCGTCAGCCAACCTTCCTTGCAACATTCTCTCTCCACTCTTTTCTTACAACATCATGAAGTCAAGCGCTATTCTCTTCGGTCTTGCCGCGGTTCTTGGCGTGAGCGCTGCCCCAGCATGGCGCCGTCAGGAGGTTCCTGCTCCTGTGGCCTCTGTGGCGGCACCAGTGGTCTCTTCGGTGTCCTCCGTGGTTAACGTGGCACAGAGTGTCGTCGCTACCAAGACGGCTGAAGTTGTGGGTGTTCAGACTTTGTTCGGTGCTGTCACCACGCAAGTCGTTGTGTAAGTCTCATCCTCTATTGGTGGGGATCATTTGATTTATTGTGGCTGATGGCGTGCTTTCCATATCTAGCGCGACCGTCGTCCCCGAGGCTCAGACACTCGTCGTGACCCGTCAAGTGGAAACTCCCGCCTTCTTCACCACCCAGAATGTTCTACCTACCGCCGTCCCAGCTGTGGCCACCAGTTCGGTCGACGTTGTCATCGCTGGCGCTCCCTACTGGACCTCCACTGTGTCTCCTGTCGTGGAAGTCGGAGCCGCCACCCGCTACAGCGAGACGATCATTCCTACCATTGTCACCCAGGTTTGTCAAATATTCGATGGTCTACTTTCACGAGCTAGATAGCTAATGCATGCGCACTCTATCAGTACCTCACCTCGCAGGTTCCGTACATCGTACAAACCACTCAGACCGTTCAAACTCTAGTCCCGTTTATCGTTACTCCTGCCGCCTCTGGGCAGTCTGCCGTGATCGTGAGTCCCCTCGACAATGGTAGAGAAATGAGATGTTACATTTCACTAACTTTGGCTTTGTTTAGGTCCCCACTGAGATTGCTTCCTCTGTTGCCGTTCCCGTTGTTATCCCAACGTCCACCGTTGTTAACGTCGTTGAAGTGACCGCGATCCCCTAAGCGCATCTGATGAGATCCTGCTTGTAAATGTATTGTAACGAAGCGACTCTGTACACGGCCCTCCTGGTGTCTTTGTGTAAAACGTCAAATATGAATACTTAAATGCCCTGTGAATTTATGTTTCCCTGATCAATTTCGTTCTCCAAATCTTGAGTCAATCATGGCAGATATTTACGCAAAAGAGCCGGAGGATTCAAAGCGGACATTGTCAGCATTGTCGGTCACAGCTTCTCTTTGTCAGTCACAGCTTTGGTTGACGGTTCGCCTCATCATTAAAAACCATCTCACACTTGATTGGAAATGGTGTGGGCATCGCCGTCTTCCTAAAGCAAGCAAAATTACCGGGCGATGTTGAATTCAAATTCGTCGCAATCTACGCCCATTCCGCAATATGGCTTCGAAACGCCGTACATCGTCATGTTCTGATGCAACATATCCGTATGGCACAGAGCTAAAGATTGACTTATTCAGGAGCAGTGTAGAAAAGCTAGATGCCTTCGGGGCCGATCTCAAGCAAACCATCACCAAGTTGGACGAGTCTATTGCATGCATGTCAGAAACTGCGGACAGATCGTAATGCCATCTATTTTTCATACTGATGCATCTAAATAACGGAGTGCTAGTCTGCTATACTTGTGGGAAATGTTACTTCTCCGGAAAGCTTTACGTGAAGCCCTTTGACGCGTGCGTGTGAAGATATAGCCTGCGAGTCGGTGCACGGCATTTATACAGATTGCGCAACAATTTGGAAAGGAAATAATCAATACAACTTCGAAAGACCCTTTGACGGCTCGTAAACATCAAGGCAGAGCACTGCTTTTCTAAATCCATGTGTGTGATTGTAGGCGCACGTTAAACGCACGTTGAGAATCGTTCAGCCCTTTCCGATCAAATCTCCCAAACTCCATCCCAGCTCGCTTGCTACAAATGATAATCGATCGTAGAAGCCACTTATGACCGTTGATGGATACTCTCGTCCCAGATCGTTGGAGGGCGAAGTACATGAACTCTGACATCCGGATTTTTGGCCTGCCGTTGCTGAGGTTGTGTCACCATTGCAACAGGTGTCACTTCCGCAGACTTCTTTGGCGATCTTCAAATTTCCGACTGTCCCCACTCTTGTATTCGAGACATCTGTGTCTCTGAAGTAGGACAAAGTAAAAACGTGCTCTACGGATATGGCTTCCAGCTCCGCCAAGTGGCTTTTTAGCCGCTCCAGAGTCACTGAAGAGGTGCCCCGCGTAGGATTACTATACAGTTGTACCAGAGAGCTGGAGTCGTAATTAGTAACACCGAATATGCATAGTGTTTTGCAGCAGGTAACAAACGCACTTAGCAATGCCTCGCAGACGGCCTAGCTGCAAACCGATATCCACTCCGTTTCCATAACCTTGGTCAAACCCTTGCTGCAAACTGGCCTTCTTCCCCTCAGTGATTCCATCTTTATAGCCTGCCTATGACACAGTAAGCATGCAGTGAGTTGGCAACCACTCATTGTGTACGAGACTGAAATGCAAGGCAACGCACCACTCCATGGGTATCCTGCAACCTGTTCCAGTTGCGTTCAGCGACCTGCTTGTCATACTGGGCATCGGGAATCGAGGCATCATCATCCCATACGTCATCATCCGAGTCCATATCTTGTCTGCGAAGAACTTCTGCTTGCTCGGCGTGGGCGGAAAGAGAAAGGCTACGAGAGAGGCCAGGTCTGCTGATGACAAAACCTGTCAATCTGCCCGCGCCACACGGCCCACGCCGAGCGACAGACCAATTGACACAAGAGACTAAGGCTTACGAGCTGCTGCAGAGCTTCCAGTAGTAGCCGTACATTCCTCGCTCAAGCAAATTTACACCCTTGTCAAGAATTGCTTCATGTCTGCTTTCCGCGACCTTGTGGGCAACGGAGCTGACTGCTCAGGAGGGAACTCTCTGAGTCAGTTCACAAAACAGATGCAGCAGGATAGATCATTGCAGCAGGTACGTCACTATTAAGGAACCCGCGTGAGAATTGAAGCAAAACATTCTGACTTGACTCTCTCACAAGGATCGGTTTGGGCAAGTCGCCGAAGGAGAGAGCAACTCTGTTAGTAATCTTCTGGTCAAGAAATACTTTGTTGCGCAGGGCACTGTTCTTACCCGCGGAATTGTCTTGTTAGGGTCTGCAGCTGCGTGGGCGTCAGGGATTTGAAAGTGATGTAGGTGCGCTATAAGTTATATTGCAAAGCGCCCGAAGTCGTGTTACTTATTCTTTTGATACCATTAGAACATTCAAGAATTCCTCCGCTCAGGCGGGCCGTCAGGCGGGAACACGGCACAGCGTGGAATGTTTGATATGCAACCAATGCATAGAGAACTGGACAATTTGATGCCACCGAATATGATGATGCCACAAGAGAGAGAGGACCAAGGTTGGGGAGCCGAGTTCTCACGATTAGGGAATCCGCCTCAGCAGCAGCAAGGGATGGCTCGACAGGAAGGTCCTGTGGTCAATGAGAGTTGGATCAACGAATTCTCACATGGCGACATGGGACCCATAAAGGGAATACAAGGTTGGTGTGATAGTTGTTCATCACTCGAGACTTAGAGACTGACTATGATGGTAGATGGACCTCACTTGCAATCCGCCAACTGGGCGTCAGAATTTCAGACCCATCAGCATGACTTAGGACATCAGATCAGTCGCGGGCCGGACACGGAACTGGAAGATGCCTTTGAAAGAGCCAAGCGTAAGAACTGGTTTGACCACTTTGAGACGAATAAGTAGATCTGAGTTGGTGCGTCCCTCAACAGATCAAGCTTCATGGGATTCGGAATTTGCCAAAACGGAGGACCCAACGCAATGGGCTTCTGAATTTGCACACGCCGATGCGCAATCATGGATCAACGAGTTCAAAGAGCAAGAAGGAATAGAGATTAATAGCGGGAATTCCAAAGAAGCTCTCTCACAAACTGCGGGCATGCTTTTGGACGCAGTTGCTGGATCTGCCAACCCGAAGTTCCAGGACTCCAAATTCTTGAGTTTCATGAAGCAGTTGCGAGATCAAGAAGTGTCGATTGAGGGAAACAAAGTTGTGGAACAAGTCACCCCCTTTGGAGCCGCTGAATCATGGGCAAAGGAATTCGGGGCGCCGATTAGTAAGAATTCCTGGGAAGAAGATTTTGCGACACAAAATGCAACAGAAGCGCCGCCAGGCAACAAGCTATGGGCCGAAGAATTCACTGGACATAAGGAATATGACTGGGCTGAGGAATTCCAAGGGAATGGACCACGACTTGAGGATAAGCGCTGGACCAATGAATTTGAGAGACAGCAGCAAGAGCGTAGCTGGAATGAGGAATTTGCGAGAAATGGACTAGCAGGTTCTATGACAGGGAAAGCGACGGACACATTGGGTGGCGACACAGATGCTATGGATGACCTTTATAAAAGTGCTTGGGATTATGAAAACACCGACTTTTCGGAGTATACAACTGGGCGAGCACTTGGCGCTCGATACGACCAGTACGAGTTTACTGCAAACAACCCATATTTGACGCAAGCACGTCCCGCTGGTGTGCGCAATCTCACTGAGGCAATTCTGGTACTCGAAGCACAAGTGCAACAGGATCCAGAGAACGCCCAAGGCTGGTACGAGCTTGGCATACGGCAACAAGAGAATGAAAATGATGTGGGCGCAATAGCAGCGCTTCGGCAAGCTGTACGGCATGATCCTGGACTTCTGGACAGCTGGATTGCGTTGGCTGTATCATTCACAAACGAAAGCGCGCGAGAGGATGCATATGATGCTCTTGAATCGTGGTTGACAAACAGCGAGCGCTATAAATCCTTAGCCGCAACCCCTTCAGGCTTCCAGAATCGTCATGAAGATATTACAAACAAGTACATCGCAGCGGCACGCATGGCTGCCGAACAAGACATGGATGCAGATGTTCAGGTCGGTCTTGGAGTGCTCTTCAATATATCTGAAGAGTATAACAAAGCGATCGATTGTTTTGAGGCGGCCCTATCAATACGACCACAGGTGAGGACGCTATCCTCTCACTGTATTGCTCGGGAGATTTTCCGCACGTCACTGACGTTTCTTCACGGAATTTTAGGATTACATGCTGTGGAATAAGTTGGGGTATGTCTCATCTGATTTCGATTGTTCCTTATTTGAGCCTAAGTCTTTCTTCTTTCCTGCCTTTCTAGCGCCACTTCAGCAAATGCCCAATATTCTGAACGAGCCATCGAAGCCTACTTTCATGCTCTTGAGATTAATCCATCTTACGTGCGGGCCCGATACAATCTTGCTATCAGCTGCATTCAGATGTCACAGTATCGAGAAGCTGCTGAACACCTATTGGGCGCTTTGTCAGTACAAAATAACAACTTGAACGCCGTCCTGGCTGAGACGAAGGGCAAGGGTCGGGCTGACGAAAATGACATCGCTTCCATGCACAACGTACAAAGCAGTACAGTTTGGTCGACGCTGAAGACATTAGCAGATGGACATCGTGAGTTTTTAGCGCATATGGACATCGACAGTCCTCACTTGTAACTGATCATGTGTTCCAACAGTGCGCCGCCATGATCTCGCCGAGGCATGCGAGAAACGGGATTTAGATGCCTTCAGAGGCGACTTTGATTTCTAATTCTGCCCCCTTTTCGTTTCCATAGCATAGATTCACCCAATTTAATCAGTAGTGAAGTAGATCCTGCACTTTCGGAAATATGGCGCATATATGCTCGCAGTAGGTTTGTCAAAGTGTTTGATCCAAAGAATAGTGTAGTGAGTTTGCATTGTCAAGAGCAAAAGCAATGGCCGCTGTTCTTCCTCTCGAGACTTGTGTTATGGTTGAGATTGATTTGATTGCGCACGGTGCACCCTACTGTAACATATGGCCTATAAGTGCATCGGCTTCCGTTTTGTGATCCGCCGGGTTCGCGGCAAGCTACAATATGATTGAAATCAGAATCCATGTTGGTAGGCATGTAGCCAGTTCGAAACAAACCTCATAAACTGTGATTATCGGGTCTCGCTTGATTTCGGTCCACTACACACAAGCAGTACCGTCAGTCATCAGAAAAACCATGGCTAGTGGGTCTCCATATGTTACCTCCCCTTTTAGACCAATATATGTTATCTTTGTTGCATCGGCTCCAAAATTTTCCGGAAAATACAACGTCAGATTTCGGATGTTTTGGAACTTGGTCAGGCGGGTCGGATACTCTGCAATCTCTCCTCGTGGTACTTCTGCAACGAGCTCCCATTCCTGAGTCGCCACGGTGCTTTCCGCAGTATCGAAATCAATGTCGTCCCGATTTGTGAATCTGGGTTAAAGAACAGGAAGACACGACTTGTGAATATGGTGGGGTGTACCACGTGGGATTGTTGGAGGTTCTCACGCTTTCATCTTGGATGGAGCTGACTCGCCCGCTCCAACTACAGCGATGGACTTCAGCTTGATGTTGGCGGTAAACCTATTCCAATTGGCACAAATGAGCATTCGTGTTCATGAAACATAGCGGTGGGTGGACAGGACAACTCACGGTATGTTTATGATAAGCTGTTCGTCCGCGTCACTTTCTACAAACTGAAGTAACAACCGTCAGATATCAGACTCATTGCTTCGAAAAGCGCTTTTACCGCCCTGCCGGCGCTCCCACCTTAGAAACATCCACTCGCTCCTCCCAAGCCTTGAATACTAGCTTTGCGGACCCTTCCTCACGTTCATTCAAACAAGTAACATTGTCAATATCGACCTGCTGCCAAAGCGAATATTCGGCGCCGCGATCTGGGCCGTCGTGGTCATGGTCGTGGTCGTGCCCATGGTTATGGCCGTGGTCACGTCCGTCGTGGGAGTGTTCTTCGCGACAGTGAGACATCTTGCGAGAAAGTGCTGGGGAGAGAACGAGACGCGCCACGCAAGGCTTGCGCCAGGGACAAGCCACGTTTAAAACTTTGTATCGAGCACATAGACGTTTGTCCATTATGTCTCTTGGTGTATCTAGTCATCACGTCCGTCTAACACAGGTCTCTTGGTGTAGTTGGTTATCACATCTGTCTAACACACAGAAGGGCGCCAGTTCGAACCTGGCAGAGACCACTTTTTTGCACGCGTCAGAATTTTGTTCAAGTCTGCGATGAAGCTGTGGAGTCGGTGTGGACAACTTGGTCCGGTTTCAGGTTGAACGGTTCAAAAATGAAAGGAATGACCAAAAATATAATCTTCGAAACTTTGCCCGTTCATTTGACTTCAACTCCCTCCATCGCAGCAGTACCAAGCTCCACCCTTCCAGGTCCATCTATTCTCAAAGCGGGTTCGCTCTCCTGTCGTTTCCGTAGCTCCTCTTCATCCCAGAGGGACACTCCAAGCTGATTATGCTCGAATGGTTGTGCCATGGATCGTAAGAATTTCTTGGACATGGCCAGTGCCATATCGGTGGAAAGATTGATGCATGCCTCGCTCATACCAGCGTTAATCCATTTGGGCAGCTTGTTGCGCTTGTCGGCACGCGCGAACCGCTGCTCACGGAGAGTTACCGGTCAGTGTCTGAAGTGGTGAGTCATTTGTCACGCGTGAGGTTTTACCTTATCTGCAAACACCATGAGCCCATAATCCGTTTTCCCGCGTAATACTCTTCCGACACATTGGGCACCGTGTCGCATGGCATCGAAAGTCAGGAAGTCATTTTCTCTGATTTTGCTGTTGTCCCGCAAATACTCCAAACGGGCCTACCAAGGGTTAACAATGATGCTTAGCTTAGAGCCTCGCTGCTTTTCGGAGCAGCACGGTACCTTCAGGATTCGGGACTCCGTGTACTGATACGGAATGCCAAACAGAATCACAGCTCTTCCATAGTTGTGATCAAAATCGACCCCTTCAGACACTTTCCCCCGGGCCACGGAAAGTAAAATTGCGCCTCGTCCATTGTCACAGGCCTGTCAAAGATGTTATGCGCCAGCTTCGGTCGACTGACAGCGACCAGCAGGGGACATACCAATCGGTAGTTTTCCAAAGCCATACTCGTTTCCGCCGCGTCTGGAGTCTCTACGAACACCAGTTTGTATTTGAGAGCCTCTTTCAGCATTCCCTGCACAAGATCAACATTAGACAGAAGGATGGAGAGAATTAGGTCAGATGTACACAGTACCAGATCATGCCAAGCGGTTACGATTGACTCCAGGTAAAGGTAACTTGGGAAGAAGCAGACGAGTCCGTCAGGAACGATTTTCGCGTACTCGATAAGGATATTGCCGTAATTTCTGACGACCGCCAGGTCATTTCGAACCTCGAACTTTGAGCTAATGGCAACCTGATCGCTACCACGGGTAATGGTCTACGGAAATAGCCAATAAGTTATAGACCAGATAAGCAACATCGACCGATGGATACCAATGGCAAGAAACAGGATCTTGTGAGTGTCATCTGATAACTTTGCACCACCACCGGTGAGAATCCCAGCAGGGTAGGGTATAACTCCATCGGGGACAGGGTTCCTGATGTGATGATGACCGAACTGAACCGATCGAAGACAGGTTTGATGGCAATTGTGGCGTCCAAACATCTGACAAACGATCGATGTCAGTATCATGCATGGATGAGAAGTTGGAACAGGCATACATACGAGAGGTGTAGCACGGGATTTGGTATTGTATCCGTGTCATTTTCATAGGGCTCAAGAATCAAAATAAAGCCTGAACACGTTCTGCATCAGAGAAGTAAGAATGCAAATCATTCACAACTACGCTCTACCTTTCTGATAGGTGGCCACCAGAGTGGCAAATCCCGCTATTTTTTGTAGCGCACGATAATCTGCCAGATCAGTGAGTTCCAGCGTCCGGATTAGGGACCCTAAGCGCTCAGCGCAAAACCTTTTTCTCAACATCAACATCTAATGTGACCAAGTCTGATACTTGCCAGAGAGGACGACGAGCTTACCGAAGTGGCTTTTTATCTATGTACGTGATCTCCTTGACGTGCTGCAGGAATGACGTAGGGCTTTCCGCTACTACGTGCATTACCCGTAAACGCGTCTGATCGATGTCTTCATCAGCTTGCGTTCTCGTAGGTAATCGTACTTTCCACGTTTTGTACCTTCAGGTATTCGATGAAGCGCCGTAAGAAAGCCACAAAGTGTTCCGCTCGTCTTATGTTGCCGGGAACCGCCTCTTGCAGGATATCGTCGGGAAGTACTGGCATAAAGGATGAGCATAACACTCAGCTGAGAGAGTGCGCCCGATATACACTTGTACACTCACTTGGATTCGTCATGAATTCATCAGTAGCACGAGATTCTTGCACTGCCCGCAGTCCTTTGGGACCAATTTTAGTGAAAGCTAAAATCATCGCAAGTAGAAAACTGATCTCATACCATCTACTAGCCGCGTGTATTCGGACTGCAACTTTTCGGAATTCGTCTCTTTGAGACTGTACGAGAGTGAGCAGCTAGCAAATCCTTTTATCATATCATGAACGTACTGATCAATTCTCGTCGACAGCGCTTGTATACTTCGGGCGCTCGCGTCCAGCATCGGCCGCGTGATATCCATGCTCAATGACTCGGTGCAAACGTTGTCTGCAGGTAGTGCCGTTAGTCTCAAGCGAGAGATAATCAACCCTTGAGCGGTATGACTGTGTACCAATGTTATGGGCTTCGTCAAAGACTACAATGCAATCTTTCGCCATCTCTTTGGAGACCAGATCCGCCACTTTCGGATCAAGTAGATAGTGATAACTATAGATGACAACATTCGCGAAAGCAATCTGACAAAGTCAGATGCACACGGTGTTAGCGCGATGACTGATGATAATCACTACGGTGCAGGCCTATTTCACATACCATGCGTCGTGACAGGAAGTATGGACAGTAACCATTAACTCTTCCCCATTCCTTCAAATCTTCCAAGGTATACACCCCAGGAGGCATAGTTGCAGACTCTTCGGCGTTCTCCAAGTTCTTCGTATTGCATCCCATTGATACCAGTTCAACTCAAAGGCTTCCACGCTCATGAGCTTTCCATACCTCATAAAAATTGCATAGCTTCGGGCTTTCTAACTCATCGTCTTTGGCCAATTCCCGCACCCACGGGGCGGTTAAGTTGCGGCATTGGGCGTCGACTTCTTGGCCCCACTTTTGTTTGCTCACCTACATACGAAACGGCATCAGTCTCCAACATCACCTGTGGTATCAGCCTAATCTTCCTCCAGCGTACTTCTGGATGGACGCACAGATTTCGCCGAGAGGTGAGACCAAGCCCTAGAAACTTCTCTTGCATTCCTTGACTCTTCCGGTATTCCATCAAGCGCTGAAGCTCAGCCAGGGCCTTCTCGATTTCCGGAACAGTTCGTGAACAGTATATCAACTTCCGTTTTTCTGGATAAAACTGCCCGAGCCATTAGACATGTATAATGAAATCTTCACAATGCCAGGAGACGAACCTGCTGGTACGCCACAATGAGGGAAAGCAGCGACACTGTTTTCCCGGTGCCAGATGGCATTTCAAGCAGACAATGACCCTGTGATATACCGGATCTTAGCTGCGACTTCTATCTCATAAGAGCCACATCCGTCTTATTCGTACCTGCGCATCCAGTGCGCGCTTCATATCTCGCATATACGCATATTGTTCCGGATATATGTAATCATATGGGAAGAGGATAGGAAGGCCATCCAGAATGAACCTGGATTTTTTGTGATAGAATCGATGAAGGTAAGTTTGCTGTACATTCCTCATTTTCGACCTGTGTATATTACGAACTTCATATTGCAAGACAGGAAAGTTTGCGAGTGCTGGGAATGAAGGCAGCTCAAGCGTCCAGATCTCGACAATGACTCGAACGGAAATTGACAGCGCCGACCATTTCATCATGGAAGGACACGTCAAGTTACCACAGGCCGATAGTCTGGAATCACCTCCGGGTTTCCGGTCTGCGATTTACAAGGAAACGCTGAATTGCCGCTTGCACAACAGCAGCAGACGCAAGATTCATATCTAATGGTGTCATGTACACTTGAATTGGACGGCACGGTGCAGAACTTGGAGACAGAAACATACAGACTAATCGCGCGGGTGCAGTTGGCCATCTTCTCTTTCGAAAAATGTCACAGCTATATGGAGTAGGAACAGCCAGCACCCGACAACATCAAATTGCCTTGTAATCCAAACATCCCGGCACTCTACATAGTTGTGACATTTTGTAAAAGAAAAGATAGATAGAGCTCTGAGCTCTACCGCGCACGTCATGCTTCGACATGGCACAAAATGGACATTCAAATGCAGTGACAAAGGCCCACTTGTCTATCTTTCAGGGCATCGCGGCCGAAAAGATAAAACCAGCCGTCGTGCTGACTTTGACCTGCGCCTCGGGTATCCCAATGCATTTTTGCGGTCAAAGACGGTGACCGCAGACGCAGCTCTCCGCCAACGCTTCTATTTGCGCCATTGGGGAGCATGCAATTCCTCTGCCTTTCTGTAATCCATCACTCTTGCCGGTGGTTAAGCGCTGTTTCCTTGTGACATATCACGTTGCGGAGAGTGGAACCCATGGCCACGGGTTCAGTGAGTGTGTCCTAGATTTAGATCGTGTTGAAACTGACTCTGGGCTCTGTGGCGTTGTAGTACTTTAGCTACCAGTATACTGAAAGTTTATGACGACCTCGTTGCTGTCAACTCAAAACTCATTCCAATCTGCCTTCAGGACTAGGAAAGACGAAGCAGCATCGTCGGGTCTTCCGCTCTGTGCAAAAGCTTGTTGCAAGTCCCACACAGAACCTTGACAGGTTGAAGTTTGGTCAGAGACCGCGTCACAGCCACGACCCGCGCGGCCCGCTAAAGCCCACACATCCCATTCCTTCAAACAAAGCACAAAGAACAAAGAAAATAATACCGGTGAATCCCACCAATGAACGACGCTTCTTCTGATCAACTTCCTTATCATGGTGCAAGCCGGGATGCTTCTAACGGGACCAGTATGGATTCCGTCACGGACCTCGCTGGGCAAATGCTGTTTCCCAGGTCTACGGAGGGTTTATCCAAGGCCACTATAGATAGAGCCACTGCTGCAAAGTATAAACTGGAGCACTTCTATAAAGGGGTTGTGACCGAGTGCGCTGATCGGGAAGCTAGGTAAGGCATTGGCTGGCTGCCGGCTCCCTGTCCAGCTGTCAACTGCATGTTGTTGCCGTAATACGAACATTATGTCGCTTATCCGTATGGTTGACCTTCCGTTCCGTTTCTTAGACGTAAGGAGACTGAAGAGAGGATTGGGGCTGAGCCGTGGCCGGATGACAGGAAAAACCGGCAAATAGCAGCATATGGTCAAAGGGAGTCAGAGTTTCTGCGACTACGACGCGTGCGGATGGGAGTTGATGACTTCAATACCGTGAAAGTCATAGGGAAGGGTGCCTTTGGGGAGGTATGACCATATTTCCCCCGATACGCGTCTGTGGTATCCTTACGCTTTTTATCAAGGTTCGACTGGTTCAAAAGGGCGATACGGGCAAGATATACGCCATGAAGACCCTGCGTAAGACCGAGATGGTGAAAAAGGATCAAGTCAGTGAATCTTTGATTCTTACAGCAAAGCCTTATCCGGCACGCCAATTAACATGTGAATTGTAGCTCGCACACGTAAAAGCAGAGCGCGATGTACTAGCAGAGTCGGTCAACACACCATGGGTTGTACAACTGTACTATTCATTCCAAGATCCGGTTTTTCTTTACTTGATCATGGAGTTCCTGCCCGGAGGAGACTTGATGACCATGTTAATCAAGTATGACACCTTCTCGGAAGATGTCACTCGCTTTTATATGGCGGAGTGTGTAAGCGCAATTGATGCTGTCCATTCCTTGGGCTACGTGCACAGGTAGACACTTCTGCAAAAGATGTTGTTGTTCTACGCTCACCATTCCCTTCTTGCTTTATCTACAGGGACATAAAACCGGATAACTGTAAGTTATACTAATCTTACAATTGCGATTGACATATGAATAGCACTATCGAAGTGGGCCGTCTTATTCACCCCCGTTTGTAGTGTTGATCGACAAGGATGGGCACATAAAACTGTCAGATTTTGGACTGTCGACCGGGTTCCACAAAACCCATGACTCGACGTACTACCAACGCCTTCTTGACAACAGCAACCCTGCTAGCAAGATCGATGCCATCGGAACGCAGAAGAACATTGACCTGACGTTCTCCCGGAAGGATCGCCTGGCGACGTGGAAGAAAAATCGACGAGCTCTAGTACGTATTGCTGAATGCTTGTATTCAATGACCTCAATAGGAGCATGGAGGACACTTATTTTAGACAGGGGTTCCAAGTTGTCATAAGTACTAATCTTATCTTGCTTTTGCAGGCATACTCGACGGTTGGTACGCCAGATTACATAGCCCCAGAAGGTACATTGACACTTGATTGCAGTAACACGCGCGGCTCGATATCAGCACGCTCGCATCAACTCACAACGCTGAACCCTCCTGGCTTTACCCTCCCTAGTGTTCTTGCAACGTGGATATGGAAAGGAATGTGATTGGTGGTCACTTGGTGCCATCATGTTCGAGTGCCTTGTTGGATACCCCCCGTTTTGCTCGGAAAATGCACACGACACATACCGGAAGATCATTAGCTGGCGGGAACATCTATATGTCCCGGATGATGTTCATCTATCCCGGGAAGCCGAGGACATAATACGAAGGTACGGGCTCAATGCAATGGTTTAATATGTTTGACACTATGCTAATCGTGCACGGTGCCGTCCATAGCCTGCTTTGTGACTCGGAGCAGAGATTGAAAGCGTCTCAAATCAAGGCGCATCCTTTCTTCCGTGGAGTCAACTGGGCAGAAATACGGAGAACGCGCGCGCCTTTCATTCCCCAGCTCAAATCCATCACCGACACATCGTATTTCCCAACCGAGGATCTAGCCGGCGTGCCAGAGCGAGTCAACGATCCATCACCTCCTAACGGCATGGACGCAATGGGTGCGGGGACAATGGAGTTTATGTCCAATCCAGGGAAAGACCTTGCTTTTGTCGGATACACATTCAAGCGATGGGAGACATTACGGCACGACCTATAGATAGGTTCAGATGGTTTTCCTTGTCAGAACCGAGACTGGTCGGCATCTTCCAATTTTCATTTCTGCTTCTCGCATATCAAAGACTGTCGTCATCATTCGTTGTGTAACTCGCGATCTATGCATATATGTATTAAGTACACAACCGGCTATCATCACCTATGTTACCAACTACCAAGCCTCATCCGATTGACTGATTTCATCAAACGCGTACACCACTACTCTAGTGGCATATCTAGCCCAAAATCCCCTATACAGTGTGCGAACCCCAAGAGCAAATCGTCCTATGGATGCAACGAGCCCCGTGTCTCTCGTTTTGCGCGTCATGGAATCGTACATGCGGTAATCTGCATCCACGTCATGGACTTGGTGCCATTCATTCCCGAGGCCCAGGGCGGCAGCGGAGTTTCGCTTTCTTCGTCGTCGTCGTTTGCTCCGGCCGCCCTCCTCTGCGACGATTGATGAAATACAATCGAAAATACCCTTGTAATGTCTGGGCGAGACCTGCACACTTGTTTCAAAAGCCTGCGGTTGTGGTTGGTTCAGGCGGCCTTTGTGTGTCAAGTATTGCAATTGTATACGCTTTCGCGCCATCTCAAATGGCGTCAGGATACCGACTTCAACGGCCATCAAAGCAAGCGTAGCCATGTGATGGAGGACTGGTGTAAACGTGGGGTCCAGCCCCAATTCGTCTGCGATGATTATTTTGGAAACTGCGCGAAGGAGAGGCGAGAGACCGGAAATGAAGATGGATGGTATGAGATGGCGCAGAGAGTACAGGCTACCGAGTCCCGTGGCTTCCTCTGTGGTCACAGCATGAAGGGCATGAATTGGTCCGTAATACTTTTTCCGCTGGGAGACTGAAGGTTGCACGATGAGGCTGCAAACAAAGAAGGAAACCATTCATCAGAACTTGATGCGACTTTCGTCGCACTTTGACGAGCCCCTTACCGAGTGCGAACCAGTTCCAGCGGGCTCAGCAGTCCACCCACTACGACATGACTTGCAATAAGCGTTGCTGGATGGGTATCTTCATATACATCGAACACATCGTTGATGGCTTCCTCCAACGCTGGTTGGAGGATAGCATATGAGGCATTGAATGCAAAGTTCGTGAAATGCCCTATACATAGAACATTGTTGAGCACGTTGATTCTACTTATTAAGTCCTTTCCTTGCACTGTGTTCCACACACCCTACCTTTAAGCAATGACGTCCAACCCTCGCCGTCACTTTCCACAATTTCCCGCAAGTTGTCCCATACTCCGTCTTGCAGTGGGCCCAACTGGTGCTCACTGGCAATCGTAAGGGCCGTGCTCTCCTCCTGTCCCAACGTCCCAGCCGCACTCGTGCTGGTCACAGTCCCAGAACGTGCAGCATCCTCGTCGCCATCCTCTCGCTTCTGATATTGGACTTCTGATAGTGTCTCAACGATCTGTAGGGGGCTGGTCAATACGGCCAACGCATAGTTGCGCAATGCAAATGAGGCGAGGTCAGAATTCTCCGGTCCATCGCCAAACTCGGGACCTTGTCCAGGAGAAGTGATCGCATACGGAAACACTGACGAAGAAGAGCTGGAAGAGGCGGCAAAGAACTGAAGCGGGTCTATCTTGCTGGTAAGAAATTCAACAATCTGAGCAGCCATGTCGGCGGGCTATCCGTTGCGTACACTGCCTGGGCGTTGCAATTGCTCAAAGAGAATAACAGTTTCTGCGATTTCGTCTGTTAGTGACAATGGTGACAACCAGCCACCTGCCAGCCACTCGGGAGGAAACGCGTCACAATCTGTGAAGCTCCGTCCAAATTCCGGTTCCGCGGCCAACTCATTGTACAGTATTCCTCACAGAGAAATGTCTCCCAAAGCAACGTTATGAGCAGTATTTCACCAGGACTTGACAGATGGGTAAAGACATATTGCATGAAAACCTCTAAGTTTGGAATAGCGCCTTGGGGGTTAAGAAGTCATGCTTTGTTTTCCCCAATATGGCTCAAGCGTCCTTTGGGGTGGAGCTTGTGCATTTCGTGCAATACCCAAATGGCAGAAGATCACAAACCTTGGGGTTGTAAAGACCCCGCTACCTGGTCTGCTTTTACCAATGTATCCCCTTCATCTGAGTTCACGCAAGTGGTGTCCAATCAGTGACGCATTGCCTACGGTCAGGTCAGACAAGCAGCGTGTGACACGCCACTATTGTAGTGGATCGCCTGTGCTTGGAATTGTCAACCTTGCATTTGCCAATTTCCACACTCTCTCCATTCTATCCGTTACCGTAATATAACTAACGACAAGGATGTCGTCTCATAAGCCGATAAAGCAGTCCCAGGCCTTCATTTGTAGACGGTGCACGATAGCCCGCCTTGCCGCAGCGGCTCCTCGCCGCACCTTTTTCTCATTTTCCTCATTTTTGCCACCAAAGAAAGTTCAGTCATCCAAACCACCTCAAAGTGCCACTGCCGAACCAAACGGAGCGTCGCTCGGGACCTCCAGAACGCAACCCACAGAGTCTCACAGTCTTGGGCCGAAGCGGGAGCCTTTCTCTAAGCTGAGCAACGCAGACGAGCAGGAGTTGTATGACGATCTCACAGAGCGATTTCTTGAACGGTTGAGGTCTACGGATGGAAACTCTCATGAAGCTTGGGAAGACTACTCTAAACTCGTCGCAAACACTTTGGAGAACGTAAGCTGTGCTGTCAGTCCGACACTGTCCGATGTCCACCCTTCTGACACTTCTTCAGGTCAACTTGTCAAGCGTGGCCCATCACCGACTATTCAAAATGCTGCAAAACACGCCTGCGCATGCTGGCGAAGAATCAAAAGCGGTAGCCATGTCCACTATAGTGCATAACTTGGCCAGCTCTGCGCGAATGGTCGAGTATGAACGGTTGATGGAGCTGTATGACAAGCAGGTGGGAAGCTTTTCCTTTGGAGAACTCATGATGTCAAAAATGTATTGATCGCTTCTATTTGGATGTTGTTCTGCACAGAACGATCCTGCGAAAATTCACGCACTCATCGCCGAGATGAGGCGGAACGGAAAGCAACCCACTGTCCAGGCATACAATCACCTCATTGCCGTGTATGTTCGCAACAACGATATGTCTGCTGCGACGAATACATACGAGAAACTTCGCAACTCGGACGTATGGGGAATTGGGCCGAAGGACGCGCTGCAACCCAACGTCACAACGTATTCGCTTCTGATCCGCGGACATCTCAATAATCAGCATTACGGTCTTGCTGATCACCTATTCAGCGAGATGCGCGCATTTGGATTTGTGCCAAGTGTGTCCATTTACAATGGACTCATGCTGGGGTTGATCCGCCGGGGCCGCAACGCGGCAGCAATTAGATTATTCAACGACATGAAAAGTTCGGAAACGGTACAGCCCAATCTCCCCAGTTACCGTCTCTGCATGGCTGCATATGCCAACAGTCACAAGAATGATGCAGTACGAAAATTTCTGGATGACATGCTTACTGCAGCTTCCACCCTTGTTCCAAGACCGGATTATGCGATATGGAAAATGGCTATTCGCGCCTACGTCATGGCCGGAGATCTCACAGGAGCGCTGGCCCTTTTTGCAAGAATGAAAGATGCTGCTAGTCTGCACGAGCGAGGTGCTGAAGGCCATCTGGGCGGAGTAGTAAAACCCGGTCCTGACATATTCGACACGCTAATCGACCTGTGCTGTAAAAAGGGGGACCTGGGCCTGGCTCAAGAGCTCTTCGCCGAGGCCTTTTCGGCCGGAATGACGGTGCAAAGTTCAACGTGGAATGAACTCATCTCCAAGCTATCAACAACATCAAATTGGGGTGCAGCTCTCGGCATATTTCAGCAGTCGAAGACCAAACCTGCAGTGCTGCGTGCGGACACCCTCGCAATCTTCGCTCACGCATGCCTAGTGGCGAATGAGCTTGACATGGCGATATCGGTGGTGCGGGCCGCGGTTCTGACAAGGCCTTCCTCACCGGCCGTCATCGGCATCATGGAAGAATTGATGGAGGCGATCCTCGCGGCCGATCGAATTCCCGATGCACTGTCGTTCCTGGACTTTGTCCGCAAATATGCTTTACACATCAACGCTGATCCCTTGTCACGCCTTTATCTTCCCATTCTGAAGGCGTACGTTAAGGGGAACAAAGGCTGGGATGCGATTGTTGGTTTATATGACGATTTCACACGGAACCACGGACATTCGTCTAGCTTGCTGGCCAACGAGTTGATTCGAACTGCTTGCGTTGTTCCATCAAATCCCGTGTCTGCTATCGTTGCATTGATCGAGTCGGGCATGAATCCGTCGGTAGCAGGATGGGTCGACGTTGTTGACGCCTTTCTGGACGCCCGGCAGGTAGCTCATCTGCGTGAGCTGGACGAGGCCTTGTCGAATTGTACTGAGCAAACGGCACGGGTTGGCCACGTCATTTTGGATATGGTGTTGGACCGCCTGGAACCTCCTGCTGCTGCTGAGGATGTGCAGGCTGCTTATCAGTCAATGCCAGACCGTACAACTTCGGTTTGGGCTGGCTTTGCACAGCAGGACGCTGAGCAGATATTGGCTCTTATTGCTCGGAGATCATCACTTTCTACGTGATGAAGTGAGATGTTGAGCTCTGGTCGTCACGAAATGTTTTTTCCCTCACAGTTTATAGATCCTCGCAATATTGAAATGCAAACTTGAACCCCAATGCAGCAGAGTTGCGTTCTTTGGATTCTGCACCATCCCTTCGCAAGCGCAGTAAAGCGCAGTAAAGCGCAGCAACGAAGTCACGCGTTTCTTGGCGTGCTGTGATTGGCCTATGCTTTTTTTTTGGCTGTGCCTCCACCTGCGCCACTTTCTGGATTTGCATAAATAGCAGCTCCGCGTGGCATCCCCTCCTTTTTCTCTATCGACCAACTCTGTAAGTTCCAGTGCCCATTACCCCTATCCCACGCCTTAGACGCATTATCTCCACTCCATTTCCACCTTCCCAGTTTGCTGATCCATTTCTCGTTTACAGACAGGATCTGTATGAAGTTTGTTGTACCTACGCTATGTTTTCTAAACTAGCCGCACACATAACCCGGGTTGATGAGACGAAGAGCCTCTATCCAACAGGAAGTGGGGAGTTGTCGAGGCGTGCTTTACGGCCGCCTCCCTCCTGTTGAAGACTACGCCTCTGGGATATTCCAACCCAGTAGGAAGGATAGTGGGCTCCGTCTGACCGGGTACCCAAGAACATCTTCTCTGAAGAGTTTGAGTTGAGATGCTCGCATCTCATTAATGTGAGCAGCTTCAGCGGTGTAATCATCTGTCATTGGTCTGAGTTACGCTTTACGTGGCACTGCACACACAAGTTCCGTTCTCACGCTTGGCACGTGATGATTGCATTGTTTCTTTACGGAATGGTATTGAGCAAACTTGTGCACATGATGTTGACATAGTTCAGCTGAAACTACTGTGTTGAAATTCAAAGCAAATGTCTTTCGCTCCTATCTGATCCGCACAAAGGTTGTCTCAACGCTGATTCTGAAAGAAAGCGAGCAATGCCCCTGAGGGCATCGCGCCAGATGGTCGTGTTTATGTATGTAGATGTGTATGCAATCGGAGGCCGGACGTAGTCCTCACATTACCGCTTCCCGCGAGCCGCGGGGTGTGGTAAAGGCTTTGGCTGCAAATGATATCATGCAAAGACCTGCGTTACCACCTGATACCGTACCTAATTGGTTTGGTTGGAATAAGTAACCGAAGTTGTATACAAATCTCTAAGACCATTGGGAGGTATATATGTTCAATTCTGTATACTATGCTGGAAACTCCAATGTCCTAAGGGTGCTGGGAGGGGGGAATTGGGCGAGGACAGGAGTAGCAACCATTCACTACCGGCGTCTTTGAGGGACGGGCAACTTGGTTCGATCTGGAAACAAATCGTTTGTGCTGAGGAACCTGCGAAAGAGTGTATTTCTGCGTATAAAAAACTGTTCGTTCATACCTGATTTGAACAGCGGCAGGAGTGAACCTCGGTGCCCATTTTCCTTCTTCACGGCCGGGATCGATTTTTGTGTTGTTGATTGTGGCGGTTGTGTCGGTTGTGTCGCATCGGCATAGGATGATTCGTGCCGGGGCTTCCGGGGACTGGCGGGGCATCCATTGCCGGTGACCAGATGGCGTCTCCACCCTTCCTCCCCGCCAGAAACGTCGTCATGGCACATTGGACAACGCGAAGTGTTGGGATCTGTCGGTGCGGCTGTGGGCAAGAAGATGTTTCTAGCATTTGATGAGAATTGGGGCGAGACGAGAGTCCCAAGTACCTTTGCATTTCTTCTTCGCCGTGTGAGCTGCAAAGTCGGCGGTCTTCACCGCTTCCTTGCAGCGCGGACAGACTCGCATCGGCGCGTTGGCAGCAGCATCGCAGTCCCGTGTGAGATGGTCCGTCAACATCGGGATCTCTACTATCAGTTTGCAATTCGGGCAGTTGGTGAGCACCGGGCAATCTCTCCAATAATGCAAATCAAGGCTCTCCTCAAGGGCGAAATCATCATTGAGCTCTTCACAGAATATGCATGTGCGGTCAATGTTCCAGTTGGCCGCGCGCCCAACAACTTCGGTGTCGTTCGTCTGTTTCTTCGTCGGACTTGCTTTTCGCGGTGAAGAAGTAGATTCATCCTCCTCTATGCTTCGCGTGACGGACTTTGACGGACCTTTCAGCTAAGGCGCAAACAGTATAAACATCATTGGGGATGCTTCATCGCAGTCACGCTATTTCAATACCTTGGAAGCCTTCATGACATCGGAGGATGGCTTTCGCTTTGGCGAGGAGCGATTTGGCATGGAACTAGGCGCAGGTTCGTCGGGAGAAAGGCGAGGGGCACCAAGATGCCGAGCATTGACGGCCGAGATGGTTTCCTTGTGGTGGTTCCCGACCATCTGCCGCAGCGTCAACAGCTCTGTTTCTAGCCGCTCGACCTCTTCAGCGGCTTCTTCGTCAATGACTTCGGGAACTGGTTTTACCTGAGATGGTAGGGCCCACGGACGCGCTTGATTACGCAAAGGGAGCTTGTCAATATGGACGAATGTATATGATCACCAATTAACACACCCTACCTCTAGCTCCCTTGGCTATTGGCTTCGCTTTGATGCCCACAGCCTCCGCATACATGGCCTTCAAAGTCGCGAGTTGCTGAGGTCGCAACCTCTTAAGATAAGGGTCCGCGGACTCCTCACCGGCCGCTCTCATAACAACTACAACGACACGACCGGCAGCCTCGCGAACCTCCACATTCATGTGATGCAGGAACGGTTCCGTGAATTCCATCACTGCTGCAATGGTGGGGACACCGCTTCCGGTCGGAGCTCCGCGGGTTGAAGCGCGCAGAGAGTTCTTTCCGTTAGGCTTGGCATTTTTATCGGCAAGATGGAGCCCGCCCGCCTCTAACAGTCGATGAAGGATCTCCAATCGAGCCTTGATCAGTTTCCAATGCGCAGCACTCTTCTTGTCGAGCTTGAAAATATAAGGATAGATGCTGTACGGAGGGTTTTGGAAGGATTTTCCGAGAGTGACCATCATGTCAATGCAAGCTTGTTTCGTTCTCGGATTCATTTCGGCGGACTTGGTAAGAAGAATTGGGACGAGAGTGTCAAAGAACTTGAAGCTAACGGCTTGCGGAACGCGCTGAGCATTACAAAAAGTTACGAGCTGCGTCCATAAAGCGACAGAAGTCGTGATTGCCTTTTCGCGATTATCCGCGATGGCAAACTGCACTACGAGATAGGTCGCCTCCGCAAAGCTGTTAGCGTCGAGCTTGGAATCTTGTACGGATTCGCGCTGCGTGCGTTCCACAGTGCGCTGTGTGATCTCACCCATAGCCCACTCCCGGAGACCAAACTGTCGTCCAAGCAGACATTGAATGATCAGACTGCCGTATGCTTCAATGGGGAGCGCAAACTCCGTGCTTAGATGCTCGGGAATAGCTTCCGGCGGTTCAAAGCCTGGGGGCAAGCCTTGCTTTCCTGTCTCGGATCCTTTGATGCCAGACTTGCTACTGCTCTCCTTGATAGGGTATGGTGCTGATGATGCTTCATGCTGCTCGACGCTCTTTCGCGTTGGTGGCAGGGCCCCGGGGCGTGAGACGACGGGCTTTGGTCTTAATGGTGCCTTTTTCACCACTTTTTTGACTTTGGGAACGATGGGTTCCGCATCAGGATCTGGATACTCCTGCTCATACCATTTTGGTTTTGCGTCTACAGGCTTGGAAAGAGCCGGCACTGGCGGAGACGCCGGACGCTTGACTTCTCGGTCTCCATTTTGTTGCCGCGGTGCGGCAGCAGCTAAAGGTAGTGATTCTTGACGCTGTTGAGATTGCGGGGGTTTTGGGATGGGTGGCACGGGCAATGTTGAGGGGGCAGATACGGTGGCGGACACAGGCGGCGACTGACCCGGATTCTCGTGTGATGGGGGAGACTCTGCCGGAATTGCTGGAAGAGGTTCAGGATGCGACTGGCGAACGGAACTGTCGGAGACGGAGGCTGATCTAGGTGGAGAATGCACGGGAACTGTTGGGTGTTTTTGCTGGCTAAGAGGTACCTCTTCTATGACAACTTGCTTCTCCCTTGCCGCTTGTACGTTGATGAGATTAGGAGAGACACGACCCTTATCCCAGGGGAGAGACTGTAAGATGGTATGTGGAGGAACGCTGGCGGCTGACCGGTCGTGAGGTTTTGGTGGAGATGCGTGTTTGGATGAAGGAGGGGAAGGCGGAAGAGAGGGATCTCGCGATGAAGATCTGTTGCGATGCTCTGGGGAGTGAGCAGAATGATTGGTAGACGTGCCATGCTCATCTTCGGGCGCGCGTTCATCATTTGATGGCCGAGCAAATGAAGTACTGTCCGCTGACACAACATTCAATCCGCAATGCTTCAGATCCGAATGCAATGCATGTGTAATCGCCGCGATATCTGCCTGGCAGACTCAAGATTGTTGGAAAAACGTGGTAGATGTGTCAGCTAGCATGCCATTACCTTCATTCTTGCGGCCGTGTCGTAGTCCTCAATACTGACGGCTTTGGCTTTTGTGGTGTGTAGCTTATTGACCTCATCTCCGGCCTGGTATCCCACATACCACGTTGAGAAAGGCTAATGCAACAAAGTAGTGATGCGACCCATACCTCACCTCCTTGCATTTTTCCAGGAGTATCTTCAATACTTTCGCATCATGAAATCTTTCATCTACAAAAGTTGTTTCTTAGCGGCCAGCAACACCCCAATGTTTACAGTCAGCACCAACCTACAACAGCGTCCTCTTTCGCCTTTGTTACTGCAACAATGAGCTTTGCAACAGCCGGATCCGCGCAACCACTGAAGGAGAGGCTCTGGCCAACAGGCATTCTGCGTTCTGTGCTAGTCTCATTTATGAGACCCCAGAGGGCGGCGTTGGAATTGTCGTGTGGCGCAGCATCCGTAGCAGAATCTCTCGAAGGGTCCAACTACGCCAAAATATCAGCAAATCAAATCAGACTGCAGGGTTTCAAGTGCATCATCGTATGTGGGATTGATGGACATACCCCTAGCAGGATTTGCTGTTGTTCATTGAGAGACTCTGAGAATTGGGAAGTATCACAGACGTTGCCAAAGATGTTTATGGCCACGAGGCCCACCTAGCGATATTGCATTAAGCAGGCGTACCAAAGAAGCCCAATGCACCTGGCAAGGAGTGTCCATACCTGATTGTACAGGTTCAACGTGTTCACGTGGCACTTGTGCACAACAATCTTCAAGTACTCTGCTTCCGCGTCGATATGAACCGACTTGAGCTCACGCGCTTTGTACTGAACTTGCGCACCATCATTCAGGGACACAAATCTTCGCGATAAGATACGAGGTCAATAATCGGATCGTCCTTGGACGCGTAAGAACACGGCTGTCACAGCATACCCTAAATGCTCAAACTTCACGTCAGATTGGTCTCCAGCTGCCGTATCTGCGCTAGCTGTTGTTATCCAAGATAGATGTCAATGTCCCGAGACCATGATGCCGCGACGGCGTAGCGCGCTTTGTTATTCACGCGTACCTTTCAGCACGTCCCAATCGTCACGTTGATTTCTTCCCACCCAGAACTCGAGCTTGGTGGAAATCATGTAGTGATGTACAAGAACTTCAATCTTCCTGATTCTGCATAGTCCCGAGGCCAGCCGAAAGACAAGTGCCTGGGGGTACGAACAGAACCTACAGAGAAAAGCAAAGTGGTGTGGATGAAATGGAGGCAAGATGGCTAACAGTGGCAGTCCCAAGCTTGCGAGCTCACCTTTCTGATAGCCATCCTGCCGAGTGAAGGGCTTTGTTGTTTGCGGTAGGACGAGAGAGCGCTAGTTGGTTGGGGTTGCCTTCTTCGTTACTACTCGTGCAGGCTGCTATTGTATACGGGAGAAAGGACAGCGGGGTGACCATAGTCCGAATTCTGGTCCCAGCCTATCCCGACTGCCAGGTTCAGTTTGCTTCGTAGCGAGGGATGGACTGTGTGTCGGGTCGGGGAATGCGAGTTTTCTTTCAGCACTGTCGGGGAGAGCGTGAAATGTGCAATATCACCACGCGGCCCGTGCATTGACAGTGACAGTAGTGACAGTTGAAACAGAGTGTCAAATCCGATCGTCGCGTTTACGTGAGCAGGTGAGACACGCCGGGGAGCGTCTTGGAGTCATTCAGAGTTCTCTCGCGCGCAGATCTGCGTAGAGAACGCTGGAAGACTCATATACATCCCGACAAATTGGCCGACTTCATGGACTTGAGCCTAGTGGGTGCAGTGCTACCCAGGCCTACCACGACTACTGTGGGCGTCAATGGGAACAGCAGTGGGAACAACGAAGGGAACCACCACCATGGGAACGCCCTTGGGAACCACGATGGCCGTGCGAACCACCATGGGAACGTCAATGTCCGCCTATTGAAGAAATATAAATATAAAAGAGCTACACGCTACCGTCCTGCAAGTATCGCCACCGAAGCCCCGCTCAGTGCCCACGTTTCACAGACCCAATCCTTCCGTTGCGGTGATTGTAACGAGAATTTCAAATCCTCCACCGAGTTGCTGGAACATCACGCAAGACTTCACACGTTTTCGTTCGCGAGCTGCCATTTTACGGCCGGGACTGGCAATGGCACTCATCCCGAAATGTTCTGTCAGCAGTGTAGTCGCAGCTTCGCAAATGCCCGCGCGTTCGAGGAGCACACAAGGACTCATATGGCACTGTCACATCCACACCGGTGCCAGATCTGTCCTCCATCCCATGCCAGTGCTTTTACCACCGAGGCCCTTCTAAATGCCCACGTTTCATCGATCCATCCCTTCCGTTGCGGTGATTGCAATGCACATTTTGACTCCCCCGCCGGGTTGCTCGAACATAACACAAGACTTCACACGTTTTCGTTCACGAGCTGCGAGTTTTCGGCCGGAACTGCCAATGGTCGTCTTGAACCCTCTCAAGGCACAGCTCGGTTCCCGTGTCCTCAATGTGCGCAGGAATTTTTGACGGACGCACTTCGGACACAACATCTGGCCGTTCATAGATTCGAGTCTGGGCCACGCGAATCCACGACAGGAGGCACCTCGTCAAGAGAAGCAAATAACGACGTATCTTCTTTGACGCACGCGCTGCGGGCGCAGAATATTGCTGGTCGTGAACTCGGTTCTGTCGCACACCAATCCACGAACCGGGGCACCACGTCAGGAGGAGCAAATGCCAGTTTAGTATGCGGTGAATGTTTCGAAGTATCTGCGGACGCAGCGGCCCTTCAAGAGCACATCAATAATTGCCACTTGCATATCTGTTCTTTCTGTCAAGAGCGGGTTGGTTCCTTTCGGGAATTCGAAGCACACATGTTGAGAAAGCACAGTTACTATCCATGTGGCATCTGCAAGCTATCGTTTCCACATGAGTTGGCGCGCAACTTGCATACCTGCCCTATATGCACGATCTGCAAGGACTCCTCGCCAACTATGATAACTCTTGTGCACCACATGGAATCCACTCATCACGTCTTCCCGTGTCCATATTGCCTAGCACACTTTCAGCGGCCACGGAATCTGACAGCGCATGTGGAGAACTGTCCCCATCGGCGGTTGACAGATCGGCACACGTATAGTTGCCGGGTTTGCGGAGCCTTTTTTGATCGGCAGGAGGAACTCGGAAGGCATGTGACCAGGCAGCACCATCCATGCACATCCTGCGATGCAGGCCCTTTTGGCTCCGTCTGGGCATTGTGAGTACCAAGGTGGATTTGCTGCATCTGGGGAGTATGCGATAAACTAGTTTGGCTCTCTTTTCTCTTTGCAGAAAAGAACATAAAACATGGGAACATGCATGCCCCTTACCGTCATGTAGCGACCAACACCTTCCCTCGCGACAGCAGCAACTAGACCACATACGCAAGGAACATGAAGCGCTTTTCGAGCAGATGAAGGAACTGGTCGCTTTGACACCGCAACCCAAACCGGCAGCATCTGCCACCAACCCTCCCCCAAGAAGCCCAGCGGCCCCTCGCAAATATCCAGAATGTCGGATCTGCCTATCGAATATGGGGACAGTTGCGGAGATCTCAACTACAAGATGCGGCCACATCTTCTGTTCGCCGTGCATCAAGACAGCATTGCAGGTCCGACCTCTTTGCCCAGCATGTCGGAAGGGCGTTGCACAAAATAGCTTGATACGGCTTTATCTATAATGCGGGCGGTCCTCTCCTCTCTTTTTGGTCAGCGAGACTTACAACGACAAGGTTGAATCAAAGGCTGTCACCGCACGTGATAGTTCGACAGAAACTATTACAGGTTTTGTTGTAGGCGTAAATATTCAGAGGGTAGTTTCAACGTACAGAATTGCTTACGAGTTCGGCAATCTACGGGTCGAAAGAAATACAGGTATTCTTCAATAAGATTACGAGAGTTGATGAAAAATGATCGAAAGTCGGACAACAAGAGAGTTCAAGAAGATGTGTGGGGGGGGGGGGGGGGGGGTGAAAAGGTTCTCAGAGCACCGTGGGTAGCATGCCCATAGCAAGGGCACATGCAATCACCACCAGGCCAACGGCTACCACCCAATCGAACTTCCATCCGTTGTTTGCTGCTGGGACCAGCTGAGTCTCGTCATGTGCGTGAACCCACTTGACAATCTGAATAATTGAACAACGAGCTTAGAAACCACGCATCCCTCAAGTACTGAACGACATTTCGCACGACATGCAGAAGGTACGTACATCAGCGCAAGCAACAGCAACCTTCATGAAGCTCTTGTCCTTGTCGTTCTTGCCGACGGCATCGGCATTTTTGCGGTTGATGGAAAGCGCGTACTGCTCATACTGCTTCTTTACGCTGCGCATGTCTGTGGACGCTAGCATAAGCTTCACGGCGAGCCCGCGCCTGATCTTTGTGCCTGTAGTGCGGAAGACTGATGGGTTGTTGTAAAAGTGGTCAAGGGTTGCAATTGCCATCATCTGGATCGTCGGAAAAGAGACCTTAGTATTGAATAGCGCAGAAGGCTCGAGCCGATACAATGGACTCACCTGAGGTATGGCGCAGAACTGGAACACGGTTGGGTTTTTCAGTAGCGACATGTAACTCAAACAGCTGGGAACGAGCTTGAGGGCATCAACGACGAGTTCGTTCAAGCAAGCGAGAGCAACGTCTTGGTGCTGTTCCTCCGCAAGTGCGTCGACCGATCTTCCCTCAGGAACGTATTTCGACCAAACGTCTTTTGGCCAGAACACACGGCCTTCCTGCAGGTCTTCCAGGAAATCCTTCAGGATATTGACTTTCTGCAGGAACTGGCCCATTTCATTGGCAAGCTCAATGTTTGCAGGAGAAGTCAGCTGCGGCTGCTCCAGTCGCGAGGCAGCAAAAAGATCCGTAAGTCCGATTCCGACCAATCCAGCCACATAGTGTGTGTAGGTGTTGTACGCCGGGGTGGTCTCGATCTCAATGTAGCGTGGTTTCTCGGGAGTGGGTGTTGCAAGATATAAGGCCATTCCAGCTCCCATTCGTTTGGTGATGTCAGCAATGACCTTCTGGTACTTTTCGTCAAGGGTCAGGAACTCTTCTATCACCACATCGAACTCTTGCAAAAGCAGTCTGTCCTTCTCGTTCTCTCCACTGTCCATGAACTTCCAGCCTTTCTGATATATCTTGTTATGAAAGTCCTTGAGAAGGGCGGCCTTGCGGGCAATATCCAGGGTCATGTCGTCCTCGACAGTGTCCAGAGCCCGCAGAACAAGGTAAAAGAGACAGACCGGATGTCTGAGCTCATCGTCGAGCTCAGCGATAACTCTTGAAAACGACCGGGAGGTAAGGTTGAGGAAGTGATAGCATCTTGCGCGGGTTGGGGATCTTGATGGCGAAACACTGGACTTCTTCGAGGCTGGGGATATGCTTGATGGTGTTGGAGTGAGGATATATCTGACCAGAGCATACAGCTCGGTCGGGTGGGTCGCCGAAGCGAGAAGGGCAGAAGCGGACATTGGCGGTTTCTCGACAGAGGTGGACGGGCAAACAGTGGAAATTGATGTGTTGGCGCAGAAAGAAGACAAAAAAAGGGGAGAAAGCTGCAAAGGTGGTCAAGGCCAAGTGATGATATACTTTTTATCTGGAATCCCAAGGAGGTTGTTGACGAGGGAAAACGGAAGACAACACCAGCGGCGCCCGCGAGTGGGTTGGGGTGGGGTGAGGAAAGTTACAACGAACGGCATCCGCACTTTGCAGCATGTTTTTGTGCGACGATTTTGTGGGTGTTCACACTTTAGCCCAAAATCGCGAGAATAAGAATGGAGAGGGGGTGGTCCCACGCACGCGAGATGACCGCGCTGCGAGTCTCTCTCCTCCCTCCCTCCTTCCAATGAAACTACTTCCTGTACAGCCTCCTGTTTGCTACAAACATACAGTACCTTCTTTCTTTCTCGTTATCATACGCACAATCATCTTCAGCAAGTCTCGTTGATTGATGGATCGAACGTTAATAACAATAAGAATTGCTTTCGCCCACGCCACGCCACGCGGAGAGAGAGCGCGTCTTTCTTTAATGTTTCTTTCTTTTCTTTCGATCGATGGCCTCATTCGAATTGATGTATGAACTGCGCCACGCACGCTTAGCAACTTGATAAAGTACACAGCCACCCTCAGATAATAACGCGCATTCAGTAGTGCGACTATTGTACAACTCAATCACGCCGTCATTCTCTTGGCCACGCTTTCGTCATCAACACCGTCAATCAGAGTTCGCCCCAGCTATTCGTGAAAAATCCTCTGAGGAATTCCCACGTAAACAGTCCCCTTTTTGTTGTTGCTTCTCCATATAAACAAATAGTCAAGCATGAGCTGGTAAGTTCCCCTATCCTGCCATGCGTATAACTCAGAGGGATATCAAGGGAGATACCAAGAGGGAAAAGCCAGTGCTTGTGAATGTCTGTCGCGTTGGCACTCCATTTAAAAAGAGTGGAAATTTTTGTACATTTAATATAGCTAACGGCATAGAAATCCTAATTTATCAGGCATGGGCTCAAGAAGGCTGTCAGTCGCGCGACGACGTCGGTCATGCAATCGACAGGAGCGATAGACAAGACGGTATGCTGCAAACGGCCGGTTCCTACGACTTGCGACCGTGGGGTAGACTGCGAAGCTTTAGCATAAACATTGAATATTATTGAATTCGTGCAGATTGACAGAGAGTTTGAAGAGGAAGAAAAGAGACTCAAATCGTAAGTAGGATTCCGGACAACTGGTCAGCTGAGGAGTAGGACTGTGAAGGATGGGTTTGCCAGCTCCAGGGGATAGTAGACTATTGTTTGCCGCAAAATCCGTTTCGGACGTGATGGCTTCATGGACGAAACGATGATAAAAAAAGGGCCAAACCATGCCATCCTTGGCATACGGTGAATTACAATCCGGGACTTTGGACTCATTCGAGAGTTGCTCTGCTTGACTACAGATTGGAAAACAAGGCGGAAAACCTACACCGCGAAGCGAAAGGCTATCTAGACGCTGTTCGTGGCATGACCCTGTCTCAGCAGCGGATTGCCGAAACCATCAATGCATTCTATGAAGAGGGCTCACCACTCGGATACGCTGGCGCTCAATACAAGCTGGCTGTAACCAAACTGGATGAAGAAGCTAGGGCAGAACTGGTGAGTTGAGATTTGGGTTGGATTGAATTCAGCAACACCGAGAAGCCAAGTGGCTGTGATTTCGCTGTGCGAACATCCGAGACTCATTTCTCCGATTTTATCATAGGATACCAACTATCGGGTAGCCGTTCTGGACCCTCTAGGACGACTCGTCGCCGTCTTTCCGGACTTCAACGAGGCGCGCAAGATCCGTGCCAAAAAGTTGCTTGATTATGACCGTGTACGCAGCAACGTACGCAAGCTGGTAGAAAAACCTTCAGATGATCCACAACGGCTGCCCAGGGTAAGGTCGATGATTGAGCGCAGTATGTACAATACCAATGGTGCTCACCTTCTCTTTGCTAGGCCGAGCAAGAATGCAACGGGGCGCGTGAAATTTACATGCATTACAACACACTCCTGACTACCGAGATCCCGAAGCTGGTGTCTATGCGCGTACCATACCTTGACCCGTGCTTTACGGCCCTCGTCAAGTCCCAGTTGCGATTCAACGAGTCAGCCCATCAGAAGCTAGATGCCATTCGTACCGCCTTTCCTAATGACGGACGGCCGCTTGAGGGACAAGTCGAGGATGTCCTGTTGCAAATGAGGGAGCTGACAATCTGTGCTTCTCACTGATCGAGTCGCCGTTTCTTTGACCACCCGCGGTCACATATACTGCCTTCCCTTGATGCACATGCATGATCCCCATATTTTGGAAACAATCACCACTGAATGCACCGCCACCGACCCGGTTACATACACAGCCCCCATGGTGAAAGTGCATTTTTGAACAAACTATAGTCAGTATACAACGTTTTACATAGTCACATCCGCACTTTGCAATGATAAAAGAGAAGCACCTGTCTCTTATTTTACCAAAACGAGCAACAGGGTGGGGGATATAGGTAAATGAGCTCATCTGCACCAGTGCCGGCCCCATCACGAAAACCAATCAGGATCAGATATGGATGTATTTCGAAACACAGCACATCGAAACAAAAGAAGAAATAAAATACGGTTATATCAAAGTCCGGCAGGTGGAATCCTGCCTGTGGATGTTATGTTCTTCCCGAAGCAGAGGGAGCTAGTCGCAGCATCAGAAAATTGACCAGTGGTGCCCTGCTCACCACGGTGGCCGCGCACCTCCAGACATCCCTGGCGTGGGCCGAGACGTAGCCGGCTGTTGCCGCGCATGGAGCTGATGTTGTTGCTGTTGCTCCTGTTGTTGAGGCGGCGGCTGTGGCTGCATCGTAAACTGTTGCGACAGGCCGTCATATCCCAGTGGGAATGCCAGACCAGCCTGCGGCTGTTGCTGTTGCTGTTGCTGGAACATCAATGGCGGCTGTTGCTGGAGCTGATGTGACGAGTAGGTGTGCGGAGTGGAATGGTTGCGGATATAGGTTGACGGCTGGGGTGCTTGCTGGTCAGCGATGCCGGTCTGCATGTTGGTGGCGAGGGCAGACGCGGCCCAGGACGGCTGTTGTGGTGTTTGCGGTGGGTCGACATAGGTGTACTCTCCGGAGGCAAACATCCTGCCGAGTGGCGTAGCGCGATTGTGCTGCAAGAATTGCTGCTGGGCTTGCAGTTGGGGAGAGGCATCCAACTGCGCGTAGGACGGCGCCGGTTGCGGCTGCATACCACGACTTGTTGAGGCCATCGACATGGACCCTATGGGGTCTGTGGCATTGGCATTGGGGAATGTGTAGTGTTGAGTGGACTGCTGAATGGCTGATTGAATCAGATTGGCGGACATGCTGGTTCGCTTTTGCTGCTGCTGCTGCTGTTTCTGTTTCGTTTGCTGCTGCTGTTGTTGTTGGGAATGCTTTCCGCTGAGATGGGAGGCAGGAGAGCTAGTTGCTGGTGGAGGCATCGGCGACGGCGCCGAGGCGGGGGACAGGGAGGAGATGCCAGCGGTGGTCAGCTGATCGACTGGGTATCGCTCTTTCAGAGCAACCCAGGACTGATCGCTGACATGATGATTTGTAACGCCGAGGATCGCGCGAGTGACGACGTCAACGCGGCTTCCCTCCGCTAGATTTTTCAACATGGAGTGAAGACGCGAAGGCATGTACCAAAACCGGCTGACTCCTTGCAGCGCGGCGAGATGTGCAGTGACGTTGTGTTCCGCCTGGGATCTCACCGTCGACAGCTGTGAATCGGTCCATTGTCGCGACTTTGTGGTGCCCGGGGAGGTATAGTTAGAGCGGCCACCCAGCTGCGAGGCCAGGAGATGTACAAGTCCACTTTGGAAGATACAGAATCCCACAAAGGGGGAGATGTGTAGAAAGTGAGGGTTGGTTTCCGAAACGATGCCAATGACTTTTGCAATGGCGTTCGCGCTCGACAGACACACGACGAAAGCCGGATTCTGCAAGAGCTCCGGAGGCGCTCCTGCATCCTGTGGATCTCGAACTCCAATCATCATCTTTGGCCGGTGGAGCATGATCACACAGAGATGGTAGAATATGTGGAGGTAAGCGGTAGGCCATGATGGCATTGGACCTGCGGCGCCTCCGGTAGCGTTTTCAGAACCAAAGTTGTGCATGTGATCTGGTAAAGACGAGAACCAGTCGCGAAGAGAGGCATCCAAGACTGTGAGCTGGTAATCAGCATCCGGTGTGAGAGCGGGTGTGACATTGGTGCGCTGCGTTGATTTCAGGACATTCGAGTACTCGAGGATCTTCCCAAAAATCTTGACCAGCAGCACGAAATATCCGTAAGGGCTCTGTGATGGCATCCCCGGCGTGAACGTATTTGTTGATGTAAGCACGGCAATCTGATACGTATCATTTGGGGGTAAGCCACAGGCAACGGCGCCCGGTCCTGTCTCGTTTTCCCAGTCTAGCTCAGTCGCCGGGAGATACACCTTGCAATCCTTTTCGTTGATAATCATGGAGCGATCAGCGGCCGCGCCGGCATAGCGATCGAGAACAAAGCAATTCCACCAGAGCCTGCGTCTCGACTCTTTTTCCAGCCATGTCATACGAGATCCTCCAGCAAATGTATCTTCGAGATCTGGTTCGACGTTGAGTTTTAGCTCCTGGGCCATCCTAATGGCCATGCCAGAGTACATCCATGCGGCAGATCCTAAAACACCATGCAAGTTCAGTATTTGAGATGGGCAACATTCTGAGGTAGTGTCACAAGAACCTGACATACCTCTACCGCTCTCTGCTGCATAGTTTGCTAAGATTAGCAGCGCACTGACGGTTGAGGCATTTGGCACGTCCATGTAGTGGTCAACCATTTCTCGGGCTTTTATGTAAAAGACATCTCCGGCGCTATAGACGCTATCTGTCCGAATCGAAGGGTGGTTGGAAAATCGCGCGGCAAGGGCATAGATAGAGTTTAGCATGAGAGGGGAATGACTGGACATGTTGGCGTAAAAGGTCGGCTTGTGAACTAAGGGTAATATGGGTGATATATAGAGGAAGAAAAGCTCAATCAGCTCCTTCGTTGCCTCCGGTGGAATGTAGTTTTGATTCTGTTGTTGATGTTGCAGATTAGGGGCATTGGACATGCTCAGGTTCATCAGATGGCTGTAAGGGAATGAGCCGCCGGATAAGTTGGTGGGACTGGTGTGGGATGCCCCACTGCCATCCATGTCATTGCTGTTATCGGTCGCCATAGGATCTCCCGGTCGGATGTTATACGGATTGTTGGCACTTGGCGGTGGCGAATCGGCCGACATGGACCATCCTATATCATCCATGGTATCTGAAGGTCCATCCGCCCCATTGGAGGGCTTTAGCAGAGCCTCCATCTCCTTAAGACGGTTTTCAAGAGATTCGATGTACCCGGCTCGTGGGCCTCGTTTCTTTGCCCCTCGGGAATAAGAACATGTTGTGCAGCCTCGCACGCAGTTTCCGCATTGTGGCTTCTGGCCGTCGCATTTCACTTTCTGAAGGAAGACAAGTCGCACGGTCAAATTGCAGTACCGTTGACATTTCACAAGACATATAGCTTCTCTTTCCAAGCAGGATATCATCTTCCAGTGTCGAGTTTGGAAAGAAGGATATCATCTTCCAGTGTCGAGTTTGACGTCATGACGAATATCACTCGCGATTTCCATTGTACTTGACTGCCGAATTGTGGTCAGGCCTTCCTCCCTTTTGTTTGGCAACGAATATCCACTTTCAGCCATCTTCTATCATCGACCTTGAGGCTTCCTCGCCTTGCGTACATTCCACTTGGTTGCGACCAACGCCGTTTGCGTCGTTCCCGTGCAGTAGGCCCAAGCACGTGCCTTCACTGACAATTACCTTTTTGTTGCAAGCATCACAAGCTTGAGTGACCCTCTTGCGCTTAATTCCTGCCGGTCCATCCTCGAACCCGTCCTCTCGGTCATCCTCGTCGTCGTCGTCATCCTCATGGTCATGGTGGTCGTCTTCGTCGCGGTCGTGGGTGGATAGATCGTCGCCAGACAGACCGTGTCCATTACCAGCAAAGTGGCCTTGTGGCTGGTGAGACGCCATTGCGGAGGGGATATGCTGATGCTGGCAAGATTGAAAGGGTTGGGCTGCGTCGTTGGATATGTGCCTGAGGATATTGTTAGCGTTATATAGATGCCAGTAGCTTCGGCGTTCCGGTGGTTCTGGTGGAGCAGTGGCGAGCGTGTTTAGAACAATTCTTGGGAACGATACGTCCACCACATCGTACGTCCGTTACCTCAATCGGTGCTTGCGTGGCAACTCGATCGGAGGTTCCCAACTTCCCACACACAAAAAAACTGCGTCCATATGCAAGAATCACCATATGTAAGTAGCGACAATCGATGAACGCATCGATCGCCGCAGTCTGGTATTTCAGCAACCACCCAGCACACTCAGAAGCAACGTCGAAAAATATGATATTTATGTACAGGGCGCTTAAACAGCTAGCTTCCTAAATGGGAGCACCAGAAGGCCAGAAAGCAAAAAAAATATTCTACAAGAACCATCACACCAAAAGCTTCTCCAGCGGTCCCCAACAAGAGCACAAATGTTCCGTTGATGGCATGTCCGGTCAATTAAGATAAGATCACGACAAGGGGTATATGGGACATGCAAGCATCCATCGATCCTGAAGATAGTTGAACGGGCAAGAGCCTATCAGCACAGAAGGCTTCCAACGCTCATCTTGGGCGCCGAGTGCTTTGGCTCCGATGGCTCGGGGCTTGGTATCATCCTTCGTTGGCCAGCTAGCATCAAAAGCTCGTGAGCTCCGGCGTGCTCATCAAAGTCGCCCTCAGAGTTGCTTGATGGCGAGCATGGGACAGAGTGTGATGGTGACTGTCGTGTGGAGAACGAGACAGGAGACGGGAGGAGGCACGCACTTGGGCGGCGCTGGTCGTATGGGTGAGGAGCTTGAGGCGGCGATGAGTGCTGGTGATGAGAGCTCAGAGACTGGGCCTGGGTGCGCGGAGACGAACGCTGTTCTTGTTGCTCTTCAAGCTGAGCCTTGAGAGTGTGGATGTACTCGATGGCATTTTGGAGGATCGACAGCTTGTGAAGATTCTCCTGGTTGGCGCACGATGGCACCAGACTCTTCAGTTGCATAATCTTGTCGTTGATGCGTTCTCGGCGGCGGCGCTCAATGGCTGAATGTGAGACTTTGCGAAGGTGGTCTCGGTGAAGCTTTGCGGCTGTAGCGTGATCCTTGTGTCGATGCTCCGGGGACGGCGGCGACATTGGTTCTTGCTTGATGAAGTGCGCCGGGTATGGCGGAGGGAGCACATGGCCGTGAACGTCAGCGTGCGAGTATGACAAGGGAGGCAAGCCGGCGGACGACGCCGAGCGCTGAGAAGGTGGCGAGACGAGGACCGCGGACATTGGCGGAAGAACGTGAAGCTGCTGCGCGTGCTGCGGAAGCATGTGGTGTGGTGCCGGCAATGCGTAATGGCTGCGTGGCTGGTATGAAGCGAAGGAATCCATTGGTGAAGCAGAGTCGAGAGAGAGCATTGTGTGTGTGTTTGTGTGTGTTGTGTGCGTGTGTGTTAGTATTTGTGTGCAGGAGTAATTACTGGGGAGCGCACTACGGAATTAATGTTTGACAATGGAAAGATGGGAAGAAAAGGAAAGCGGGGGTGCGGAGTGACAGGGTCTTTATAACAAAGGGAGAGTGATTGCATTGTTGTCTGAGTTCGCTCGCGTGCGCACGTCGCAAGAAAATGCACGAGCGTGATAGCGAGTAGATATGGAGCGATACCATCATCGGAGATGTCTTTGGCGAATAGCGCGTGCTTTTCGTTCGCGCGCACGCTTTGTTTGGGATTGATGAATGGGATTATGGGATAAGGGCGGGGACGCGGGTGCTCGTACGGCCGATTGCGGAACAGCACAATCATTGTGGAAAAAAAAAAAAGAGTCTCCCATACGATATCTTCATCCGCGGACCCAAGGGATGTAACATTTTGGCATGTGCGAAGTTTGACACGATCGAGCACGTGGAGTGGTGGGGGCGGTGGGTGGTGGTGGACGAGCGATCATTCATTAGGATTGCGGCACGGGTGTGATGGAGTGACACCGTGAGGGATGGGCACGCGATAAGGAACACGGATAAAGGTCGATAATGGAAGAAAATGTCTCCCACGACGGTGTCCGATTGGCCCAGAGCAAAGCGAAGGAATGACTCGGAATCACAATGGTCAATTGTCACACAGGAGAAAGGAACGAGGCTGTGGTTACTGGACCTTGGCAGTCACGCACGGGCTGATGATGGTAGCCTAAGTCAGTCTCTGTGACTCTCTCATCACGATGATGCAGATGGTTGCTTTGATTGCGATTGTCGCCTCCGTCTTTTTTTTTTCTTTGTTTTTCATGGGTCCTGTCTTTCGGTCTCTTTGTGGAATCGATGATCGATCAGCAAATCGATATCTATTAATCCGAGCTCCCGGGATCAACCGTTTAGCTCGGGTTTCGGGAAACAACCCCGCCCACAAACACCCGAATGCTTCGTTTTCACCCCGCCCGGTCTTTTGCGTGCTCTAGACCAAACATGACGATAAAAAAGCAAGCAAGAAGTCTCAGGGACCAAGGTGTCCCCTCGTGCCTACTTGCGCCACACCACTCCAACCGCACGGGTCAATGATTAATGGGCTGCGGTTTGCGATTAAGAGTCCTAATGAAACATGTATCTAATGTTATCATTACCCTGGATCATGGGAACTCACAAGGAGCGGTCAATATCAAGGGGGTGAGAATTACCCCGGTTCTAGTGCCGGCTCTAGTGCCGGTTCTAGTGCGTGTCTTTTAACAGGTGTCCGCAACTGCTTTACCTGTTCATGGTTAGATTCCGGCTCGAATCTGCATGCCCGAACTCGTTCAGGATACCTGCAATGTATCACCCGACGTTTGCTAGAGGGTTTGCAGCCAATCAAAAGCGAATGATGCGAGTTTCATAATAACGCTGGCTAGACAGAAGGGCCGGAGATGCCGGATGCCATGTGCAATTGTGCACCTTGTGAGCACGCTTCTCTTTCTCATTTCATAAGCACGTGCGTCCCCCTGATTGCCGCGTTTGCCGCTCACGTCAGCGTTATCCCACATCTAGTACACTTCCAGGTCAAGGCACTCCGCTGCCCCATGAACGATTTTGTCGGTCGTGTCAACGTGCTGTAAATGTCACTGATGGGAAAAAGGCATCAATGATAGGCGGCCGAATGCGCACAAAGAGCCAGTAGATCCATGTTTGCACCGAAAAAGAAGAAGAAATAAATCCTTATTTCCACGAGTACAATCGAGAGATTAAAACAGAGTAACCGCCGAATCCTCCTCCTCGTTCGCCCTCATTCATCGCGGGTGATCAAAAGTCTCTGAACTTTTCCCTATAGGGATCAGCGCACACGATACCATACGGTTCGTGATCCTCCGGGTAAGGGTCAAAGTTGCTCGTGTCGCCTTCGCCCTTGACAGGTGGGGCATAGGGCGCCTGGATGTGGAGCGCCTTGAGCTTCTCCCAGTCGACACCAGCAAACCATTTGTGTTTCTTGATGTCGTTGACTCCGCCTTTCAGATTTCCGTACCGCTTTGTAAGATCCGCTGACAGCAGCCGTTTGACAAGGTCTTTGGCCGCTGGGTCAAAGTGCGTCGGGAACTTGGGCTTGCATGCCAAGATCTTTTCGTACAGCTTGAAATGGTCTTCATCGTAGAAGGGTGGATGACCAGCCAGCATCTACAATTTTCCCGAAAATGCTTGAGTTCCCTGTTTGAACCAACTTCTCTACCCCAATCACATGGTGACCCACCTCATAAATCAGCACTCCCAAAGCCCACCAGTCCACCGCACGTCCGTAACCTCTGGATTGAATGATCTCTGGTGCCAGATAGTCGGGTGTTCCGCAAAGGGTCCAGGTGACATCGGGGACATGCTTTGCGAATCCAAAATCGGTGATCTTGATGTTGCCTTTGGCATCAATCAACAAATTTTCGGGTTTCAAATCCCGGTAGATAATGTCCTTCGAGTGGAGATGCTCGAACGCCATCACTACCTGCGCTGCGTAAAAACGCGCAACATGGTTTGGGAACCGCTGGGAGGCACAAAACAACCAGTCAGTTGTGTTTCGTGATATCGGAGTGAATTCTGGACAACACAGCTCAGGTTATCCACCGCAGAACTCACCCCGCATCTTCTCAAGTAAGAAAAGAGTTCACCGCCCTGAACATATTCCATGACAAAGTATAAATTTGCATAGTCCTGGAAAGTGCCAAGCATGCTGACCAGGAAGGGGAAATCGAGCATCTCGAGAATGTTCTTCTCGTTGACAGTATGCTCGACCTGTTTCATTTTCACAATCTCGGTCTTTTTGAGAACTTTCATGGCGTAGTATTTCCCAGTCGACCGGAGACGCACGAGATGCACTCGTCCAAAAGATCCCGTGCCCAAAGTACGGTCCAACTGGAAATCCGCCAATGAAAATTTTTGACGAGCGCCGCCCTTGCCTCCTGCTGCCATAGCCCCGGGGACTGCCGGGAGGTGGGTAGCTCCACCCGCCGGTTGAGATGCTACTGCCGAGGCAACTGGAGGAGGCGGCCGCGTAATGGCTGCAGGTGGGCTGGCAATGTTGGTTTGTTCCCAATTTTGCTGCAAAGCGCGATCGTAGGAATGAGAATAGAATATCAGACCCTTCCTCACTCGCCAAATTTTCCCGTAGGTATGCTCTAAATTCATATCAACGCAAGTGCATTGAACGAAATTCCTACCTTTTTGGGCGAATCGACCTCCATAGGTGCCAAACCGTCATTTCTTTGGTATCCTAAGTCCATGTTGGCAACAGGCTGCGGCTGTTGCTGCGGCTGCTGCGGTTGCTGTTGGGGTTGTTGCTGCTGCTGCGGTTGTTGCTGCGGCTGAGCAGATACGGGCAATGCAGGGCTTGATGTTTCTTTTTTGAGGGCAGCGGGAGACTCTATCTTCACCAAACTGGGATCCTTTGTCAACGGGGCCCCGTCCGCAGTCGGAGGTGTGGACGGAGATACGGAGGTTTTGCCGAATAAATTGGGCTTGCTGTTCGACCCTGTGAGTTTTTTGATGAATGACATTTAAAGCACCAGCACGGCGAGGCGTAGAGATCTCCCGATGAGCTTTCAGTAAGAGGGGTTGCTGAATGCTAGGTTCTTTGAGGTCCGCTTTTGTAAAGTCCTTCTTCTTTTGTTTGCACACTAAGCCAGATTCTCGCACAGCAAACACGGCGATGCGGAACGACGACCTGTTTCGTAAGCTCCGTGCAACAGTATTTGGCTTGTCTAGAAGTGTGGCCGAAGGATAGGAAAGAACCTTTTAAAACCTGTGCAAGAGAAAAAATTTCCAACTATGTGGAGCACCCTAATTCTAAATCGAGGCATCCGATCAGATCCTCCAGCTATACTCACGCAAGACTGGACAAAATTGACGAGACTGGGAAACGCGAAGGATTGACAGCAACCCCTACGCGTGTTTTGAAGGAGCGATTCGAGACGGCAAGCTGCTTCAGAAGGGAAACGATCTGAAGGGAAGAGCAGCCTTGGCGTAGTCGTGCGGCGGAGAAGCTGCAAGGATCGGAAAACGGTGGATTCTCCGTGAGTAGCAAAGACAGGGTGCTGAATCTGAAAAAAGCAACTGGGAAGGGGGCGTGGGCAGTCGGCGATCAATAGGGCGTCGTCCCTGCGAGACGCGCGAGGAGCGGAACTTGGAAGGAATGTTATCAAATGTCAATAATGTTACGTCAACGATTATGTAAGCAACTCCGCTCTTCCATGTTACGTTCCGTTCGTCAGTGAATCTTGTCGATGAGAACTTCGGACGTTATGTTGATCGTCGCATCCCTGCAGGTTGCGTGTCACAAAGTGAACCAGTATTTGAGGCTGAATATGGCGGCTTGTCCTGTCAGTTTGCTTTGTACCATATAATTCCGGAATCAGAAGCTTTTGCACGAAATTATCAGGGTGTCATTTGATAGATTTCATCATCATTACGATGCTATTGTTGCATGTGTGTGTGAGTAAGTGCGTATGTGCGTGACCATCTATTCTCCCGAAGGATCGGCAGGCTGCTATTCACAGCATTATGATGTTGTTCTGGTACCTACACGCCCAGCTACTGGTAACTCATTTCATGGACTCAGAGGGACTCCGTGGAGTGGAGCCCCCATGGATTCCAGGCTAGCATTTCCATAGGTGGCGAAAAACTACGCATAAATCCAATGATGCCGAGGAACTCCCTCTTGGAACTTTTTGCATTTTACGTTTATGGCCACTTCACTCTCAAACTTTCGTCTGGATTTCGCATTTTTCAGCTCTGCTCACCATAGATCCCGAAAATGCCGACAAGGCTGGCCGTGCTTGGGTCCTTGTTGATTTTGTGGGCCGGTGTCGCTGGAAGCGTGTATCTGTACACATTCACTCGAGGATCTAGTCGAATTGCTGCGGAGGATACATTGAACAGATTCTGCAATCGGAAGAAAACTGAAACGTATCAGCAATTCCTGGGTGGGTGGCCATATGTCGATCAGGATTTCAAAATCCAGACGCGACATGTCATTTTCTGATCGCCCCGGGTACCGTTCTAAGTTTCCTCGTTTCTGCTTCTTTATCGACTAGGTGGGGTGACAATTCTTGTGGCCCTTAATCAGGCAGCAGTTCGTTACAACATGGCGCTTGACCTTCCCAACCCTGTTTGGTTCAACACCGCATCCCAGCTGGTCACTAAAGCCAACTGGAAGATTACGGCCTTATCCAACTTTTGGTTGTTCCCCGACAAAAGCGACTCACACGCATGGGCTGCCGCACATAATGTCACCATCCAACCTCCAGTTTCGGCGGAGATGGGTATCATTGATCCCGACAGACCCGACGCCTTCGTGATTCTCAACTCTTATCCTAATCGCAAACTGATTGGCATCGACTACTACCAAGGCGAAGCACCGGCGGCAGTAGTAAGGGCAGGAGACATGCGACGTGATCTGACTGTCTCCCAACCCTTTTTCGATCCGTTCCGAACAAATCGACATTTTCTTTTCTTCATTCCTCGGTATAATGAAAGCGGGGCGTTTTTCGGTGGCGTTAGCGGCCTTTATCGGGATGAGGTCATGATTGTCGACAAATCGGCAACTCCAGACGTCTCGTTCTCGCTCACGTTGAACAACTCGAGCTTGGTGTTGGATCCGGAATTTGAATCTAGTGACATTGTAATAGCCTTTCCGTTCACGATTGCCAATGGCGAATTCACGTTCGCGTGCGGAAGAAAGTACAGTGCTCCACTGACGCCCTTTGTCATCCTCGTGATGGGCATCATACTCTCGCTATTGATCCCAACAATGTCGATCATCTACATGAGACAACTGCGATTGGTCCAGACACAAAACACTGCCCGAATGGCAGCCGAGAGTCAAGCAGCGGCAGCGAAAATTGGCGAGACCGCTGCGAAGGAGGCCGCTCAAATAAAGTCTGCGTTTTTCTGCACGATGAGGTGAGAGGTTGTGAGAGTCAGAAGTGCGTACACCACTGTATCGCCTCCTAACAACACATCTCCGTATCCAGCCATGAAATTCGGACGCCTTTGAACGGCATCAAAGGAAATGCGGAGTTTCTGCTGGAAACAAGACTAACGGAAGAGCAGGCGTCATTTGCCACCACGATTAGCGAGAGCACATCCTTGCTGATGACCATTGTCAACGACGTTCTCGACTTTGAGAAGATTGAATCGGCAAAAATGACAAAGGAAGAGCTGCCAACAGATTTAACCGTTATTTTGCAACATCTCTCCGCGGCGTTTGCAACCAAGATTCGGGAGAACGATATAGAATTCATAACCGTTGTGCCACCAGACTTGTGCATCATCACAGACCCATCACGCCTACGCCAGATCCTCAATAATCTGGTGTCAAGTAAGCTGAAGAATTGCCCAACGCTCCTTCATCTTACACATGGGCAGCCTCTGAATCCGATTGTCTCTAGATGCGCTGAAATTCACACATCATGGCAAAGTGATTGTGCGTGCGTCAGTAGTACTCAACGCATGCGACTCGCCTGATCTAGGATCTCGAGTCGTGTTTGAGGTAGAGGATACGGGGATCGGCATGAGCTCCAAGGTAACCCTCCCATTTCAGTTAAACTGCTGGCCAAACACATTCCTAATACCTGCGCAGCAAGACCTCTTTGCTCCTTTTACTCAAGCAGACTCGAGCACGTCGAGGAAGTACGGCGGAACGGGGTTGGGTTTATCTATCAGTAAACGCCTAGTGACGCTCCTGGGCGGTGAAATCGGAGTTGAGTCAAGCTTGGGCGAGGGCTCCAGGTTCAAGTTCTGGATACCTTATGTGCCATACGTCCGCATCAAGGAGACACTACCCGAACCTTCTCATGTATCCATTGTGATTCCCGAAGCCGCGACCGAACAGAAGATCCTGATTGTAGATGACAACTCGGTGAATCGCAAGGTAGCCGAACGGACCTTGGCCAAACTCGGCTATCCCAGCGCCAGCGTTGAAGATGGGGAAAAAGCCGTCCAAGCAATCAACGGCTGTGGTGGGTTCTCTGTGGGCGAGTTCAGCGCCGTTCTAATGGATATATCCATGCCTGTAATGGACGGCTACGCAAGCGCTCGAGCTATTCGGCAACTGGGTCATCGGATCCCAATCATTGCCACAACAGCAAATGTGCTCGATATGGAGCGACAACGATGCTTGGATGCCGGCATGGACGAATATTTGACAAAGCCGATAGATCGAATGAGACTGAAAGAGCTACTCACCAAATGCCTCGCACAATCTGAAACACACGATCCGAAAGGGTGACTAGGCGTATTCCGGGAAGGGGCTGCCAAAGATCAGCATTTGGATGAGCCTCACGATGCGGCACACTCTTCCCAAGGAACTTCTCCAATCCCTCAAAATTGACAATTTCGAGGGTGTGGACTGCAATCTCTTCCCTGTGGGAGCTGAAACTATACCGCATTCACGGCGTTTCCGACTCCCTCGAAAATCCTCTGCTCAAGACTGCATTTGGCTGAATCTGGGCTAGGTGGGTCCATGTATCGTCACCCTCGACGCACGGCGAAATCCAAGCCGATCACCTGTCCCTCTTGGGGACACACACACCGTCCACACACCATGAGGAGCTTAGTCTTCTCAACACCATCCATCCTCATCATTCAAGACTTACCTCGCTCCCCCCGTTCATCCCTCGGCCTCCCAGCGACAGGAGTCTCATGTGCCATTCTGTTTATTTATATCATAGCTGTATTTTGCCTAAGCCTGCTTCTTCTACTACAAAGAAACCGTTTTCTGATGCACACAAGAATCTTTTCACAGTGTCTCTGATTTGTAGGATATTGCCCAGATCGTATTTGGGCAATCAAGCTGTACTTTAGCGCAAGATCTACACGCTATTTCGAGCTCATACTGTCAATTAGAGACACTTGTTCCTGTTGCACCTTCTGCAAGGAATCCGCCTGCAAAGTCAATCTGCAAGAGTACCGGAAAGGTCAGAATCATCAGAAAATACGTTCGGGCAAGCGCCTATGTCGTACCTGTCGAGTTCTGCTTGCCGTTCTTTGATGAGAGCCTGCAGCTGAGCGTACTTTTTCTTCCGCTGGTCGGCTTCGTGCTCGGCACGATTCCGCAGCCCAATAGCCTATAATTGCACGCGCAACGGGTTCTATTAACCGAAGGCGGACGCACCAAACAGAGATGGCGTGGCCAAACCTTTAGTTTCTCAAGCTCAATTTGCCCAGCTTTCTCCTCCATCATCTTCATGAACATTTGTATTATCTCATTGAAAGTACTGGTCCCTACGGTTGGTTCAACACACGCAATGTGTTAAACATGTTATATCGAATACGAAGTGTTGTCATAGTTCCTCACGCTGTGTAAAATCCTTGCATTCTTCTTTCAGCTGCTCCGACGCCTCAAACTGTTGAGGATCAAGAATGCGGAGCTTTGAAAACTCATCGAAAATAACAAGCGGTTGGTTGTTTACATTGGCGGCCATCGCAATTTTTTTTGAGTCGCTGGGTTGTTCGCCGTAGGCGGAAGTCGCGTCGAGAACGCGTGCTGACTCATGCTGTCATTATTCTCGGCCACAAGCTCTTATCATTTTCAAAAAAGACTTTGTACAGTTGGTTGCTCTCCTATAGCTACACATATATATGCCTCTAGATTTTCAACCCCTCAAACTTTACTACCGGCTTCAAAACTTTGATCTAGTCTTTCTCGACCTTCTCTTCCCATTGAGTTGTCCATTCCTCTACAGCTGTCCTGAGAGCCTCGTTCTCCAGCAACTCCAACGGTGCCGAACTGCTGCCATCAATGACCTTCTTAAGATTGCCTCTACGCTTCAAATCTATGCCAAATTGGCCGAGCTCTGACTCCAAGTCTCCCACATTACGCCTTCGAAGTCGCAAAACCTCCATGACCCTTGTTCGCAATTGTGACGGCCAGTGCTTGGCGTTGCTCTTAGGGGCGTTGAGAGATCGCGCCTTTTTAGCCTTGCCTTTTGGAGTTTTGACCGGGGTAGTGACAAGCCCGGACTGCTCTTCCGCTTCAACGCGTTCGCCGCGCTCAACAGCCTCCCAGTCTTTCGCGGTTTGCGCTTCCAGCGTTTTGAGCTGATCGGGATTTTCAGCGTAATGCGCATTGCATTCAGGGCATCGAATGAAATACGCCTGCGATACTTTCGGGAAGTCAAGAAGTAAAAACTCTGGCAGCACATCCCCCAACGGAGTCATTTCGTCCCAGTTGTTGCAGTCCTCACTGTTGCAAAAGATCCCAGATAAGGATTTCGTCAGATATGTAGACAATAAACGACCCGCAAAGAGGGTTGTGCATGAATTCTTACCAATACGCGTTCGGGCAAGACTGACATCTGAACAACAAACCTCCAGCATCCGCGGTGCTTTTATCACAAGTAACACATCGATGTTGCGGGCATTTGAAGCCTAAGAATTTGTCGACTGCCTTTAGGGAAATGCCGGCGCATTTTGGATGAAGAGCTCGAGGACAAAGTTTGCATTCCAGTCTGTTTGCTCCCGTCATCGGTTCGCTACATAGGGAGCAAACCTGCAACAATGTAATGACGATGAGTAGAAGCCGAGATCCAAGAAACAGTTAGCTTGAGCTTACGGATTCATGTTCAAAACGTCGCTTGGTTTTTTTGGGAGGTTCCACATGCCCCTTACTAAAGGTGGACCTGGCCTCCCAACCCTCGCATCCAACAGTTTCCTTTAAGACGGCATGTCCATCTATGAGAATTGTTCGTTCCTCCCGAGCCCTTTTTGTCAGCTCCTGCCACTCTGTGAAGTGCATTTGTCCACTCAGTATCAGATTCAACGAATGTGAGAGGCGCTATTCCCTCACCTCTCCCAATATCCTTCTTGCTTTTATGATGAGTTTCCCCTTCAAAGAGCCGAGACTGAACCTGTTCCATTCCTTCAAGCTTAAAGTCGTCTTCGACATCGACATCAATTTCTTCTTCAACTTTCAACTGGTACTCGCGGCTTTTCTCCAAAATATGTTCGATATCGGACTTCACAAACTCCGAGTTGTCGTCAAATATTCGGGTCACGGCACGGGCACCCCGCCGAAGCATGGACATGAGCTCTCCTTTGCTGAAACTGGGTTCGGCTCCAGGATGAGGGTCTTGCATGTCTTCGGTGACCTTGGCAGAAAGGTACAGTTTTTTTTGCAGACGCCCAAGCATTTGCTCCTCTACAGTGTCCTGACAGACTAGACGATACACCGTAACTGGTTTAGTCTGTCCGATTCGATGAGCACGTGCCAGTGCCTGGATGTCCACTTGCGGGTTCCAGTCATTATCAAAGAAAATCACCGTATCGGCCGAAGTAAGATTGATTCCCAGGCCGCCAGCTCTCGTACTGATCAGGAATACTTCGTACGGCGATTCTTTGTGTTGAAATAATCGAATATCCAGCGTTCGGCGGGGTCGGGCGGTGCTTCCATCCAATCGGCAATAAGGCACGTTCCGGAAAATCATGAAATCTTCGAGGATGTCCAACATGCCTGTGAAGCCGCTGAAAAGCAAGGTTCGATGACCACCTTTCCGAAGATGTTTGAGAAGCTTGTCCAACAAAATCATTTTGGAAGAGGCCAAGACAATGTGTTCTCCCGTTATGAACTATTCGTCATAAAAGGCCCATTAGTGCACTGACTGAAGATCCAAAGTGTGATAGAAGTTACTTACTGGTTCAGGTTCAGAGTTGGGCAACATATACGGACTAAAAACCCCGCGTTCGATGTACGCATTAGATATACCCCAAGTGACAAGCCACACTCAGGGAACTCACTGGTTACAGCATTTACGCAATTGCATCACGAGATTCATCATCCTTTTCCAGTCACCTCCACCGCTTTGCATTGAGTACTCCATAACCGCCTTGGTCTCCTCTAGATGGTTCATTTCGGAAGCTGCCATCTTATTCTCCTGACCATCAAGGTTCGAGGATTTGCCTGTGGAAAACAAATCCTGGAGCGTCATCGTATCCAATCGAGTCAAAAGTCTCTTGTACCAAAACCGTTGCATGGGTGATATTGGGACATACACTGCAAAATACGGCATGTGAGTGTGGGCCGGCTTATCAATTGTCACGTTGCATCCGTTTTACATGTAATTTCCTCTTTGGGTGGGATCTGGAAGTCGACTTGAGCCTTCATCCGCCTCAGCATCACTTTTTCCAACAGACGCCTTGCGTGCGTCAAGATGGTGACGTCGTAAGTTCCTTTCGTCAGATTGAAGCTATCATCGAATTTCTTGGCAGTAGCGTCGGTGAACACTAGTCAAAGAATGCACGGAGTCGATGTGAGTTGGAATGGTAAATGGTGACGCCTACAGGCTTCAAACTCTACCTTCAGGAAACAGCCAGTGAAACAGTGCCCAAACTATACAAACATAGAGGTCAGTCACAGGCTTCTCGGAGCATAATCAGACGAAACACCTACGTTCGTGCAGGTTGTTTTGTAGAGGGGTTCCCGTCAAGAGCAAGCGGTATTGAGACGACAGGCCTCGCAGCGTTGTAGAAACATTGGTTTTCTCGTTCTTGATTTTGTGACCTTCAGTGTACTGGTAAGAACTCAAACAAGTTGACGACCTCGGAATGAGGAACCAACCTTCATCCAATACGACGTATTTCCAAGTGATGGTCTTGAACCAGTGATTCTCGCTAACATACTGCTCATAGGATGTAACCAGAATGTCCGCCCTGATTCGTGTATACTCATGCTTCAAGCGATCTCGCTCGGCAACTGTTCCGTGGAAGCACATCACAGTGAGATCAGGGACCCATCTTTTGGCTTCCTACAAATGACAGATGCTGATGAGCTCTTGCAGCTCCCTTAATGCGCTTTTCATCTTCGGCTCACTACGTACTGTCATCCAACTAGAAAGAACGGAAAGTGGACAAATCACAAGAAACGGTCCTCCTGCACCGTCTTGCCTCACATAGCTAAACAGGCTCAATGTTTGCAGTGTCTTTCCCAATCCCATCTCATCGCCTTTTCGATAGGACACAAAACTGGCAGTAAGGACGAGAGAAACGTGAATGATCCAAAAGAATCAATCCTATTACCAAGAATCCCGTTCATTCCGTTGCGGTACAGCATGACCAGATAGCTCAGTCCACGCAGTTGATAATCTTTCATGGTCGCTTTGACTCCGATAGGAGTTTCTACGAGCTCAAAAGGGATGGCAGTCTTGACTTTGGTCGGGGGCAACTTCGTGAAGAAGTTCTTATCGTCTGGAAGAAGGTGCAGGAAGAGATCTTTGTTTTCAAGCAAAAATGCAATTCTCCGCTGGGTGGACAAAAGAATCGATTCTCGAATGTCGTTGTTACTGTTTAACCGAGACTAACGATGAAATATGTTAAAATAGACATTCAAAATCTTTTAGACCGGAGGACTACATCACTCACCTCGATAGAAGCCGACACCACCCTAGGCTTCTTTGCCTTGGGAGACTTTTTCTCCTTGTTGTCCTCCACGGAAGAAAGGGCTCTTTTGCCTTTCCTCTCAAGCGACATGCGAGGAACGACCTCATCCTCGGATTCGCTTTCGCCCGCACTGGACCCTGCGCGGAGCATTTTAAGACTGAAAGAAAAACAATAGCGACCTTGTTTAAAGGATAAAAATCTGAGACATGAGCAGCTTTTGCTGCGCTTCGTGCGGACATCATCACGTGATGAGCGTAGCCTGTCCGAACAGGAGAATGCTATATATATATATGGCAAGGTACTCGGATCTGGATGCAGCATTATGCAAAGTTCAAGTATCAAATGTATTTATGTTAACGGTCGGGAAAACAATAAGGCTCGACATTCATTTGTGCAGCTTCACGAGGTCCTCGATGGGTTTGAAGGTCTATGGGAAATGAAAATGTAAGTAAGAGACGGTTATGCGCTAGCTCACATCCTGTCCTTTATTACCTTTTCGCCGGCGGGCGCCGTCGGGGTTCCAAAAGGCATCTGAGCAACCAGCTGCCATGTGGCGGGAATGTTCCACTCGGTCCTGACGCGTTCGTCGATTAAGGGATTGTAGTGTTGAAGACTAAAAGAAAAGAAAAAAGCAATTGGTAACGTATTCCTTCTCTGTGAGTAATGTAAAGCGGCACCTACTTTGCTCCAAGACCCTCAGCAGCAAATTGAGTCCAGATGACATACTGCAGCATGCCGCTCGAATGCTGAGACCATATAGGGAATCTGTCCTGGTAAAGTGGGAAGCTGGTTTGCATGGCCTTGACGTCGGTCTCATCCTCGAAGAACAAGACGGTTCCGTAGGAATTGGCGAAACCGTTGAGACGAGCCTCGGTAGCAGGGAAGTTTTCGGCGGGAACGATGGCCTTGAGCACTTCGGTGGTGATGTCCCACAGTTTGGTGTGGTTCGCGTTCAGAAGAACAACAGCACGGTTACTCTGGCTGTTGAAGGACGAGGGAACGTGGCGGGTCGCGTGCTGAACAATTTCCAAGATGCGCTCATCGGAGATGGGGCTGGCTTTGGACAGGGTGTAATTGGTGCGTCGGAGTTCGACAGAGTCCTGGAATTTTGATGAAAGTTCGGATGGCATGGCTCTGGATTGAATATGAGATTGAAAGGTGGATGCAGACAAAGTGAATGATCTGGATGGGGAAAGGAGGAGACCGCGCTTGGAATTTATATTCCGAGACTGACGAGCCAGGATCTGTAGACAGCGGCGCATTTTTATGTTTTGTTGATGAAGTTGGAGTTCCTCATTCGTCCCATTTTGGAATTAAAGCTCTGGATGCATTTGTAAAGAATCGCGCCTTGACTGTTATCCGCGGAGTTGCGCGCGACGTGAGGTGTTACCATAAGCTAAATCGGTAAGGTCCGGTTCCGGGTTGTGCCCCTTTGATAGATATCTTATTGCAAATGCTGTACCACGGCTTTCCCATCCCATTTCAAAGTATCCATAAATAGACAACCCCCGTCAACAAAGTATTTTCATTTGGTTTATCGGACATGATTTTGGGTTGCGAAACTGAGCACATTTGTTTGCAATTCTGCTTAGTCAATAGAGGCCTTGAACAAAATTCAATTTCCAGGCGCCTCTCCTCACAGGCGTCAATTTCAATTAAGATGCGACGGCGCTTGTATATGAAATAAACCATAAAGATAACAACGTTGGTCATCAAGATTGTCTGTGCGGCGTGCGCGGTTTTCACTGTGATTTCTATTACGGTTCACACTCATCCACCGGTTTCATGGTTCAGAGCATGGTATGTACAAATAGACAAGCCTTTGACTTCTATCGACATCAAATGCCATCGCTTTAGATGAAACCAATCTGTTCAGAGAGAGGAACATAAATCAATACGTGAATCCTATGAGTTTGGCTGAGGTGTTATAACGTACCTTGTTCGCCACGTCCAAAGCATCGATGTCGGCGGCAAGGCGAACGTACGCCTTCTTCTTGCCATCGGGCCTGATCAACGTGTTGATCTTGGCTGCCTCAACATCGTATAACCTCTTGACGGCATCCTTGATTTGTCGCTTGTTGGAGCGCACATCGCAGATGAAGACAAGGGTGTTGTTCTCCTCAATTTTCTTCATAGCTGATTCGGTGTTGAGGGGGAACTGAACGATTTTGTACGAGTCAAGCTCCGGGGTGCGGGGGACGGAACGACGGGGGTACTTGGGTGCCCGGGCAAGCTTGAGGGTCTTTGGGCGGTAGAAGTGAGTCTTTGTGCGGATCTTTGTCACGCGCTTGCCGTTGGTGCCCTTCAGAGCGGCCTTCTTGGCGGACTGGGCCTTCACGGCCGCAGTGGTGGTCGATGCTGAGTCGTAGGAAATGGCGCAACCGGAAGGAACGTTAGGATAATGTCGACTGGTGACGAAGATCATAGGTTCTCCAACGTTTTTGGTCATTCTTCCTCAACCAGCGGGCCTCTCGTCCTCGTAGTTTCTCTGCTGCCACCATTTCGGCCCGGTTTCGCCATCTATTGATTCCCAGCATGACTTCCGTGCAATACACAGCATCGTCTCATCCCACCGGCAGTTGTGCATGAACCCAGCGAAGCTATGCCACAAGAAACTACCGACAAGCCGAGTGCTCCAGCCAAGCTTACCTTTTGCTGCCTTTGGTGCCATTTTGAGTACCTCCTCCGCAAAACGTCACAGAGATTGAGGGTGGAAATGTGCTTTTCACTCCTGCTGCTGGTGCAACGCACAATCACAAACGACCGAAGAAAAGCCACCTGGATACGTCAGGTGATTGCAATGCTATACCCAGGCTATGGTTGGCTCCAGTGTGGCTTCTCTGGCTATTCTCTGTGTGACCACGCCTCGCTTAGATAATACACACGAAAGCGGTGGGTCCGTCAATCCACAGTCTCCAGTTGTCGGCAACCGGATTTCCATTCCTGGATTATCTCTCGTCGAATTCGGAATTCTTAGCATTGACCAAAACGACACCTTTGTTCCTTGCATACTACTGCATATACACATATTGATCGGCACTGCGCGGCTCACACTATATGTCCGACATACTTCTGGCCGCTTGCGTAACTTTTGCTTAAACGCTCTTTCACGCCGTCGATTTACATACGCGCTCTACGATTTTGTTGTGGAAACAAATTTGCTGCAATCACATCCAAATCTCAAGACTTTTGGCGACTCCGCACGAGCAGCAGTAACGCGTCCTTGGATTTGCAAGCTCGCGAGCTATGGAAGCAGGTAGGTCATTTCTTGTGTGAGACATGCCCGCCGTGGCTTAACATAACTTCACGTTTCTAACCTTTTTAATTTTTTGTTCCGTCAGACACCAAAACCCCCGTTTCCGACAGGCCGGCTCCTGCTCGTCTCACGTCGCTTAAAAAGCTTGGACGGGCTACAGCAAAAGTTTCCAGCGAAAGTTTTGACAGCGACTCGGAACCCGCTTCCCCACTGGCAACAACGCAGGAGGCCAGTAGCACAGCAAGCAGCTTTGAGAATAAACACCTTGTAACAAGTTCGTCTACGTCTGATATCAACACCTACGCCCACAACAGTCGCCCATCCAGCCCGCTCGTCCGATTAGCCCAACAACACTCTCTCCCCGCTGCATACAAACCAACTCCATATGACACACATATCAGCCGCCTGCTGGGCAAAAGACCAGTCAAGGTGGATCCCAATGAAGGGCGTTGGACAAAGCTGGAAGCGAAAAGGATGAAGTCCCTGAGTAATTGTACGTTTTATGTCATGAGGGGCATGTGATGTTTGGCACATTGGGGGCCTAAGTCCGATGAAATTGAATCGGGCTTACATTTCTATTTAGTGCTACTCCGGTTGCAGGATCCGGTGACCGGACTAGAAATGAAGGACAGGAAGAAAATGTTCAAGGTTTATCTCAACTCTTTCCTAGGTGAGCACGGTCGGTTGCTTCTTGCTGCATACATCTTCTGACAACCGTGATCGAAAGGTTCTGATCTGCTGGATTGGATCAATCAAAATTGCGATTTTCTTGGGCGAGATGAGGCACTGCGATTTTGTGCAACTCTACATCGCGAAGGCTATGTCATATCGGTGGATCTCAATGACAAGTTCACTCCAGATGGAAGCTTCTACATATTTCAGGTATGTTAACAGAAACGAAGTCACCTGTGGCGAACACTCGTCATTTTTAGCAGCTTATATTAGTGTCAATTCAGAACCCATTCTTTTGGCCTCAAGAGCACTGGCTTCCTTCTGATTTTGGTGAGTTGAGATTGATGCACCATACGGGCCCGAGGTTCCAAGGTCTGAGAGTGAGGATCTCCTACACGTAGATTCTCATCGTGAAAATGCTCGTGTTTCACAACAGACTATACAGTGTACTTGCTCAAGCGTAGCATGAACGGGACTTCCAAATACCTCCTCTACGAATGGGAGGAAGACAGACTCTACCGACTGCAAGAAGTTTTCTACGAGCAATGGGACCGGATAGAGAATACTTGTGATGACCATTTTGCGTGCGTACAAATGGGCTTCTCACTCCAAAAGATGTCCGTAAACCTGACCACGCATTTGCATGCCATGTCATTCGTACAGTCACATAAAGAACGCATTGAATAAAAACGAGGCCCGGATATTTCGACTGCAAGAGTACACGTTCTGGAAAGTGAACAGACCAGTAGAAGGGCGGGTTCAGGAGAACGAGAAACTGGGACAAGCAAATAAAAGCAAGTTCAAGTCAGACCAAGCGTACGAGGTGCGTAAAGAGAACGCGAATTTGCATCTGGTACCCAATCAATCTGATTGGGCTCAATTGTTTGACTAGGACTCGCTAAGTGCTGAGGCTTTGCTGGAGCGGTTGGAGAGGAAACTAGATTACTATAACACTAGTCTGTCAATCAATCGTCTGAAAGTTTCATACGCCGCAAAAACGTAGGTTATGCGCTTTTATCCGTTTGACGTCCTTGAGATTAATCTGGAAATCTCTTATTTACAACGCAGACTCATACAGCGATGTGAAATATGGAGGAATCTAGACCCCATTTTGGACTCACATGTGGGCGCACAAAACCCGTGGCTGGTCGAGGAGAGCAGTTCATTATTTGGGAGCTCAAACTCGAACCATCTCTGGCTTCCCAAAAAGAACCCAACGACGGCAGACACCAAGCTGTGGACGTTTTCGTTTACGGAATTGATGCGAGATCCGATTGGCGTAAAGCATTTTTACGACTTTGTTCAGAAGGAATTCTCTCAGGTGCGGAATTTCAGCATTTCTAAACTGTTTGAACGACCACTAACCAGCGATAAACGTGTGCCTTTGAAAATTTAGGAAAACCTCGAATTCTATTTGAAATGCCAAGCTTTGGACGCAATTTCGACAAGAGAAGAGTTCACCAAACGCGCTCAAACCATCTATGCCGAGTTCATTCAAATAGGAGCATCACGAGAACTCAACATAAATTCCACTGACCGGAACGCCATCATTGCTCAGTTCGAGGCACTGGAAGCAAACCCACAGGAACGGCTCAGCTACTACGTCTTCGCGGATGCCTTGAAGCACATTTTTGGACTTATGGCCAAGGACTCGTACGTGCGCTTTTGCAGCAGTGACGTGGTAGCTAAAGCGATGGCTGCTGCTACCGAACGCGAGAAGGAAGGCCCAATGAACAAGAAGGGGACACAAAAAGTGAGTCGAGAGATGCTGACAGAATAGAATGCCGGTTTGCGCAACTGTGGTTGGAGGATCACTCGACGTCGGACCCTCGGACTAGTAGATACACATTTGTCACTATACGATCTTATATTATATTGCTGGAGCCTGGGTGAGCATGGACTGGTCTTCAGTCATCTTCCGGTGATACGTCGCGAGCACGATTGAAGCGCGGGTTCTACGAGGAACAAAGGACGACGTCAGCCATGCCATGCCATTGGCGATTGCCGTCAGTGGAAGTAGGCATCAAGATGTTTGCTTCACATACCTGCTTGATGTGGCGATTCTTGTGTCCTCCATGTGAGGGATTCTCTTCCTCGTCATCGTCTTCCCGGCCTCTCTTCCGCTTATCTGAATGATGGACGATGATGAAGAGACATATGAGCATGGGATGGTGGTTCTCGCAGCTGCTAACGCATTCTCTGGGGTCCAAGCGAACATCAGGTGCTTACCAGTAGTATCCCGAGAATAGTAAGAAGAGGTCGCACCATCTGGCACGATGGAAAAGTTCTCGTATGTCTCCCGTTGCTGCTTCTCTCGCATCTCCTCTTCCCGTAACCGCGCACCCCATCCTCCTCGACCTTCATCATAGTCGTCTCTGTGCTCATCCCGGACCTTTGAAACGAAGGGGTTTGAGTTAGTTCAAAGCTCCTTCTTCCCATCGTCTTCTCTTGTAAAAGAAGAGCTAACGCTGATGCTGGACTCACTTGGCCCCCGCTTCGCCCTCGTCCCAGATTCCGCCCATCCTTGTAACCAGGATCCAGGTCGGTCCGAATGATGCGTTCATCAAGTTTGGTGCCGTTGACGTATTTCATGCAGTCCAGGGCATCTTGCCGGTAATAGTATCTGCTAGCCCGGCCATAGGTCAGATACGACCTGACAGTCCAGTATAAGTATCTTCTGCCCTCACTACATACTCGACAAAGCAGAATCCACATGGCGTCTTCTTGAACTTGTCCAGTCCCATAATGATTCGTTTTATCTCTCCGCACTTCGCAAATAGTTCGTATATCTGCTCCTCAGTCGTAAAGAACGAGAGGTTTCCGACATAGAGCGTCGCACTTTTATCCAGCTGCTTCGTATATTCTTCCGATGAGGTCTGCGCATCAAAACATGCCGTAAGAATATTGATTTGTAAAGAGGAGACGACCTTGGTAACCACTCAGGTTCCAGCAGTGATCTCGTTTCCTGCCACGGACGCTTCCTCGTCATGCCAAAGACCGGAGAGCAGTATATGTAGCTACCTGTGACGTTCGATCTCTGTAAACGGACGCTGCACCCAGCGTTGGAACCAGGTCGGTCATCCTTGGCCGCTTGTTTCAGTAATGGATTGTTTATCAAAAACAACGATTTCTCCAACGAAATCAGAAGCTTTGTCTCGAATCTTCTCCAGTGCGTGTTGAGGCTGCTGTCCTGAATGTAGTACTTCCTGATTCTGGTAAGGGAACAAACAATAGTAGCTATGAAACCGAGTTCCTGTGGCAAATTCCCCACCTGCCGCGATTTGTCAATCTTCCTTTTCCTACGTCAACTCTCCACAACAGGCATTCCGGTAATTCTCATAGATATTTTCCCTGGACCACTTTCCTGCGATTTTCGTGCCTAATATCATACACAACAGCAGCGTTTTCGCGAAATCCGCACCTTTGTAGGCGTAGTTGCTACTCACCATTTTTCGTTGTCAGAAGGGGCAACCCTGAACGACGAAAGAACAAATACAACGAGAAGCACCACCCGAACGGCTCTGCTTACTTCTCCGATTTGAGTGTGTTGCGGCCAGAAAATGGTGCAGTTCCTCAGTCTGAAGACGCAAATTCACCACAGCTGGCCCAACGTCACGCAGGCCGTCTGGCAAAAATACCCAAACCCGTTTGCATCCCACGTCTTGTCCTCAGACGTCATAGACCGAAATGTTAATCCTATCACTGGTATGTTGGAGGGGGATTGGATTAATGCTTAAAATTGAAGAAGGTTTTTATCGCAGTTTTCCATTTCGTCTGTAGGGGTCATGACAACTACTAGGCTGTTTTTAAAAAAGGGTGTGATGCCGAAATGGGGTCGTTCGGTAAGTCACCGAGTTTATGTACGCCAGGAAGCCAACGCTGACGGCTTCTCCTATCATCCTTTACAGTTGTTCAACGTCCGTGACGCCTTCATTATGGAACAGTCCACTGTCGACCCCCGCGACTGCACTATGGTGACCGTCACCCGCAACTTATCCCACACAAAAATTATGGTGGTGGAGGAAACCCAGACCTACACGACCACCACGCCGCAAACTGCATCCGCCGCAAGCGCTGCTGCTCAAACCTTATTGGCCCCCATCACCCAGCTGCGCACGGACGTGCGCATTATATCCAACACCGGATGGGCTCCCATCAAATCCCGCATCGAAGGTTTTGGTCTGACGAGGTTCAAAGACAACACCATTAGAAGCTCACAGGGCTTACTGCATGTTTTGGAAAATCTGACGCATGCCCAGAGGTCGGAGACGGCTTAGTACATTTTTCGTTGGGCCTGGTATACTGGCGAAACGGCGGACCTGGACAGTCTGGGCGACATACCCACCATTTTATTTTATTACATTCGAGCCTCGCATTCCATGTAAATACATTTTCTTCGGCATACAATCCATTCATTACCTCAGTGTTGTCGCTTGACAGGAATTCGGCGTGGATTTGCTTTCTCTTAGGTGGATCACGGGGAACTGAATAGCATTTCGGGGCCGCAGGGGGGGCATCAATGTTCATGTGGGAGCTATATTAGATGTCTACACGATGGGGCGCGGGCGTGTGATGAGATCCGACAGCGTCTGACAGCTATATCCCCAGCGGGCACTGGCCTACTTTGTGGAGCTCACGCAGTGTTCCAAGCATCAAAGTTTCCCACCTTTTTGTGACGTTTCTGCGGAGAGCAAGTAACCAAAGTATTGCTGTTCAATTAAGTTGTCTTCACGATCTGCAGCGGAGCCATGATATTGTGACGCTTGTGATCCGGTGGACCGAGCAGGCGGATCGTTGCTCGGCGTTGCGGCAGATGGGATACCAATAGGATCTGTTGTCCCTACAAGCTCAGATGGTGTATCGTCCTCAAGTAAGTCACTGAAGTATTGTTGTTCGATGTAATTGGCGGCGGAATCACGGCTGAGATAAGACGGAGGGTATAACAGTGAGGTGGTCCGCAGCCTTTCTGGAGAGTCTCTGACACGGTGTGATCGTGTCCCCTCGAGATACTGTTGCTCAATGACATGAGAATCGACGTCAAAACTGTTCTTTACAGAAGCGGCGGATGGTGGCGGCGAGGGACTTTGGACGATGTTTGACACTGAGGTGCCTCGTCGCATTTTGGGCAACTTCCGCTTTTCACCCACTAGTTCCGCGTCTTGCTTTGGGTTTTGTTCCGAAAGGTGGGTCGCCGGCTGCTCTTTTCGCTTCCCAGCTATCTTGACAAATTCATCCTCGATCCTTCTCAGTGCATGGTAAATGCCCATCTCCAACCCCATTATTGTTCCATAACCATGAACCATCCCATGGCAGTACTGCGACAGTTCAGAACCGTCTTTCCCTGTCCGAATTTCCGGTATTATCTCCTGGATGTGCGCGTCGCACTTTGCACCGGCCTGCAAATCTTTTAGTACGCCTCGTAGTATCGGTGCTTCCTTCGATTCAAAAAACGGTCAGTTAACATGAGATATGTATTCCAAAAACAGCGGGATAGCCCGATCCTGCTCACCCTGTAAAGATATCCCGGTGCCAACAATATGCTCTTGCAGGTCGGATCGTTGGCGGCACGCAACAGCTCGCAAACAACTTTGCCTTCGTCAGCGCAAGTGTGGTACTCCAGCTGAACGTATGGCCAACCAGATCTCTGCTCAGCATTGACCTCTGCTTGCATTCTGCTATTAAGGTTCTTCAGGGTTGCATTGAGGTGCTTGAAATCAGTCACGTATGAAGTTTGCGGACGCAAACTTCGGAAACCTGAGAATAAGGATCGCGAATGTGAACTGAGAGTGAGGTTGACTTGTTCCGCAGGAAAGCCAACATACTAGGTCCCTGCAGTACATATATACGTCTGACATAGTCCCTCCGGACTTGAAGCCGAACCATATTGTCGCGGGGTACGGCGTGTTGGCAAATGCTACTCTTGTTGAACGGAAAGCGCAAAAGTGACCTACGCGAGTTAAGCCACAGGTCGTTGCAAGCCACACCTCCTGTCATTTCAGAGTCAAACGTGGAAAAGCATTTCACCCATAACAATCATACAATCATCCGTCCTCAACTGCTCCCAGAAACCACAACCGAAACAAGCACTCCTTGCCAGCAATTGCACTCCGCCAGAAACATACAAATCGCCAACTCCCAAGCCCAGATTGTGTGAGAGAACGAATGTCTTTTGGCCAAATTGTAGTCGGACCGCCAGGGTCTGGCAAGACGACGTACTGCCACGGCATGAAGCAATTCTACACTGCAACAAACAGGTACGACCACAGAAGTTCCCACGCAGCAGCCGAATGCTTGACTAAACTCGATGCGCCTGAAAGACCAGTTGCTATTATAAATCTTGACCCAGCGAACGATGGAATGCCGTAAGTCACTCGGACTGTTTTCACGGAGCGTTGTCGACAGAGGCTCTGACCGCAGAATTGTTTCCTTGACTTCTGTTGACAGATATACGCCAGATATTGATATATCGGAGCTTATAACACTGGAGGATACCATGGAGGAATTTGGGCTCGGACCGAATGGAGGTAACGTCCAAATGACGGTCAAGTTATTGTTTCCAACCAAAACCATTAACGAATTTGGATCTGGAAACCTGTCAGGACTGATATATTGCATCGAATATCTGGAAAAAAACATGGACTGGCTCCAGAAAAAACTGGCGGATGTGAAGGGTACGGCACTCTTCATTCCACAATAAATCGAAACTGTGCTTTATTTTACCGTGATATCCACCCAGACAAGTACCTTCTCTTTGACTGCCCCGGACAAGTCGAGCTCTTCACACATCACTCGTCCCTCAAAAACATCATCGAAAAACTCAGCAAATCAATGGACATCCGACTGTGTTGCACGCATTTAGTGGATGCGCACTATTGCGTCGATCCGTCAAAGTATGTGGCGCTGCTACTGCTATCGCTGAAGACGATGATCCAACTGGAGCTGCCCCATGTCAACGTGCTATCAAAATTGGACCTCATGGAATCGTACGGCGAGACCGGTAGGTTCGGTTCGTAACATGGACGTGAAATAAGTACTCAACTATGTGTATGTTGCCGATCCCATCAGCTTTCAATCTGGAATTCTATACGGAGGTGCAAGATTTGGATTACCTGCTGGATCGATTGAATGAGGGAGCATTTGGGAAGAAGTATTACAAGCTCAATCAAGCGCTTTGTGACCTGGTGAAAGACTACAGTCTGGTTGGGTTTCATACGCTGGCCATTGAGGACACGGAAAGTGTGATGAATCTTGCACAAGCCATCGACAAAGCAAATGGATACATCTACGGTCTTGATATGAACAATGACAGCCCAACATAGCTCTGCACGACCTTTTCTTTGGGTGAGTTGTAGAGTGTAGGGATCAGATTACATGTGCGGCCAAGATTCGTTACATAGGTCTACCGCATTCTATGTATGTAAGAAGTGCTCTACCTAGTGTACACTGTCACAGCTTGTGTGACTGACTCCGCTCACTTCCTCGCAAAGTACGCTTTCACCTGTATCGATGAAGCGTCAGAACAAAGATCTGCGCGTCTATTGAGATTTTCACCCGCCGTACCTGGTCACCACCAAAGACCATGCAAACTGTTTGCCAAACTCCGAGACCGATACTTATGAAGTCATGACGTGAGCGACGAGAGGATAGGACAATGACATTCCAAGGACTTACCGTGGCACGACACCTCTGTAGAAACCCTTAAGCCCGTTCTGTTGGTAAATCCACTTGGCGGCAGATCCAATGGTCAACTTCTCTGGTCGGCCCGCGGTCTTGATCTGACTTTGCATTTCCACCCGGATGACCTCGATGGGCTGATTCCAGCAGCTCATTCCACCTCCAATGGCCGACGCAAGGATACGCTGGTACGGTGACAGCGGCTTGCTCGAGTCATCGTTGCCGGTGAATTTGCGGATACCGGTTTCGGCCACGCGGGAAAGACCGAATCTTGAGCCCCAGTTGGTGCACTGGCGCACAGCCACCGCGTTCACACCCTTGTTGATCCCTCGAATGCCCTCACGCGCAAAGATTTCGCGCGCCACCTGGATAGTAGACACCGCAGGTCCAGCGCTCTTGTGGCGAGTGACTTCGACAGTCTTCATGAATGTGCAGAAACCCATGGTCGTGTACGCCTGCATTGAACAACCGTAAGTATATGGATCCAAGACGACACTGTCAGGAATGTGAGTGACCCGTACCTGTGTGATGCCACCACCCATTCCACCAAGAACACCGGCCCAAGCTGGTCCCAATCCTGCCTTCTTGCAAACGTGTTCGATCTCGCTAGCAGCAAACATCAACACAGCGCCTTTGGTCGCAGCTTCAATCCAGGCCCAAGGAATCAATCCCTGGTAGAACCCGAATATGCCTCCACCACGCTTCCACGTCTTCACAATGGCTTGAGGCATAGAGTCACCGCGGTTGGCAGCCATGTGCGTTTTGATGACCTGTCATGTGCAACATGACGTGCCCGTCAGAAACCGTAACGACATTGCATACTGAAGATGCTCGTTCATACCTCAAAAGGCTGTCCCAAGGTGGAAACCTCGAACATGTTCAGACCTGCGCCAATGGCGAGGTTGATGGGCTGCATGGCCTTCTTTTTCAAGGGCGAACTTGCATCTTGTGGAGTAGTATCGAGAGCGACCATCTTTGAGGGTTGGTTGAATGAGGATAGGTTGACAGGAGAGCAGATACTGGTGAAGCTTGCGGCCTATTAGTATGCTATGAGCCGGGCGGAGATGCTTGAGCGGATGAGACTGGGACTGATGTTCGACGACAACAACAACAACAACAACAACAAACAACAAGATGAGAAGCAGCGTTGCGAACAGGCAGAACTGATCTTTGGTTTGATGATATCTGGACTAAATCTGATGGGCTTTCACGGATCCTACATTTGGCATTGATCCTGACAGGCAAAGCGCGTGGCGAAATGAATTTACTGATGAAAGACAAAGTGTCCATCAAAAAAAGTACAAGAACAACAAGAACAACAACAACGACATATGCCTGCCCCGAGGGCTGCGGACCACTGCGACGGCGGCGGCTTGGTCTCATAAGAACCCAATTCAGAGGCCAGGCGAGCTGATTGTTGAATGTGGGTTTATCAGCAACTTTAGCAGTTGAACCGTAATCGATATCTTCATTCCCGGGAACATCCACAATTGTAGGAAGGAAGGCGAGGTAAGACATGTCATGGCACTTCCATGGAGCACAATAATGTTTGGCGGATGAAAAGCTGAACAAACGATGGACGGTGGGAGAGAGATTCCATTTCGGCGCGTCGGAGATCACGTAAGCTCGCACACGTCCGCCCAACCCCACTTTCTCCGCCAATGCCACTCGTCCCTCACTATCCCTATCGTAGGAAATCCATATAAATTGTCTGTTCCAGTCTTGACTGTGGATGCTGGATCATTCGCTCGACGGACTCTGGTGCTAAATACGCACTCGTGGCTTAACCTCTGGTCAACGACAAATCGAATCATCTGTACCGATTGGCGGCAATTGTATATTCCGAGGCGGTTGTCCTCCTATCGCCTGGTTTTTCTGATCCCTATTTTCACGTTGAGAGATCTACTCAGCTACGCTAGCTGATTCAACACTGCCACTATGCCGGCGGAAGAGACCGCAAACAAGCCGGTCACTCCCGGCAACAAGAAAAAGGATGGAGATGGTGATGATGCCGCCGCTCCAGTGCATGTCGATGCCCGAGTCGGGTGGTTTGAAGATAAGGTCTGCACCGCACTCAAGATCAAGACCGACAAGTGGAAGAAAATGACCATGACACAGGACAATGTGTACGTGCCTACTGTCTGCTATTGTCACGATATGCTGCGCAGTTAGGGTTCCGGCGTAAACTAACGTTATACTGTATCAAGGCAAACAATTGTGGATTTCCTGGACAAGGAGTATAGCACAATTCTCTTCTACTTGACACAAAAGGAAGATCTCCTTCCCGCCATCGCCTTTCCTTCTTCTTTGAAAAAGAAATCCGTCTACTTCCTCAAACACAAGACGGGTGCGCCAATTACGGAGAAACTCGATTCAGAGCTCACTCTTGGAGATTTGTCCGCCAATCCCCTTGAGTTTCTCTCGAATCTCCTTGAAGAGGTTTACTTGCCACTTCTCACCAACCCAAAGAACCTGGAGTCATGGCCGGAAGTTGTTGCCAGTGATGTGCTGCGACACTTCCACCAGCTCAACGGTGCTGTTTACGTTATTTCCGGCAAGGCCAAGGTATGGCCCAAAGCGTCGGTATACACGCATGCTGCACCACAGGAATTCTAATTTACTTCGCATAATTAGGGAAAAACGATGCTTCCCCTTCCTCACGGCGCAAAGCTCACCACGGAAGCTGACCGCAGTGTTCTTCACACTGTTGAGTCTGCAGTAATTGACTGGACTCACCAGATTAAGGAGGTCATCAAGAGCAGTTCCGCTGCTCCTCTGGAGGAAGGGCTCAACCCCGGCCCGATGGTCGAGATTGACTTTTGGGCTGCCAAAGCAGCGAATCTGAAATCTGTCTACCAGCAGCTAACCGATGAGAAGATCCAAAAAATCTCTAAATTGCTCGAGGTCAGCAAAAGTACCTACTACCCAGCCTTCAGGATGATCTTCGACGAGGTCGTCGCCGGTAAGTTGGAATCAAATCTCGTTGTAATAGCGTCGTAGGATCAACTCAGACTGTAACGCATTGGCCTACAGCGCTTGATGAGGCGGACGACATCACCACTTACCTTCGCGCGCTTCGACCGGTGGTGGAGCGTCTTACATCCGTCAATGATTTTGTTGAGCTGGCTCAGATTTTCCCGAGTCTGATGCATACATTGATGCTCATTTGGAAACATTCCAAGTACTATAACACGCCGCAGCGCATGACAATTGTATTGCAGGAGATCTGCAATGACATTATCGAACAAGCTCGCAATTTCATCAACCCGTCGGAATTGTTCAGCTCGGAGCCTGAGGAAGCTGCGGAAAGACTCAAGGTTGTAATTCGCGTCTGCAATGCGTTCAAAGACACTCTATATGAGTACAAAGCTCAGATGGCCGATACGAAACGACCATGGAACTTTGATACCAAACTGGTTTTTGTGCGGCTGGACAAGTTCCTGGGCCGTGTCCAGCAGATTGTTGAACTGTTCGACACCATCATCGAGTTCAACAGACTCGAGAAGATTGAAATTGGTGGAACCAAAGGCAAGATCTTGAGTTCACAAGTCGCTCAGATTTTCACCGAATTCACAACTGCTCTCGGGACCTTCTCGAGACTAAAGTATGATGTACTGGATCTCAACTTGAACGAGTTTGACGTCGACCTTGGCGTGTTCCACGACAAGATTGCCGATCTGGACAGGCGCATCGGAACTATTCTCAGCCAAAGTTTTGATGACTGCTCCGGCCTCAATTCATGCTTTCGTCTCTTGGAATCATTTGCCGGTCTTCTCAACCGACCGGTCATTCAGACCGACTTTGAGAAAAAGTACTTTGCTCTGTTGAAAATGTACTCGGAGGACCTGGATGACGTATCTGCCATCTTTGCTCAATTCCGAGTTCACCCACCGATACACTACAACATGGCACCCGTAACTGGTGCCGTTGCTTGGGTCCATGAGCTCAAGGACAGAATAAGCAAATCCATGGAAAAGCTCAAAAGCGTACGTACACACCTGTTTCACCAGTGCTCTTCTAATAATGGTCCTCACTCGCTTGAATCCCCAGTTCAATCACGGGGCCATGAATTCCGAGGATGCCAACGTCGTCAAAACCAAATACGACACGCTCTACGAAACTCTGGAGACGTACGAGCGAAGCATTTTCAATCGATGGAGTGACACCATTATCGACGAATCCGAGGCCAACCTAAGCAAGCCTCTACTGATCCGTGAAGAAGGCCTGCTCAAAGTCAACTTTGATCCCACTGTGGTAGCTCTTCTGCGCGAAGTGCGATACTTCGAGGCTCTGTCTGTAACTCCACCAGATGCAGCCGCGGCCATTTACTCCAAGTCAGATGTGTTCCGAAAGTATATCTTCCAATTGGACCACATCACAAAGTCCTACAATGGCATCCGGACTGGGGTGCTAGAGGTGGAGCGTCCGCTCATTGAAGAGCGAATTCGGCAAATTGATCAGCAGATTGAACATGCGCTGACAACTCTGAACTGGACGTCTGAGGACATCGTCGCATATATTGCGGAAATCAGCGCATCAGTCGGAGATCTATCCTCTGTTTTGCAACTCATGAAGAACAATCTGAACCAGATTCAGAAAATCATGAAGGCGTGGTGTGCAAATCCGTTGATTGAGCGTAAAGATGGAAAAAAGCTTCTGAACCTCGAAGAAAAAGACGCAAAGTTGTCTACCAGCTACGATGTCATCAAGCGCGACGGGCAGTCCATTCATCAGCTCATCACACAAACTCGCGAAGTCGTCCATGCTGACGAGCACTCTCCCGAATGGAAAAGATACCAAGACTACATTGACAATCTTGTGCGAGAGGGCTTTTGGAAAACGCTCAAGACAAGTTTGGAGTATATCTCGCAAAATATGGACTCCGTTGGCGAGCTTGGTCCCTTATTGGAGTCCAAGCTCGAGCTCCAGGGTGAAATCCTCGTGTTCACGCCGAACATGGACGAAGGTATGTCAGAACCGTTTGATAATAAAACATGCCAGTTAATAACATATGTTTTACAGATTCAGATGACAGTCTCGCTTGCATTATCAATGACGTTCTTGAGGACATCTATGAGGCAGCAGCGCTGATGGGACGAGTTGCAACAGTAAAAGAGACGGCTGCGACTGAAAATACATCAGCACCAGCAACACCCGATACCGGGGTAGCACTTGGACAATCACTGAGCACCGCCGAAGGGCATGCTGCCCCCGAAGCAGCCAGCTTGCGGGACTCGGAGACCGATCTCCACAATGATGGTGAAGAGGATGGGTCGGATGTTGAGGGCGAAGACTACCGCGCCCGTCAGATCGCGCAGGCCAATATGGAGAATGAAACATATCTCGGCGAGATGCGCCGCGATCAGACCCTTACTCGCCTTCGCACCACGATTCTTGAGCACGCTCGCCGCATCATGGAGGAGTCTCTGGTGTACAAGGATGGCTATGATCAGTTCACATGGCTCTGGACTGAGAACCGGCAAGAATACATGAAGCAATTCTTGCAGACTTCCGATAAAGCCAGTGAAGAGGAGACTTCGGCAGAAGAAGCAGCTCCCGAGCCCGAGCACCCAAACAAGCTCGAGAAGTTCGAGAACGAGATCCGCAAGTTCGAGTCATTGCACAAGCAGATCATGGCCATTGAGCCAGAAGTCATTTTCCAGGGGTGGTTCCGTGTCGACGCGAAGCCTCTGAAACAGGCTCTGAATGTTGTTGTCAAGAAATGGAGCTACACCTTGACAAAGCATCTGCAAGACGACGCCATCGCCAGCCTGAACGAGCTCAATGAGTTTGTCAAGCACAACAAGAAAGGGCTGCAGCGAGAAATCAAAGAGGGTGATTACGATGCGCTTGTTTCGTCAATGGGTCTTCTCCATGCCATCAAACAACGCACCGGAACCATCGATGGCATGTTTGAGCCGCTCCGGAAAACTATCAACTTTCTTCGTCAATTTGGTGTGGAAATGCCGGAAGAGACCCACAAGCTGCTGAATGATCTCCCGGAACAATGGTCCGACGTCAAGAAGCTTTCCATGTCCATCAAGGACCAAGTTGCGCCTCTGCAAGCCCGTGAAGTCGATGTGTTGCAGCAGAAGTGCAACAAATTCGAGACGAGAAATCACAATTTCCGTGAAGAATTCCGTAAGAAGGCGCCGTTCAAATTCGACTTCGGTGCTGAGAGGGCCTACGAGATGATTGATTCGGTGCACTTTGATGTCTCGTCCATGGAGAATGAGGCGAAAGCTCTGAAGAACTCCTGTGAACTGTTTGAGCTAAATGTTCCCACTTATCGCCAGCTCGCCGACTGCCGACGAGACATTGGGATGCTCAAATCCGTCTGGGACGTCGTGTCCTTGGTCACCCTCATGTTTGAACAATGGAGGACAACTTTGTGGACCGCAATTGACACAGACTCCATGGAAACCCACTGTCGAGACCTCAACAAAGAGCTGCGTCGTATGGACAAGGAAATTAAGGGTTGGGATGTGTACTCCGGACTTGACCAAGCCGTGAAGGACATGATCACTTCTCTGCGTGCTGTGGGAGAGCTTCGTAGCAGTGCGATTCGCGACCGTCACTGGAAGCAGTTGATGAAGACCACGGGAGTCACATTCGTCATGACTGATGACATGAAGTTCCAAGACCTCCTCAGCTTGCAGCTCCACAAATACGAGGATGATGTCAAAGTCATTGTCGACAGGGCAACGAAGGAGTTGTCCATGGAGAAGGTGCTCAATGACCTGTCCAAGACGTGGAGTGCGATGGAGTTCACCTACGAGCTTCACGAAAGCACCGCCACTAAACTGCTGAAGAGTTCGGAAGAACTGATTGAAACATTGGAAGACAACCAAGTCATGCTGCAGACTATGATGACATCAAAGTATGTGGCGCACTTTGAAGGACAAATCACAAAGTGGCAAAATGTTTTGTCTACCGTCGACTCGGTCATTACGCTGTGGTTGGAAGTGCAGCAGACCTGGTCTCATCTCGAGAACATCTTCATGGGATCGGAAGATATTCGCGCTCAGCTCCCGGAAGACTCCAAGCGCTTCGACAACATTGATGCGGCTTACAAAGAGCTCATGAAAGAAGCATCTAAAACCCCGAACTGTGTTGAAGTTTGCACCAAGGAGGGATTGTTTGACCGGCTCGAAAAGCTCCAGGGTCAGCTAGCACTTTGTGAAAAGTCTCTAGCCGAGTACTTGGAGACCAAGCGTCTGGCTTTCCCCCGATTCTACTTCGTCTCTGCGTCAGATTTGCTGGATATTCTGGCCAAAGGGAACATGCCCCAAGCTGTCTCAGTTCATCTCGGAAAACTCTTCGATAGTTTGGCCTCACTCGAGTTCCACAAAGGACCAAATGGCGAGGTCACAAAGACCGCTGTCGGAATGTACTCACGAGAAGACGAGTATGTCCAATTCTTTGAACCATGCGAATGCACGGGACCTGTTGAAGTTTGGCTCAACCGTTTGGTGGACATGATGCGAAAGACTCTGAGACAAAACCTGGGCGACTCCGTCACAGCTTATGAAGAAAAGCCGCGTGAGCAGTGGATTTTCGACTACCCGGCGCAGATCACGTTGGCCGGAACTCAGATCTGGTGGACAACAGAAGTGAACGCTGCCTTCAGCCGACTCGAAGAGGGCTACGAGAACTCTCTGAAAGACTATTTCAAGAAACAGGTCAACCAGCTGACGGCTCTGATCAACCTCATTCAAGGCGATTTGACGAAGCTGCACCGTCAAATGATCATGACGATTTGCACACTTGATGTGCATGCGCGTGACATCGTGGCCAAGCTGATTCTCGAGAAGGCAGACAGCGCCCAAGTGTTCTCTTGGCAGTCTCAGCTACGTTTACGTTGGGACGAGGATCAGAGCGATTGTATGATCAACATTTGCGATGCTCAGTTCCGTTACAGTTATGAATACTTGGGCAATACTCCCCGTTTGGTCGTCACATCGCTTACCGATCGTTGTTACATCACACTCACGCAGTCACTGCATTTGATCATGGGTGGTGCCCCGGCTGGACCGGCTGGTACCGGAAAGACAGAGACAACCAAGGATCTTGGAAAAGCCCTCGGAATCATGGTATACGTGTTCAACTGCTCTGAGCAGATGGATTACCGATCAGTCGGAAATATTTTCAAAGGCTTGGCTCAGTCTGGTACCTGGGGTTGTTTCGATGAGTTCAATCGAATCATGGTAGAAGTGCTTTCCGTCATTGCGACGCAGGTGAAGTCGATCCAGGATGCACTGAAAGCGAAGAAGAAGCGTTTCATTTTCCAAGGAGAAGAAATCAGCTTGACGCCGACCGTGGGTGCCTTCATTACCATGAACCCCGGTTACGCCGGTCGTGCAGAATTGCCGGAAAACATCAAGGCTCTGTTCCGACCTTGCTCTATGTGTGTGCCTAACTTGGAGCTGATTATGGAAATCATGTTGATGGCTGAAGGTTTCATTGAGGCGAGCTCGCTGGCGAGAAAGTTCAACACGCTCTACAAGCTCAACAAAGAGTTGCTGTCGAAACAAGATCACTACGATTGGGGTCTTCGAGCGATCAAATCCGTGTTGGTCGTTGCTGGTGCATTGAAACGTGTTGATCGCAACGTTCCGGAAGAGCAAGTGCTGATGCGAGCGTTGCGTGATTTCAACTTACCAAAGATCGTTTCCGACGATTTGCAAGTGTTCCACGGTCTGATCGGAGATCTTTTTCCGAAAGTGGAGGTTGCTCGAAAACGCGACGAGAAGCTGGAAGAAGAGATTCGAAAGGCAACCATCGAGAGCGGTTTGCAGGCAGAGGAGGTGTTCGTCCTGAAAGTTGTACAACTCGAAGAACTGCTAGCAGTACGTCACTGTGTCTTTATCATCGGAAATGGAGGAACCGGAAAATCGCAGATTTGGAAAATGTTGGCCAAGACATACATGAATTCCGGCAAGAAATGCGTTTTTGCGGATCTTAATCCAAAGGCCGTCACTACGGACGACCTCTTCGGCTGCATCAACCCATCAACTCGAGAATGGAAAGATGGACTGTTCTCATCCATATTGCGTGAACTTGCAGGAATGCCTGGCACCGATCCACGATGGATGATTCTTGACGGAGACATCGATCCCAACTGGATTGAATCTTTGAACACAGTCATGGACGACAACAAAATGTTGACTCTAGCGAGTAACGAGCGTATTCCATTGAAGCCTAACATGCGGTTGATCTTCGAGATTGGGGATCTGAAGTATGCAACCCCGGCCACTGTCTCTCGTGCAGGAATTTTGTATTTGAACACCACGGATCTCGGATGGAACCCATACGTGCAGTCGTGGCTCGACAAGAGAGAAGATGCCAGCGAAAAGTCGAACTTGAGTGTGCTCTTTGATCGTTACGTTAACCCTTGCCTGGATGCTTGCCGATCAGGACGCTTCAAGCAGGCAAACGTGGAAGAGTTCTCAATGGTTGTGACGTTGTGCAACATTTTGGAAGGACTTTTGACACCACAGAATACTCCGAAGGGTTGCGACAAGGAGTGGTTCGAGGTGTACTTTGTCTTCGCCGCCGTGTGGGCTTTCGGTGGTTGCGTCTTCCAGGACCAGATGGTTGACTACCGAGTGGAATTCAGTAGATGGTGGAATTCTGAGTTCAAGACAATCAAATTCCCAGTGCAAGGGACTGTCTTTGACTACTACGTCGAAACAGAGACGAAGCGGTTCGTTCCTTGGACAGACAGGGTGCCCGCCTATCAGTACGATCCTGAGACTCCATTGAGTGCTGTGCTGGTGCATACTCCGGAGACCACGCGCCTTCGATATATGCTTGATGTCCTCGCGGACAACGGTAAACCTGTTCTTTTGGTCGGAAATGCGGGATGCGGTAAAACGGTGCTGATGCAAGACAAGCTGTACTCGTATGGCGAGGATCGTCAAATCGTCAATGTGGCGTTCAACTTCTACACCACTGCATGGTCATTGCAGTCGATTCTCGAGAAACCTCTTGAGAAGAAAGCGGGTAGGAACTACGGACCGCCCGGATCCAAAAAGCTAATCTACTTCTTGGATGATCTCAACATGCCCGAAGTCGACAAATATGGAACAGCGTCGCCGCACACGCTCTTGAGACAGTACCTGGACTACAAGCATTGGTATGACCGTGCAAAGCTTACGCTGAAGGAAATCCACAATTGCCAGTATGTCGCATGCATGAATCCTACCGCCGGAAGTTTCACAATCTCGGGTCGATTGCAACGACACTTTGCTACGTTCGCAGTCAACTTCCCTGGTGTAGACTCTTTACAGAGCATCTACTTCCAGATTCTTTCGGGGCATCTGAAGCAGTTCCCGACGAACATTCAGCGTTTGGCCGAGAAGCTCGTTGCTGGCGCCTTACTGCTACACAAGAAGGTCTCCGCCACTTTCTTGCCATCTGCGGTGAAATTCCATTACATCTTCAACCTTCGCGACCTGAGCAACATTTTCCAAGCCATGCTGTTCTCCAACAAAGAGACATTGCACGAACCGATCGACTTGATCCGGCTTTTCTTGCATGAAACCTCCCGAACTTACGGCGATAAAATGGATGCCACGGATCAGGAAGCACTAAGGAAGTACCAGCAGGAAGTGGTGAAAAAAACATTTGAGGATATGGATCAGGCCGCTATCAATGCAGAGCCGATTCTGTTTACGCATTTTGCAGCCGGTATTGGCGACGCAAAATATGGGCAGATCAAGGACTGGGCAGTGGTAAAAAAGTTGCTCGACGAGGCCCAAATGCAGTATGACGAAGTCAATGCGGCAATGAATCTCGTTTTGTTCGAGGATGCTATGGGACACGTATGTCGAATCAATCGAATCCTTGAGTCTCCGCGTGGAAACGCTCTTCTGGTCGGTGTTGGCGGAAGCGGTAAACAGTCTCTCGCTCGATTGGCTGCTTTCATCAGTCAGATGGAAGTGTTCCAGATTACGCTCAAGAAGGGATACTCTGTGACGGATCTGAAGGCGGATCTCGCAGTGCTGTACCAGAAGACAGGTATCAAAAAGGTTCAGATCATGTTCCTTTTGACAGATTCCCAGATCGCAGACGAAAAATTCTTGGTCTTGATTAACGACATGCTTGCCAGTGGCAATATTCCTGGTCTGTTCCCGGATGATGAGGTGGATACGATCATCAACGCCATGCGCAACGAGGCTAAAGCGCAAGGGTTGGTGGACACCCGCGAAGTGTGCTGGGACCTCTTCATTCGTCTTGTACGGAGGAATCTCAAGGTCGTGCTTTGCTTCTCGCCTGTTGGAAACACGTTGCGATCACGATGCAGAAAGTTCCCAGCAATTGTCAACTGCACAATGATTGACTGGTTCCATGAATGGCCCGAGGAAGCTCTGCAGTCTGTGGCAACACGTTTCATTGCAACCAGTGATCTTGTTCCAGATGATCTCAAACTGCCAGTCACGAGATTCATGGCGTTCGCTCATCAAAGTGTCAACACGGTGTCCAAAAAGTACTTGGTCAACGAGAAGCGATACAACTACACAACGCCAAAGTCATTCTTGGCTCTGATTTCTCTTTACAAAGAGATGTTGGAGCAGAAATCGAAGGCGCTGACGAAGAGTATGGAGCGTCTAGAAAACGGACTGACGAAGTTGCAAAGCACAGCTTCGCAAGTAGATGACTTGAAAGCGAAACTTGCGTTCCAGGAAGTTGAGCTCAAAGCCAAGAACGAGGAAGCTGAACGACTGATTGAACGTGTCGGAATTGACACAGAGAAAGTAAATAAGGAGAAAGCCATCGCTGCCGAGGAAGAGAGAAAAGTCGATGCCATCACCAAGGAGGTTCAGGAAAAGCAAGCAGATGCCGAAAAGGATCTAGCTGCTGCAGAACCGGCTTTGGCGGCAGCAGCGAACGCCTTGAACACCCTGAACAAGGCCAACTTGACAGAACTGAAGTCTTTCGGTTCTCCATCCCAGGAAGTCGTCGACACAGCTTCGGCTGTCATGGTGTTGCTCAGTCCGCCGGGCAAGATGCCAAAGGACCGTAGTTGGAAGGCGTCCAAGAACATGATGGCCAAGGTTGACGCCTTTCTGGATAGTTTGATCAATTTTGACAAGGAAAACATTGATTCTACCAATTTGGACGCACTGCAGCCATACCTCTCTAACCCCAACTTCAACGAGGAGTTCATGAAGTCGAAGTCGATGGCAGCTGCTGGTCTTTGCTCATGGGTGGTGAACATTGTTAACTACTACTACACATACCGAGATGTCGAGCCCAAGCGAAAGATGCTCGAAGCTGCGAACGAAACCCTAAAAGAGTCACAGGCCCGATTGGGGGAGATTCAAGCAAAGATCGCAGAGCTCGATCGTAACTTGGCGGAGCTGACGGCACAATTTGAGAAGGCGACTGCTGACAAGCTGATGTGTGAGGAAGAAGCGCGAGCCACCCAGGAAACCATTGTCCTGGCAAACAGACTTGTCGGAGGTCTGGCTTCAGAAAATGTTCGTTGGAACTTGGCTGTTGCGAAATTCAAGGAACAGGAGAAGACTCTCGCCGGAGATGTTCTAATGTCGGCTGCCTTCGTGTCTTACGTCGGATGCTTCAGTAAAAGATACAGGGAGGAACTGCTCCAGGATTATTGGTTGAAATACCTCAGCGACCCGAGCAACCCACACAAAGTTTCTCTATCGGAAGGATTGGATCCGTTGGATATCTTGACATCAAGTGCAGAGATTGCCAAATGGAACAATGAGGGTCTCCCGAGTGATCGAGTCTCCTTGGAAAACGCTACCATGGTGACCAGTTGCAAGCGATGGCCTCTTATCATTGATCCTCAGCTGCAAGGAGTTGTCTGGATCAAGAATCGGGAAGGAGCGGACCTGAAGATTGTGCGACTTGGCCACAAAGGATATTTGGATGCAATTGAGAAAGCCGTCTCATCTGGAGAGACTGTGCTGATTGAAGATATCCAAGAAAGCATTGACCCGGTACTCAACCCTCTGTTGGGTCGAGAAACCATCAAGAAGGGTCGATATATCAAGATGGGAGACAAAGAAGTCGAGTATGATCCGAAGTTCAAGCTCATTCTACAAACTCGTCTCCCAAACCCACACTATCCGCCTGAAATCCAAGCCCAAACGACGCTGATCAATTTCACAGTCACTCTAGCGGGTCTAGAGGACCAGCTCTTGGCAGATGTGGTGAACGTCGAGCGCCCGGATCTCGAAAAGACAAAGGCGGATCTAACCAAGCAGCAAAACGAGTTCAAGATCAGACTCACAGAACTTGAAGACGCGCTGCTTTCCAGATTGTCCGCCGCACAAGGAAACTTCCTGGGAGACACGGCACTTGTGGAAAACCTGGAAACCACTAAGAGTACTGCGACCGACATTGAGCAAAAAGTAGAGGAGGCCAAAAAGACCGAAAAGAAGATCAACGAGACTCGTGAATTATATCGACCGGTGGCTGCTCGGTCCTCACTCCTCTACTTCTTACTCAACGACCTTTGGCAGATCCATCCAATGTATCAGTATTCGCTCAACGCTTACAAAGTGGTCTTCCAGAATGCAATTGCGCGTGCAGACAAGAGCGAAGACATCAAAGAGCGTGTCGTGGCCTTGATCGACTCTATCACGTACATGGTGTTTATCTACACAACGCGAGGACTTTTCGAAAGGGACAAGCTCATTTTCCTTGCGCAAATGACGTTCCAGATTCTCATCAGTCAGGGCGACATGGATTTGCTAGAGCTGGATTTCCTTTTGCGGGGCCCGCGAGTAATCAGTGTTAAGAGTCCGTTCGATTGGCTAGCGGACTCAGCTTGGGGAATGGTCAAGGCGCTCTCAAACATGGAAGTATTCCGATCCCTTTCATCGGACATTGAGGGAGGTTCCAAGCAATGGAAGAAGTACTGTGAATTGGAAGTCCCGGAAAATGAAAAGCTACCGCAAGAATGGAAGAATAAGAGCGCTTTGGAGAAACTTTGCATTCTCCGATGCTTGCGACCTGACCGAATGACATACGCGGTATCGAACTTCATTGCCGCAAAGATGGGCCCGAAGTATATTAATACCTCCCGAGTCCCACTCTCCAAATCGTATGACGAGTCCGGGCCGGCCACACCAATCTTCTTTATCTTATCGCCTGGTGTGGATCCTGTCAAGGAAGTCGAAGCTCATGGTAGAACGCTTGGCGTTGCTGAAGACAATGGCAACTATCACTACGTGTCTCTGGGACAAGGTCAGGAGATTATTGCTGAGCAGAAATTGGATGTGGCATACAAGCAGGGTGGATGGGTCATGTTGGAAAACATTCACTTGGTTGCCAAATGGCTACCCGTCCTGGAAAAGAAGCTCGAAGCCTTGTCGACGGGATCACATCCAAACTTCCGCGTGTTCTTATCTGCCGAACCAGCTGGTGATCCTGCATACCACATTATTCCTACTGCCATCCTGCAAGCCTCGGTCAAGATCACAAACGAACCTCCAACGGGGATGCAAGCCAACATCCACCGAGCGCTTGACAACTTTACCCAAGAATCTCTGGAGCGCTGCTCAAAGGATGCAGAGTTCCGAGGAATTTTATTCGCCTTGGCTTACTTCCACGCAGCTATTCTTGAGCGAAGAAAGTTCGGTACTCAGGGGTGGAACAGAGCGTATCCTTTCAGCACAGGAGATCTGACCATCTCAGCGGATGTGCTCTACAACTATCTGGAAACGTTCGCAAAGGTCCCATGGACTGATCTTCGTTACATGTTCGGTGAAATCATGTACGGCGGACACATTTCCGATGACTGGGATCGACTTTTGTGTTCGTCCTACCTGGACACGTATGTTCAGTCAGATATGTTCGAAGGAAGCTTTGAGCTGGCCCCTGGATTCTCGATGCCGCCTACTTCTGACCTCAAGGATTACCACAAATACATCGACGAAAATTTACCACCTGAGAGTCCATACCTCTACGGTCTCCATCCGAATGCGGAAATCGGTGTGCTGACCAAGAGTGCGGACACGCTCTTCCGAACAATTCTGGAAATGCAGCCTCGTGATACCGCTGGCGGTTCTGCGACAAGTAAGGAAGAAAAGGTCGGTCAAGTAATTGAAGAGATTCTCGGCACGCTGCCGGACTCTTTCAATGTGCCTGAGCTCATGGCAAAAGTGGAAGAGCGTACGCCATATATCTCCGTTGCACTACAAGAGTGCGATCGTATGGCCACGCTGACGAGTGAGATTCGGCGCTCTCTCCGTGAGCTGCAGCTCGGTTTGAAGGGTGATCTGACGATAACGGAGAACATGGAAGCACTGATGAACTCCATATTTTTGAACGCTGTGCCTGTGTCTTGGGAAAAGCTCGCGTACCCATCACTGCAAGGTCTCACGCTGTGGTACGCTGATCTCCTGCAACGAATCAAGGAGCTCGAAAACTGGGTGTCAGAATTCCAGCTCCCATCCGTGGTCTGGCTTCCCGGACTTTTCAACCCACAATCTTTCCTCACTGCCATCATGCAAACCACGGCGCGAAAGAATGAGTGGCCTTTGGATCGTATGATTCTGTCTGTGGACATCACCAAAAAGGCGAAGGATGAGTTCTCTGGCGCGCCTCGAGAAGGTGCTTACATCCATGGAATGTACATGGAAGGCGCACGATGGGACACCAACACCGGCCTGATACAAGAAAGCTTGCTGAAGGAGCTGACGCCAGCGATGCCCGTCATCTATATCAAAGCCATACCGATAGATAAGAAAGATACGAAAGGCGTGTATGAATGCCCCGTGTACCGAACGAGACAAAGAGGACCAACCTTCATCTGGACCTTCAATCTGAAGACGAAGGAAAAACCGCAAAAATGGACTTTGGGGGGTGTGTGTTTGTTGTGCCAGACGGATTAAACAATATTGCAATGTCGCGGCATATGTATATATATATGACTCTGAATATGATCTTTTGATTCATCCATTATTGTATACGGTACAAAGTAAGCTATCTTTTTCTCGCAATTCCAAGATTTTACAATGTGGAAGGAGACTAATAGGGAGCGATATGGCTTCCAACGTTCGCTTTACGCCAGTATCCATCCTTCATGTCAGGTTCCGGTGCCTAGTACTCAAAGCCAGGTCAATGATCTGCAGTTGCAAATGAATCATTGTGGCTTTTCCCAAGGACTCGTTTCCAATAATCCCTGAGCTGCTTTTGAGTTTTCCCACGGCGCGCATTGAACTCCTCCGTGATCGTGCGCCAAGCTCCATCCTCTCCATGCTGTTTGACAAGTTGGGTCAACAATTGTTTATCGTCCTCATTCCAGCGGCTTGCTTTGCCCTGCCAGACAGAAGAAAGGTAAGAAAATGTTTCAGCATATGACCTGAGAACCTGGTCTGGAACCTTGTCTTTCTGGCCGTCGTCCGTCGGCATATCTGAAAGCTTCCTCTTCTTCTGGTCGCGGTCGCCTGGTACGAGCTGGGTAATATCCACATTCGCTTCTTCCGGTGATTCGTAATCTTCAATCTTGACATCCATTTTGAAGTTCCCTCGTTGCGCTTGAAGTAGTCTTAGAGTTGCAGGGTCTCCGTAGTCTGATTGTTGAATGCAACAAGTGCTGTCAGTCTGCCGGCCTGGAAGCTATTTGAGTCTGCGCCACGCTTATGCAATCATGGCGTCAAAAACACGACTCGAGAGTTCCAATCAATGTAACCTTCAACCAATCCGAATGACTTCGCAGACGCACACAGTGATACTCCGCAATGGGGTCTCAATGCCAGTGATTGGGTTGGGAACATATCGTTTGAAGGGTGATAGTTGCCGGAATGTTGTGAAGGAAGCAATCAGATGTGGATATAGATTAATAGATACTGCCGCGGTCTACAAGGTTATGAATTGAAAATTGCCCTGAGCACGAGCCGCCAATTCTCATACTTGGTAATAGAATGAAGAAGCTGTTGGCGCAGCGGTAGCAGAATTGATTGCGCTTGGGGAGGTAGCGCGGGAAGACCTGTTCATCACCACGAAGATTTGTAAGACTAGATGTTCTCCGCGCGGCTGAAACTAGCTGTGGTGTGCTCACGTCGATATCGTCCAGCTCCGAGGGATCAAGGCTATGAGAAGGCGTATAGCGCAGCGCTTGAGTCGCTGCGTAGGTTGGGCCCTTCACTGCAATGTAGGTGGTTTATTGATGAAAACGGCGGAGCAATCGCTAACACAGTGTCAATCAGACCTGGACTGCCTCTTATTACATTGGCCAGGTTCCAGTGGCCGACGAGTGGACGATCCTCGCAACATGGCAAACCGACATGAATCATGGCGAGCACTCGAAAGACTGTACGCAGAGAAGAAAGTGCGAGCAATTGGAGTTAGTAATTTCAATCGATACCATCTGGAAAACCTGCTTGGAGAGGCTGGTGCGACCATTGTACCGCATATCAATCAAGTAGGTTTCTCATTGCTGATTGAATGGGGCTATAGTGCAAGTTTTCATGGCCTTTACAGTTTGAGTTTCATCCGGCAATATATCCCATCCAAGCCAGTCTCACATTCTACTTAGAGGCAAAGGAGATACAGCCTCAGGCATACAGTAGTTTCGGTGAAGGAGCACTTCTCAATGGGTCAACAATTATCAAAGGAGTCTTGGAGATTGCGGAGGCCCGAAAAGCAACCGTGGCGCAAGTCTTGCTCAAATGGGCGATGCAACATGGTTTTTTGGTGATACCCAAAACAACAAGTTCACAGAGGCTCGCTGAAAATCTGGCGTCGGTAGACATAGAGCTCTCACCGGAGGACATGATCATCCTGAACTCGTCGTTTACATTAGAATCGGCCCAAAGATTTTGCTGGGACCCCACGTTCATCGTGTAATTGAGTCTAATGAAGTACCCGCACTCACGCCGGACTCCCTGCCCACTTCACAAAGACTATCAATGCCTTTTTTGAATCGGCCACAGCGATCTTCCTTTGGCTTGAAGATTTAGAAAAACCATTGTGATTTTGGTAACAGCCGCCGTCAGTTAGGCCGTCAGTCGCGCTGTAACGTAAGCGGGAGTGATCGCCCTCCGCAAGGTCAGAGTTGAGCCATTTGGGGGACTGTGTCATAATATCAAAATCTCAACCGCGTAAAGTAGATATTGTGGATGAACTTGACATGTATAATAGCAATTCCCACAGACGCTCTCAATACTATACTATGTACGAATCGCCAATGCGGACTCTTTTGGGACAATCACGAGAGAGATACCGTGGTTCTGCAATTGAAAGAATCCTCCCAACCATTCAACGTTGAGCCTGTGACGAGACCAGCATCATGTGCGGAAATCTTATATAACACCCTCGGGATGGAGGAGTCCAAGGCCTTTCAAATACCAGCTAAGGAATGCTCTTTTCGGAATCCAAGATGATTATCTGCTTGGTAGCCCCATTCGGCCGCATACTTTTCTTGTTCCTACTTGTGGCAAGTGCCATAGTCAGGGTCTCTGCGGCGACGCCCGGTGCGCTAGTCACTGTGTACGCTTCTGGAGGCCAAATCTCGGGAAAGGCGAACGCGAACGGCAATTTCCTGTTTCGGGGTGTTCGTTATGGACGAGCTGAGAGGTGGGAAGCACCGACGGCCCAAACGCCTTGGACGTCCGCGGTGGAGGCATTTGAGTTTCAATCAAGCTGCCCTCAGATCTGTCAAAGTGTCCTCTGTCCGGACGTGATTAGCGAAGACTGCCTGTTCATGAATGTATATACTCCTCTGGGCGATCCTACGCTTCTCAAAACCAGTCCTTCATCAACCGCTGCAGCAAGGCTTCCCGTGGTCATATTCGTTCATGGCGGGTCATTTGAGGAGGGCGGTGCCGGGATGGCGGCATACGATGCATCGGATCTCTCGAAGTCTCTAAACGCAATAGTGGTCACATTCAATTACCGACTCTCCGTATTTGGCTTCTTCGACATCAATGCCGTCGATTCAGCTGGAACCACCAATGCTATCAATTTCGGCATCTTGGATCAAAGATTGGCCTTTCAATGGGTGCAGGACAATATAGCGGCATTCGGCGGCAATGCGACGGACCTCACATTCCTTGGTCAATCAGCTGGAGCTCAATCTGTAATCATGCACATGGCACACCCGAGCACTCAGCAGATTGTGAGGAAAGCGGTACTCATGTCGCCACCGGCATTGGCCTTGACTACTCTGGACAAGGCACAGACCACAGCCAAGGCTGTAGCTCGTGACCTCGGGTGTACTACCTCGGCTTGCATGAAAGGAAAATCCATGCGTCAGGTCTTGACTGCCAAAACAAGCAGTGCAGGCAGCGGCGTTGAGGCCCTGTCACAGTTGGTGTACAGATCGATGGCGCCGGTGGTTGACGGAGTAGATGTCTTGATGAATCCTTTTGATGCCCTTGCCCAGCGTCCAGTCATGCAAGGGGCGAGAATCATGGTGGGTACAACAGGCGGCAGCTCATATCGTATCAATCCCTGACAGCGATGTCGTTGACACAAACTATCCAGATCGGGGGTGTGTCAAACGAGACATCTCTTTTCGTGAATGGAACAAATCCTGGGGACCTTGGCAGTCCTCTTTTCAACGTTATTGTGTATGTGTCCCGCACAACTTTATGCAATTAGATATGATGCTCATTTACGTTTGCTCACTAGCGAGGCGGTTTTTTCGCCGAATAATGATGCCGTGTTAGATATTTACGAATCGAGCTCCGCAGATTATCTTGCATCTCGGAAGCCACATCTCATGAGAGTGACATCGGATTGGGTCTTCGTCTGCCCTCAGCGGCAGTCCATTCGTGCATCAAGTGGTGCAGGAACGGTCTGGTCATACTACTTCGAAGCTCCATGGAGGGGCGGAATGGACGAAGCGCTGGGCAATATGTGTGGAGATATGGCATGCCATACCACAGATCTCAGCTATCTGTTTAAGAAGCCGGATGATGGTGAGTCTCGTTGCGCAAACAGGATCATCTCTTAATCTGCTAAACAATCCCCCAATGCTAGTCGTGGCACAGGCCGTAACATCGTCTTTCCGCGCATACCTGTCAGAGTTCATCGCTGGCAAGGATGATATCAGTCCAGCGAACCTCCCGTCGTGGAACCCGGCAAGTGCAAATCTTGCGCAATACCCAATCATTCGGTTTCCAGATCCCGTATTGGCGACGGGTAGTTACATGCCAATTCTTGAGTCGACTCACCCACTTTCCGCTCGATGCGACTTGTGGGATGCTGCAGGCTACGAGTATGCACCACTGACCGATACGGAGACTGTTACAAAGAACAAGAAAGCATCAGCAGCGCTAAGCTTAGTAGTGCTCGCCATTACTCTGGGCTTTCTTGTGGTCATTGTGTGTACCGAATGGCTTCTGGTAATTCGTGGCCTTTTTTTGCAACGTGCTCTCGTGCGATTGTTCCGCGCAGTTGAAGCCGACGAGAGGGAGATGGCAGAAGCTGTCAAGAAACTGAGAGGTCAACAGGCTCTTCTGGCGGGGGCGCCGGACGCCAATGAGAAGCAAGTTGGACTTGTGGGGAAACTGACCGATGCTGTATCCATGAGCATTCAAAGTCTTTTTGAGAACGAGAAGCCTACTCCGGTTCTCGTGGAGTGCAGAAGCGTCACATACCGGGCTGGTGATTCGGACAATGGCAAGCGTCTGCTAGATGCAGTGAGCGTTTCATGTTTGCCCGGAACGGTGACTGCCATTATGGGCCCCAGTGGAGCGGGCAAAACCACGCTCCTATCCCTGGTAAGCACAGATCTCTCTTATGGCATGTCAGACTTCACCTCACTCCTTGCATGATAACCCATAGCTGAATCGTCGACTGAAAGCTGGAAGCAATGTAGAAGATAGAATTCTATTCCGCGGCAAATCTTTAAGCAGCATGACTGCCGTTAAGTTTCGCTCGATGACTGGTTTTGTCGCACAACATGATGCTCCTTATTATGGCCTCACTGTGCGAGAAGTGATGATGTTCAATGCTACCTTAGAGGTACGTCTGGCGGTTGCGATGTGCCGGCCGAAGCGTTTCCATTGACTATTCGGCTATTCCTGTCCGTTTAGCTGCCATCGACGATGTCTAACGTGGAGAAGGTCCGGCGAATCAATAGCCAGCTGAGGCTTCTCAATCTGACGCCGTGCGCCGACGTAGTGATCCAGAGGCCAGAGAGTAATCTTGGTGGTATTTCCGGTGGTCAGATGAGACGGCTATCAATTGCAGTAGCTCTTCTGAAGCGCCCGAGCGTAATTTTTATGGACGAGCCAACTTCGGGTCTCGGTAGGTCTCGCGTTGCATTCGCTCGCTTCAGATGCGCTCGTCGGCAACCTCTTTGACATGCTATCAACAGATGCTAAATCTTCAATGGATGTTGGTCGAGCCATGACCCAGTTGGCGTCACAAGGCTACACCATTATTTGCTCAATTCACCAGCCACGACCCGAGATGTTTGCCATGTTTGATCAAGTGACGGTGCTCGTATATGGCCGACTCTTGTTTTCCGGACCACCCACTGGATGCGTCGAGTACTTTGAAAGTTTGCGCAGCAAGCTGGCTTCTCGCAACAACAATGCTAGCAAATCAGCCAAAGAAGTGGATGATAAGGAGGCTGACATCGAAGTCGATAAAGCTGGGCAGAAGGTGGACAAACCAGATGCCGGGCAACAAGAAGACGGACCCAATCCTGCTGACTTGGTCTTGGATGTGGCCAGCCAGATCCAGGTCGCGGACGCTGCATGGGCATCCCGACAGTGGCAGCCTCCGGAATCGGATATCGAATACCTCCAACCCAAAGGCGCTGATGCACGAATGGATGAAACTCTTAAGTCCGTCAAATTGGTGGAGATTTCGCGCATTGAAGAGTGGCGAGATCCTACAGCGTCTGTTGGCAATGTCCTTGTCGCTCCAGCAAACAGCGCGGAGATTTTGAATGATACTCTTCGCATTGCAAGCAAGTACATGCTGATCGAAGGTGGAAAGCTGGTAGTGCCCATGGTTGGGAACACACGAAGATCCTCTGAGCCAACTCTATCATCATCGGTTGTGCAACGCCGCAAAGAGATTGGAGGCCAAGCCGCCGATACGTTTGATCGCCTCGAAGCCGCGCGAGATGAACAGTGGTATAGGATGCCCCCACTGCCACCGGCGATATTGAAGCCGGAATCGTCGACCAGTCCTTTGTCGACTACCATCAGCGCGAGCTCTCCGAATCTGAACGACAAGAAAGTAGGTGCGGGACGTTTGTGGCTGCCGTCACAGGTGCAGGTCATTACAGGGAGATGGTGGGCAGTCAGGCCGCTTGCGCGCAAGTTCAACATGATGATCATATCCGCCTGCGGCGTGTGGATCTTGTCCATCTTGCAGCGACGATCCGGAGACGATATCCTCTCTCTCGTTCTTCAAACCAAAGGGCTGGCTCTAGGTAAATGAATCTTTGATGCAATCCGGCACTGAGAAGAAGAGGGACTAAATCGTCTTTGCCTAGCTTGTATCGGACTGCCAGCACTGAAGAACATTCACATCTCCTTCGACTACTACGAGGACCGCGACATCTACAACTTTGATTCACAGAACGGCACGGTGACGGCTATGGCCTTCTTCCTGCACCGTGTCGTGTACGAAACCGCCAACGCAACTCTAGAAGGTTTCATTGCCGTGATTTCGGCGTATTTCATTCTAGGATGCAACCCAGATCCAATGCGCATCGGCACTGCAATGCTTCTCTTTGTCGCATACTACAACTGCACCACGACGCTGTTTACGCTCGTGTATTGCACGCGGCTGGGGCGCCCTGAGGCGCGCAGCGTTGCCTTCTTCAGTCAAGCTGTGCTTGCGATTGTCAGCGGGGTGTGGATCAAGAAGGGAGATGCCACAGTTTATGATTGGATCGCATGGGCGCAATACCTGAATCCAACCTATTGGGCTCTGTCGCCCCTGGTACGGGCTAACGCCGCCCACGCCGGCAAGTGCCTGTTGGAAAAGGACGGATACTGCCAAGCATCAATGGGAGATGTCATCGCTGAGGAAGCACGCGCGGATCGCATATCGCCAAACGAGGGCCTGCTTGCTCTCGGGATCATTTGGCTGGTTATGCGAACCCTGCAGCTCATCTTCTTGTATCGGGATACTTACTTTGGCGCATTTTGGACGTCGACCAAGAAATCGTGGGCGGACTGGATCAAGGTGCAGATGACAGAACACAGCACCATGGCCACTCAGGTCACGCAGACGGGAGACTCGTTGGAGCAAATGCCCGACTCTTTCCCTATTGGGACCAAAGGAAATATGGTGGAATTGGATCAAGATATTGCCTGATGTATTGGAATGCCCGATTAAAATATGGGCAATTAGAAAGAATGAATATAAACAAAAATGATTGAAACAAGTCCGAGACAACTATCTATAATAACAGCCAGATTCGTAAGACCGCTGGTAAAGTCTTTAAGGGTGCCATCACAAGCATTCCACCCCAAACGTCCGGCAAAAAAAGCATAGGGATTTAGATGACCCTCATCCGCATTCGCGTAGTTTTCCGCAGAATCAGGGCAGCCAGAACATGGAAAGCAAGGCCCAATGCAAGGAGGATCAGAATGCAAAGGCCGACGGAAGGTGAGTTCTGGAATTTCGAAAAGAGCACGGTATGTGAGAAATTGAGAGAGTGGAATTACGAATCAACATTGTTGACTTACCAGCCCAAATGCTTTGACCACGTCATCTCCAAGAGGTGTACATCCCCGGCCTGCACTTGCACCGCTAGATTCTCCTGATGATGAACCACAATCCAGCTCCAGCCCATTAAATTCGTTTTGCATGTAAGCGCCATACGTGTATCGGATAAGAGAGAGCCTAGAGGGGAAAGAATCATAAGTCAACGGACGTCCTTGTTCCTCATCTTGTGTCGAATACCCACCATTGAATCCATCTCAGCACAGCTGGAATGGAGTCTTGATTTGCAAAATTTCCTCCGAAAATAATGAACATGACGACAATCAATGGCCCGAAGACCTGCGCCATCTGTACATTCGGAACGGAGGAGCCGATGAGCATTCCTAGGCCTTGGGCGGCGAACACCAAGCACTGAGTGATGATTTGGAACAGCAGCCATCGAATGAAGGACGGATTCAAGCCAATAAGCCAGTACACGGGCGCAGCGAAGACAAAAGATGTGATGCAGGCCAAGGGGAACTGAGATACGGCTTTGGCGAGGTACGCGGCGCTGGTGCGGTATGACCCGCTGGCGCGTTCTCGAACAATGATGCGTCGCTCGAGTGGGAAGACAGTGATGATGGGCATGAGGAAAGAGAAAGTCTGTACGGCAGAGAAGATCCATCAGTGTCTGATCGTAGCTTCGCGCATTGCAAGACGTGGAAAAGCATCTAGAGAGAAATGGAGGAAGTTCCTTCCGACTAACCTGGTTGATGCAAATGAAGAACAAGACGCCTTGTCGGTTTTGCACTCCAGCTTGATCACGAGTTATACGGAAGAACACGAATCCAATGAGGAGGCAGAGGATGATCTGTTGAGCGAAGGCGGCGATAATAATGGGTATATTTCTCCATTGTTGCTATGAATCAATCACTTGTGTAAGCCAGCAGCGACAGGATTCGTGAGCGCATACGAAAAGCGTACCTGGAAATTTCGCTTCAGCAACACGGAGAACTCGGAAAACCAGCTCGTGGCCCATTTCCCTTCGTCTCCGCTCCAGTTGTCGGCAACTTCCGCACGTCCTTGCTTGCTGGTCAAGGCGTCCTGTTGCTCGTTGGCAGTCTCCCGCAAATCGTTATCGATGGGTTTGATGTACTCCTCCTCGACCTTCTCCCATTCTTCGATCAACTTCTCGGCCGTGGTTTGCGAGTTCTCGTCTCGGGTGTCGACTTGAATGAGATCCAGGAAAACTGCTCGTTCACTGCGTCAGCACCTATATGATGGGCATGGAAGGTTGATGTTTGGACTTACAGTCTGCTGGATTGGTTTGAGGAGGACATTTGTGTCCCAGTCGCTCGAAATGCGCGAGAGCCTCTGTGACGGCGAAATGCTTGAGCACGTGAAAACGTTTTGGTCTCGGAGAGTGTTTTGTCTATACCTTTCGCTGGTCCGAACCAAACCATTTGTCCCTTCGACATCAGTGCAACCTTGTCAATCATGTCCAAAATAGTTTCACGGGGCATGTGGATCGTCATGACTGCGCGAACAAGTAAGGTCTGTCAGTAACGAGCAGCCACCGGAGCACTTGTGTAGTCACATACTGATGGTCTTTCCATTCTTCCTGGCAAGCTTCTTGAGCATATCGCAGATGTTGTTCGCAGTAGCAGCATCCAACTCTGTTGTTGGCTCATCGAGGAACATGGTGCCAGGGTCGGTGACGAGTTCAATTCCAATCGATACACGCTTCTTTTGACCGCCGGAGATTCCACCAGTTGCCGAGCTCCCGATCTTCGAGTCTGCCACATGGGAGATGCCGAGTTGTTCCATGACTTGATCGACCTTGGCGAGCTTCTCCTTGCGGCTGTACAATTTGGAAGGCAGACGAAGAAGAGCCGCCGTCTCCAGGGTTTCGCGAACCGTCTATGCAACCACCAAATACCGTCAGCTTCCTAATTTTCAACCGTCCACTTTTCAAACAAGCGATCCATACCAAGTTCTCATATAGTAGATCTTCCTGCTCGACGTAACCGACGATGCGCTTCCACTTTCTCCTGTCTCGCACTTTGCCGTTTGCCAGAATGATGCCGGTTGGATCTCCTGTTGGTACCCGCCCAGCGAGGACATTCAACAGAGTTGTCTTGCCGGCTCCGCTTCCACCCATGATCGCGACCAGTTGTCCCGGCTGCGCTCGGCCAGCGTCTCCCTTCAGAATCGGCCTGGATTGAAAAGCCGTCAGTCACATGTCAAAAACGTTGATGAGGAAATCCGGTCGACTCACAGTTCCTTCTTGTTCTTCCCGCTTCCAGTCATGACAGAGTATCGGATGTCCTCCCAGTAGATCTCCATATCCTCATAATCCCTTTTGCTTTGTTCATGGGATTTCTGGCTTCCAGCTGTTGTGCGTCGGCGCAGTTCCTGATCAGACTGCGGCATATTGATCGAGACAGTGTCCTTTGCGAACAGGCTCTCGCCTCTCACTGGCTTCTGCGGCGATGCCGCTGTCGGTTCGAGTCGGTCGATCATCGTTTGGTCGATATCAATCGTTTCGTGTTCAGTCTCAGAGCCGACTTGTTTCATTTCTGACGAGGACATGTTTGACGTGATCAAGGAGATAAGTTGCAGGAAACCCAAAGCGCGGAGAAAGCCGTCCCTTTTTATCTTGAACGGATTCACAACACGCGGAAACAAACTGGAAAGCTGGGGCGCCTACACACGATTACAGAGATTTTATATTTTCACATGAGGATAATACACGACATCCAAAATGACGCTATAGATCGGGTTTGGTGCTACATGAATCTTCGGAAGTCCGTTGCTGGCCGATCTCGGAGCGAATCGAATCCAAGATAGATTAGACAGACTTTGGCTCCGGGGTGAGCAATTCTTCTGACACTTTCCTTGCGCCGGTTTCGCTTTTTTCGCGACCTGCTACGCACTGCATGTTTCTCCGCCACGTGAAAAAAAAAACGCGATCGACGATCCAAGGAAAAGGGATTTGGAATCGCCTGCGTTCGATCCCCCCGCATTATCTTTTCAACGTAAATAATCTTATTCAATTGCTCACTCCGCGTTTTGTTGCGTCATTAGTTGTAGTCCGTGGCTGCGCTTTCTGGCTTACGTGAGGAACGCGTACGCGTGGCGGAAGTAATGATGGGAGAGATCAGAATTGACATTTAACCTTTTTGTGATGAAAGTATAACTGCATAATGTGATACCAAGGTGGTACCAGCTCGGACAATATAGCAGCCCTATAAAAAAGCGAAATATTCAACGACCAGTGCGGTAAAGCCTGGAAAGCATCGCGACCATAAACAGGTTGAAACACCAGAACATGACCAAAAGTCCAAAGTTCCTCCATCGGTGGTCAAACGACCAACCCAAGTTCTGTGTGAAATCGTCTCCCACTTTGTATATGCAGTAGTGGCACACGTCCGAGGCGGCACTGCTAGCAAGCTGACCAGGTCCACCTTGAGCAAAGAATGGCGCAAAGTAGGCGCCGCAGGTTTGCCCCGATGGAGGGATGATGCTGGTTGAGTCGTCTTCGTCGCATGTTATCAGCTGGCCGCCGAGTTCGTTGCCAATGACACCTTCCACAAAGTAGTGCATGGGATCAATGTGATAAAGCCACGATGACCAGAATTTGGGCATTGCGTTGTACGTTACTGGCAAAAAAAGATTTCCTATGAGTTCCTGGAAACTGCAACGCAGATCTTGGCCCCAACCTCTTGAGCTGACAATGCGTACTCACCAGTGACACCGCAGAACAGCATTTGCATAGACAGGAAAAACGGGTTCAACACTGCCGCAAACTGGATGGTCGGCGAGACAGCTGCAATCATTTGACCCAGAGAGATGGCAAAGAAGTTGTACACCACCCAGCAGATCCAGAAATAGAAGGCACGACCGGACATGGGGTTCAGCTACAGGAGCGTTGAAACGATGAGTCCCGGGAAAACCCAATTAGCCCCGGTCTTCGCTTGAACACTCACGTGGGCGACAAAGTACAAAATCAGGAAATAACATGTGGCAGCCACGGTGGCGAACGGGAGCTCAGCCGTCGTGATTCCAATAGCAAAGGCCTTCCAATCATAGAACCCAGCAGCCGACTCTCTGGTGAACCAACTACGGTTTCGGATGTAGTTGGGTTGGACCAGATTTATAAGAAGGGCACCGATAGTCATCGACATGAAGATGGCAAAGACTTTGTTTTGCAGATCCGTGGTCGAAGACGTGAGCTGGTAGAAGGTGAAACCAATCAACAGCGCGGACAGGATCTGCGAAATGATGCGGCCGAAATTGTACGACGGGTTTCGCCAGTAGGAGACCAGCATGCGAGTCCACACAACGCGGAGTTGAGTCACGAACGAGGTGGATAGCTGAGTGGAGTTTTCTTTTCCTTTTTGTTTCTTGCTGTCAGCCACATTAACGGCACCCGAATCTCCCATGAGGCGAATGCCATCAATGTCCTTGTACATCTCGATGTATTCAGGACTGTCTTTCCACATCTGGTGCCAGTCTTTCGGGTTGTCGCGTCGTGCTGTGCCGGCGCCGATAGCGTCCAGAATGTATTCTGCGACGTTGGCAGTCGGGGGACAGGGATAAGCGCCCTGACGTTCAAAGTAACCGGTGATCGTTGAGCAGTCAGGTCCCAGCTCCCCAAAGTACACGGTCCTTCCTCCTCGGGCCAGCAGGAGCAACGAGTCGAACTGTTGGAACAAGATTGCAGAGGGTTGATGGATGGTGCACAAAACGGCTTGTCCGCTGTTGGCCAGAGCACGCAACAGGCGAATGATGTTGAAGGATGCGGAGCTGTCCAGACCACTGCTTGGTTCGTCGAGGAAAAGAATCTTGGGACGAGCAACTAATTCCACACCGATGGTGAGTCGCTTGCGCTGCTCGTTACTGATTCCAATACCACCGCCGACATCTCCAATCATTGCGTTGGCGAGCGGTTCGAGTTCGAGAATCTTAATAATGGTCTCCACGTACGCGTACTTTTCTTCCAAGGGCACGCTCTCCGGTTGGCGGAGACGGGCGGAAAACTGTAACGCCTCACGAACTGTGCAGTGGCCATTGTGCACATCCATCTGTTCGCAGTAAGCTGTGATGCTCTTGAAATCATTGCCCTGCGGGTTTCGACCAACGTAGATGTGTCCGTTCAGGTCTCCCATCGTCTTGCGTTGTGTAATGGTGTCGATCAAAGTTGTCTTTCCGGCTCCGGATGATCCCATCAAAGCGGTCATCTGTCCAGCACGCACGAATCCGCTGACGTCGTTCAGCAACTGCTTGGGTCCATCCTTGGTTTGAACGGTATAATTAATGTGCTTCCAGGTGAAGTCCTCCGCCTTGATAGCCCCCTTCATTGCGGCAAGATCAGTGGCCTCTTGGCCAGCAGGTGCCGGGGCTACCTGACCTCCCCGTTCCAAATCACCGCCGGGATCCCCCGGCTGTCCGGAACTCGGAGGGTGAGCGCGCTTTCCAGGACGGCACGCCAGATGTCGGGCCTTCTTCCATGCATTCACCGAGTACTTCCGTGGGGCATAATCAACCAGCTTAGCCGACAACATCATCCCAATCAGGACGAGAACCCAGAAGCCAACGAGAATGAGGAGGTTCCACCAGCGATTGTACTCTGCAATGCCATATGTTTCTTGAAGATACCGTGTTCCATCCACGTAGGGATTTCCGGGATCGCCACCTTTGATGGCCGCACAAGCCTTGTTTGTGGCTGGAATAGCAGCGTACGCAGGACCGGCAGGCAAGAACGCCGAGCGACAGTCGATCGACAGCCCATCAAATTCGTTTTCCAGTAGAGACTTGAGGCCGTAAGCCAGAGGATTGATCCAGTAGATCCAAGAGAACCACGGATGCATAGATGAGGGTGGGATGATATACCCAGTATAGATTATGAAAAAGAGAAGAAAGATGCCGTTGACTTGGTTGGCAACGTCGAGATTGGGAGCTAATGAGGCGATGATGCGAACGAGACCACCGAATCCTTGGTTGGCAGCAAACAGGAAAACTAAGTAGGAAAAGAAAGCCCCAGCGTTGGCTCGCAATCCAACCATCCTATCGCGATATCAGATAAGCACACATACTACTATGCTTTTGTGCAATGCAAGTACCCACCAGTAGTTGATACAACTCCAGACGATGACCATGCCGATACTGATCGGAACGTCGCAAAATTGCATAACAAGAGGGCCAATGTAAGTTCGATAGAGCTTGTAGCTTTTGTGTTTGGACGCCACTGAACGCCCTTGGATGACCAGGGGCACACTGGCCATGGCTCCGAGGCAGTTGTAGAGAATAGCAAAGAAGAGAGCACCCCCGCGAGAGAAAGACCCTGGCACATCGTTATCCAGTTTAAAGAAGGCGGATCCGACGATGATGGCCATGATGGTGTCAAAGACCAGTCGACCAATGAGCGCAACGTTTCCTTTGTTGAGCGCCACTTCTCGCTTGACACAGGCATTGAACTGCTGCAGAAGCGATGTGGTGTACTGCGTCTTCAACAGATCGTGTCGGCCCAGAACTTGCTTGTTGGTGGTCAGCTGCTTGTCGAAAACTGAGCCACGGTGCTCTGCCCGTACATCCCGCAGCAGCGTCTCCCGCTCATTTTCCATTTGTTTGTACACGTCGCTGGATCGGAACGCTTGCTCAAACTCTTGGGCCGTGGTTGGAATTGGCAACTCCCATCCACGTTTGACGTCCCGTTCATTGATCTCCGTGATGCCAGTCAAAAAGTCAGGTGTGACCTTTCGCTTCGGGCAAAAGAAACCGATGGATTCAAAGTACGGCTTTGCAGCTTTGGCAGGTCCAAAGTAAATGCAGTGCCCGTCAGAGATCAAAATTACTCGGTCAAACAGGTCATAGATGTCCTGAGACGCTTGGTATAGGGACAATACGTTTGGGGCCTGAAGCATGTCAGTGGCGGTGCGCAGCGCTCGGACAAAGTCAAGAGCGCTGGAACTGTCCAGACCCTTGGAACTGCCATCCCAGAATCCCATACTAGCTTGCACGCAGAGCTGTTCTGCAATTGACACACGCTTCTTTTCGCCTGAGATGGAAATACGTTCGTCTGAGCTGAGAGAGCGACGTGGGACTCGCTAAACCAAAAATCTCCCACCCACCTCCTGAACAACCACGGATCATTTCGTCTCCGACCTTTGTGTCAGCGCAGTTCTGGAGTCCCAACACTCTGAGCAGAACCTCAATTGTATCCTCAATTCGCTGGCGACGAGTCCCTTCTATTACACCTCCGACGCGGCATTCAAGCGCAAACCGAAGAGTCTGACGGACAGTCAAAGAAGCATAGTGTGGATCATCTTCCGGGCTGTACGCGATCGCCGAGCTATATCGCTCTTTGAATAGCACCCTCTCGATTCCATTGTAGTGGACTTCTCCCTTGATCTGGGACAGGCCTTCTGTCACATTTGCGAGCGTTCGAAGCAATCTAGGGTAAGAATGAGAACCACTTAGTGGGTCAGGATATCCGTTTAAGACGAGGACAGAGAGATTTTGCTTACGTGGAACATCCTGCGCCCGGTCGACCGAGAACCAAAGTCATTTCTCCCGGTTTCACAAAGCCTTCCAGCGGGAAAAGAATCTGGCGTCCAATAGGTTTGGGAAGGCTATCAAAAGACACGAACGAGATCGGCATCAGTTATCTGCGGCGTGCTCCGTAAAAAACGTGTGCAAACTTACGTTGTGCGAGTGATTGTGCGGATAAGCTTCTCAAGGTGGGGTAGAGGGTTGAAAAACTTCCATGCTTGTTGCCCGACAGTCGCAATGCCTGGTTGAATCACAGGGTCTCCATAAACTTCAAGATTCTATTGGGCAAGAAGACGTTGAGTTACAGCTACGTGTTTGGGGCCGCTTCTCATAGCAATGTTACGTCGCGTGATTGCACACCTTATATGTGAGAACAACTTTGGGCACTTCGAATCCGGCCCCTTCGGCAGACTTTCTTTTAGCATCCAGGAAGGTCCCCAAGTCGAAATCATCCTTCTTGGGGTCAATTCCGCGAAACCGGCGAGACTTTTGTGTGCCCTTGGAGCGACGTGTGGCTGTACTAAGTGCCCTGGTGAGCTGTGCCAAAGGTTCTTTCTCATCCGATGTCGGTTCAGGATGCTCTCGGTCCGAGGCGACTCCATCCGCTCCATGTTCTTCTGCTGGTCTGACTTCTGACATCTCGATGTTGCCATCGTTGTCGTCATCATCTGAGTCATCGCGAGGCCACACAGGGACAGACAATGGTTCTCCGAATAGGGTGTCTCGATGGGAATTGCAATGCCGAGATGCGGTATCTTCATACGGCTCGAGATACTCCCCTTCCGGGACCACTTGGTCTGGACTCAAGGAACCTGCATGCATTGACACGTTATCATCATCACGCTACCTGAGCTGCCAAATGCAACGACAGTTTAGAGGTCCGACACTGACCTGAACCATTGGTCCTGCCTCGCCACACCACACCGCCTGTTGTATTGGTGCGAACCACATTGACGGGACTTTCGTCTCCTTCTATCGTAACATGAACCTCCTCCATCGTGAGAACTGCAATGTCAGGATAATTGTGGAAACGAATCAAATGTGTGAATCTCCGTCACGCGTTGCCTGCAAACGCAAGATTTTCTTTGCTACAAATCCGTGTGCAAGAAGTATATTGCAGCGTGTTTAAGTAAGATATTCTGCAAAAAATGTTTAAAAACATGGAACTCTGGAATTTCCATCATGGTGGCGGTATGGCATCATCAATGCCAGGAGGACTCTTCTGAGCATTAACCAGTGGCCTTCTCTGGAATGGGAGCATCACTGAGCAGCCGCCTTGCTCGTTAGCTACGGGCCCAGCCGGGCCACTTGCCGGGATCGGAGTTTGGATGCTGTCACTCGCGTTCTCTCTGCGCCACGAACACGTGACTGCGTGCACAGGAACGGTTGGATCACCGAGAGGTCTACAATCATCCTCCCATTTCTCCATTCCGTCATCATAGCGCAATTATCTCAATATCAACTTTAGTTCAAACGGGGCCTATATTGGGAATAGGACTGTGATTCAGCCAATTCTCAAAAAGACTAAGGCTGCTAGTAAGTGTTAATGCATATTAGCTTTTGATTAAAGTTTTTATGAGAATTGATATTTACTATGATCAACTTTAGCAAACTCTTCGAGACAAGTGCATTGGACTGGATGTCAAACTCAAAAATGAGCTGGCCATGTGTGACATGGGCTCACGCACGGGGTTGAAGAGCTGTTCCTGTGCGACATTAGGTCTGTCGTGTCCAAGTCAGATGTTGAGTGAGCTGTCTCCGTAGGACATACTAGATGTAATGCCCTGAGTGATACCACATGCCGAGTGTCTGGGATGTGGCTGCGAGAGCCCTCCGAACTGTTGGACTTGTCAGATTCGTGCGATGGCGCGTGACTTGCCGGCCCAGCGCCCCTTCTCCGCGGAAACCTTCCCACTGGCCCACATCTCAAATCGCGACTTCACGAGACCACACGCGGAGGGAGATCTATGTAGTGGCCTCAATCTATCCACCGAATCGTCAACTGGCAAAGTCGACCAGGACTCAACCACTGGCAACCAACCAGTAATCGATAGTGTACGCTCGTACCGGGCGACACGTTTGACAGAGTTCCACAACATGCGTTCTGCTTTGGGCGCCCGCATGGCCCAGCGCCTTGAGACGTTGGTGTTACAGAATTCCCAGCCGTTCAGCCCCCAGTCACGTTCGCCAGACACCCACCCCCATCCATCCCCCACACTTCGAAGTTCGAAGCCTTTGTAAGTTACAGTTCATGCGATGAATCGTTCTTGTATCACTCGCCTTCCCAGCGTAAACTGCAAGTTTCTTCCACTTTGGCCAACTCAAATTTGCGCCGAGTATAAAATCGGCCAAAGCCCACCTGCTGTCCCTTTGCTGATTCAAGAAAAAAGGAACCATCGCCCGCCCAATTTTGCCATCTGATTTTGCTCAGTCCAACTCCAACTGAGTGACTGACTGACTTCAGCCCCAACTCCTCACTCAGCCCCAAATCGTCTCCTTGTTCTATTCTTTCCACATACAGTACACCTTTCGATAACGTTAGTCATACATCAACTGGCCGCTCATTCTAATTCTACCCCGCTGCGTTGTCTCCTCTTTTGATACACCTTGTCAGTCGGCCAGCCCCCCAACCCAACCTGCTTTACATTCTTATTATCTTCCCACCCCGGCTGCTGTCCCATCGACGACACACTCTGATACCTTCTCGCCTTCTTGAACATCGCGCAAGATGAAAAGCCCGTTTCAGGCCATCAAGTGGCACTACTCGTCCACTCACTATGAGCGTTCGCAGAAGCAGATTGATCGTGAGGAATGGCTGATTCCCGGCGTTCTTCGTTTCAATCGCTTTTTCTTGATGCCTGCCGCTGTGGTGATGCAGGTATGCAAGTCAAAAAGTCTCACGACGCGCGCCAAAGTATGATCTTAACTGACGTATTACCACTCTTGTCAGGTCTGCTGCGGTTCCCTCTACGCATGGTCCGGATACAACCTGCCCATAGAACGCGCCATCTTTGGTCCCAACCTCAATGCTGCTGGCGTTGCGATTGACCGTGGTCAAGCGTCAAACGTCTTCTTTGTCGCGGTGGCTGTCTTTGGTCTCACCTCTGCCATCCTTGGACCGTGGCTCGAAAGGAACGGACCTTTCAAAGGCGCTGTCCTCGGATCGACGCTGTTCTTCCTCGGTAACCTGTTGGCTGGCCTCGGTGTCCAAGTGAAGAGTCTCGAACTTGTCTTTTTCGGTTATGGATTTGTCGGTGGTGCCGGTCTTGGTGTTTCCTACATCGCCCCTGTATCTCCTCTACAAAAGGTGAGGAAAAGCAATGTGTCTTTGCGATGCTCTTCCTGGCGCGCCTCTAACAAGTTTCCTGTTGACTAGTGGTTCCCTGATCTCCGTGGTCTGGCTGCTGGTCTCGCGGTGTGTGGATTTGGAGCTGGCTCCATCTTCTCCCCGTTCACCCAAAAGGCTTTGATTGGTGCCAACTATGCCAACACGGGTGTTGAGAACCTTGGTGTACCCAAAACCTTTGTCATCCTTGGTTGTTGCTACTTCTTCTTGATGACGCTTTCCGCGTTTGTTCTGCGAATGCCACCTCCTGGCTATCAAATCAAGGGAATCGACATCCACACTGTCAAAGGAGCCGAAAACTTTGCCAACACGGCACCTACGCAAACCGTCACCAAAACGATGCACGATGACCCCGTTATCGACAAGACCGAATCTACCCACACCATCGTCGACGTTCAGCACAACCAGCCTTCATCCTCTGCGTTCGCGCTCAGCCTCTCAGAAGCGCTCAAGTCGAAAGAGTACATTCTGATGTACATCATGTTCTTCTGTGCCGAAATCACTGGTCTTTTGATCATCTCCAAGATCCAATCGATTGTTCAGAACCAACTGGGCAAAGGAGCAGACGTTGCCGCCAACATCAACTCTGCCCTCGGCGGTTGCAACTTGGCGGGTCGACTCATACTTCCCACTCTTTCCGACTTCCTTGGACAGCGGAAGCCACTGTTCCTGTTCTCGCTCGTCGTTCAGACCATCTTCCTGGCGATCTTGCCTAACGCTATTGGCTCGCAGCAGTACATTCTCACTTTGATTTGCGCATTCGCGATTGCGTTCTGCTATGGCGGAGGTTTTGGGTATGCATCCTTGCTTCTCGTTTGTGTTGGGACGCACGACGACATAGTTTCTCATTGTTCTTTTTCTAACTACAGATTGATTCCGGCTTTCCTTGCTGATCAATTCGGATCAAAGAACGTTGGTGCTACGCACGGCGTGATTCTGACCGCTTGGGCTCTTGCTGGAGTCGGAGGTGGTCTCATTTTCAACAAAATCTACAAGATGGAGGTTGCTCGTCTCAAGCCAGATCTTCTCCACGCGTACGACCTCAACTTCCGCTGGATTCTCGCTTTTGTCTGCTTGGGAGTATTGATCACCCTCTTTGTGCCGACAAACCTTCGCGATCGCCGTCTGCCCAAGAAGACGGGTGAAACCTTGCGCTTCCGCTTGATCAACGGCCGCTTGGTCCGCGTCTTTGGTTTCAAGCCCGTCATGTACTCCAAGGCTGAGGAAGACCATGAATGGGCCGAATACCTTTCCACCATGGAAACTACTGCCAGATAGGCTGTATATTGATATGGTACAATGTAGTTTCGCCGGATATTTTTTACTAGCAGACTCTGAGAATCGCTAGACATATCTACTTTGTTATAACAATGCTTCTAGACAGGCTCTGAGCTTGTGTTATCAAATCGTATTCCATCCATTCATAACTTCAATTCCTGTGTGGAAAACTGGCCGTATTGCTCATCGGTATAGTGGCACCCTACGTGGCCCTTTTTTTTGTCGACGTCTGTTTCTCGCAATGCCGAAGCAACTGCCATATGGCTGCGGAGGACTGGCTGCGGCGGACAATGAACAACGATACACCTGTGCTCCGTCAGTATGGCATATAAATCAGTCTATGTAAGTACACGGCGCGCTCTTTATTAAGTCGCGCGTCCAATGTTCTGGCCATCCATCGTCGTCCTCCACCACCATCGGGCCAGAACATCCGAATGAAAAGGAAACATACAAAAATGGGAAAAAAGTGCTAAAAAAGCTAAACGCTAAAACTAACAATTGAGGCCCTCGACGCGCTTTTCCGCCAAGTTCTCGACTGCTTTGCAGAGATCATAGGCGACTTCTTCGCTGACCACCGAGTCACCCTTGTAACCTGGATGGGCAGCGACAAAGTCGCGGATCCAGGTCGCGCCCGTCTTGAGCTCGCCCGACGCCTTGCGCGAAATAACATCAATGTACGCCTCGAGCTTGGTGCGGGTTGCTTCGCTAATGGCGGGTTGATGGATGCGCAGGTAGCGGCGAACGAGATTGGTCAGGCCGATGAAATTCGTGGATGGCTGATGAGGGAAAAGAAAAAGCGCGGTGAGATGCGATGCCCGTCCAAGCAACACAAAAGTGAAACCCACCTTTCCGTTCATGATTTCATTGACAGTCATCTCCTCATACGCGTCCTCGTTGCCGTGATCTACGCCATTTACATATGGCGCACCATACACGGCTTCCGCAACGGTTTGATGCGCTACGCGAGGACACTTGCACCCCAAGTCACCGAGTTTGCGATTCGGGTCCCCGATGCAATTGCGGCGGAACCAGAACTTTTCCCGGTGCACGGCGTCACGCGAGTGCGCTCGTTGCATGTTCTCATCGACCTGCAAGGAATGACACATTGGTCAGAAGGCTGTTGTAGGGTTCATGATGAGCACTTGCGTGTGTACCTTGCTGAGAGGGATATATAGGTTCAGGTCAAAGCTTAAAATCGCGCGGACAAGAAGCACAACAAAGATCGAGAACGCAGCGTTCTCATGATCAGTGAGCTGGATCTCCATGCTGCGGAACTCGACACGCCATCCAATGTGGGGGGCGGATGGTGGCGGTGGCTTGAATCTCATCGATTGCCAGTTGGTGGATTGAATGTTCTCAAAGTGGTCCGAGCTCAGCTCGTCATCCTGCTCCAACAGTTCTTGAAAGACAACTAGCGGGTCACGAATGAAGAGATGCGCGTAGTGTTTGGCGAGCAAGTCATCAACACCTCCATCGACCAGCTGGCGGTAAATGTCCTTGTCGTACACGGTGTCCAGGTCATTATATTCATCTTTGTAGAACTCCATACCCTTTGATGGTATGGACGCCAGCTTTTCCAAAGGTATGTTGGCCACATCTGGTGTATTGCAGCCGCCAGAGTACATAGGTCCGGGAGACAAGTAGTTGGAGATCGAGTCATAGCGAGACTTCTTGATCCGGAACTTGGAGTGTTCCAGTGGCTTCAGGCCCCGTTCTTCTATTGTGCGATCATCCACACTGCCCGAGATGACGTTCCACCTGCAATCAACGTCCGCTAGATAGCCACGGAAAATCGGCGCACCGGCCGACAAAGCCATCATGATTGGCGTCACAACGGCGAGTTGGTCGTAAAGCAAACGCGCTTCTTCAACCGAGCACGCCTGGAAAGTGACCTGCAGACAGCAGCAACCCATTCCGAAACACATAGCGTCCATGTAAATGTGATCGGGTAGCGCATCCGGAACCAAATCGGGCAACGATGGAAGGGAGTCTTTGTTGAGCTTCTTCACAGCTTCAGCTGTTTCTTCCGCATGCCCGTCTGAGCATCCTGCCGCGATCGCAGCCGGCAAGGATTTGGTGAAGTGATTGGTCAAGCAAGACGGATTAGGTTCGCGCCACGGAGACGGTGTGTTTTTGTCTTTGTAAATGGGCATGTTGATCGCAACCTTGGATCCGCGTCGCAGCCTGATGTTGGCCGTCAAGGTCGGGAAACGCGCGTGTGGATTGATGGCCTCATTTGGTATGAATAAACTCATGCTTGCTCCCGCATCGGGCGTGGCATTTGACGGGGGATCCGTGAACCCACAACTGCCCAGCCGTGGAAAGTTCGTAAGAGTGAGAACAGCTTCGCCAGGTCGGAGCATAGAAGTTGCCAATCTTCGTCTGGCAATCGCATGTCACGCGGTTAATGACATGCACCACCGCGTTTTCAGGACTCCCCGGACACACCTCCTAATCATGTTCTCTTCTACTCCCAAAATGTCATCAAGTGTGTAACCATATGGCAATCCTGGGGTGCCTTCCAGCATGTATCGCCCGTATTCGGGCTTCCACGAGCTTTCGAAGACCTCTCTGAAAATCGTCACGAGAGAACGCAACATCAGACACGGTTGTTCTACGCAGCATACACGGTACACAATGGCCTCACCCTTTCGCGATGTGGTCCAGTTCCAACACCTGCAGCTTCTCGAGGGCGTCGTGTGCGTGCAGTGATACTTTGACACCCTTCTCCTCGTCGTTGTATTTAACCACAATGTATTCGATCTGCGTAGAGGTGAGATAACATCGATGAGTCCGATCAGCAGGCTATTCGCATCCAAGGCCCACGCCCCTTCCTCGGCACTTGAACGACCGGCCTTGTAAACATCGGACATCGGCCACGGATCAAAACACGATGCGAGTTCACTGGTCTTCCAGGCCTTGCACATTGAAGGTCCCGAAAAATTCCCTTGTTTTCCACCAAGTGTCGCGAACATGCAACCCCCCTCCCTCCTACTCCTGCAACTCACCTCGTCACCCCAGAGAAGATGGTCCTTTCTTCGTGTCTTAATTCTGTTCCATATGTTTAAGAACTGTACAATGCCGTGTTTCCGAACGTGGTCAGCGTGTTTCTTCGCCTCTTCCCATGGCAGCGGAGTGCCCAGTGACAAAAGTCCCATTGTGTTTTTGCAGAAATCGAGCAGAACGGTGCAGAAGCTGTTGATGCGGATGCCGGAGACGAGGAGCAGGTAGGGACGGAGGGGACCGATATAAAAGGACCTATTCCCCACGTTCCTTTTTTTTTTTTCCACCGACCCGAAATGGCGACAAGCGTGCAATGCGAGATGTTGAGTGTAACCTCGTCACCTTCGCAAATGTCAGCATTCCTTTGCACTATTTGAAATCAACGCACTACATTCAGCATCGATCGGATTTGCCACGTGCGCGCAGCCAGCAGAGAAGAAGTTCAAGCCAGGGTGCTTACGCGAAAAGGGCGGAGTCGCCGACCGCGCTTTGATGGATGGAATCGATGGATAGAGTCGAAACCCATCTTCCAACTTCTGCGATAAAGAAAACAGCATCATGGCTTTACTTAGACCGCCTTCACGTGGAGATTTTGGGATGGTCAAGGGCGTCGTTGATCCACAGGACCATCCTTCAGCCTGGTTGTCACCGCCGACGTCTGCAACTCCAGGGAGACAAAAAACGGCTCCGGCAGCAGAACCCTCCAATGTTGCAAAGGGACCAGCCTTTCTGAACCCAATACCGAAAGCAAAGCTCCCACCTTTGTCGTCTCAGCGTATACAAGTTGGGGTGCGGGTGCGGCCCTTGCCAGCTTTAAAATCAAGGCATCCTGCACGAAATCCCATACGAGGCCGATCACCTCTGGCACCAATCCCTCCATCGTCGCGTCGTACCTCCTACTCCGAGTCAGCATCCCGGACGCCGTCGATAGCCTCGTTCTCGCTTGCGGGCATTGGGGAGCCATGTTTGAACATCACGCCTGCGCAACCAGATGTGACGCAAATTTGTGATCCCAGTGGGAGACGGCCGAAACGAGAATTTGCATTCGACGCGGTCTTTGCAGAAGAAGATGGGACAGAGTGCGTATATGATCGCATGGTCAAGGCACTTGTGGAAAAGTGTCTGGAAGGATACAATGGCTGTGTTTTGGCATACGTACGTCCCTGCGTCCTTGCGAAGCCGCTGCTAGGGTGCAAAACTCAATCTTGTGATTCAGGGGCAGACTGCTTCCGGTAAGACATTTACTATGGAAGGATGCAAGGCCTCCGCTTTGCATCCACCGCCATCGGATCCGGAAAATCGTGGACTTATGCTACGAGTCGCTGCCGACATTGTGGATTACATTGAGAAAACAACCGAGGCGGAAAGGGAAAGCCACTCCGATGATGTGACTTCGTTTTGCGTCAAAGCCACGTACCTCGAGATCTATCAGGAGAGCCTGACTGATTTACTTTGTGAGAAAGATCAGCAAGGTAGAACGACACTGTCATCAAGACCGTTAGCCACATACGAATTCTAATTCCTCCTCCAGCTGATTTGCGAATTCGCATTGATCCTGATTCGCTGACCGGAAGGGAGCTGTATGTGCAGGGGTTGACTGAGAGAGAGGTCGTGAACCTGAACGATTATGTCCGTGTCGCGCAAATAGGAGCCAGACGCCGAACAGGTGAGATCAAATTGGACACAGACACCTCCACATCTACCTGACATTCCCGAATAATAGTCGGGGAAACGAACATGAACGATGTATCTTCCCGATCCCATGCTGTGCTCACGCTTACAATTGAGCAAATTCAGCGGCGACGGGGAGGGTCAGCACCGGCAGATATCGGTTCTCGGAAACGGAGCAAGATTCATTTGGTTGATCTCGCAGGTGCGTCTAACCTACATAAAGCCTACTCTGGTGTTATTTCCTGTATTGGTAACATGAGGGCCATATGGTTGTTTTCCAGGGTCCGAGCGCGCTAAAGACACCGGAGCTACAGGTACCCGACTCAAAGAAGGCGGCAGTATCAACCAGTCCTTGCTTTCCCTCGGAAACGTGATCAGTGCTCTATCCTCATCAACATCTCGGCCCTCCCACGTCTCGTACCGTGACAGCAAGCTGACATATCTGTTATCAGACTCTCTGGGCGGCAATGCTCTGACAGTCATGATTGCGTGCGTCAGCCCCGCTCAAAGCTGTTACGAGGAAACAATGAGTACTCTGAGATTCGCGGAGCGAGCAAAGAAGGTCAAGCTGAGAGCTACAGTGAATATTGACCTCCAATCTTTGAGGTACGAAGCAATTCAACTAGCATGTTTCACTTGAGTTATCGTGAGGTTAACGCATTGGTTGTGTGCTTCTTGCAGAATATCAACTTTGGAATCAGAGATTGCGCATCTCAAGTCGCTCCTGGGGGATTCGATGAACGGTGCTACCAAAGCGAAACCTCAGATGCGTGATGCGTACACTTCAACGCGCTTATTACCATCAGCTCAAGACGCAGAGACTTCGCCTATGGAATGCCCGAAAGTCAAACGCTCGAGGTGGAAGAAGCTTACAGATACTCTGAACAGAACGTTCCGCGGAAACCGCGGCGCACGGTACGGAAAAGTTGACGCTGTGTGATGAGCGGCTGGGTGGTGCCCCCAGTAGGTGCTGCCCCCGCGCATGGCTATCATTGAGCGACCCCGCAGGCATATGTACTTGTAGCCCCACAAGCTTGCACTCAAAGTGCAGGACATCTTATGAATCATATTGTACATCAGATCTCGTAGAATGCAATCTTTTCATTTGAACAAGGCCCACAAGAGAAGTCACCAAAAAAGTGTCCATGTTACAGTTCATTGTTTGCGGACCTTCCGACTGACCGCCAGTGTTCTTCTGACCCATCAGGATACAAAGCTGAAATCAGCCTTGATTCTGCTCCTCTCCCAAATAGGCAGCACCCATGACGCATAGATGAGCTTACAATTGCCCTCACAAATCGCTCATCCATCCAATCTCCATCGGTTGTCGCGTCAAGCTTCCGGTTTCTTTCTCATTCGGGTCTCAGAATGAGATCATTCCGCCCATTCTCCCAATGTTCAGCGTCTTCGGGTCGAGTTTCCGGGTTCTTGTGGGATTCTCGACCGGATCGGATATGAAGACGCACCACATGTGTTCGCTGCTAATTTTTCCGATTCCACACATGCGAGAATTTGCATTCGTACGAAAGATGTCTATGATGGAAGAAAACATGTTTGTAAGCTTGGACAGATTTATGCCGGTTGGTAAAACCCAAGATAACGAACGTACTCGGCCAAAGCTCTGACAAAGCAAAATCGGCTGTGTATGCTCAAGGATCGTGCTTTGCAAAAGCTTTCACAGTGCACACATCGGCTGTCCATGCTCCATTTGCTCGAGTAGGAATGTGAAAGAGTACGGGCGACACATCTCCGTTTGCCACGTCATGCGGGAGTCCACATGTTCGCCCGCGCCCCATTGTCCAATACCATGACGAGGCATCGGTGAAACTGAATCAAGATATTCTGCTTCATTGGTATCCAAGCCTATCGCACGGAGAATGGCTTCGGGAGTACTCGACAAAGTTCGTGCGTAACTGCTTTCTCGCGAGTGGGCGTCGAATTTGAGGAACTCGAAGGCATCCTGGCTCTCCTCCGCGCGTTTGTCATCTTCGTCGATGCTTTCGTGGTACATTGAGAGGAACCGCTCCTCGCTGGAAGGAGGGTCCGGTACGAAATCCACTTTTTCGAACCAGTCAAAATTCTCGGGAAAAACGAAAGGGTCAGGTTCACCTTCTGGGGTCGAGTCAAATTGCTCGTTTGGATTCATATCTTGAAAATCGGAGTGGATCTTCGCGTCCTCATCTCTTTCCCGGGCATTCGGCCATTGCAAGGTGCCGAAAGAGTCGCCGAGAATGATGGTGGGGCTTTTGGTAGAATTGAACAAGTCCGGCGAGTTGAGTGGGCGAGACGAGTTAATCGTTTGAGGTTGCTCGGTTTCGTCGTCTTCGTTGTCTGAAACGTCGGCAAAGTACACACTGCTGCTCGTTCGGTTCCGAGCAAACGGAGATAGTGAAACACTTGATGCCCATGAACGCTGAGACTGCACCTCGTCGTGTAACTCGTCGAGGAGTTCTGGCTGGCTGTCGTCGTCGCTGGGACAAGGTAGTCTATACAAGTCGAGCTTAAAACCTTGCCCCGGAAAGCGTATCGTAATCTTAGCTTACTTCTCTTGATCCCGATCCTCGTTCGTCAAATAATTGACGACATGCCATGTATCCCTGACATCAATGACGCGATGAGGACAGTGCCGTTGATCATTTTGGGTACTGCAGCACAGCACTCACCCGGCGATTCTTCGGGAGAATGTGAGTTTCACAAATGCATGCGGACCTTGCTTGGGCACAAAGCCACACTAAGCCACGGGCCGTAAGGTTACGATCAAACCTTGTTGCTCAACATTTTTTCCGTTGCCATACCTTGCTGTTGACATTTACTTTCTTATTATTACGATCGGTGAAGTGTCTCATTTTCCGTTGACGCCACGGCTCAACAGAGTCTTTGGCGTATTTGTATTCACATTCCTTGTAAAGGAACACGCCGCTGGAACGATCGAGCTTGTCCCGCCTACATTGCTAGATCCAATCATCAGGAAGATTCGCGGAGGTTTGGGTCATCACAATTGTCTTTAACTCACACGGCTTGGTGGCCATTTTCGTCCATCAGTCCTGCCATCGCGAAATGAGCATTCAAGGGCAATAGATATTTTTCATCGGACATGATATATACCATCGGGAAATGCCGGACGTGTTTTCCTTGTACACGAATGTCGATCCTGATCTGATGAGCAACTTTTCTGTCGGGGTGGGTCTGTGGTCGATGGGTTTGATCTTGCCACCGAGTGCCTGCGATATCAAGATTTCTCCATCTCGTCGGGTACGGACGGCACCTTGAATCAGAAAGATGGTGATAGCTGAGTTCTGCAATGCTTCGGGCGGGTGCGAGACAACAGCAGCCACATCCGAGACGTACCGTACCAGGATTCCGCTCCGATAAGGCCCATTATGGTACATGGACCGTGATATCGGTTGGTGTCGCTGTCGAGATCTCACTGGGAAGTCAAAAGTGAGGAGTCAATTGAAAGCACTCTCGGATGAAAATCTTGCGAGGCTGATAAGGTCTCGAGGAAAGGAGGAAACTACTCACTGATTGCAACGACGGGGATGATGCGCTGTAAATCTCAATATGTGAAGTCTATTCGGGCTCGACCCTTCATTTTGTTGCAATGAAGCCCCATGCATGTTGGTAGCTTCGTAGGAGGCCTGAAACCGCGTTCCCTGACAGGTATTAGCGTGGGAACATGGCAAAAAAGCTAAATGACTGATCGCAACGACGGGGATGATGCGCTGTAAATCCCATTGTGTCAGGCTATCCGGGCACGACCCTTCATTTTGTTGCAATGAAGCCCCATGCATGTTGGTAGCTTTGTAGGAGGCCTGAAACCACTTTCCCTGACAAGTATTAGCGTGGAAACATGGCAAGAGAGCTAAATTTGGCAGCGCATCCCGGTTGTTTTCCACGCGGTCTGCAAGCCTCAACGAGATGCATTGGCAATGATGAGCGGTATCGAGATACGCCCCCTAGGCCATGTGCGAAGCGTCATAATGGCAAAGCCTAAACCCCCAGCCGAAAATGCAGCCCTCTCTTCATTGATTTGCATGCACCATGGATCATAAATGACATCTCACTGCCTCCTTAACCAAAATTGACAGGTGAAAGACAGTGAGGTGTGAGGACGTGGCTTGCGTCACACCTGACGCGTCGCCAATGTTCCCGACTATTCGGAACCGCGCCCTGAAAAAGGTGTTCCGGAAAGCAAGCGATTCTTCCAGCAGCTTCCGTGTCCCTCCATACGATGCATCTTGGATGACTCCTGGCCTAGGTGGATTGGACTCACACAGCTGTTCCTCTTTTTTGTCAGTCTATATAAATGCGGGTTTGGTTGCTCCTCAACGGATTTCCAAAGTTCTTTCTTGAAAAACAAAACCTGTCAAACTCGACCAGCTCTCTTCCTGCAACTTTCGTCGCACACTGCCGGGCACATACACCTGAGCCTGTCTAAAATGTCAAACACATCGAAGGCCATCGGTATCGACCTTGGAACTACGTACAGCTGTGTGGGTGTCTTCCAAAACGTAAGTCCTTAGCAGCAGGTCTCTCGCACTTCGTAGTCTTATTCTCCAGGCTTACGCACACCACCTTTCTCTTTGTTACTTTAGGATCGAGTAGAAATTATAGCCAATGATCAAGGAAACAGAACTACCCCTTCTTATGTTGCGTTCACTGACACGGAACGACTCATCGGCGATGCGGCCAAGAACCAAGTCGCTCTCAACCCGACCAACACGGTTTTCGACGCCAAGCGACTCATTGGCCGTCGCTTCAACGACAAGGAAGTGCAAAGCGACATGAAGCACTGGCCGTTCAAGGTCGTAGCCGATCCCAACGGCAAACCACTGATCGAGGTCGTATTCAAAGGAGAAAAGAAACAATTCACTCCCGAACAGATCTCGAGTATGATTCTCACCAAGATGAGGGAGATCGCTGAGGCATATCTCGGTCACGAAGTCAAGGACGCAGTCGTTACGGTTCCAGCATACTTCAATGATTCTCAACGCCAAGCAACTAAAGACGCCGGCACGATTGCCAATCTCAACGTTTTGCGCATGATCAACGAGCCTACAGCGGCAGCTATTGCGTATGGACTGGACAAAAAAGGTGCAAAGGAACAAAACGTCCTCATCTTCGATTTGGGTGGCGGAACGTTCGATGTCTCCCTTCTTACGATCGAGGATGGCGTCTTCGAAGTCAAAGCGACTGCGGGCGACACGCATCTCGGAGGCGAGGACTTCGACAATCGACTCGTTACATTCTTTGCGGACGAGTTCAAGCGCAAATTCAAGAAAGATTTGACTACGAACCAACGCGCACTTCGTCGGCTTCGCACTGCATGTGAGCGCGCTAAGCGAACGCTCTCCGCATCGGCGCAAGCAAGTGTCGAGATCGACTCGTTGTTTGAGGGCATCGACTTCTACACTTCCATTACTCGCGCCCGATTCGAGGAACTGTGCGGCGACCTTTTCCGGGCGACTCTCGAGCCAGTTGAGAGAGTACTGCGCGACGCAAAGATCAGCAAGAATGACGTTCACGAAATCGTTCTCGTTGGTGGATCCACTCGCATTCCGAAGGTTCAGAAACTCGTCAGTGATTTCTTTAACGGAAAGGAACTCAACCGCTCGATCAACCCCGATGAGGCCGTGGCTTACGGTGCAGCGGTGCAGGCAGCAATCATCAGCGGCGTTCAATCCACCAAGACCCAAGACGTGTTGTTGATGGACGTTGCACCTCTTTCGCTCGGTCTGGAGACTGCCGGTGGAATGATGACGACGCTCATTCCTCGCAACACCACGATTCCCACCAAGAAGAGCCAGATCTTCTCAACCTACTCGGACAACCAGCCTGGCGTACTCATTCAAGTGTACGAAGGCGAGCGCAAACTGACCCGCGACAACCATTTGCTTGGAAAGTTTGAACTTGCTGGTATCCCACCTGCTCCGCGCGGCGTGCCTCAAGTCGAAGTGGCATTCGATATCGACGCCAATGGAATTCTTAATGTATCTGCTGAGGACAAGACTACCGGCAGAACGTCCAAGATCACAATCACAAACGACAAAGGACGGCTCAGCCAGGCCGAAATCGAACGCATGGTCGAGGAAGCACAGAAGTTCAAGCAACAAGACGAGGAAGTCGCCGCGCGCGTAGCGGCACGTAATGAGTTCGAATCATACACGTACAACATTCGCAACACGCTTCAGGATGAGAAGGTCGCAGGCCAGCTCTCTGATGCCGACAAGAGCTCTCTTAACCAGCTAGTCAATGATGCAATCAAATGGCTCGAGGCAAATCACGAAGCATCAACCGATGAGTACAGAGAGCGTCAGAAGGAATTGGAGGGCGACGTCCGACCCATTATGAGTCGATTGTACGGTGCTGCCGGCGGAGAGGGTGGAGCACCCCCTACTGGCGGCGCACAGGCTGGCCCTACAGTCGAGGAGGTTGACTAAGTCTCATCTTGTGGAAAGCTCGCCATCATTTCTCGTCTTTACGATTCTATAGCAATCACCTTTGAGCCCGTTTCTGTATATTCTGTTCCTCTATCTTTGTTTTGGAAATGCATTTATGGCAGTGTACTTAGTACTCTTTTCTTATGTATATACACGAAATCAATTCTCAACAAATATATCTGCTAAAGTATGTTGATCATATGCGCCTTTGCGCAGGTCATCCATCGGAGGGTTGAAACGGAGCGTGGCGTTTGCTTACTCAAGTTCATTTGCTGCGCTTCATGCGGCGCGGCGGCCTGCTTGAAGGCAGTTTTCACTTCATTGAAAAACAAACACCATCAAGATGAGTGGAAATTCTGCAAAACTTGGTTCGGCCATGAAGCCATCCTCCTCCTCTTTGCCAACCGTACCATGCAAGTATGGTGACAAGTGCTACCAGAAAAACAAAGACCACCTCGCGAAGTTCAGCCATCTTCCAAAGGTCACAACACCTGTCTTGCCGACCAAGTTTACGACCCCACGTATCACAGTGGTAGAAGAAGACAGCGATACCGATGTTTCGTTGACAGAGGAAATTGGAGATTCAGAGGACGATGATGAAAATGACGTTAAGAAGCCGGCGCCCTCTGTCTTCCTTCCGCGTCCTAAAACTGCCCTGAAAGATGGAGAGACGCTGGAGGTCAAAATCTCTTCGACTGTTTACAAGGTCAAGCGGACAGCGGAGCACTACCACTGTACCTGTCCTGCCTGGAGGAATCAAAGTGGTGTTCATGTCAATGGTACGTTGAGCGATATTGCTTTGCGTAGTTGGTTGTCCTGACACGTAAGCTACAGCCAGATCTTGTAAACATTTGAAGGAAGTTTTGGGGAAGCCGTTTGAGAGAGCTAGATGTCTCGCTGCCAAGGCGCCAGATTCGAAAAATGACGATGGGGATACTGTTGCCGACCATGGTCGAGTTGATGATGATGATGATGGTGATGATGCTCAAGACGGAGACTCCAATGGCAATGGCTCAGCAGCCACCCTCCCGATTCCAAAAAGAGTGATGCAGGATGGTGAGACCCTGCAAGTCACATCCAAAACGTCGTCCTCCCTCTACACCATCAAACGGACTGGAGATCATTACTACTGTACCTGCCCTGCCTGGCGGAATCAAGGAAGCGTGTCCGTCAACGGTAGATAAACTATGACGAATGCAAATACGCAGATTGTGTTGAAGCTAATGGAATTGCAGCGAGATCTTGTAAGCACCTGAAGGAGGTTCTGGGTGAAGCTTACGAAAACGCCCGAAGTCTGGCAGCGGGAGGGGTACCTCCGCCCACTCACAACAAGAAAAGAAGCGCCAAAGACGATGGCTCCAGCAGGGGTCCACCCGCCAAGAAGGTAAAAGCGGTCGCGCCTGCGCTATTATTAGCACAAAGCTGGAACCTAGTCACCGGTACGTTCTTCTATCCGCGAGCTCTTCATGACAGCTTTTCTCAAATTTCCCGCTGTAGGTTTGGACCCAACTGGTTGGTGGCTGTCTGAGAAGCTGGACGGTGTTCGCTCATTCTGGGATCCGGCACAGAAAAAGTTCTCCTCAAGACTAGGGAACCCTTTCACTGCCCCCGATTGGTTCATCAAAGGTAGCATTCGCCAGGTTTCCCGCTTTTTACTTTATGTGCTTACTTCGCGAAGATTTGCCAAGCACAATGTCACTAGATGGAGAACTTTACTGCGGCCGTGGGAAATTCTCGCAGACAGTGTCCATCGTGAAGACTTACAATTCAAAGGAATGGGCCTTCATCAAATTTCACATCTTCGACGCCCCATCTCTAGTTTCGCAGCCTTTCGAGCAGAGACAGAAAGCGATCGCTGACTTTGTGACATCTGCCTCTTCAAAACATCTCACGGCGGTTCAACAACAAAAATGCAAAGATAGAGACCACCTGCTTGAAATGCTCAAGGATGTCGAACACGAGGGTGGTGAAGGTCTCATGATGCGCAAGCCGATGAGCCTCTATGAAGGGAAACGCAGCAATACGCTGCTGAAAGTCAAAACTTTCTACGATGCAGAAGCAGAAGTCGTTGGCTACGAGCCAGGCAAAGGCCGCAACAAAGGCACGTGCGGAGCGTTGCAGGTGAGTGAATCACCTGATTTTCTACCAAACTCGTCGCTCGTATACTCATTTTTGCCGCGTGAAGTGCAAAATGGAATCGGGCAAAGCGTTTAAAGTAGGAACAGGTTTATCGGATGCGGAGAGAAGAAAACCACCATCTCTTGGCTCCATCATTACCTATCGTTTTCAAGAACTGACCAACGACGGTGTGCCGAGATTTCCCTCTTATATTGGAATTAGAGTTGATGCGGTGGCGGCCAAAGACTTTGTCTTCCCTGCGCGGACGAAAAAGCCAGTGGTACCCGTTTGACAGCTGAACTTTGTTCTTTTCTGGGAAAAGATAATCGTCTTAGACTTTGTAGTGTATTTTTAGTGATAGATATGATAGAACAATGTAGGGGCGATGGCCATTGTACCGCTATCTCTGTGATCCTGGCTGTGAGATGTGTTCTTGATTCGTTCCCCCACATTTCCAGCGTAACCGCGTGGCGCGAGTCGCAAGCCACTTGCGACCGCGTCAACCTGTTGGAGTTAAAGCCCGTAACGCCATATCAAAAGTGCCCGCTACCCACCTTTGCAAGTGAAGCAACAAATATGAAGGCCGTGCTTGGATGGTGCTTGGTTGCTTTCCTGAAAGTGTAAGAGCCAGCAGCGACGAAGTCGTCATGTCGAGAGCTTTCTTTTGAACGGTTGGTTATTTTTCGGGAATTAACTGTGCGTACTTTTCCATAGTGCCTCAACTCAATCAGCAACTGAAGACGTATCTCAAACGCTGTTTAGCCCATCTCTATATCACGGCATTAGCTTCCTAAACGATCCGCAAACCGGTGCTTGTCAAATTATCAGATCAGAACCTGCACAGCCCATCCGTGGAATTCCGATCAGACGAAGGCCTGCTTCCCATGATGAAGGGGGAAGTGAGACGGAAGACTTGGACTTCGTTGAAGTTGTGGAGAAGACGGAAGAGCTTGCGATGCAACATGTGAACAGGATCTGCTTTGGCAAGACGGAGAAGTCTATATCTGTGGCGCCTGAAAGCTTGATTGCCGGTGAAATGGAAATCGTAAATAAACTCTCGTTTACCGAATGCGCTGGATAACGTTGATGATTATTGCTGGTGCAGGTCAAAGTTCTCGACAACGGGCCGCCGGAAAACCGTATTGATGTCGTATTTATGGTACGATCACGCAGCATAGCATATATTTCGGACGTGATGTGTAACAAGCATTTTTATCAGGGCGACGGCTACACTGCAAAAGAGCGGGTGCGCTTTTTCGACGACATACGCCGCCTCACAGCTGATATGTGGAGTGGAGAGACTTTCCAGTCTACCTTGCCCCTGTTCAATATCTGGGCGATATATGCGCCGAGCGCCGATCACGGTATAGGAGTGAGTTGTAAAAAAACTGACTTTTATTCTTCTAAACTTTACCTTACAATCCTTCTCGTTTAGATTGGAGGAGAGGCTAAGAACACCCCGTTTGGTCTCTACCGAGACGGAACGGAGCTGCGTGGTATCTATTGGTACGCAATCCGGATTCCACCACACGCTTGGCTAAGCGCTCACCATTTATCACGCTCTGAATTATGTGTCTTTCCTTAAAGCTCCAAGCCTCAAGCAGCACGAGCCGCCTGCAAGCTGACCGGGCAGGCTGCGTGTGACTTCCCATCACTGATTGCTAATGACGAGTTCTATGGTGGACTGGGAGGCGAGTTCGTGATCTCTACTCGGTAAGCTCTATCATTCACCTCATCGCGCCATTGATAGCCATACCTAGGAACATCATTCTCATTGGCTCTTTCTGAGTATAGGTCGAACACCAGTGGAACTATCGTTCTGCGACACGAGATGGGGCACAACTTCATCAATGTTGGCGAAGAGTAAGAGCGCGACGTGCAGGCACCACTTGCGGCATCGAAGTTGCTCAACTGTTACTTGACAACTGTGCTAGATACGACGGCGGCTACGTGTATTCAGGTTGTAATTCCGAACGTACACTCAAGTATATGAAGTGGAAACAATGGTTGACGAAAACAGACGTTGTTGAACAGCGCTCAGAGCTATTGGTGCAAGAGTAATGCACTCGACTACGTCATATTCCTCCTTGTCAATGTTTACTTATGAGGCATATTCTAATCCTCAGCTACTCATGGTATGACCTTGCAAAAGGAAAATACAAGATTCCATTCAAAAGTGACGGATCGTTCAAGCGATGGAGTCTGAAGATCAGCGCTTCTGGAGTCGAGGTGCATCCATACGGTTCTGTGCCATGTGTGCTACGAGCAATTTCAAACGCTTAATTTGTTGCAACTCTTTCTGCCGAAGGTTGAAAATGCAATGGAGGTCTACGTTGATGGGCAACGTCTGGAGTGGCAAACAACCGGGCTGCTTGACCGTGGGTTCTATGAGGTGACTCTCATGCTTGGCAATGAAACCCTTGTCCCTCGTGGGACGGCTGTGCTAACAAGATACCGTGCACCATAGTGGTTTAACGAGACCAAGGGATTCAGTGCTGGTGATCATGCATTGGAGTTTCGACTTGGCGTCCCAGCAAAACCCTCTGCTCCTATTCGGCAGTTGTGCTCGGTGACTTTGATCGAGTACGGCAGTGACGAAGAATACAGTACGTGCACAACGCTGAAGGTTTTTGCCAATCACATGGCATGTGCCTGATCCAAGATGCTGCGTCGTCTGCAGACATTGACAACTCTTTCATTTCGGCATATCCCACAATCTCGATCGCGGGTCAGAAGACTTATCGACCAACGCATGAGGGTTGCTTGATGCGAAATATGGGTTGGAAGACTCTTTGCTCAGGTACAACATGCCAAGTCCTCCGGGAAATGCCAGTAGCATCGTGTGAGCGCTTTTTCCATGTATCTTGGCTTACGCTCTTTTATTGCATGCCCATGTAGTATGCCAGGAAGGGCTGTGGATGAACCTAATGAGCCGTCTCTCTGTGATTGACAAGGTGGAGAGCACTTGCAAGAACGGAAAGCCCACTCTCACTGTTATTCCGCTCCCTTTGGCGCAGTTCCGCGAGAGCGGTGATCTTGGTCGGAATGTCGAGTCGTATGAGGTCAGATGGTATAAGCAGACTCCTGCCAAGCCAATGGACCGGTTGTTGATTCAGCCTGATGCCGCTGGTTTGACCGACCCTGGCTGGAAACAAGTTGCGGAACTTGATGATACCTTCGCGGCTGCGGTGGAGCCTGGAACGTGGAAAGTTGATGTTACCTTTAAGACCATTGATGTTAGGGTAGATCAAGACGGAGTCTTGCATTCCACTTGGCAGGGCGCTGTAATAGGATGTTAGTCTTTAAATGATTTACTGATCATGCGGATGTAGCCGATGTAGTCAGTTGCGCAGAGTCGCGTGGAGCGCAAAGCTGTTGCAAATTGACGGATTTGCAGTGTGACTTATTTATCGATAAATCCATGTAGTAAGAATAAAAAATGCACGGTAACCTGTCAATATTGATTCATTTCGGAATTCGGAGGTTCCGCGGCACGTGGCGCACCTTGCTGACTAATGAGCGGCACGCCGCCCTCCAGCAGATCCGTTACATCGTTGGGTCGGGTCCTTCTATGTTGGTATCCGAATGACCGCAACGAAGACACATCTTTGGGGAGACGAGAACGCCATCTTCGTCATAATTTTCACTCCCCGCCAGTTTACGCTTCCTGTCCTATCGCCTTCTCTGTTCTTTACTTTCCAGCAACTCTTCCCGACTGAACGAAATTTTGACAACACGGCGATGATCAAATGACCTGTTCTAGCGCCCTCCAGTACACCGAAGAGTCTGTGAAGCAATGCAAGGAACTGGTGGGGTTCCTCAGGAAGCGATCTCTCCTGGAGATGGAGTATGCAAAAAGCCTGTGTAAGTGTACCGCTTTACCACATCGGCCGGTGCAAGCGAATCGCAAGCTAAGAACCGTCTCTACGGCCACCCTTTCTTACGTTACGTCTCTTAGTCAAACTGGCGCAAGGGTATCAGAAGACTCAGAACCCGGAAGCTTCAGGAAAGGAGAGGGAGAGGGAGCCGGAGAGCGGAAGGCGGTCTTCTAATGCTGGGGACCGGTCCGGGGATGCCTTACGAGCCCAATTGTTGCAGACGTACGAACCTCGAAAACCGTTTCCGGTGTCCCTAAGATTCGCGTCTGATGTTCAATTTACAGATCTGTATGGAAGTGCTTCTACGATTATGTGGATCAGATGACGAAAACTGCGGAAACGCATGTAAGCGCCTGACTTTCAATGGCGAGTGTTTTCGAATTCTCAACGGAAGTCTCCAGAGAAATCTTGCTCTTGCCATGCAGAACAACGTAATGGAACCTTTCACCATTTTGATCAAAGACATGGAAGTGGTTAAAAAAGTGGTATGTATGCGACAGGCTTGCGACCAACTTGTGAAGAGTTCTTCTCATCGCCTTTTGCCGTATTCTTCCGATGGACAGCAAGTCGATAAAAGTGTGGATCATGTAAGATGCTTACAAGATGTCTACGCCGGATTGAAAAGGGTACGTCGAAGAAGCAGATCGTGTGCGGTTTCTTTGGACTTAATCGTAACATTTAGGCGCAGGAAGACTATGATGCTTTGCAATACGCGGCAAATGAAGCGCAACAAAACCATATGAGAGCTCGAATGACTGCGGGCACAAAGGACAAGGAGATTGAAAAGGTTGAAACGATAGCAAAGCAGTGACAGGCTTGAAGCATCTAGACTAACTGTGATCCCTCAGCTTGCAAACCGCGCTGCGGCTGCTTCAGAGAAAGCTGATGCTGCCAACGAAGCGCTTCAGGTGTTTGGTGAGATCTGCAAGGATAGTCAGGTAGATGTAGCTTTTAACTAGCTGATATCAGATACACTGGGATCTAAAGTTTCCTCTTATCCTCCCATTTTGAATCGCATTCCCAGGAACAATACTACGGACAAATGCTTCCGAGTCTTTTGGAAAACATCAAGAAAAGGGAGCGGGAACGTTCGGGAGCTGTGAAGAAAGTTTTGGCTGACACTGTCTTTCTCGATAAAACATGCCGTGAAGCGAACGTGGCTGCCATTGAGAGTTTAACGGACCGCTTGAAACTGATAGATCTCGAAGGAGACAGTGAGGAGTTTGCAGAAGCGCACATGGTCGACGAACCGGGCCAGCAGGGACAACAGGTGTCTGTTGCAGCTTTGCTCAATCCGGTCAAAGCCGGCAGGATGATGGTCAAACGGGGAGACTTCGTGGCTGGGTGGAAAACGAGATATTTCGTTTTGATGGAGGACGGCTTACTATATTGCTTTGACAACGAGGCGGCTGTCAAACCACGGGAAATCCTCTCGCTGCCGTATAGCGCTGTTCACCATCTGGACAACAGTTACTTCAACCGACCACACTGCTTGCAAATCATCTGCTTGACGCGCAAAGGTCGTCAAACTTACAATTTGATCGCGGAAACAGCGTCCTGCAAGATTGAATGGATGAGCGTCCTTCGAAAACATGCCTCTTGTTGCATCAAAGGCGTGATCGCCAGGGAGCAGACCGGTCTTCACCCATTGCCGAACGAGGAAGATCCGGGATTCACCGTCACTCGCTCATTTCAATTATCTGTGATGGAGGCCAAGGATCTCAAAGGATCGCAAGGGCTGAGCGGTCTAAATCCGTATTGCATCGCTCTGCTGGATGATGTCAAACAATCACGGACGTCAACGAAGGCTGGGGACGCGCCATTTTGGGGAGAAGATTTCGAATTCCAAAACATCTGCGCCCACTACACGCGCCTACGTCTTGTTGTTTTCAATCATAGTCGTTTACAACGTGATACGGACTTAGGATACGTTAGTATCAATCTGACAGCAGCAAAGCCATCTTCTCGGATCGAACAATGGTATCCTATCAGACAGTTGCCGCGACCAAATCACACTGAAGTACTCGCAAAGGGCTCCATCAGAGTCGCCTTCAGCCTCAATGTCACAGAACTGCTCCCAGCGGAATTCTACATCCACTTTGTGGAATTGGTCACTGAGCCGACATTTACTGGAATCAAAATGCTTGGATCTGTCTGTGGAACACAAAGAGAAGCTGTTGCCAAACTCTTCATAAGCATTCTGATGAGTAAGAAGATGGAGCTGCAAGGTCTGAAGACTCTGCTGGTCGACGAGATAGAAGCTACCGATAGCCCCAATATCATCTTCCGAGGAAATAGCATGGCTACGAAAGCCGTGGATCAATACATGAAGGTTATTGGAATGGGATATCTCACCGACACCATTGGATTGTTGGTTCGGCAAGTGTACATGGCCAAAGATGCTTGCGAAGTGGATCCAACGCGAGTGGAACACGCTGACGCGCTGAACCGCAATTGGAAGAAATTGAAGACGCTCGTGGAAGGGTTCTGGGAAGCGATTTCGAAATCTGCGCATAACTGCCCCAAAGAGCTTAAGGAGGTTTTTTCCTTCGTGCGAGAGTCAGTGTCGCACAAATGGGATGGTGCTGACGGGATTGAGACGAGTCAACCGGTACAATATGCGGCCATCAGCGGCTTCATCTTTCTTCGGTTCTTTTGTCCGGCGATCCTGCACCCTAAGCTATTCAATCTGATACCTGATCACCCCGACGCTGGAACGTCGCGCACATTCACTTTGATTGCAAAGGTCTTACAAAACCTTGCAAACCTATCGGATTTCGGATCAAAAGAACCGTACATGGCTGAATGCAATGGATTCATCTCGTCAAATATTGGGAATATGAAGGCTTTCATAGATGGTGTATCAACCGCTCAAGGGCTGGACCCTTCCGATACTACAAGTGCGCCCGTCGAAGACCCGCGGCCGTTGCCCCGAAAGGATGTCGAGAACCTGTATCTCTTTTTCGAGGCACATATCGAGTCATTGTCAGAGCAGGGGGGAAGCGATCGAATCGTTCAGGATCTGATCAGAGAATGCCGAATGCTGGAAGTCGCTCATGAAGAGTTTCGCGGACATGGAAGTGTTGAAAGCATGGGTATTTCGATATCTTCCTTCACGAGCGCAGAATGCTTGGCCGGTTTGAATAAGCCCGGCGATGGTCTTCGGAAGCTCACAAGTGGAATGGCGGGCGTCATCAACAACAATAAGAACATGTCAAATGTTTCCGGACCATTTTTCAGAAGCACCCTTGATCGGCCGCCACAGATCAGTCTAACAGATTTCTCAACGATAAGGGACGGCATTGTGTTCCGTCCGGGAATGGACTTGGAGGCAAGTTTTGCCACTTCGTCAAAGGCTAGCGGCTCGCTTGACGATTTGCATGCCATTCTGGACTCTATGGATGGCAGTTCTATGTGGTCTTCCAGTCGGGCCGCTTCCAGTAGTCTGCAGAGCATCAGATCTTCGAGCCCGGCAGATACTAGTCGTCGCCCCAGTATCCGGTCGGCAAGCCCGGACGACGCGAGTCGCGGTGAGGACTCTAGTGGCCGGTCGAATGTTACCTCCTTCAGGCCATTTGATCCCAGTCGTCGACCTAGCGATGCTGGGACGATGTCTCCTATTCCTCCTGAGCGGAAAGGTTCCCGCGCGGTCGATATGCCCAGCTCCAGCCTCCAATACGGGGGACCGCTCACACAAAGTCAGAGCTTCGAACGACACCCACCAATTCCCCCAGAACCAAATGCGCGTGGGCATTCGCGTCAGAAGAGCGGTGGAGGGAAAGGGTTCATCAAATCGCTTATGAATGTAGGAGGAGGAGGCGACAGGGAAGGGAGCTGGATAGGATCATTTGGCGATCGGAAAAGATTTGGAAGTGCAAGTTCCATCAGTTCCAAAGAGTCGACCGAATCGTACACGATGTCGCGACGCGAATCCGAAGACAGTCGTAGCAAGTCTCGAACTAGCGTCGAGATGCCGTGGCCTGCTCAGAACAACCCGATAATGGAACACGCGAACGAGTCAATAGAACGGCCGCCTGGTCAAAGCGGGTATTTGATGCCTGGCTCGGGACCATACCGACGGACGTCTTCCGACTCAAGGGAAAACTTTCCCATCCCGCCGCCTCCGCCGATGCCGGACGGCCCTTCCAACTATTCAGACTCGGTCTCAATTGGAAGCGACTCCGGCTCTATACGATCCAACAGGCTGCGAAGCATGTCAATGGGAAACAAGGTCAAAAGCCGGCTCAGCGTTATATGGAAGAACGGAGCCCCTGGCGGGAAACAATCGTAGTGATGTAGAGCGTTTCCGAGGGTTTAAAGAGCTGACACTGCCGCGGGGGTGCGCGGACTGCACTGGGCTGTGTGTTCGAGGAAGACCCAAAATTTCGTATTTATCATAGTTCTTTTGTACATATTAAAACGCACATATGACACGCTTGCCATGCTCTCACAGCAAGCATGCAAGACTCCAAACTCCCAGCGTGCCATTTGGCATGTGATGATTCATAATGAATACAAAACTCTGAACAAACATACAAAAAAATGGCCGACTGTGCTCTTCGTCATCTCCACTCAGTCCAGATATCTTCCGCATCCTTCACGATCTCAGCACAACGTGCAACTGCCGCTACTTCAAAGACACCGAGAACAGGCACGAAGCTCCGAATGACCTGCAAATCGTTGACTTCGCCGAATGTTTTACACCATCGTTTGATGACCGCCATCTGGATCTCCCACAGCCATATCCCGTACTTCGTCGAGTCATCTGGCGCCTGGCCATACTGTTCGAGCATCCGATCCGCATGATCTTGGTCGTCCCCGCACGCGAGCCGCAGAATCAACTCCTCGTCAAACACCTGTTTTCGGTAAGCAGAGTCCCGGCCATCCCGTGGACGCCAGACGTGGCTGAATGCTTTCCCCCAATGTGCGCCACCCTCCACTAGCATCCGTATGAGTCGCATGTGAGCTTTTTGTCCGATTTCTGGAGCACAACGTTCGAACCGGTATGCGCGAACAAGCGATCGTCCCAGAGCTTCGTGCATGGCATACTTTTTCAAAAGGGCGTCGTATTCCCGTTTGAGCAGCTCATCGCCTGACGGAAGCAATCTAAGAAGCTGCTTGCTTGTGCGGCGGAATGTGGATATGGTTGCGAGCGGCGTGAGAAGAGCGATCTGGTACAGAAGTTCTGGTGGCAGCAACATCGGCCCTGGCCCATGAGTCTGGGACGTTTCATTATTGCGTGACATCTCGGTGACCAGTATGCCCATCGATGGCTATTGGCGGTGTAGGATCATAAGAATACTCCTGGACATGATATAAGGCTGAGTGAGAAATAAGAAACCTGATCTGGAACCGGAGGTGAAAGACTAACACGTTTGCGTAAGCCTGACATTGCTTGCGTAAGGCGCGTCCTGTCACGTGAACGTCATGCGGTGCTGTAGTTCGACTTGAATGGATTGAAATTACAAGAAGGTTAGAGTTGCGTGATGAGATGCTCCCACCAATTAGCCATTCTAGCTCTAGTTTCCACGCAAGTGACTCAAACAGCAGAAACGGTTATCGATTGGAGACGCACACGCGAAGTTGAATTACGATATCGTTGATAACCAAAAAATTGTGTTCCCGGGCGAAATACATAGGCACTGTGCAGTTAAGGTGCCTAGAACCCCCTCTTTACCCTGTGAATTAAAGGGTTCTGCCTTGTTGTCGGAATCAGTCAAGATCCAAATGGGTGAAATGCGACGGCACAATCTATAACCAGCAGTTCGGTTACGCGCTGGGGACCTGTCAGCAGCTTGAATGTGGCATACTTAAAGTGCATGAGCTATTCTGGACTTCCACCGAAGGTTGAACGCCAACGCTCATATCTCTCTCGCCAGAGACGAAGTAGTTTGAGCAGACAGCACATTGCAAAAACATGCTGTCTATTTGCAAAATGTTTGCATTTTATCAGTCGTTTTGATGGTTTTGTGACGAAATGGGGAACCTATATAGACGCAGGCTTGATATGCGCATGGGGCTTGGTGACTGCGCGCAGCTGTTTCCGACACGCTTCGCTCTCCCCATCCAACCTTCCCTTGATTCGCTTTCTGGCGGCGCTCTTCTCCTTCCTCTCTTCCTCCCCAATTGTCTACTTTCCCACGCGTTTTTTTCCGAAAAGAAAGTCCGGGTGCTGGTCTTGTCTGTATACTGCGACTGAGGCTACCGAAGCCTCTATTGCTCCGCTACGACCACAGCAACTAGCGCATCAGTGACATCGGATTTAAGTGCACCACGACGGTGTCAGCTGCAAACTGTCGCCGGCAGAAACAGGGTTCCAGGCTGCTTCAACAAGTAGCAAAATACGTATATTCAGGTAAAAGGCACCACTCTTAGTTTATGCGTCATGCATCAAAAGACGGTAGCACACTTGAAAAAAAGTGGGGGCTTGGCTTGCACTTTTGTGTGCGTGGGAACGCATTCTTACCACGTACCCTGACTCCATTACCATAGCACATACTCGGAAACAAACAGCTTATTGACCCTGGGCATTGTCTACAAACTAGTCGACGACCTTTCCCATGCAAGAACCTTGGACGACCATGAATCGCAGCATGGATTCGTATGTGGGAAACTCCTTCTCGGACGAGCGCGTCGAAGGAGGAGCTTTGCGTATGCAATACTCCCAGCGAGCCAACGAGTCCCAGACGTCAAGTAAATACCCTGAAGCCTTCTTAAGTGCAGTCCTAGAACTTGTTTCTCAACAGCCTTTCCTCCGGACTGGGAAGCTCAACCGCCCTTCGGACCTGGAATCGCTCGCTGGCCGTCAACGCCGCCTGGATTCCCAAGGCTGGAGGTAGGCCAGTGTTCTAGCTCTTCACATGTCTTGAGCCGGCGTCTTTACCGTCTCTGTCTCATATGTGTTGCAGCTGGACACTCGCTGGAGCCTGGAGAGGTTGTCCGCAGACAGTCGACCGAGCCCTTTGCTTTTGCAATCGCCTCGGCCAAGGAAGCCATCTTCCCATCCTTCTGGTAGTCCTATCATGAAAAAGGTTCGTCTCTGAAAAAGCACGTTCATCTCAAGCTGTTCATGGGACATGTTCCCTAAATGGGTTGAACCCATTTTCAGTACAATGCAAACGAGTTCGACTTTGTCTCATCGCCTTGCGAGGCAATTGATCAAGACAAGGAACAGGCTCTTATGAAAGCTTCTACCAACTCCTTGGTTGTTCTCCTTCATCTGCGACCCAACGTAACTCCTACTGGAAGCTTCGCGGTTTTAAAGTTGAGCAATATCGCATGGAATCTCAGCCTTGCAGATGTTGCCTCATACTTTGCACCTTTCACGGTAATACATCTATTTTCTTTGGTCTCAGTACTCTGATACATTTCATCATTCGCCCTTGGTTTCTTAGATACCCATCGGCCATGTAGCGCCTCATTACACACAGGGCGTGCACATCGTGATGAACAGAGCGACAGGAAAGACGCATAGTGACTGCTTCGTTGAATTCCCTACGTACACCGACGCACAAAGAGCTTTAGATCTTCATAGCCGCGGTATCCTGAAGGGTCGAATTGTTGTGACGCAATGGAGCACACAGGCAGAGTTGGTAGATGTTCTATTTCCGCATCGTGCTGGCCATTTCAAAGAGACCAAGATCATGGAGCATGACAGCTGTCCGGAGGACGCATATGGTTAGTGGCTGCTTGTAATCAATCAGCGGGCGCCAAGGCTCTTAATTTTATTTGACTGCCTGACTTCGTCGACAGGTGAGGGTGGACTAATGTCTGGCCAGCCTCTCGCGACGTCATCGAAAGAAGGCGTATTCCTTCTTCGAGAAGAAATCAATGCTCTATTGTTGGTGTGCAGAAACTACAAGGTACCTCAAACTGACATTGGAAACAATACCGTTGGTTACTGATGTTCCTACAGTTGCACTTTTCGCGCAAATGCGCTGAGCGACCTTTCGAGAATATCATCTCTATTATCTCGAAGGTTCCGTGGCATGAGCCGCACCTTATAAGCACTTCGCACCGTGATCATCTGTTCGAGATGTTGAAATGTGATCTTCGCCATGCAATCAAGCTGCTTCACAATGCATATGTTCATTAATCTTTCTCTGATAGTGGCCTTGGAATCCCTGCGGGTCCATCTTGATCGTTACGATCATAACATTGATGAAACTCTGATGGAGCGTATGGTGCGAGCTGGTCTTTGTGTGCCTCTCTTTACAGAGAGACAGAAAGTTACCTTGCTCAACGTCGCTGTAAGTCAACTACTTTGATATTGGATGCCTGCTTCTTTGATAACAGAGCTTCCATCAGCAAATGCCCTGCTTCCCGGACCTGGCACGGTTCGTGTACAATCCGCCTCAAGTGGAGCGCTCACATTCTCCGGATGGGGAGAAGCTTGAAGCGACTTCTACTCGTTCGGATCAATCCTACAGTCAAAGGCTGCGCTTGGGAGCTGGTTCTTCTGCAGATCAGGGACAGATCGCATCTCCTCCAGAGGAAAGAGAAGTTGTGGAGAAAGTAAGATGCTTCAACGTTGTCTCCCTTTTTACCCGCAATTCTATTTGACAAAACGGAGCAATCAGGCAAAGCCTGCGGGCACGGATGAGAGGGTCCTTACCCAAACCGTTTCAAGAATGAGTTTATACCCGTCCCCTCCGGACGCTGACGGTTCGATATTTAGTGTAAAGACTATGGACATTCAATCGGTCAGAGTCTAACCTGCTTCTAGTAGCTCCAATGCAGCAGATGACACCTACACCAATGGGCCCATCTACGCATCTTGATACTTTGATCGCATCGGAGTCTTATGACAGCCCCGCACCCTCCACGCCAGCCATGACGCTCAGCCTCTATGCAGCCCGCATTCGTATGCTCGAGCAGGCGCTCCGTCAAAGCGAGGCCCGATACGAAGACCTTCGAAAACGTCACGAGTCTGCTTTGGCAAGGTTTCAAGAGGAACAACAAGAGGTCATCAGCGGTAAACTTCGCACAGAAAGGCGTTGCGCAGAGCTAGAGTTAGGCTGGCGTGATTTTGAAAAATCTAACACCGAGCTGGAGCTTCGGTGCGCCTCACTCGAAGATCTCCTTTTGCAAGGATCCGCTACTCCCGATCAAAGCAACTTTGGCGTGAATCAAGCACGCGGCTATACCGCCAGCGCATTCAACACTTACAATCATGGAACACCACCTCGAGAGGACCGCTTGGACACTGAGAGTGTGCGAAGTATTTGGAACTAGATTGGCTGGTAGGGCGTATCTGACACATGTTATTGCAATTTTAGTATTAGTGTTTAGTAGGAAGACGTATCTGACACATGTTATTGCAATTTTAGTACTAGTGTTTGGTAGAAAGACTCATAAGTGCGAGTCTAGGACTTGTATGTGCATCTATTGGATACATCCATGTTTAGAAGATGTACTCCTCCCTGTGCGGAAAACAGACTAAAACCAAAGCCAAAAAGTAAAGAAATGATGCATTCCGGTGGCGACCGTAGTGCCGCGCGTCTCTTTTCGTACGAAAGCCAATGATTTGAAAATAGATGAGCCAATACAGTCAACTCGCTGTGTCATTGGCGGGCACTCGTCAAGTGGGACTCGCGTTCATTGATAGCATTCTTCTATTCGGCAGAATGGACATCATGGCCGTCGGGAAGCAGCGAGTGGCGAGTTTCGTGCATGGGCGATTGGCACAGGAGAATGCCTTTTCGAGAAGCGTGTATTCTCAGAAAAACTTGACACCCATCTCACTATCCGTCGCGCCGACAAAGATCTGAGCTTTCCCACTCTTGGCCAGGGCTTCCAGAGCCCTGACCATTGTCCGCTCATCCAAGTCATGGAAGTCTGTCAAACATCCACCTGTTGGTCAGAACGCATATTCGCAGACTAGGCCAACATGCAACCGTGACAGCCTTTGGGGGGCTCCACATGATACGTACCAAGCCCGACGGTATCATCTCCATGCAACAGCTCGTAAATGGTACATATTGAATTTGTGGCACCACTGTCGAACGCCCATTTATGTATGATGGCAGCCCATTCTTCGGGTTTCCGCCAGAAGATGAGACATTGGTCTTTTGCGGGCGAGTCCCAACCCGCGTGGCCCTGCTTGATGAGTTCTTCGATCACGGCTTGTATGGATTCGCGGTCGAGCCGTCCTGTGTGCGCACAAAAAAGAAAGGGATCTTGGATGGTGAGGTGCAAAGTGGGGAAGGGGGGTAGACAATAGATACGAAATGACTTTACGTCTTATCTTGTCGTTACTGAAGACGGCGGCCGCATCTTTGGAGTTGGTGGCTAGGTGGATTGCCGAGGTGCGGGTTGCGATGCAGTATTGGAGGAGGATCTCGCCCCAGAGTTGGAGTTGTTTCGCGCGTGTTGCGAGTGTTGGCTGAAGACTGCGACCCGAGAAGTAAGGAACAAGGGGCGGCGGACTTGCTATTGGGGACAAGAGGATAAGAACACTTACGTGTAGAAGGGAGGGAAGCTGTGGATGGAGGGGAAAGTGTAATTTGACATTCTTCAAGACATGCTTTTGGGCAGCGTTCGTGGCGGATTTGGAAGTTGATTGTGACAAGGTGCACGGAACCAGCGGGTTGGTAAGATGTTGTCAGCAAAATGCGCAGCAGTTTTAGATCAAATGAGTTCGAGGTTGACACGCACTTGCAAAAACGCTCTACAGCTTGTATAAATTTATCTGAGGCATCATATACAACACTTTCCGGTGTCCACTTGCTAAATGTCATTCGATATAGAGATAGCTCTCATGTTTGCGGAATCACGCAACCCTTTTTATCATGCATCATTACTGCACCGAACATGTTCCATTTCACCGTCGATATTTGGATTCTTTGAACACGATATCTCGAATAGGTCCGGATGGGTGTGTTCTACAAATGGGATTCCCGTGGCTATTGCAATTGGAAGAATGAAGGCCCATCCGCCACTTTCGCACGACTCTGAAACGGGGATTATGATAATGTATCACTCCTATCTTCCGTTTAAAATTTGACCGGCGCGTGGCTGTCATCATTAAACAAGGATGATCCGAATGGCTGGGTTGCCGCAACAAACGCCCATTTGGAAAAAGGGAATCGATTCAAACTTGAAAGGAGTCGAACGCATCCAATCAAAATTTTCATGTTTAGCACCTTCATCAAAGATCACACTCCCATCCATCCCATACTAGTAGTCCCCACTCACTTCAACTCGGCTGGTTTTCGCTGTGTCTAATCTGCGGAATAACCAAACCAAATAGGAATACCCCCCCAAGAGCTTCCTCTTCCTCTCCTTTCCGTTTAATCGCACTTCACTTGAAAGCAACAAGCTCGACGGCCCAACGATGTACGGAGGCAACAACGGAGACCGTTATCGCTACGAGGACCAGCAGCAGCAGCAGCCGACTTCCCCAGGTCCCCAGCAGCGAGACCATTACTACGAGCGCCGTTCAGACGACAGGAACGACGACCGCTACCCGGCTGACAGGAACAATGACCGTTACTATGATGAACCGGCTTCGTATCAGGAACCGGGCAGCATAGTGGACCGTTACGCTATACCCAGCTCCAGCGAATCCCAGGTATGTAGTTGCTCGGTTACGTCGTCTGATTGGCGCTTATTCATCCTCGTTCCGTGATGAAGGCCCCCGTAGCAGAGCATCACCAAAACAGTCCCACCTCTGCCGCGATTCCTACTTTTGCAGAGTATGAGTATCCCGCCGAGCCCGAGTACAGATCGCCCACTCAGCCCGACTATGCGTACCCTGCCGAGCCAGAGTACGCCTACCCACCTCAGCCAGCATACGGATATGCTGCGCAACCCCACAGTGGCTACCCGGCACCTCCCCCAACTGAATACAGTTATGCGACACCGCATCATTCGGACCGCGGTTATCCCGCCCCAGCTGCGTCAGACTATGGCTATGCTGCTTCCTCGAAGCCTGCGTACCCCTATCCGCAAGCATCGCAGTCAGAGTACAGTTATGGTGGCACCACAGTGTATGGTGGCGCACCGTCGGCTAGCTCATACAGCAAGCCCATGACGCCCGTCGTTGTACCTGTCGCTAGTGTCCCCGCGATGAAAGCGGCCAATACCCATCACAACCGCCCTCATCAGCCGACCCGCTACAACAAAGCAGACCATCATGACGATGACAAGAAAGTCGGTTCTGCCCGCTACTGCTGCGGCTGCTTCGCTACCCGCAGGAATTGCTTTCTCACATACGGCCTCATTCTTTTCCTACTTTTGGCTGGTGCGGGCGTGAGCATTTGGTACTTCTGGCCGAAAGTGCCTGGCGTCATCACATCCGATCCATACATTCCTGCGTCTGCAGCCGGATTCAAGATTGCTTCTGGGACGACATGGCGGCCTGGAATCTTTGCTACAGACAATATGCTAACTGCGTCAAAGGAAGACCCATTCGTTCTGTCGCTGGGCCTTGCGGTGAACGTGACAGTCACATCTGAAAACAATGTGGGATTCCGTGTCAACTCCCTGGTCATCACAGTAAGTTGGCATGTGAAGTTGCTATCGCGAAATCGGCTCATCAATCGCGCTCGAAACTCGTTACTGATCTGGTGTTTTTCTATGTTTCAAAGGGTCAGCTTGTGGAGAAACAAGGGGAGAAAAACTTTAAACCCATCAAGCCTGTGGGAGAGGACAAGCTCGACGTTGTATCAAAGGTCGAAAATATCCGCATCAACAAGCGGGCCAACACCACCATCCTTTTCCCCATCTCCGTCAACTACACCTTGACTCACTCGCTTCGGCAACTGGCAGCCAGGAACGATCCGATCATCAGTGCACTGATTGTTGCCTGCGGTCTGCCAGGCGTACTTCCCAAAGCTCCAGGCGCAAAGTTGTGGATGGCGGTCAAGGTTGCCGTCGATCTCAAGATCCTCGCTTGGACCGGAATGAACCCTCCCGAGATTGATCAAGAGCCGCGATCGTTTGATTGCCCGGTGAGCGTCACTAGCCAGTTGGCCGCACTTCCTGGTATTTCGGACGCATTCGCTCCTGGCGGATCCGCCGCAGCTCCAGGGGCGGCCAACGCCGGTGCCGCGATAGGTGACGCGATCGCCAACCCACAAGGAGCCGTGGACGCGGTAGCGGGGGCGATTGGCGCCTAGATCTCCTGCAGCGTGTTCTGAGCTGGTCTCCTGACACTGCGTTCTTTGTATTTATTCTTTGCTTAGTGTTAGTCTGTTCATAAACCAGTCAACTGTATAGTCTTTGCGTTTGATCATAATGTAGTCTCTTTACAAAATAGATAAAAACGAAGGCCACAAACATTGGGTCGTTTCACTAAAGAGAGGGCTCTAATGTTATATATCTCTCAAGGGTGATGCATACGTAGCACTGATCGTACTCCGGTATGGTCTGCAAGAAGGGATTTCGTCAGAAACATTCACAAAAGAACGAATTTTCTATCGGCGGCACGTACCGGAAAGTTGTTTGAAGCTTTCTCCTTTGACCTTGAAAGGTTGCAGACCAGTGTCGTTCACACTTAGACGCAGCATGGGTTGGCTAGGGGTGGACGGCAGATCCTTGTGCCACTGCAACAGGTAATCCAAGCGTTTACCGGGAGCTTGCGGATCATCGGTTTCGGTTGGGTCCTGGTCTCCGATCATTTGCGCCCAAGGATGCCACGTCGGGACCTGTTCACTGGCGGCCTTCCGCAGGACATCCACCACAGTCCCATTGTCCTGTCTTAGCGTTTCCAGCATGCGGAGGTACTCTCTGCTGTCCTTCTCCGGCTGCCACCCAAAGGGGGCGCCTGGTACGTTGAAATCGCCGGCCATGAGGACGGCATCGGTGGTGGCGTTGTAATTGTTGTCGACCAGAGAGCCGGCGATGTAGGATCGCATGAGGTTGAACTGCTGGACGCGGATGGTGGCCGCTTCGCTGTACAGGTCATCGCCGTTCTCGTTCTTGATGTAGGTTGCTTGCAGGTGAGAGGTGAAGAGGTGGATGCGGCTTTCGCGGTGGTGTTTGTCGGTTACGAGGATTTGCGTGTAGAGAATGCCCTTTGCTGCCCAGCTATCGGGTCCGGTTCCGACAACATACTCGATGGCGTCGGATTTCACTATCGGATATCTACTCAACACCAACAACCCACTGTCCACCATTTTGCCCCTCCACCAATTCCGTTCGGGTCCATGCGCCCAATACTTCAACCCCTTCTTGGCGGCCGCATCAATGAGCCGGCTTCTCCGGGACGTGAGCGTGCCAAAAGTTTCGGACATGGCCATAATGTCGAATTGGTCGAGCGCCGTCTGGATGAAGTGACTCAGCCGCGCTTGCTTGTAGTCGGCGTGCCATTCGTACTGGATCGGTGGAGGGCGGAGGTAGAAGTTGTAGGCGAGGATCCGGGCACCGGTTGCGGGGAGAACGGGAATGGGAACGGATCCGTCCAGTGGGAAGCTGGGTGGTGCCCGTGGGTGCCATGGCGTTGCTATACATAATAAACATGAGCTTGAATGCTTCCGATATAACCAGACCACAACGCAAACGCGCGGGCATAACTGCTCTACAACACACATACCCAGAAGCGCAAACACGCTAAATAACGACGCCAGGAAGATAAAGATCACCAGAATTGTTTTCCGCAGCGCGGGGGGCAGACTGGCCCAGCATTGCAAGTGGCGCTTGGGTTGCGCTGTCAGGAGTGGGGCATCCTGGGAGGAACTTCCGGCCTCGAGCTCGGCGGCATCGTCCCACTGTAACAGCGGGGTGGACTCTGATGGGTCGGTTGCTAGCGGATGAGCATCGTCGGAGACGGGGCGGGAAGAGGTCATTTTCGGCGCAACACACCCTCACAATCGGGGAATGAATTCGTGGGAGCTTGTATTGGTGGGAAGGACAGCGGCGAGAGTGAAGAGTCAACTTCACGTCATTCGGATCGTGTTCAACTCATGCTAGATGTAGCATAACCACGCACGTGCTAAGTGACTGCAACCGGCACGATCAGGCAACTCCAGCCAGACAGACTCTCGGCCCTCAACCTGTCCATCCCCAAGCAGCTTCCGCAAACAGCCGTGACCACGAATTCCCCAACACAGCAAACAAAAACAATGAGCTTCATCCGTGCTATTGTCCGCCCCGGCGAAAGTGGTAAGTGTGACGATACCGTTTAGGGGCGTTTCTGTGGTTATACTTCCAGGGGAGAGGGCTGTTGTCGCAAACCGCGGCTTTTGAAAGTGATGACGGAAGAGAATGGGCGGACACATACCTTTGAAGAAGCACGACTTTATAAGGATGGGAGCGATGCTGAAGAGGGGCCAAAACCTATCTGGGTTCTGTGGTGCTCACTTATTTCTGTCTTGATTTTGCCAGCCATCCGAGCAAAGCAGGTGGCATCCCGCATCTTCTGGCAGGTAAGTAAACCCGAACCAAATTCCCGCAATCACAAACAACATTTGCCGTGTGGACGTTGGATACAAACACGTCTAACGCAAGGGAATGTGCATGCAAACGCAAGCGCTCTTGCAGCTATGATTGCGCGGAGGAAAAGATGTCGTTTGCGAAACGGAATGCATTCTCATACTACGCTGGTTTTTTTCGCCTTGGCTTCAACAGAAGAGCAGCTCGATCCCCACCTACGTGCGCGGAGGAAAGGGAGACGTTTTCCTCTTTGGTGTTACCAGCGTTGCTATCGCCGTCGGAATGGTTGCCGCCTTGAAGGAGGCCAACGAGCTCATCAAGGGCGTAAGTAGAATATCTATGCTTTGATACTGTGAAAGACCGCTTGTAAAGATCTATGCTCACCAAGACTTTCATTGCCGTTGCATCTTTTTTATGCCCACAGAAATCCTAAATATTACACAATCAAAATATATATCAATTCAGACCGCGACCCCTCTTTCTATGCACGAATGCCTGCTTAATTAGACACCGCTTGAGACTGGTGTGAAAACTATAAACAACGACACCCTTTCTCCTCGCACTTTAAACCGACAAACTCTTCTGAATGGAATGGATGTTGTGGGTGGAACCTCATATTACCGTCTACCTGGTCCTTCTTCTATGTGGTTTTTCTTCACAATGCCAACTTTTGATTGTGGGAGGCTACCTATGCGTATGTGCTAAAGTTGCATACGATCTCTATTTATGCAAAAGGCGTATCGCTTTTTGCAAGGCCAAGAAAATGGGAGGAATGGTGGCGAAATGGAAGTCAGAACTCGCAAGGTGGAAAGCAGAGTGGGATTGTGAATGGGCGAGAATCAGAATGTCGGTTGTCGGCACAGTGGGCATGTAGACTGGTTGCTTGTGCGGAACCACTGAAAGGAGGCGGAACGAGGCGCAAAGCGTTAGTCACTTGTGTTCAGTACGTTCTCTGCTGCATGGAGGCTTTACCTTGAACAAGCAGCTGGCGTGGAATTTATGTTTGCAGGTTTTGCATTGCTTGGTGGGCAATGTACGGTCGATCACGCCGATTACAGAGTAGCAGATCGCGCAGTCTTCCACCCCTAGAATTGTATCGAATTTGGTTCAGTTCCAGTCCGTCACATAAAAGATGACCCCACTCCAGAAGCAATGCCCACATACCCTTGAAGTGCAGCGAAATGTTCTTGCTATACAGCTTGACGGCATCCGCAATACTTCCATTCTGGCTCGCAATCACAGCACTCGCACTCAACAGCCACGCCCTCCACCTCGCTTCACTGATACCTGCCGCCCGGCCTCCCGCTGCAGCCGCACCGACCCCGCTGTCGACATCGACTTGTCGCAGGGGGAACGTGGTGGGCAATCGAATCACCATTTCCAGCGTGGCGTCTTCGACCGTGTACGACGCGGTGACCTCGTTGCCGGATTTGCTGACTTTGATGACTAGGTCCTCGATGGCGGATGGGTCGGCTTGCTGGACAATGTCGACTTCGGTGCGGATTAGGAGGGGACTGAAGAAGCGCTCGGTGTAACTAGAAAGCCATGAATAGAATTCCAACATTAGTATAAACGCAGAAACAAAGTAACGGGCGGGACTCATATCATGTAGCAAGGCGCACCTCTCAACCGCAATCGTCAACTGCCTGTTCTTGCATTCCGCCCACCAAATGCGGACCAACGAGGGCACATTGCGCAAACACTTCCAATACACGTGTGCCGCCAATAACGGGAACGCCACTGGGGAGGTCTCATCAAACCCAGTCACATCATAATGGTCGATATCCCATCGCGCCAGATCAAACGGGGATCGAGACCGGCCCACGCCCAAGACCGTAAAGATGTGCTCGAGTAACTGCGGCACAATGTTGAGGTTGCGGACGTGGGAGATGTAGGTGGATTTCAATTCGAATGTCGCGTCGCCAATGTGGTCAAAGAGAGCCATCGCGGAGAGCAAGTAGCCTAGCATGTCATTGCGGGCCGGATCAGCAGACAGCGTTCCGGTTGCGAGACTGTGATCGGCTTCTTCCAGGTCCCACTTTGGTACATCTCGCGACAGAGTCGTGACGAGTGGAGCTGGGAGTTGGTCATCCTGCGAAGGGACAACAACCACCTCCTGCCCGTTATTATCCTCTGCATTTGAGATTTTGGCGGCTTTCATCTCGATGCGCAGGGAAGCTGCCTGCACGTGTTCCGCAATCAACCGACGCAGCAAGCCGTAGACGGTGACTTGGACCTCTGCACTGGGCATGTAGATCATGTCAAAGAGCTCCGAGAACGGATCGCGGCGCAGAAGCATATCCTCCGGTGTCCGTGCCGTGATGTCTGCTAGCAGCATGTGCAATCGGACGCGAGGTAGTGGGATGTGTTTGGTTTCTTTGAACCCATCGGCAACAAACAGGTTCAATATATCCAGCTGCGTCTCGCTTTTTATGCCTTCAAAGATGCCATATGTGTCGGCATAAGCGTGTTGAGCGTCAAGTAACGCAGAATAGACTTTAAGAGACCTGTAAAGGATGACCTGACCGGCCGGGGTTGCGATGTCTGCTGACTGGGGAAATATGGGTGTCAGCCTGTGCACATTTACGTCGCCCATCATCTCTGTCTTCAGACTTACATGGATCCAGTACTTGCACAGCGCAACAACAAATCCACCCAGGTTGATACCAACATCGATTTGTTGTATGATGCCTTCGACAAGAATCGCCACCTCATTGTCCAACCGGAACCGATCGTCCGCGGATACAATGGCCCCGTCTCGTTCGTACCAGCCTCGCACACGGCGAAGCAGGTCCACCGCTTTATTGGATGGCAGGAGGGTTGTCAGCGCTACTGAGTCTGAACCCCACTGCATATCGTCCTTGGATTCGTACAGTCCCAATACTGCATTCAGCACAGACAAAGGTCCCGCAGCGCTAGCAATGGCGCTTTCACAGTCTGCAAACGCTCTGATTTGGGTGAGCAGTTGAGAGACGATGTTTTGTCGAGATTCGGCTCGGGTGATGCTTAACAAGCTTGGCACCATGACGGCGGCAACAGCGCCTGCCAACTCCCCCTTTGCCCCCTCCACCGCGAGATCCAGCCAGACGTCGGCACATGCTGATGGAATGTTTTCCGATTTGAAAATTTTTGAAAAGAGTAAGCTCAGGACTTTGCGATAATCAGATCCAGAGCCGACACTAGCAAAAGCGGATGCGACAGCAGCGCTTAATATGTCAGCACGCTCTTCACCGGTAGTCTCTTCCATGCCGCTCCCCTTGATAAGGTGAGCAAGGTTCTGATGCCATTCCAAATTGTGGCGCTCAGGGGTCACATCAATGACCTGGTTTAAGACAACGCCGATGGTTTGTCTGGTTTCTTCCGATATGTCGTGAGCGTCCGGTCCCCAGGGCGACTCGATCTGGAGCTTCTCTGCATGATCACAGACAACGCGCATGCGGAGCAATTCGGTCAACACCCAGCCAAAGCCAGAACTACCATCTTCAGCCGCACCGAGCACCTCGATCCCAACATTACTAACGATTTTCGCTGCTACAGCGGTCAAGCGGGCATATTTGGTCAAACCATGCAAATCTTTGACTTCTGTGCATAATCTGACCGGAGATGAGGTCGATAGAATTGGATCGAGGATGCTTAGTGTGATTTCTCCCCCTGTGTATGCCGCACTTTCATCGCGCCAGGAGACTTGGTCTTGGAACAAGCTTTGGAGAGCGTGTGCTCTGGCGTTCTGGTCTGGACCTGCTAATGTTAAAATGCTTTGTATTTGTTGTGTCAAACTATCAAGCCTAGAAGATACGTTTTAGGCAACCTGTCAGACGCGCGCAAAAGCTGAAGCTTGACCTACCCGCCGCAGTAGTATGGGTCACGCATAAGCATTGTCCAGTGCGAGCTCACCGTCTTGACGGTGGAGGCTAGCGTATCGGGGTCTCTGGCGGCAATGCCGGTCATCCTCGTCCATAACGAACTCGCGCTCTTGTGGGTTCGACTCAGGTCCCTCACCAGCTTGGCTTCTGCGGGGTCCGCTGTTTCAGACGCCAAGTGATTGTTCTCAATCGGGCTAACACTGGCCAACGTGAGAACATCGGGGGCGACGGATGAGAACACAGACATTTGCTGTGGCTGCCCTGCCAGCATTTTGTCAATGATGTGGCAGATCGATGACACCTTCCGCGCTTCTGCGTGTGCGTCAGAGTGGTCAGAGGGTTCTGAAGCGTTGTACAGGTACTCTTTCGCAAATGACGTTAAGGTCGACTGGAACATCTGCAGAATAGATCCTCGTGTTTCCGGCGTCAAGAGCGCTTGTTCTATAGATGATGGACCAAGAGTGAGTCCATCAATGTGATCCGGGGAGGGTCTCATATCGGTACCTTCATTGCACATGAGGGCAACCGCAAGGATGTCCTCAACATCTTGCCCAGCTATCTGATCGCCATCACCAAGCCCGTTGCTCATTAAGTCCCGTATGTAAGCATCCAGCTCCGCGTCACCGAGGTTAAACGAATGTTGGAGATGCGCTTGGTGAACCTAGGCAAAAGATCACTCAACGCTCTGGTCCCCATCTGCACAAACACGGTCGCACCGTTACCTCTTTCAAGACGGAGCTGAGACTTGCACTCTTCTCTACTCCCTGGAGACTAAATATGACCTTCATCACGCTATTCCAGCATTTCTGGAACGTATCGTTCTCGCCAGAAGAGAGCTGGCTGATGTACATGACAACGATGTCCAGCATATGCGGAACTGCTTTGTGGCCGTTCTCTGCAAGTTTGTGGAGCTTGACGACAGCAAAGTGCAACAAGGTTTGCTTTATCTTTGTCGTGTTGAACAGCAGTTTCGGGAATGACTCTGATAACTTGCGAGTGAAGACCGCAAGATTTACCAGGTATTCTGTCAAAGCCAGTGATCAGTTGGTGCAACATGCCACGATGCCTTTGAGTCTTACCATCATCTGCCATTCTTGCCATTGCTTTGGTGAAAAGGTCAACAACTAGATCACTCAAACAAGTCTGGAACACATCATCGTGGTAAGATACGATGGAACAAAAGGGGAAGGAGACAACAATTTGTCCCACCTGCACAGTATTCGGGATCTCTGTTTTGCTCGCCTGCCGGAATATCGACTCCAAAAGATCGGGAGCAGATGAGCTCACTTGTTCTGCGTTGATGGCAGTCCCGGATTCGACCAAACCCAGGCTTTCCTCAACGGTCTTGGCCAACTTCCTCGTCAACTGCTGAATTGCAGTCGCTGTTACGCCATAACCATCGTTAGAATACAAAGATAATGATCATTGAAAGGCATCAATGAGGGGCCGTGACAGATGCTTACCCCCAATTTGCGGGTTCAATCCAATCTTCACAATGTACTGAGATGTCGATTCTAACAAAGTATGTGGAACCGCCTGTAGGGACAAATCAGAGCAAATCCAAGAATAGCATGGAGGTTCAGGACGTACCTTGTTTGGGTACAAGTACGCCGTGATTGATCTGAACATGTCCACTTCAATCAAAAACGTCTCTTGATTAGACAAACTGGCCTCCGTTCTAATAAACCATGAGTGAAGATCCGACGACATCCGGACAGGTGCGGATTGCATGTAATACCTGCACTGGATAAGTAAAAAGAAGATGCATTCCAAGTAGGATATAATCAGATGAGAGGAAGCAGCTTTGTCATTGGAGACGGCGTCAAGGCCTGCCCACAGGCTTGATAAAAATTCTTGTTGAAACTCAGAATTCAGGAGTATCTGTGATGGAAGCGAGATCGTTAAATGACGAGAGTCGAGTTTGAGACGAGAATTTTAGCGTTACCTCACGCGGGAGATGAGCAATTAGAGGAAGCAAGCTAGGATACACAACGGATGCTGAGCCCGAAGCGCCGCTTCGCAAGAAGCTGTACAGTTTCGGCATCATCAGTTTCCGCTTTGATGCAAGTATCCACGCTTCCGGGAAGGTACTGGTAAAGACCAATAAAGCCTCCCAAAGCTCCCCATGGTTAGAAGTTTCCTTATCCGAGAAGGCGCGCCCAGGGAAAACAACACTAATGGTTCCCAGTCGCGATGATACAATCTCTAAAAATGCCAGAAATCAGCGAAAGGAAGCAAAGTTCCTGATGATGGTTAGAGGCTAACCTGGTCGCTCCTGAGAAGCGATCTTAATGAACGCGTAGAATGCCTTGCGAATGGGAAATAACTCATCGGAAGCTAGCTTCCAGAACTTGGAGTTCTCGTACAACTCATCGTAAGTTGCAGCTTCTTTGTCGAGGGTTTCCCCTGGTAGTTGTTCAATGAGGGAAGCAAGCATCAACAAGGCGCTCGATACTACACGAGCATATCTTGACTTCATGTCCTCTGATGATGTGAATCGGGGATCGCTCATGGTTTCCGGAGTTTGATGCATAAGGTTATCCACTACGAAACGTAGGATATCCGATTGACAGAAGGCTAACACGTCGATCCTTTTGCTTGGAAATGCAATTTGAAAGGACGTTTGCGCAAGTCTCGCAACTTCCTTGTGTGGGTCATGGGTTGCACACAGCCAAGATCCAATGAGTTCCTTGAGATGCGGCGCAAGTTGCTTTCTGACTTTGTTAACTAGCGCGAGGTGCACGTTGCCAGTCATCTCTCGAACTCTACGATCAGCGTCTGTGCTCAGTCTGTTGTATGTCTTGGGCTTGAAAGCACATAATGTCAGCCTTGATAACTCCCAAATCGAGCACCCTCTGAGGAAGCCCATTCAGCTACCCACCAATACGCACCCATGCTGGCAGGAATTCGTTTACGCTCTCTACCTCGGCTTCGGCAACGTAAGTGCTAAGGTCTTCCAATGCCTTGACCCGAGTTGTGTTATCCCGTTTCGACAGCCTTTTGAACAAGACTTTGACTTCAGCGGCAGCGTTGTTGAGCTCCCAATCGCCACTTGCTCCAAAAGCTGGAGCGTCCACCGCAGCTGGGAACCCGAAACTGGTCCCACTTGCGAGGAGATCGGCAGCTCGGCTACAAATAAAGGAGTGAGACCTAACGCAAGGTCCACCGACCAAGTAGTGCAAATTTACCTGCTTCCAGCGGGCTGCAGATTTCCTTTCACTCTTCTATCTTTTTCTCTTCCCATGTCGTTGTGAGTGCGGGGTAAATTGGCAAAGGGCAGAAGAGTCAGCATTAACTGACGCCATGGACCAGTCACCGACATTTCCTTAATCAAGTGCACAGCCGCTCTTGTGATGAGTCAGCGAGACTGTTGCTGCGCGCACGTTTTTGCCTCGGCTGCGCGACTGGTGCGCGACGCGTAAACCAAAGCTTGTGGGGTTTGAGTCATGGGTGTGATCGATCCGTAGCAAAACGTGCATGGAGAACATGGCGGCATTTGACCATATCCGCAGGGATATAAAGTCAGGGCAGGGAGTTTGAGGTCCCAGCGATTTGAATGCTCAGGCTCATCAGGTGGCACTCTTGTTTGCAAGTCGGAAAGTAGGAGAAGAATGTTGCTCTCAGCACCAACACGCCTTGCGGCGTTTGCTGTCATCACCGCTACTGCGGCTGCGGCGGCACCGGTAAAGCAAGCCGATGGTATAGTGAACATTGAGCTGCCCCCTTACTTCCGAACCATGGGTGGCTTCACACCCTGGGCACCAAATGTGAAAGGGTATGGGATCAAAGATGACCTTCCCGAAGAATGTGTGGTCGATCAAGTCTCTCAGGTGAGCCAATCCGCAAGTCCCAACCATTGGTCTGTGGCTAACACCCTGTTCAACCTCAGCTTATGCGACACGGCATGCGCTATGCTAGCACGGGCACTGGCGGGTCTACTGAGAAAATTACGTCGCGGATCCGGAACTCCACATTTGAAGTACTAGACCCAAAGCTCGCCTTCCTCAAGACACACGTATACGGTTTGCAGACGGAACTCTTGTCGGACTGGGGCAAGCGAGAGTAGGTTTGGCAATTCAATCGTGACAGCATTCAGAGCTAATAGTGGCTCTTCTCCTATAGGTCGCACATCGCCGGACAGACTTTTGCCAAGAGATATCAGGCTTTAACCGCACAAGCCAAACGGAACATCCTAGTTCGGACTACTGACCAAGAACGGATGTATTCCACGGCCTTGAGCTTTGCGCAAGGCTACCTTGGACCTGATCAAGCCCAAAAGACCAACTGGCTGGTTGTCCCTGACGCCATCCCCACTTTCAATACGACATTGGCTGTTGGTAACTGCAAAGCACATGATCTCAAATTCTACGGCCCAGTGGCAGGAGTTCTTCCATCTCAGTGGGCAGCGCAGTACCTTCCGCCTATTGCTGCGCGACTGAACGCACTCTTGCCCGGTCTACACCTTGTCGACAACGAGGTTGCGAGTCTTCTTTCGGGGTGCCCATTTGAGACGATTCACTATAACAAGATCTCTCCTTTATGCCTCATGTTCACACCTGAGGAGTTTGCAAACTATAGCTACTATCAAGATCTTCAGCAATACACGGGCGCCGGCTACGGAGGGCCCCTTGGCAGGGCTCGGGGTGTCGGCTGGGTGAATGAGGTCATTGCAAGGTTGACTGATCGTCCTGTGAACGATGCTACCTCAACAAATACTACGCTGGATAGCGATCCTGCCACATTTCCATTGAGGCAACCAGTATACTTGGATTTTGCGGTACGCATTCGCCCAATTTGTTCTTCTCCAACCGATTGACGCGCTACCTGTCACAGGTCAAAGTTTCAAAGCATCTCATACTTTGTTCTTCACATCCTTAGCACGACTCAGAGCTCAATTCCGCGATTGCTGTTATGGGTCTCTTGAAAGACACTCCGAGCTTGAGTGGAACCGTCCGAAATGATTCCCGCTTATGGCAAATTCCTAACATAGCGGAAATGGGAGGCAGGCTTTGGGTAGAACGAATTCAGTGCACTCCCAAACCATCGAAGCCGGGCAAATGCCAATCGCAATCAACGGTAGGTTTCAGCATAAAGCCGTCCTTTAGGCTCTCCACTACTTACTGAAATGGTTCTCTTAGCAGCAGCTCAGCGGTACATTTGTCCGCCAAGTTCTCAATCATGCCGTTCTGCCTTTGGACATCGCCCCTTGCAACACCAACCCTGAGCGCGCTAAATCGCACGGTTTGTGCAAATTGGCAGACTTTGTCGAGAGTCAGGTGTTTGCACAAAATGGCGGCACATGGAAGAACTGTGATCACAACTCCCTCGATGAGTGGAAGGCAGCTGGCAGTCCGATGTAGATTGAGGTTATGGACATAGATCTAGACGTTATTGCATAGACATCATAGAGTTGATTTGTAGTGTGCAGGCACGCAACGTCCTCCATAGACATCATACACCACCATCATCCTCACATCTTGTGCTCTGTTTACCTCCCACTTGCGTATTTCACGGTCTATTTCACGGTCTATTTTACGGGCGCATCCAAGTCGGAGTGCCGAATGTGGGATGTGGCTTAGTAAATGCTGCGCACTGGCATCCGCGTCTTTCTTTTTGACGCTCGAGTTGAAATTTTGGAGTTTCACGCCATTTGTTGACACCAGCGAGAATTAACTAGTGCAGCCATTCTCGACATGGGTGCAGTCAAAAGAAAAGCCGTCGCGGAGACTTCTGTCGTATCCAAAAAGCGTCAGCAACAACAAAAGGTTTCGGCTCAGCCCGCATTTGTCGACCCTTACATTGACCCTTCCGACAATGAGGAAGAAGGCAGCGAAAGTGAACAAGACGTTGCTGACGAGACCGCCGAAGTGCCTGAATTTCTGGGAGACAACGACAGTGCTGACGAGGACGAGGCGGGAAGTGACGACGATGAGACGGCGGAGGAGGATAGTGCGGAGGCGGATGCTACCCCGAAACGGAAAAAGCTAGCCGCCACTCATGACCTCTACAAAGCACCAACCAACGACGAAATGCAGCAGCTGAGGGATACAACCGATCTTTTCAAGTCCAACCTTTTCAAGCTGCAGGTATGAATCAGGATCTGGCTTGTCGACACAAGCAGATGGTTGAAGCGGATCAGCGACCACTGAGCTAAGAGGTTTCCAATAGATTGACGAACTTATGAACAACGTGAGAATCGATCATACCAAAACAGGCGCACTGGAAAAAGCCCTTCGAAAGGTCAAAGAGGTTTTGGATACCGTAGATGACATTCCCGAGCTCGGATTGGCCGAAATCACGCAGAATATGAAAGCACAAGGAATTGTCATCCCGTTTCCGAACCCCGCACCACCAGCCGATGCGCAATACAAGTTTCCTTTCAAACGTCCCAGCAAAGTCTTTGTCGTTGGAAGCTACCTCTTGAAGACCGTGGCCAAGAGCCCATCTGGCACAAATGTGGATATCGTCGTTCAAATGCCCGACTCTGTATTTCAGGATAAAGACACTGTGAACTACCGCTACTTTTACAAGCGCGCCTATTACGTCGCAGTGCTAGCTGCGGAACTTCGTAAGCACCGCAAGGAACTGGGGATAAAACTTGAATTCGAAGCATTTCAGGGAGATCTGCGACGGCCCGTTTTGGTGATAAAATCCGCAGGGGTTGGATCTCAATACGATTTCGCCAAACTTGGTTTCTCGATAAGAATCTTGGTAACATTTTCTCAAGCGCTCTTCCCTGCGACACGTTTGGCACCTGGGCGCAACAATGTCAGGCCGTCTTACCTGGCAGGATCTGCCACCCCATCCTCCACCGCTGATCACACTCCAACACCTCGCTACAATGCGGCACTCATGCAAGACACAGCTTTTGTGACACACATGAATCTACTCCACCATCACGTTACTACCTGTGGAGGATTCCGTGATGCATGCATTTTGGCAAAGGTCTGGCTCACACAGCGAGGTTTCTCCGGTGCGACCGGCGGGTTCAGTGGATTCTTGTTCAGCATGGTCATGGGATACTTGCTCCGCACAAACGACAAAAATGGAAACAGACGGTTAGGGAATAGCTTCAGTTCCTACCAGCTCCTCAAAGTGACCATGGAGTTCCTCGCCAATCATGACTTCCAGGTCGAACCGGTGTTCATGACACCGGACGGCAAGCCATTGGCAGATAAAGAGTTTTCGGCGGAGGATTTCGTTGCCGCGTACGAGGTGGTCATTGTCGACCCGTCTGGAAAAATCAACTTGGCTTCTAGCCTGAGCAAGAGCTCAATGGACGAGCTGCAATTCGAAGCCAAGCGGAGCACTGAACTTTTCAACGATGTTGCAAATGATCATTTCGAAGCCCTCTTCTTACGAAAAGTGAATGTACTACACCTGCGATATGACAACGTGGCTCGCATCGCTGCCGTGGCACAACCACCCGCTGCCTACACTCCCGCAGTAGCACTTGACTATCCTACCGTTCACGACTTCCTCCTCACCTTCGTCCCGAAGTTGCTGAAAAAGGCGTTAAAGAACCGTGCGGCGCTGGTTTGCGCTCGCAGCGAGCCACTGTCGTCATGGCGTTGCAGCACGGCACCCACAACCCACGAGGACCTTGAAACCGCGATCCACATTGGCCTGATGCTGAAAGGCGAGGATTCGCTTGCAGTCATTGAACTCGGGCCGTCAGCTGATGACGAAGAAGGCACGCAAGCCTTCCGCGAGCTTTGGGGTGAAAAGGCAGAATTGCGTCGGTTCAAGAACGGAGACATTATGGAAAGTGTTCTCTTTGACTGTGACGGAACTTTGGAACAGCGATCGCTTGTGATTGGACGCATGGGCGCGTACCTGCTTGAACTGCATGTCGGTATTCGTCCCAAGGAAGGGTTGTCTTACTGGGCGGGTCAACTTCACAAGTTCCTTCGCGCTCCCGGGATCGAAATGCAGGTGTCGTCGTTCCAGCCCGTAATGGATGCGTTCAACAAGTTCGCCAAGAATCTGAGACATCTGGAAGGTCTTCCGTTGAGCGTGACACAAACGATTCCTTGCGCGGAAGGGCTCCGATACACATCTGTTTTCGTTCCACAACCACGGTTACAGGAGGACGAGGCAGCGGTTGAAGCGTACAGGCCTTATTATGAGCCTTTGGACTGTATCATAGAGTTCGAAACCACCCCTCGATGGCCGGGAGACCTGAAAGCCATCCAGCTGTCCAAACGCGCGTTTTATCTCAAGATTGCCGAATTGTTCATGGCACAACATCCAGGAACCAGGGCTACGGTCAGCACAGGTCTCGGTACTCACATTTTGGACAGTGGCCATGTCGAAGTTACGGTCGATTCCGGATTCACGTTTCGCTGCACCATCCATGTTGACCGGGAAGCTTTACTGCTTGAAAAGGCGCTGAAGGATGATGATGCCACGAAAGCGCATGAAAACCATGCTCTGGCAAGAATGCATTACCAGAGATCCTACATCCGCAGCACCTATCACTCCACCCGTCTCCAGAATCTCTGCTTGCGATTCCCCTTCCTGCCACAAACCATCCGACTCACCAAGCGGTGGTTGGCAGCACACCTGCTCTCGCCACAGGTCCCGATAGAACTGATCGAGATCATTTGCGCCAAGGTGTTTGTGGAAGCCACGTCATGGGGAGCACCCAGCAGTGGCATGGTTGGTTTCCTGCGCACTCTGGAGCTGCTGCGAACATGGGACTGGAAGAAGGAGCCAATGATCGTTGAGCTGGAACCGGGAATGATGAATGGTGAAATTCGCAACAAGATCGCCACGGCATTCAGAACCAGCCGAGGACTCCAACCGGACGGCACGCTCATCCCTGATTCCCCACGCAAGCCGGTCAATCCGGCCATGTGGGTCGCGACCGAGCAGGATGTCAACGGTGAATGGTGGGGCTTAGGCAAGCCTGGTATGGTCATTGTGGAGAGAATCAAGGGTTTGGCTGCTGCTGCACTCGCACATGTCGATGGACTGGTGCGGAATGGAGGCAGTGAAAAATCCATATCGGTGTGTATTCTATATTCCACTTTATTTCTGTCGCAGTGAGCACACACAACTGACACTTGATATGATTTTAGAAACTTTTTGTCAGCCTCCCCAAGGGATACTCTCTCCTCCTCCGCTTGGACCCCAGTAAACTGCCACGCTTCCGAGAGAGTCTCTCTTACGACCCCGATGCCACCGGCCCAAAGCCGAAATACAAGAACCTGGTGTCCATGAAGGACCGCGAACTGGCCCTCCTGTCCGAAATAGACCCCGTCGAGTACTACCTCCGGGACCTGCACACAGCCTTCGGGGATTGCGCCCTGTTTTTCCACGACAGATATGGTGGCGACGTCATTGGCGTTGTTTGGAACCCCACTGTCGTTGTGGAGAGCAACTGGAAGGTTGACACAAAATTCAACGTCGAGGCCGTGCTTGAGAAACCACAAGAGACACAAGCATCAGCTGGAAAGAAATCGGCGGAGAAACTGAGAACGAAGCCAAACCTAATGGCTATGGTATCTGAGATGCATCGTCTTGGTGAAGGTTTAGTCGTTGCCGTGGATGTATGCTAGAAAGCAATAGATCGTCGTTTGCAAGGGGCAAGCGCGTTTTGGAAACATCGCCTCTCTTAAAATATTCGTAACATATGGCATTATCTGCTTCCGTCGCTCGCTCCGTTTCTACCGCTGTTCAATGGAAAATGGCTCGCAATGCAGAGCCCACCACCTGGATTGCCCGCGATCTTCAGACGCGATGCGCAGCAAATACGCATGCGCAGTAAACGCAGTAAACGCAAAAGCCGCGCAGACATCTCAACTGCTGGTACTGTCCATTTGTAGGAACTGAGATGTTGAACCTACAGACCACTCGCATCATGCACTCGTTGCAAATTGATGAACTGCAAGTCTCCATTCGTTTGATTCTTACGCGCGTCTGAATGGTGTTGGATGTGCCACCGTTAAGCTTTGCCCCATTTTGGATTAACAAACTGTAGTCTTGAGTAATCAAGAACTACATGCTGTATCCTGCCTCTCGTTTGCCAACGGCGGATCTTGCATGGGACCGACAAACGCGGAAAATGGAAATGACTCGTGTTTTGCCAACGACAAAACTCTCGTATGGCAGCGGCACCTTCACACTCATCAACGACATTTATTCAGAGTGACTAGTGACAACTGCTCATACAGGTTCGAACGCGCAAAATCGGCGGTTTTTTGACGATGATATGGACAACATCTCTGTGTGCATTTCAGTTTCTAAACACACTAGACCACCCTCCGCCGTTCCCACATTGTAGAACAGACCCTTGCGAGTCTAGAACTGTCTTCCTTTCGTCAATTGTACAGGTATTGACAGAGTTATTCGATTTCGCGTTTTTCGACGGTTTTTTGACCATAAGAGACATCTCTGCAGGCATTTCGCTTCCCAAACCCGACACAGACCCAGCGCTGCATTACCCCAACGTAGAGCGGGCCCTGGCGAGTTCAGAACTGTCTTCCTTTCATTGATTGGACAGGTATTGACAGAGTTATTCGATTTCACGTTTTTCGACGGTTTTTTGCACATCTGCTTATACTCCTTCCACCCCTGCACAGATACCAGCCTCGCAATGTTACCACATCGTACATCAGACCCGCGCGAGTATAGAACTGTCTTTCTTTCGTTATTTGGACCATTTTTGAGGGAGTGGTGAGTAGAAATGCGATTTCTGCGCGCTTTCACACATCTGCTCATACCCCTTCCACCCCCACACAGATAGCACCCTTGCAATATCACCACATCGGAGATCACGCTCTGGCGAACGTGGAACTGTCTTCCTTTTGTCATTTGGACCATTTTTGAGAGAGTGGCAAGTAGAAATGCATGTTTACGCATTTTCGCACATCTGCTCATACCTCTTCGGCGCCTGCAGAGATACCAGCCTCGCAATGTTACCACATCGTACACCAGACCTGCGCGAGTCTAGAGCTGTCTTCCTTTCATTATTTGGACCATTTTTGAGGGAGTGGTGAGTAGAAATACAATTACACGTCATATATGTAGGCGCACGCTGAAAAACTACTTTCTACATATGCACAGATACGCCTTCCGTCACATACCAAATCGTACGTTAGACCCGCGCGAGCCTAGAACTGTTTTCCTTTCGTTATTCGGACCATTTTTGAGGGAGTGGTGAATAGAAATGCAATTTCTGCACGTTTTCGCACATCTGCTCATACCGCACCCATACCAAATACCAACTGGTGATTGTGCACGTCCGTCGCCGTCTCCACATCATCCAAATCAATCCCTTCAAACTGTGCTAGGCTACGGTAGCTACGGTTGTCAAACATGCGGCTAAGGCGCTCTCCCCGCAGTGCAATGGTGAAGTTGCGCTGCACCTCACGCATCCATCCCCCAATCATTTCTCGTGTGAGCCTCGCCACCCCGTCCATGACATGTCCCTGCAGCGTGTCCTTGTCGATGTCCTGCTTCTTGACATAGGGCTTGACACTTCCAAACACCCACTCAGCGCAGTTCAGGTATGGTGTGTATTTGGACAAGCGCCACAGTCTGTGCCCTGCCTCCTCGCACAGCTCATCTAGCTCTACGCCGTTGTGGACAGGTGCGTTGTCCATGATGATGTTGAGATGGCGACCTTCCAGTGCGGGAAGTATGTCTTCAATCATGAAGTTGCGGAAGAAGTCGGCATTGACAGTACCGCCCATTTGCATCCGGCTAGCGACAACGCCATCTGCTCTCGAGACTGCAATGATCAGTGTGACATTGCGGCCACGCTGCGTAGGACGGACTTGGCGAGGACGGACGCCATTGCGAGCACGGCCAAGGCGTTTGACCAACCGAAGATTGAAGCCACACTCATCAATGTGCACGTCGTCCATGATGTTTCCACCATGCATCAGGTAGGCTTCACACCAACTCTTGCGTGCACGAAGCCGTGCATCAGAGTTGAAGTCTTCAGGCTCATAGCGCATAACTTTGAGACAGTACCGATCCTTCTTAGCACCCTTGTTGAGGTGGTTGCAGACCGTTTTGCTGGAAATGTTGGTGTTAAATTCACTGTTGACCATGTCAGCCAGCTCCGTGAGTGTGAGCTCTGGATGGCCATCCAATTGCTGGCGAGCCCAGACATCCATCTCTTTAGTCATCTTCAATGGTGGGCGCGCAAGCTCTGAGCGCTTCTTTTCCATGGTGCCGTCTTCCTCAAAGCGCTGGAGAATGCCGTAGACGGTTCCGCGTGGCAAGCTGAAGTTTTTGGCAGTCTGCGCAGGTGTATTGCCAAGGTCCATGACTGACTTGATGATTCGCTGGCGCAAGTCATTGTCAATGCAGTTGCGGCGATGGTGGATAGCTCCTTTGGGCATTGCGGCAGGCGAGTTGATCTCGTACGAGAAAGTGTCGTTGAGCGCCCATTATGTTTGCCCTTAAATCCACACCCAATGATGTTACCATGACAAAAAATTGTCCATGTGGCAACTCGGGTCACTTCCATTTTGCGCGTTTGTCGTTCCCATGCAAGATCCGCCGTTGGCAAACGAGAGGCAGGATATTAATAATACGGGCGTTCTCAGAAGCGTGTGCCTCCCTCGTGATAGTGGGTAACCCCGAACCCCCTCCTTGGTTTTGGATCAGTACCGAAGAGTTCCCCTTGCTTCTTTATTTCCACAGGACCAAAGAACGCTCCGAAAAAGGCGCATGAGAATCCAGCGCAGACCTTCGAAGACATTGTGTAAGTCCGTAAGTCCGACGCGATGTTGATTTCCAAAGAAGGAATTGCAAGGGGACGGGAATGTCGCGTCGTCGAATGGTCACATGCTCCTCCGATGGGGCGTCGCGTCATTACCCCTTACGTGGAGATTGTGCTACTCAGTCATTGCGTAAGAAACCTTTCGGACCGGAGTCACCTCGGAGACGTCGGTGTAACGATTCATAGAAAGGCGGGACTTGCTTCTTCGCCGAAGATGTCTGACCAGAGCGCGGGATCCGGTGACCTTCCCCGTGGCTTGCTGAGGCGTGGTTTTTGCACTTTTTCCACTTGACTTTTGAGATTGCCATCGAGACGCGCTTTACATAAGCTGTATGACTCGAGGTGGCAACTTTTGAAAGCGCGTTTTGGGGTTGGAGGTACTTTGACTTTGCAGGTGATAAATGGCAACCAGATGGAACCAACTGGAACCAAAATCTCTAACATCCTGAGAAACGTGACTTTTCAGCTGATTGTCAGATGACTGTCACTGGATGGTCATGTGGATGTCGAAAATAATGTGGCAATCTCAAAGTACCTCAGGAGGTCTCGCGAGTTTGAAAACGAGATGGCGTCTCTTGCTCCATCCAACCACTGTCCATCCAATATCCATCCAACCCCGAAAACAACGTCAGCACGTTCAGCATGAACGTGAATCAACCCTATGGAGCTCTCACCACTGAAAGGGCAGACATACTCGCAAAGTTGGCCAGCAAACACCCTGACATCGTGCAGCGGCATCACCAGCAGCTCGTTCAACACATCCGGTCGCCTATGGCCACTATTACTGTGGATGACAACCTTCCTATATCTGTACAAGATGACCTCCCTACATGGCAAGCAGCTGTTTCCGGAGCCCCTGAGGTGATAGAGGTCACATCTGCACCGCAAGCAGTGGTAGACGTCAAGGCTGCAAAGGTCCCACAAAGCCGGAAGGTCAAAAGTGAGGAAAGTAAGCGCCGGTGCTGGAATGACGAGGAGATGATTGCCTTGGTCGACTTGAACAATAAGTACAAGATTTGGGTCGAAGGCAAAGTGCGAGCATCCGACTTCAACGGGATCTTCCTCTCGAAAGAGAAAGAGGCATATATGCAGCGGCATCTGTCGGAAACAGGCTTGACGGCAAAGTGGACTTATGACCAGGTAGGAAACGCCCACAATGTCAACGATGTCGACGAGGTCTCAAAGCCGTCGATCTTTAACGTATTGTGCTATAGTGCAAGGCGAAGTATAACAACATTATGACCGAATATCGGAAAGCCAAAGATGCGCTGAAGGCTACTGGAGGGCGCGGGTTGCAGTTTTATCGTGAGAGATACTGCTGGTGGGACAAAATGGAGGGAGCGAACACGGGAAACGCCTCCATTGAGCCCGACTACGTCTATGATAATGGCGTTGAGCGAGATAGTACTCCCGAAAGATCTCGGAAACGATATGCCAGCTCCCAAGATGATGACGACACCACCCAAGAAACACCGCCGCGATCTTCCCTACGCCGGAAGAAGACGACATCACCTTTGGCGGAGATCACCCAGATGAGCAAGGAACTCAACCAAGAGAATAGAGAATTCATGGCACAGTTGGAATTGCAACGGGAGGAAAGGGAAGCCAAACGCCAGGTTGAGATGAGGCAAGCAATGGGTGAATTGATGGCACACATGGGTGCAACTATGTTGGCGGCTGTTGCAGAGGTACTAAACAAAAATAAATAAATAAATATGTTATGTAAATGAATCTACGCCATTGGAATACTGGTATAAGGAATCCCTGTCAATGGCACGGTGGCAATGCGTGCAATAGCTCGCATGTATAAATTCATCACAGCTGTTGAAAACCTGTCAAATTCTTTAACAATTTAGGCCACCGACCACATCGACAACTTGCCGTAGCCTTCAACGTTTGCAATCATCGACGACATCGACGACTTGCCAAAATCTGCAACGTTTCCAACCTATCGGACCTTCCCCAACGTCAAACGTCTCCCTACCTCTCCAATCTTTCTTTACTCGCGCGCTCCACGGAAAATGCCCCAGAGGGAAGCTCTCGACCATGCACTCTGCCATGTGGATCCTGCAGGCATACCGGGAGTGGCTTATGACACCGGGATGTACGATTGGTCAATTTCCGATTGTAACACATGGGGAGCTGTTTTGGGCAAGATCCTTGTGGAATGGCTTTGTCGCCCTGATCGGATGCTCCTGCCCCCCCCGGATGCTCTGAAGCTTCTATACTCAAGATCTCATACCATTGCCGCGCCCCCCGGTTCCCGAGCGCAAGGATGGCTTACGAAGGCTGTCTCGCCGAGGCCGGGTTTCAGCGTGGGTGGAGCCAACACCATCCCCCATATCCCACTACCACCCCAGATTGGCCAGTCGCTTCAAACCATCTTTGCTTCTCTAGATGTGGTCCCCTCCGCCAGGGCAGAGCGCATAGGGTTTTACAGAAAAGCCACAGATGTGGGTGCACATATCAAACCCGCTCCTCTTGGAGGAATTGTTGAAACGGATCCCGCAGACGGTGTCACTCTGAAAACGGTCCGTTGGGTTCTTAATGGGTCGGGCCCCAGGAGCAAGACGTGGAATTTCCACGAATGGGATAACCAGAATAGGCAACAAGCGGTTGCAATCTTGGAATCAGCAAAGACCACCATCAGAGCCCTCTACGATGCCCACAGCCGCCTGCAGCAACTAATGCTTGACTGCAATTTGCCAGTAGTCACTGATCCCTTAGGATATCACCGCCTTCGTGCTGTTGGCGCCATCTCTCGTCTGCTAGAGAGCCTTACCATTATCCAGCTCGACGGCGCCTTTGTGTTCATGGCAGACATGAACAACACTGATATATGCGTAGCCTTCGGGAATAACCGTGCCGTAGCACCTTCACGGTGGGGACCCTCTCGTCACCTTCCGCATCAATGGTTTATGGATCCCTTTTAAGTGCATTGGTTATGTCTCTGTATTAGTGTATTAGTATTAGTATAAGGTCTTTCAATATATTCCGTTTCACCACATATGTCCGTCTGTTAGCTGATGTGCGTAAGACGACGATTTCGAGAAGCCGCCAACGTCTGCGATCATCGACGATTTCGAGAAGCCGCCAACGTCTGCCATCATCGACGATTTCGAGAAGCCGCCAACGTCTGCCATCATCGACGATTTCGAGAAGCCGCCAACGTCTGCCATCATCGACAATTTCGAGAAGCCGCCAACGTCTGTGATAACGGTCCTCTATGTCGGAATGCCAGTCAAAATCAACTGGTGCATCTTGAAGACAATCGTGAAGCGTTCAATGCCTTTCCACTTCCGTACAAAGTGCTCCAGCGCGAATGAACGGATGAAGATAATGTCGCCGCGTTGGAAAGGGAACTTGAGTTGCAAGTCAGCGAGGCAGAATTCTCCTTCACGAAAGTCACCGAGACATACAACGGCACACCAACCGTAACGGGAGTCGCGCAAGTCACGGTGTTTCTTCACGTACTCGTTTATGACGAGAACCATCATTGCAAACTCTGGTTGCAAGTGTTTGGGCCCCAAAACCCGATGCCCAACCGTGGCATTCGTGCCCATGCCTTTCTGTAAGCCGCTGCCATCTCGGGATCCAGCGCGGCAAAGCATTTCATGACGAGTAAGCACATCATGCGCACGGGAGTGGACTGGATCCAATCTTGCGTGGCATTGAGTTGTAGGTTGCTGCTACGGGACTCGCGCGACACCGTGGGGACCTTCGACGCTTGCGCCTGCCAAACGCCGAGGTGATAAATGCCGTGCAGTTTGGGCTGGTCATGAAACGTGACATGACGGTTATCAGGTTTTACCGTTGGCAAGCTGCCAGGGGGGTAATTCCGCAAGAAACGTCGTAACTCAATTGTCAGATGATCGCGGAGGATTTCGGGGAGTGCGCCAGGTATGTAACAGCACAAACGGCTCTTCTTGCAGTCGGTGGCGATAAACAGGGTCCTTGGGATCTCAAGATAGTTCTCGGCTTCTTGTATGCTCTCCACGAACTCCTCTTCAGGTGATAAAGGCTTCCCCGAGACTGGCGATATCGTTGATGACCGTGCTTGTCGTTTATTCTGTTGCTGCGCCAGATCATCCAGTGAAACGGTCAAGTGCTGATCCCACGCCGTTCGTGCCAGTGTGTCCTCCAAACGGCGTATAACGCAGTTGTAGAACACCGGGAATGGCTTGTCAGAGACAATCAGCGCAGAATTCTCGTGCGTGGGGGACCGTATGCTCCACGGCTTTTCCCCCATACTGCACTCGAGTGGAACCCCGTTCACCAAGGCGTCCATTCTGCGCCATTCATCAGAGGCAAGTCCATCAGACAGTTCCTGGGCGTACGTTGGGGGGATGCCTAGGTTGCTCTTGCATCTTTGTCGCTTGCGCTTGCCATGGGCCATCCTGTTCTGCGAGACCAGCATTAGTTTCGAGATGCCGATATGTGCGATAACCTTCAAGCTCTGGGACACTGTCTATCACCTCGGGTTACTGCCTGCCACACTGATTGCCGCGAAAATGCAAGCGAGATGGTATGCCGGATGACAAGAAAGATGGCAAACTCGTTCGGTACAAGCGCGCGCCTGCACAAATATCTAACCCACGCGCTTCACGTGTGTATCTGAGATGTGCAAACATACACAATAACGTATCTACGAGAAATTCACGGCCATTGACAATATCAACGACTTTGAAATCTCGCCAACATCTCCGATATTGACGACTTCGAAATCTTGCCAACATCGACGACTTTGAAATCTCGTCAACATCTTCAATAATGCAGATTACGGCCAGCGCAGTAATGTATTTAATAAACAGGGCTAGAGTACAGTTCCTGTGCAATCCGCATGCGCAGCCCCTTCATTCCCTCATCTTCCTCATCGTCCAGCAATTCTGCATTGGCTTCTGACGTTGCGTTGTCGTTGGTGGTTGTTGGCACTGCCCACTCTTCCATGAAAGCACTGTCTGCTCGAGCACTACAAAGGTTATGCAGTACCATACAAGCGAGTGCTACTTTTGCAGCTTGTTTGGGACTCTCCTGCTGTTGATGCAGTAACACTCGCCAACATCCCTTAAGACGCCCGAACGCCTGTTCCACAATAATCCGGGTGGAAGAGAGAATGAAATTGAATGAAGTCTCATACGGCGGCTGCCTGACCCGAGTTGGAAAAGGGACCATCATGTACCAACTGAGTTGATAACCGGAATCTCCGATCAGGAAATGACCTCCTGGCCATATTTTGTCATTTCGAGCGTTGATTGCAATGCTTGAGTTGCGCCAAATGCGACAATCAGGAACGCTGCCAGGCCAACCGATGACGGCCTACATCGGATACAGATGAAACTTAAAGTTAAAATCATCATCAATGGCATCGGAAAGTCGTCGATGTTGTTAATAACACCTACGTGACGGAAGATCCCTTCAGCATCCACGACAGCTTGACATCCAATAGATTGATAACCCTTTCTGTTGGTGTATGCATTGTGAATCTCATCACCTGCAGGCTTCAGAATGCGAAAGTGCGTCCCGTCAATGGCACCAATGACGTTTTCGATGCCTCGTTTGGATGCAAAGCCGTCCAAGATGCACTTCCAACCTTCTAGGTCATGCAAAGCAGGGTACCCCACTGTTCGAGAATACAGAACCTCCTCGATGGCCTCTGCAACGTCTTTGCAGCAGTGAAATGCAGTGGATTTCGTAACTCCAAAGGAATCTGCAACAACGCGCAGTGGAATCCCGGATCCCCATCTGTAGAGGGCAATAGCGAGTCGCTTTTTCACAGGAACACCCCCTTTAACAGTGTCTTTCCAAAGGTTAACGCGCAGCTTATTGACCAGCCAATGGAACAGAGGCTTGGACACTCTGAACCTGCCCAGAAACTCCCTGTCTGTACAATCAGAGACGAGGTTCCATATGCTCCACGTTCTGTTTGGGGATCGACGAGGGCGACGCAGGTGACGGGCTTCTTCCTGTTGGAGCTGACGTATACTCGCGTACATCACCGGAAGAGGTACGGCATCAAAACAGTAAAAACTCATTTTGAAATCGTGTTTGAGATGGCCGTATGTCAAAAGGAGTTTCAAAAGGGGTGCAAAAACTGTTAATATTTGAGTTCCACCTTTTTGATTATAACTGCAAAAACGGCCTTTTTTGAAATTGTGTTTGAGAACGTGTTTTGAGACGCGGTCCAGAGTTGTGTGTAACAGGCTGTTGGCCCATTACCATCTCAAAAAGCACATGACAGAAACGTGACTTTTACTAATTGATTTCTCGTTCAAAAGTGATCTCAAATAAGAAAAAACCAGGCCTGAGCGGAACTACGGTAGACATGCATGGCTTGGCATGGGCCAACGTTCGTTTTTGGAAAAGGACGCAGTGGTAGAAGAGGCAAAACTGCGTACAAGCAATTGTCAACCTCCGAAGGCGACTGGCGTGGGAAAGTAGCTGCGTCGCTGTATCCGGTGGTGCTCGTGTGGAGTCGGGTAAATATCGGAATTTTGACCCTGCAGTCTAGCAATGGCGTAAGACTTCTCTCTTCCTGAAAGTTGCTACATCACTGAAAACGGAGCAGTAGGTGAGCCAAGAACTTACTCAAGGTGCTAAAGCCCAATGGACGGAATGGCCATTGTACGCCTTCGCGTGCTTGATACAGTTTTTTTTACCTCTGCAGCAGATTATTGTGCATTCCAAACTAGCTTTTTCCTCATCAATGGATGAGCCCGTTGATTTTAGGAAAACGTTAACAATCTGTGTGCAAGAAGAAATTTACGGTTTTGTGGGGAATATTGCAAGCGGATGTGCGCGCGTGAGAACTTTCGAGACCTGCGCATCCTGCGCCACCCGGAGCGTGACTGCAAGCCACTTCGGACACCGCGTCCGGATTAAAGTTACGCGTAAAAAAACACGGTCCAAAACAAAAACATTGAGTACCCAAACCCAAACGAAAATTCCAGCTCGGTTCTCGTCCAGGCCCGGCCGTGACCTTACAGACCAGCATTGCTCGCCCCCAAAATGAGCTCCAACTGGCATTGCCGGCATATGTGCAGCACAGAAATGATGTATGAGAAGAAAAGTGTACACATGCTGTTGTTACACTTTGAAAACTACTACAATGTGGCTTTTGCATGACTTGTAGAGATCTGAACCGGTGCAGATATCACCTTTGATTGGATGACCTTCAAGTTGGGAGTTTGGCCGCTCAGCATGGGATTCTCCGTAACACACTCCTGTTACCCTGGCGGTCGCCCAAATTGCATCATACTCGTCCTAGTGTTCTTGCGAAGCTATCAAAAAACGGGCCAATCAGGAGTGGACTTCAAACAGACCACGCCGGGCCACAATTTGCATGTCTTGGCAGTCCAAAATGGCCATCATCTGCTGACAGCATTTTTCTGCTTACCTGTTGAAAGGCAGGGCGAGATACACATCGGTGGCCGACGAGGTCTGGACCGTTCGGAGTTTGAAGGAAGTCCGCTCAGCACGCAAAAGCGGAATCATAATGCAAAAGTGTCGTCACAATTTTTAGGGGCTCGCTCGGGGCCTGACTTTTGCAATGCTTTATGATGTGAGAGGCCCGGCAGAGCCTCGGGGTAGTGGCATTTCTCAGGGTCATGCAGAATGGGCCCGGCACGCCTGGCCCTGACCTTGCGGAGTTCGAAACAAATGGGAAAAAATGACAGGAATTGCGATCGGGAGTTTGGATGTCAACCCGTCAAAAAAAGGTCGAAAAATACGAGGTAAATTTCTATCAATTCGCAAAAAGCAGAGCTACATTTTGAGTGAAAAAAGTTGGTATATTGATTCGGAGCGGGTGTGGGTGTAAGTGCAAACGTCCGGAGATGTCTGTCACAAAATGCTTGCAAGCGACCACGCGAACGCGCAACGAGATAAAAGAACTGACCCCCCCGCTCTCCCCCCTCGACTCCATACCCCTCCCTTCCACTGCATGTTTCCAAAAAGAGCCAAAATCAATTCTCGATCAATTCTACCAAACAAGCAGCAATCAGAACACGGAAAAGTCACCGTGTTGCGTTCAAGCAGAAAGCCGTTTACCTGGAGTCGGAGCTATTGAATTACTTACATCGTCAAAGGCCTGCAGTCATCTGGGTTCCGACATGAGGTCCAACGTTCCGTCCGAGGTATGTCTTTAAGAAGCTCATTGATCCGATCAGAATCAGCGTTGATGTTGATCTTTGCTGCTGACCTTTTATTTCAAATGTCAGATCTCGGACGAGGTCGTCCTTCAGAGGGAAGTGCTAAAGCACACTAAGGCTTTTGAGAAGAGAGAGACGGAAGAAACTTGGAAAGGGCACGACGAAGCCCTGAAAAACTTGGCTAGTATAATTTTAGCCTGCAACAAGTCATTGGTCTTGGGACCAATTGTGAAGCAGTACTACCGACAGCCTCTGCTCGCAGCGGTATGTCACTCTTTACCTTGGTGTTCTGCCTTGGCTGATATAGCAACTCACATTATTGGCCTCGTTCCGATCACAGCTCGGTTCTGAAAGGACAAAGCTGGCACTCACTGCCATTGGCGTCGTCTTCCAAGTCGTTCTTCGCATCGCACTGACGTTCGAGCCCCTCGCCGTAGAATTCATGAAGGCCATATTGCAGCTCACGAAGAAGGCGAACAAGGTCTATGTTACCAGAGCCACGGATGCTCTGATCTTCCTCGTAAATCACGGGCCCGTACCCTCCTTCGTTGAAGAGCTGGTTGAAGCCCACAAGGAGAAATCGTTGTCGTTCCGCTTGGCGGCTATCCTGGTGGTCGATGCGTTCCTGAAAGGCCCTCGAGAATTTTCCATCAAGCACAACGATGCAATATCGAGGATTGTCAATGCAAGCGCTGCCGATCAATCGGCCGAAATTAGAAACGTTGCGAAAGCTGCATACAGGACGACGGAGGCGAAGAGGTGGGTTTGCCGCTCTGCTTGCTCTCTTGTGTGCATCTACTAACTGGAGATCTTTAGATTGCAACTCAATCTAAACGACAAGGCTCTGAAGCTCTTTGGCGCTTGGAAGTTTTCTTCTCCACGGAAGTCCATCGACTGCCGCTGGGCACCGGACTCTCCTGTAGGCCAAGCTCTGCGCCGATCGGCGCCTTCGGCCGGGCCAAGCCGTGCACCAACGGCTCTTTCTGCGGCAGCGACGAGCCGCGCTTCGGCAGTCTCCTCCACCAGCCGCGCTTCGTCAGTCTCCTCCACCATCGGTCCAAATCGGGGACCATCCGTTCCTCCCGCGGCAGAGGCAAGCCGTACATCAACGGTCTCCTCCACATACGGCTCAAGTCGTGCGCCAATTCGTGCCAACAAGAGCGCGGTCGAACGAGTGCCGGGTCCTCAGCGCGTGCCGCGACGAACAGCGGTCCCCCCACGCGCTGCCGTAGGACCAGCACGAGTTCCGGCCCGACCGCGGATTTTGTCGGCGACATGCTACGAGCAACCAATCTCGCCTCCTCAAGTGGCCCTCGACAAGGATGTCCCCATCGTCGAGATTTCGATGGATGTACTTGCCGTTAACTCGCCATCGCCCTCGCGTATCAGCGAAGCTCCTGTCGTGCGGACCCCGTCGCCCTCGCCCTCGCGTATCAGCGAAGCTCCTGTCGTGCGGACGCCGTCGCCCTCGCCCTCGCGTATCAGCGAAGCTCCTGCCGTGCGGACGCCGTCGCCCTCGCCCTCGCGCATCAGCGAAGCTCCTGTCGTGCGGACGCCGTCGCCCTCGCCCTCGCGTATAACGGTCGTACGGATGCCGTCGCCGTCGGGACGGGGCCCGACATTCCCGCGGGGAGAAACCCGGTCCTGGGACGCAAAGAGAAGAATACACTTCTTCAAATTTGAGCCAACGACGCCCCATGTCGTTGTAGAGCACCCCGCCCCCTTCAGAGCTTCACCTCTGAAGCCTCGAGAGAGCGCGCCGCCTCTTCAGCGGTCGCCCCCTCCTCTCTCTCGAGGAATGGCGAGGGTGCCGGACGAAATTTTCGGCTGGATCGATGACTTGGACGTGGACGTCCAACGAATTGAAGGGGGCCTCTTCGACCAAAGGTGTAACAAACCTTGGTTGAAGAACATCCTGGCAAGGGTGAGAGAGAGGTGTTTGGACAGGAAGCAACAGGTGAGCTTCATGCGCGCTGGATGGCCCTTTGTACCAAATCTGATGTTCTTCGTCGATAGTCCAACCAGGAGATTGTTGCGCGGTGGTTCCACGTCTGGCACCACTTCCTCGAAAGGCATCATGGCCTTGCCATGAACGACCTAGGGAGCACGCTGAAAAACCACCCGGGAGTGGTGAGTAATCACCCTTTTCTCGGGGAAGCTGAGCCCGGGATGCCGCTCATCGATTGTCTGAGAGACTGCCAGGGTGTAAGTGCATGCAGTTCATTATCGCTTCGCGACGACGCTTTCTCACAAACCTCCATTCTTTCAAGGTCGAGGGTGAGAAGGCTGTCAAAGCGAAGATTGATAAGATGATCACCACATTCATCTCGCACACGACACCGAAGTCGTGCTTCCAAACCGCTTTGTACGGTTTCTCGCAAGACCGGGATATCCCTTTCTGCAGGACCATGCTAGCCAAAGCAGTTCGGCAAGGCGACGCGAAGTTGCAGGACATGTTGTGGCTCTTTGCCAAATGTTTGACTGCGGAAGCCGCATGTCAGGTAACTTCCCGGTGTTTTCCTCGAAATGCAAAGTCTTCAACTAAAGTTCCGCGATTCACCCTATTTCAGTGGCAAACGGGAGAGGAAATAAACATTGCAAGCGCAGTATGGAAGGTTGCACGACAGTTTCGCGGGCTGACATCACTCTCTCCTGATGAAGCCAGCTATTATATACCCTCGAAGCTAATCCCAAAGGTGCTCGACGCCGCACGCAACTACCTGCCCAAGGAGTTCGTCGCATTGATGAAACCCTCCATCTTGAACCGAAAGCGGGTGCTCAACTTTGACGCCTGAATACGGCGACGACGGTCGACCGCAACGAGTGATACCCATAATAGACATAGACATAGAGTTTTTGGACCGGATGACTGCCCTAACACACACACGCAAATACGCGAACACTACTCCCCCAACCCCCCCCCCCCCCATTTTGCAATAAAATGAAACAAAAATTAAGAAAAAAGAAACTCCTTCCGTGCAATCACTTCGTATCTTACTCTGCGATGTTCGTACGTGCAATTCTACAATTCCTACTTTTCTTTGGTCGTTTGCCACTTTGACCATCCGGCCAAGTACAGCGACGTGCACTTGGCAGTCAGTGTTTGTAACAGATCTGTCGGACGGTCCGAGTGAATCGAGCTGGAAAGCACCCACATTCATCACCTTGGGATTGTCCGTACGTGCAGGTCCACAGCTTTGTGCTGTTCAACAGCGTGGTCTCTGGTAATTTGCCATTTGGCCATCCTGCGGACTCGTCTGATGTGACGTGCACCTTGCATCCCATGTACAGAGATTCAGTAGCAAGCAGCTCCCAGTAGCAGATCTGTAAGCGGACCGTCCGAGTAGATTAAACTGGACCCACATATTCAACCCCCTTCTACCCGGTACTCCTTTCCAGTACCCTCTTGTTGATCGTGCAGCATAAAGATCTTTGTCGATGATTCAAGGAAACGACGAAATTGTGCTGCAAGCAGAGAGTGTAAAATCTCATTGTCTCCCTCATTGCGTTTGATCATAACTTCTCGTCGTAAATCTCTATGCCGATTACGGTATATCCGGAGATGCGAGTAGACTGACTTGAAACGCAGTTCATCCCCCTTCCGGCCGATACCGGTCTCCCAAAAGATCTATTGATCATGAGGCAGGACGATCATTGTTGAGGATGGAAACGAGATGCGGTTTCTGTATATTTTGGCAGCAAAGGCAGAGTCTATATTGTCATCGTCTTCTCAGTGCAAAAGCAACTTAGATGATGGATTGGCATGCCAAACATTTCGATTGGCCCCGACGGAATCCACGCATTCAAACCACCTTCAACTCGTGCCCTCTCCAAGCAATCTTCTTGATGATCCCAGAACATTGCTGGAGCAAAAGAGGAGAATTGGATTGTGTATTCTTTCGTTTTGTTGTGAGTTGACTGCCAGCGGAGATACTGTAGGCTCAGCGTCTTCCTCAATGCAATTGAAGACAATCAAGCAATCAGGCAATCAGCATTTAGTAGCAACTTCCCAGCACGAGATCTGTATGCCAAGCGTTTCTAGAGTCTGAGCAGATTGAAACTGGAACTCACATATCCACCCCAACCCAATCTGCGCCCATCTGCCAAAACATTCCTTCTGATCATGAGGCACGAAGATCACTGTTGATGATTTAAGGAAACGAGGAAATGGGGTTTGTGTATATTTTGTTTTTGGTGAGTTGGCTGCAAGCGGAGCATCTACAATGTCATCATCTTCCTCAGTGCAGTCGAAGGCGAAAAACATTTAGTGGCCTTCTCCATCATGGTTGTCAGCTCTACAATAATCCAACAAGCAATCAGATCAACGGTCAATGAAATCGTCTCTCATAAACCTTTGCCCTTTGCATGCTTCCTTACCCGTGAATCTGGTATCCAATAACGCTTCCCCTTCCAATCATCTCGCCGGCAAGGAAGAATCCGCCAACCTTGACACCTTCCAAAGTGAGCTGACCGGCTTGGGCGAGGGTGACCTTTTTCCACGCGCCGTTCTTGAGAGCACCGTAGAAGTTTGTCAGGCCGCTGATTCCATTGTCGATGCTGGGGATGGCAATCTTCTGGTGGACGGCTACGGAGCGCAGGAATTCGAGACCGACGCGACCGTAGTAGATGAAAGGCTCGACGAAGGCTGGAAATTCATCGATGCATGGAAAATTAGATATGCCTCTCAATAGGGTTCGGGGTTGGTGCAATATAGTCCACGCAATTTGCACTTTAACAACTCAAACTCCACAAAAGTAATATTCGTAATCGAGGCGCCTAGTGTTCCAACTCCATTATCTCCATTTTTCTCCCATAGACGTGTGATGATCAGGAACCCGGCCCTCAAGCTACCCTATGTACAGAGCATTTGCATTCAGTATGTGGATTACTCACCGGTGACCTTTCCAACGGCGGCTTCGCCGCTCTTCTTGAGAGCGGCTGAGTCGACGGAAGGAGTGGACGCATTCCTGCGGGAGATGGTCTGACGTGCAGCGACGTTGAAGAAACGGACTGGGCGAGACATTGCTGGCTAGTGACGTTTCGGGTAATGTGCAATGAGTCGTTGATGCCTCGGGTCCGGCAATGGGTATATCTCTCGCTTGACCCGTCAACCGCCCCGTTGCCACCCGACGGAAGGCACAGCCATGGACTTGTGCACAGTCATGGCAAGCTATACTGTCAATCCGCGCGTCTCTGGTTGCGTAAGCGGTCCTGTCAGTCGTAGAGGGCTGAATGTTTCTTGCAGTGCCTCCGTACACTGCCTGCGTGTCCTGCCAATGCAATCCTGATTGTCCATAACTTGCTGTTTCCGCCCCTCTCACAAACTCTAACGGCTGAGGTTTTTGTTTAAAAGGGGCCAGGAGCGATCCTTTCGCCTTCGTTGCCATTGTACACCGGCAAATACGTCAATCCATTTCATTGCTCAGAACCCAACACCATGATTATCTCCAAATCCATCAATGCTCTTCTTTTTTCAATCGTGGCCAGTGGAATCAAGCTGGTCTCTGCATTCCCTGAAGGCTCTGGGATCTGTATCGCCGACAGTGCTACGATTGCAGGGGTGGGCGCAATGGGCACGGAAAACTCTGCTCTACCCTTCACCCTATCTACGGCTGGGAACGACACAACCTTCACAGAGAGTCCTGTCACTCTTACTTTGACTGGCGACGGTGGATACACTGGTCTGCTCCTCTATGCCGCCTCGGCTTTGGATTCGACGGAGCATCTTGGAACTTGGAGCGACTTCGACCCGGCCGCTTACCAGGTGCGTCAGCCCATGATGTCTATCTTTGCATAGCCACTGAATGACGTGCTTTTCTGTTGAACTACAGACACTTGATGCTGAAGCCTCTGGCGGAGTTGCGAACTGCGGAGTATACGGCACCGGTTCGACACTGTCACACTCCTCTGGTGCAGTCAAACCGTTCCCCGCAAGATTTACCTGGTGCGGGAGTGACGCTCATTGCTATCTTATCTGAAGACCATACCTGATATCACTCTCTCTCTCTCTCTCTCGCAACCACCGACAGGACGCCTCCCGCAGCAACTACCACTGGAAACGTGTCGTTCTATGCCGCGGTTGTCGTTAGCGGAGAGTCTGGATTCCAGATTGTGCAGTCTGCTCAGGCCCTGTCGCCTGCTTGAGCCTTCTTGAAGAACGTTATCGATGGGAGTTATGTACATAAGGCATTATCAGGGGCACTGCTTGTATAGGCCCAGTGAGAAATTCAAGGCTTTCATGTGAACCGTTTTTGTGACAAAGGCACAATCTTCATACTTTTGACATCAATACAGATCTTAAAAAAAAAAAGACGGAGACATATAAAGTCTCGTGAAGAAACGTTTTTCAATCAGATCATATCTATTGGCGTCTATCTAGGCTGTTGAGAGACCACATGGGTCGTGTAAAACAGAGAACATGCAAAAGTCGTTTCTTGCATTCTTAAAGCCAGCGTATGTGTGCTATCATTGCGGTACGAGTGGTGGACGATCATGTCCCGTCGCTGTCCTGTAGAATGGATTGGCCTCCCAGACCATGGATGGATGACGGCCAGCCATGATCTGTGTGGCACCTCTGTTCATCATATCGACGCCGTCTTTGTCGACGAATAGGCCTGTTGGCGAGGTACTCCGACCGACCACGATTCGGTATGTTGACAAGCACCTTTGCAACAGTTGTCGAACGATCCCAGCATGTAGTAAAGTCCGTTGCTGTGCGGCTATAGATGACGAGAGCCTCAATAATTGCGTCGCCATTTGGAGCGTTTGAGGGTCACGATGATTTGGGTCCAGGAAAGGGCTTGCCCTGGGGTCGAGTTCGATTTGCTTGATGCTAGACCAGAAAGATCCAGACGTCAGGTACCACTTACCGTTCGTACCGTTCTCGCCCAGAACCTGAGAGTCAATCGCGTTGTAGCCTGAGGTTCTGGCTGAGCTCGTTGCCAGACCTTGATGGATCCAGCTTCCCGCAAGACCGGTGGTTGAAGTTGCGACGTAGATTTCGGACTTGGATGTTCCGAACTTTGAAGCACAGTAGTGGATAAAAACCTGGCCATTATGGAATGACCTGAACGCAAGGCACAAGCTAATGAGAAGACGGACACGCCATACTTCAAAGAACCGCTACACAATTACACGTCAGGGGACCAGATGTCGCCCGTTCTTGCCGGCGAGAAGGTCTGCCCATGACGTGTCCGTGAACGCGGTGCCGGCGGCGACCCAGTTCAGCCGGTCGCGCAACTTGGCGATCGCAATGCCTGGCGCGGTCGAATAAACATGATGTAGGTGTTGTCCGGAACGTCTACAATTACGGGATCGTGCACGCCGATAAGGCTGAGTTAAGGCTCGGGTAGTCAACTGGATTTCGGATGGTTGTGGGTAGCAGAAAGGTAGGTAACTGCATGCCGAAAAGCATGACGAGTGATAAATTGAACATTTTGACTGTGGCCGCAGTATGATGACGAAATGAAAAGATTTATACTCGCTACTCTAGTGACGGGAGTTGCAATGCGGCTCTTCCCTTTTTATACATCATCCTTGCTTCAAAACTTGTGCAGGCATTGTTAATGTCACTCACATCTCTACAAAGTTTGCTCCATTGGTATGCCACGTTTCAACGTTATCGTGCATCCACTCGGCCAAAACTTTAAATGTTCTAGGGTCATGACAAAAGAAGGTCCATGCCGAAAAACCGAAGATCTGTGTAAAACTTGCAAATGCGCGCTAAGCCCAATACCGGTAATAGTTGAAGCCACAAGTCCTTTTTGCTGCGCCATGGCAACACACAGCCACACAAAAACTCTGCTCTGAGCACGTGCTGATGTGTACGTAATTATTGTCGCTTGAACATTGCGCCCGGTCTCGCCGCGCACACACCCCTTTTCCCGGCCTTCTTTTTTTGTGGGGGGAGGGTGTTAGTGATATATTCTTGTAGTGCGCGCCGACATTGTCCCCGTCGTCGTCCTGCGTTGTGAGTGCATTCATTAGGATCGGTCACATTCTCTCACTCTCCCGACAATCCTTCACTTTCTCGACGACACGACAATGTCGCCCTCACCCGTCGAATCCTTCGCGGCCGCCCTCGATCTCGCCAAGCTGCCGGCCCACGCCAACAGCCTCATGGCATCCGTCATGGCCTGGTCGCTGATCTACTCGGGCGCGCACCACTTCTCCAAAGGCTCATCACACTACCGCAAGTTGTCGCCAATCAAGCAAGCTGACTGGTGCATTCATATCGTGTCGTCGGTCCACGCCACCCTGATCATTCTTCTCGCATACCCCATCTTTGACAACCCGACACTGAAAGCCGACAAGATCTTGGCGTATGACCCCTACGCTGGGTTTGTGTACTCGATTGCGGCAGGTTACTTTCTGTGGGACAGTGTCATATGCTTGTGGAATGTGAAGCAATTCGGGATCGGCTTTGCCCTACATGGAGTGGCATGTCTTGCCGTGTTCATGCTCTCTTTCGTAAGTGTCTGTCACGTCACGCGGGGCTGGTCTACAGATATCATGTCATGACCTCTATCTCCTGCTCTCCCTGACGCTGTAGCGACCCTTCCTCATGTACTACGGCGCCGCATTCCTAATGTTCGAGCTGAGCACGCCGTTCCTCAACATCCACTGGTTCTGCGACAAGACGGGCCGCACAGGGTCTACTCTACAGCTCGTCAACGGGATCGTCCTCATTGCTGCCTTCTTTATGGCGCGCATTGTTTTTGGATTCATCAACTCGTATGATTTTGCAGGTACGGAGGTCACATCACCATGTACTCAATCCCAGATCTGATATCCATCCCCTTCTCTCTTCAGTGACCTGCATGAGCCGCATGGACGACATTCCTACCGCCTACGTCTATGTGTACGGCATTGCCAACATTCTCCTTAACGGCCTCAACGTCTTCTGGTTGAGCAAAATGATCTCCGCCTTGACAAGCCGTTTCAGCGCCTCCAAACGGAAACCCGTCGGCAGCTCAAAGAAAGCCGCTGTAGCAGCCTTATATCCAGCCGCGGACGTCGTCGCCAAAGCTAGCATAGATAAGCAGCGGTGAACGGTTTCTCAATTCCCAAAGGCTAAACGCCTTATATATTTACATAGAGTCTCTGGATTCCCTAACTCACAAATAACCGTACGTGTACTATTCTTCTGTCCATATCTACAAAACAGTATCTTTTTCAACTGGCGCCGCAATTACCAGATAGCTTGTAAGATGAATCTCCCCTTCCGTACCCGCGGTTCGATTTGTCCTCTACAATGGATGATTCAGACCCGGGGTGCGTCGTCATACCTCATTCGCCATTTTTAGTCGCTGTCTGGTTCGGTGATTTGACCAACATGAGCTGTCGACGACTTTGCTTTTCGGGGAGTCGGGCGTTTTCCAAAGACAGGGGGTCCGTTTCGGCGTCCAAAGATTATCTGTCGTGGGATCTGCATGCGTGCAAAAGATTTCGTAAGGCTGTCCACAGTTATCGAAGTTGCCGGCAACGGTTGCGGCGGTCTTTGGTTGACATGTGACGAACTCGAGTCCTGGGATGTTGATGGTGGCGTCTCTGCATTGGTCACCTCCATCGCGCCCGGCACCTCGCTGCAAACAACGGGCTTCTTCTTAGCCTTACGTCCCCTCTTCGGCTTAGCATCACCAGACGACAGACTCGCGTCCTGCGGTTTAGCAACCGAGACGGCGGCCTGAGACATTGATTGTGGAGTTTCTGCGATGGTCACTTCCATCGCGTCGCTGGCTACAGGAGGCTTCTTCTTAACCTTAGGTCCCCTCTTTGAGTTAGCATCACCAGACGACAAACTCGCATCCTGCGGGTCAGCAACCGAGACGGCGGCCTGGGACGCTGATTGTGGCATCTCTGCCATGGTCACTTCCATCGCGTTCGAGACCTCGCTGGCTACAAGAGGCTGCTTCTTAGCCTTTGGTCCCCTTTTGCGCACCTTTTTTGGCTTGGCATCACCAAACGACACACTCGAGTTCTGTGGTACAGCTACCGAGACGGCGGCCTGGGACGTTGAATGTGGAGTTTCTGCGATGGTCACTTCCATCGCGTCGCTGGCTACAGGAAGCTTCTTCTTAACCTTAGGTCCCCTCTTTGAGTCAGCATCACCGGACGACAAACTCGCATCCTGCGGGTCAGCAACCGAGACGGCGGCCTGGGACGCTGATTGTGGCGTCTCTGCCATGGTCACTTCCATCGCGTTCGAGACCTCGCTGGCTACAAGAGGCTGCTTCTTAGCCTTTGGTCCCCTTTTGTGCACCTTTTTTTTTGGCTTGGCATCACCAGACGACAAACTCGAGTTCTGCGGTACAGCTACCGAACCATTAGCTATTAGAACTGAGTCTGACGGCTGTTCAGAGATTTTTTCCATTGGGTCCGAAGCCTCGTTGGTTACAAGAGGGTTCTCCTCGGCGCTCGATCCCATCTGTCCCTTCGTTCCCCCATTTCCCCTCGTTCCCTTCTTCCTCAAATTTGCATCATCCTCTTCCTCTACCGCCTTCCAGACTCCATCAGGTTCCGCGTGGGTGGTCTTTCCTTTCTCATTCTCATCAGCTGGTGCACTGACGCCAACGCTTGCCTTCTTCTCCCCAAGCTTATTCTGTAGCTTCTTCTGCTTGGTTTTCTTATTCTCCTGATTCTGCTGCTTGTTTTGCTGACCTTCCTCCGTGCTCGGCTTATAATTGTAATTATCACGCTGCTGCCCCTGCTCAACGACTTGAAAATGAAAGTTTGCCGGGAATCCGTGCACCCGCATCAAGTGCCTTCGGCGCTGTCTGATTGTGGAGTGCTTGATTGGGCATTCGTCGACAAAGCATTCGTACTAAGGAAAGAAAAGACAAAGGAACAGAGGTTAAAGGCGAGCCCTTTGCGAGTTGCTACGACATTGACTTTTGCTTCTCACCATAGCCTGCCGCTCAGCTGATACGGCGAAAAACGAATCATGAACCTACCAGAAACGGATTAGAAAGGCCTCGGATAGCGAGACAGTCAAAGGAGTAAACATACACACCTCCATGAGATGCAGATCCAAAAGTCTCCGAGTGGGCAAGATTTTTGGACGCTTGCACACTTTACAAACATTGACGTGGGCCTGAGCGTAATGTTCTTCATAACCTAGTACGGACGTGAAAGCAGGTAGACGAGTGCATTGCGGCGACAGGAAACACTTCAATGCCCGGTTTCTGTTCGCAGTTGTTAGAAAAGTTGTGTGATATCGGATGCATATTGCTGAAACACTTACTGTGTAGCCGAAAAGTCGTCCGTCTCCGTGGTAAGCTTGCTGTACTTTGTGAACATGGGAATGAGCTCCTCCTCGTCGTCAGACGCCTCCATTTCACGTTTGCGTCTCCTCATCTGATGGAGTTCCATGCTTTCCGCCTCGGAAGTTTGCGCCTTAACACCCGCCCCATTAGTGTTCGCCCCCGTCGTGCCAGCGTCTGCGGTCCCCGCTGCCTTTTCGGCATCCTCTTTGGCGGTCAGCATGTCGGGCACCTCGTTGCCGCTGGTTGCAGTTTCGAGCTCATCAGGGCCTCCCCCCGTCTTTCCAGCTTCCGCAGTCCCAACGTCCTCTTCATTATCCTCTTCGGCAGTCAACTTGTTGTGCTTCTTGGACGCGGGAAACAGCACCTCACTGTCGCTGGCTGACCCATCTGCGACTTCGCTGTTGCGTCGCCGCTTCCGGCTGCCTGTCGGCCATTTCCACGGCTGGTCAACAGGTGCCTTGGATGGCGTTGGGACAGTCATGTGAAATGACTAACTGAGTATGGGAGTCGACGACGAAGCAAAGCCAGAGAATGTTCAAAAGCGCGTAGAACTGCGCAGCTACAGTAGTGTCCGTGACGCGTGTGAATTATGATTGGAAAGGACAACGACTAACCCTAACCCTAACCCAAAAACTATGCGGTAGGGTGAATTATTCTCAGGCCAAGGTTTCTCGGGAGCCAGCCTACAGCTTCAATCAAACTCAGCCTTGTTGGTCCGCATCCACTGCTCAAAAGTGGTGGCGGGTCGACCTGCATATCCAGCAACATTCTCTGCATGCCGTGTGTCATCCGGTTTCTGAATTGCTTCCTTCCAGTACCCAACAACCGCATCCGCCATTCCAGGTGGCATGCAACTTCCAGCAGTATCCAGAAATTGCTCCTCCGTCAGAGGTTTCAGCTCAATCTTCCGTCCAAGCACTTTGGCAACAATCTGCAGTTGCTGTTCCTGGGTCAACAGTTCAGGTCCCACCAGCGGTACAACGCGCCTCTTTGTAACATCAGTGATGACAGCGCCCTTCGACGCAAGCAACGCGTAGGACACATCTCCAATATCGTTTTCGGAGACGGGTGCTAAAGGCGCTTCGGGATACGGCATGTGCACCACTCCACTCTTGATCTGGGTTCCCCAGAATTCGACTGCGTTGGAATCGAAGTGGCCCGGCCGGACAAACGTGTAGCCAGAGGTGAAGCCGGCAGCGATGATGGCCCGCTCAGCATCGAGCTGCGGCTTTTGAATCGCGTCGGGGTGTTCAAGTTTCACGGCTTCTTCTGTTCCAAGGCTTAGGGACGATAGCAATACCACGTAAGTGATCCCACCGGCCTGCACACAAAAGAGACGAAAATGTGAGCGAAATACTCTTGCTGCGCGCCAGTCTCAACAGGTACCTTGAGCGCGTCCACGACGCGGCGGGTAAGATCTTCATCTGCACCCGTCAACCCCGCGAGATTAAGGAACACACTCGTAGCACCGCTTGCCTCTACCGCTTTCCGGATCGACTCGGGGTCGGTCAGATCCGCCTTGTGTTTCAGATGCTTATGCTTGCTGTCTGAGAAGAACGAATCAAGTTCCAAAAGACGAAATGGTTTCGCGGTGTCCCGGACTGCGAGGTGGATCTCTGCGTTGTAATCTTTAATACCGCGGGCGGCGACAAACCCGCCGACGCGGCCGGTGGCCCCAAAGACCAGAATTTTGTGAGTAGTGGTGGTGGCCATTTTGATGTTGGATCTTGCGCTTATTATCCGATATGGAGAATGGGTGGGAAGCGGACGAGGTCTCCTCACTCTTATGTATAACATGCATGTAGTCAATTAGTCAGGGACTGTTACTGTAGCAGCTTCTGGCGCGCTCCCGTCTGAGTAACGTGCGGCCTTCGTCCCGGAGGCGGGAATTCAGGGGATGAACAACGAATACATACAACAGAATGCCGTCACAATTCGCCAACCCATGTCGCGCAAAAGAGAAGAATCCATGCGCTCAGTAAAAGGCTGACTGACTCACACGTGGTGGAAGTGAATGTCGTCCGTCATTATCCAGCAACATTTGTCTGTTTTAACAGGGCGGCGGCAGACCTGTCAAGTACGTCCGTTGCCTAACCAGCATGTATTTTTCTCCTCTTTCTTTTTTGTTTTCATCGGGAAGCTGCGCCAAATCAACTCCAGATGAAATGGCGCATTGCACTTTGGTCTTTGGAGTCGAGAGTGGCCAGAATGAACAAAACTGTAACGGAATGCAAAGCCACTTCGCGTTTTGACAGTTACCCGGTTCTGTAAGAACCCCTGCGACAATCACAATCGATTTGCAAAACAATGTTCCGCAGAATCCTCGCCTCCCTCTCGCCCCTCACCCTTCGTCCTCCCCTCCCCTTTCCTCGCCCGTCCTCCGTCCCCTTCCACAAACTCTCCTCGACCACCCCCGAACTACCCACACCCACACGGAACGACGCCCTCCCATCAACTCCAGTCCCAACACCACCGGAATGCGAACCACAAATCCAACCACCACCACCACCACCACTCAAACCCGCCAAAAAAATTCCCATCGTTCTGCTTGAGCAGGACATTGAAGAAGCGTTCGTCAAGGGCTCCGGACCCGGCGGGCAGAAGATTAACAAATGTCGGCATCGGGTGCAGCTGCGTCATATCCCTACCAATATCAGAGTAGAGGTAACAAAGAAAATCCCCGCTTTTTTTTTCGCATTTTTCTGGGGTTCTCACCCGCGTTATTTCATTTCTCAGTCTCAACGCTTCCGGGACCTGACCAGCAACCGCAAAGAAGCGCGTAAACTCCTCGCCCTCAAACTCGACGAACTGCACAATGGCGCTCTGTCCAAACGACAAGTTCGGATTGCGCTCGAGCAGAAACGGAAAGCGAGGGCGGCGCAGAAAACAAAGAAGAAGCACAAAAATAATCCGGGAATGACGGCTGCTGATGTTGTTGATGGTGATGGCGTGGAGACCGAGAATACGGGGAGTCAAGCAACGGATGGTGCGAATGGCGAGTGCTCTGTTGCCTCAGATCCCGAGAAGGGAAATACAGATGTATCGCTGGATGGGACGTCCCGCAGATCAACGTGAGCAAGCAGCGTTTGCATGGGCAAAACATGCATATCAGATCTCACGAATCGTCAATGTGCTATTGGACTGTCGGACGGCACCCTTCCGGAACATCCTTCCGTTGCAAGCTGTCAAGGAGCCGAAAGCATCGCGTTTCCGGCGGGTCACCATTCTGTGGGATGTAGCGGACTTTGGATTTCGCCTCAACCCCGTCTCAACATGCACTTCCTCCGGATTGACACACCCTCAGTGACCTGTTCCTGATTCCAGGCTCCGTGCTTGTTGGAAGACAACCAAGACATATAACCCTTGGCGCACACGGTCACCGAGGACTCGAAACCAAAACAGCTCGTTTGATTCGCAGACTACCGATCAACCAGAGTTAAATGAAAGGATTCCGGGAAGGCCAGCCATCCAAAGAATCGCATACCGAGGCATGAGCAGAATGCCATTGACGAGTTACGGTTTCGACTATTTGAAGATTTCAAAGCTGCATGAGAACAAGACAGCAGTTAAAACATCTAGATATGTATGAGACTACTTATGTATATAGCATGCATGTAAAACAGATACGCGGTGCACATCGGTATTCGTAAAGTCCAATTTAACACTAAGAAGGCGGCTGTGATTCCCCGACCATGAACGTGGTCGGCATCGATTTTCGCACTCGTTTCTTTTTCGCTGATGGGAGGGGCGGAGACGTTGGAAACGCAGATGATGCCGCGGCGAATTTCCTGGCCGACGCTGCTGCTCGGCGATTCGCGGCGGCTTTTTGTTTGCTGGTGGGTGCCGCGGCAACCATGGTTGGTGTGTTCGATGCATCTATGGCTGGGCGGGGAGCAATGCGGACGGGTTGGGGTGCAGAGTTGTGGCCAGAGTATTGCGTGTGGAACACTGCTTGTTCCGGCGTTTGGGCGTTAGCGCCTGCTCCGGTCCCTGCATGTTCCTGCTGCTGCTGCTGATGTTGTTGTTGTGGGGTATCTGCAGCTTTCTGCTGAGGGCGGTAGTAGTGCCAGTAGTTTTTCGACCCTGTCGTTGAGCTCTGTTGCTGAATTTGTGATTGCCCATTGTTGCTCCCGCTGGCGACCGGTGTGGCGGTGCCCGGGCGCCCCTGCGGCTGCGCAGAACCAGCACTTTGTGGTCGGAATTGCGGAATGTGCGACGAACCCGCAGAGTGCGAATGATGAAACGGTGCGCCGCCTGGGCCGAGTTGCATCATATGCGATTGCTGCTGCTGGTGTTGCGGTTGTTGCGCGTGTTGCGGATGCTGGTGGTTGACAAGTAGCTGCGGAGGGGTATGATGATTGCCATGCGGTTGTTGCTGAAGTTGATGATGATGCAGATGCTGTTGCTGTTGTTGTTGCTGTTGTTGTTGCGATTGTTGTAACTGCTGTGATTGTTGACGCTGATGCTGATGTGTGCGCTGTCGTCGAATGAGGTACTGATCCCTAGCCCATTTGTCGAGCTCGCTTTTTGCTTCGGTGATAATGTCTTCAAGATCAGCGTCGCTGAGGTTCGGGGTCGGCACGCCCGCGGCAGGCCGAAGTTCACGGACCGCACCGCGCTTTGACTGCTGTTCCAGAAGCTGCTGCTGCGGGTGTTCTGAGGGGTGGTGGCGCGAGGAGTATTCGTGTTGTTGCGCAAGCTGGTGATGGTGATCAAGTCGCTGTTTCTTGTTGGATGCCGCATACGGGTGAAGATGTCGGGGGTCCTCTCCAGGAGCTGGCGAACCCGCTATAGAACCACCGCCCACATCCATCATGTCCTGACGGGACATATGCGTGCCCAGAGGAGTCAGCCGTCCATCTGGACCTACCGCCATGGCTTGTCCATAGCCAGGATGTGGATGCGGGTCACGGCCCCGTGGCACAAGAGGGTTCCCTGCTGCGTCAACCGGATACGGTTGTCCATAGCTTGGGTCGTGGCGGTGATATCGAGGATCGGCGTGAAACACAGCTTCTTGGTGATGATGATGCTCGTCGCCAGGTGCAAGACCACTGCCGTTGGAGTGATGACTGTGTGTGCGCTTCCGCGACGACGGCAATCCCAACTCTGCAGACCGGTCCGTAACTCTCATTGATGGATTTCGTCCCGAAAAATCGATCGAAGGACGTTGTTGACTATGTGATCCAGCCTCGCCATGTCCTTCTTCCCCGTGTCGATAGTCAACGTCCATCATGGACTCTTCATCATTGAATGCCTCACCCCCTCGAGATTTGGCGGCGGCAGCAGCGGCAGCAGCTGCCGCTGCTGCTTTTGCTTTCGGCAAGATTGGTCTGAATTGAACTGCGACCGCGGCCTTTTGCTGATCTGTCGCCCCCAACTGTTCCAGAACCTGGCTTGCCTTTGTCGCCCTCTTATTGGCTCTCACGATCGCCGCCTCAGCCGTCAGCGCTTTGGCCGCATTCCAAGCACTCGCAACAATCGGTGCTTTTCGAACCGCATCCCACTCCCAGCCGTTTTCATTGTGCAGTTTCCGCATGGAATGCAAATACCAATTAAGCGATGAGAACTGAATCGCACCTCCCCGCATGCGCTCCGATTGAATGTCGATGTACTTTGCCAGATTCTCAGAAGAAATCGGAAATGGCTGTCCGTCAGCATTGACAAGTCCAAACTGTATCAACACAGAGTGCGTTGTCCGTAGGTTTTGCGCCAGCCCTTTGCGACTCGCGTCGTTCTGATCTGGCGTTGCAACTGCCGGAGTCGCCGGGGCGGACATGGACAGCATGTGTGCGCTAGCCTTGCTTCCAAAAGGCCCAGCCGGGGTGAGAGACCTGCTCCGTCCTACTGATGCGCGCGATCGCTTTCTGTAATGTTTTCTGGGAGATCTGCTGCGATGGGTGCCCAATGATGACGACGACGCCGAAGACGTAGAGCGATGGAACCGACTAGAATGCGAGGATCGCGAATCCGAGTCGCTGTCGCATGTGCTGCAGGATGATGTAGAACTGTGGGAACGGTCCAAAACGTTAACACTCGATTTTCTCCCGTGATGCAAGAATGCAAACGATAGTAAGCACGTACGATTCTGAAGATATTGGCGAGCCCCCGCGTCCGTTTCTCGGGCTGCTGCCGGAATGTCGGCGGTGGTGCGGGTGGTGGCGGTGGTGATGGCCTCTCGACGGTGGTCTCGCCAAGAGTGGGGAGTCGGTCAACTTCTCGTCCACGCGCGCTTTCTCATCTCCACTCGGGTGGTCAGCGTCGATCCTGCCTGCCGGCTTCGTGTCCAGAGAGGGGCCCTCTGCTTCCGGTGAGTTTGACTCTCTCCTCACGCCACCCTCCATCTTCTCGTCGACATTTCGTTCAGGGTTGCTTACAACCTTTTCCAATGCGTACTCCTCGTTTCCTATGTCCTCAGCCTCTTTATCGTTTGTCTTCTTTTCGTCGTTCACAACGGCGATGGGACTCGCTTCTGTTATATTATGTGTTTTGTCCAGCTCTTCATTGTTCGAACTGTCTGCACCGGCAGTGTCGTTTGGTGAGACGTCGGCCATGTCCGCGCGCGCGTGTGCAGGTGTTGGCGTCAGCCTTGTTTGCTCGGAGGGCGGGGAACCAGGGAACTGGGGAAGTTTTCTTGGGAAGATACTGCGAAATGGCCTAGTGGCAGATAAAGTAACCAAAAAAGGCCAGTTGGCTCCGGGCAGTGTTCAGTACAGCAAGTGTGTGATGTTGTCCCAGATAGAGCAGTTGTGATTTGCAAAATGCTTTGTTATGTTTGTCCTCAAACGGACTCCCCACCGAGGATGTGCTGTTTAAAAAACAAGATACGTGGAACACTGGGATATGTCCCTTAGTTTTTGATGTCCCCCGAGCGGGAGGGAGGGACAGACGGATGTGAATGGTCAGAGCATGTGTGTGCGAGACTGATGAATGAATGTGTGCAAATAAGCCAGTTGTGTTCAGTGTGCAACTGGCAATTCTCTCTCTCCATGCCAAACTGTTGTGCACCTAAGATCAATATGGCAAATGTCCCGGCGGCTATGATACCAATAGGGAACGAATGATTTGTTATTCCGTTTGTTCCCGAAACGGCCTCTCAAAACGACGAACTTTAACCCAACTCGGTCATTCGTAAACAATGCACGATTATCATGCCATCTCATCTCTTTCGGTATCTATCTATCACTATCGATAAACTCGTGCATTATCACTGCCTCCTTTGCACCCACAAGGGCAGCACATTGTCGTCTGTTGAGAGACGGGCAGTTCACGACATGTATCTGGTACCGAGGACCGGGGTAACGGGGCATCTGGTGTCCACATTGCCAATGGATGGGAGAATGCCGTGGGAATCACTCATGAAACCAAAACTGCCCACTGATTGGCTTCACATATCTCTCGCCGAATATTGCCCGTGCGCGATTCGCATTGCGGTGCCGGGGTGATGTGAATTGTGACATCAAGTCACGTGGCCATATCCTGGGAATCAAGGATGGCTGACCGTTCAAACTCGTTCAGAATTCACACCCTAAGCTCATAACCCAAATCCAACACCGCGAGGACTCGTTCATTTTGCGTTGTCGGCTGCAGAGATGATGTGAAGATGTCACCCAGGTTTTGGATTTCTGGCCGATTCGGAATCGTGAAGAGATCCCTGAGAAATTGGAGCCAGTAATTCCCGCTTGGTGACGAAAAGGTCTGAGATTCATCATCATGTTGCAACAGCCCGAAAGAATATGACGTCGAGTCCGATTTGCCGCCTAGTAATCATCTAAGCCGTGTGGTGCGGCTGCAATTTACTACACTGCAAAATCGGACTCGCCGTCATATTCCTTCGGATTGCTACTCTGGAGTCAGAAAACCAAACAAAAAAAGGGGTGCTCCAAAAAAGCTGTTTTACAAGAAACAAATATGCATGTAACAACGTGATACTGCCATGATTGGGGGGGGGGGGGGGGGGTACGGGTATATGTACTCTTCAAAAACATCAACCAATTCACTTGCTTTTCTCAAACATCGCATTTCTGGACCTCCTCCACGCCTCGCCCGACTCGTCAGCATCCGAATCGTCAGGCGCGTCAGGATCAACGCTGAGTTTGCGGGTGTGGTAGGCGCGTGGGGCGAGGAAGTCACTGTCTTCATCCCGCTCATTGGTGCTCTCTTCCTTCCACGCCATGGGTTTGCGGACGCGTGAGGCGCGGCTGGAGCGTCGTCTCTTGCTAGGTTGATAGACAACATCCTTCTCATGCATCTTGGATACGCGTTGGAGGTCGTACATGAAATCCTCGAGGTGTTTCTGGCGCCGCTGGATGCGACCGCGGACGAGGTTGGAGAAGATGGACGAGTTGGCCAGGGTGTAGTAGAGGATGGCGATGATGGTGGTGACGCCCAGGGAATAGATCCAGATGCGGACTACGGTGACGACGTCGGTTCGTTCCCCGCTGAACCAGCCAAAGATGGCAAAGACCGTAGCAAGTACATCGACAGTGAAGACGGCGGCGACGAGTTGCCATGATGGCCAGGTGTCCCATAGGGAATGCGAAGAGCGTGTGATGAAAATGAGCCAGTTTTCCGTCAGTGTAATTTCGAGGAAAAGGATCTCTTGGTAACCGCCGTGGCCACCGCGGTTGACGACGCCGCTGTTGCCAGTCTGGATCAGGGTTCCGTACAGGATCCAAGTCCCCGCCGACAAGAGGAGACCAGAGACGATAGCCAGTCCCCAGATTCGAGGCAAGTCCCACTTGACAGGTGTGTGGGAGAACGGTGCACGGTCATACGCGATGGCGAGTGTGGCAATATCGGCAAAGATGGCGAGGAAGACGACGAGTTCGGGATTGATGGTTTGGTCCAAGATGATCAATGAGGTTGTCAGGAAGACTTCCAGATGCAGGGAAAGAGCAATACGGTAGATGACATAGGACAACTGGGATTGCAGTAATCAGAACAAATCAATCCAGATGAGACTGTAATCACAAGTTAACTAGTAACTCACCATGCGATGGAAAATCTGGCGAGAAGTCTTGATCGCGTCAATGATAGTTCCCAGTCCAGGAGACAGGAACACAATGTCGGCAGCCGTGCGTGCAGCATCCGACGCGCCTTCCACAGCGATGCCAGCGTCGGCCTTCTTCAGACTGGGCGCATCATTCACACCATCACCGGTCATGGCGACAAGGAAACCTCGCTTTTGCAGAATGTCGACGACCATGTACTTGTGCTCAGGGAATACTTCAGCGAAACCGTCGGCAGCGACGACAAAGTCGTTCAGCTCGGACCCGGGCATGGAGCCATCGACCAGCAATTTGGTGTTGTAGACGTTGGTGCCGAGTCTGAGTTGACGTGCGGTTTCTGAGAGGAAAGCACGCGTCAGAAATGCGTGAGAAAAGCGACGTTGGCGTGTCATTCAGGTACCTTTTGCAATTCCGACTGCATCTCCAGTGAGCATCTTGACCTTCAGACCCAGTTCTTGGGCCTCCACGACCGTGCTGGCAGTATCATCACGCGGCGGGTCAAACAGGCAGAGGATACCCAAAATCTCCCAATGATCGTCGCCTTTTTTCCACGCAGCTCCAAGGGAACGGAACCCACGCGATGCGAATTCCGCAACCTTTTCGTTGTACGCCTTAAGAACCGCTCGATCAATGGGATGGTCTTGCTCTACGAGCTTCAGAACCGCAGGCGGCGCTCCCTTGCAGACGGTGATCTGATTCCCGTCATCGTCCTGCACGACCGCGACGATACGCTTGGTGACCGGGTCGAACGGCTGGAACTCCAAAGTGGTGTAGTGACGCATTTGTTCCCGCGCACTGTCGTGGGAGAGAAGGGCGAGCATAATGGATTTGTCGATCGCGTCCATTCCTTTCTTTGATCGTGACGAGGCGAGCGCACAGACAAGAATGATGGTGGCAGGGTCAACACCGTTCAAACAGTACGGTTCGTGCAGCACCAGTTTGTTTTTAGTCAACGTGCCGGTCTTGTCTGAACAGAGGATTTCGCAGCCAGCAAGCGACTCGATGGCAGACAAACGTTGGACAATGGCTTCCCTTCTTGCGAGGTACGCGGCACCAACAGCGAGGGTCGTGGTGACAACGGCGGGAAGACCGACGGGCACGCCAATGACCGTGATGATCAGAGCATTGGTGAGAAGATCCGCGATCGAAGTACCACGGTAGAAGCCCGAGATCCAGATCGCGAGGACCCAGAAGATGACGAGGACGAGCAGGGCGCTGCCGATAGAGTTAAGGACCTCGGTAAATTTACCGCGGGCGGCCGTGCCGGACGCGAGACTGGCGGTGCGGCCAACGTAGGTGTTGTCCCCCGTGGCAGTGACGACCATCAGGCATTGACCCCGTTTGACGGCGGATGAAGAGTAAACTTCGTCGTCGGCCTTCTTTTCGATGGCCAGCGATTCTCCGGTCAGCGAGGACTGGTCGACTTGCAGGAACGATTTCTCGCCTAGAATTTTGCCATCGGCTGGGATGATTGTTCCCTACATAACACCCACACCTGACATTAGCGACGCATTTGCTGCTATAGTGATCTACTACTCCTCTGTGATCAACTAATTCTCATTGCCGCGCTTACCTCTTCCAATTTGACAATATCACCCGGTACAACATCTTTCCCATCGATTTCAGTGACCTGACCGTTGCGAACGACCGTGGCTTTGAGGGCGAGTTGTTGTTTGAGCTGAGCTACAATGTTTCCGGCTTGGTACTCTTGTAGGAAACCAACGCAGGCGTTGAGCATGAGTAGTCCCAGGATGACACCGAGGTCGACAAAGTGCTCGAGACCTCCGGCCAGGACTGCGGCGGCCTGGATTGCAATGATGAAGAAAAGATGAGCATTGGCTATACAAGACGCGTCCTTCTACGCGCAACACATCTGTTCACGTTGATCTACACTTACAAACATCACATATTGGATGGGTCCCGCAAAGTACCCCAAAAACTTCAAAACCAGGTTCTCTTTGTGTTCCGCCAGCTGATTGGGCCCAAACTTGCGTTTCCTCTTCTCGGCTTCCTCGGTCGTCAGTCCCGTGTTCTCGTCCGTATTGAGGTATTCCTCAGGAACATTGATAACAGCATGCGGACCAGCGGACTTGCTATCGTGGATGTCCGCGGCAGAGTCATCAGGGGAGGTAGTAGCATTCTGTCCCGCCTCTTCAGCGAGCGCCTTGAGGAGATTCTCAAGGTCGTCCTCGGTTTCAAGATGCGGGGTGCTTCCCCGCCTGAGCCTGCTTTTGGCCGCCGGTTTGCCGCCCGCGGAAAGAGGCGGGAACGACTGGTTGGTCTCGTCGTGCCCGATTTCCGTGCTGGTGTTGGACGCGCGGTGAGGCAGGTTTCGAGAGTCTCTCGATAGTGGCATATTGGACGAGGTGCTGTCCGGCTCCGACTGCCCAGCAGTGTGTGGAGTGGACATGTAGTTTGGGTTGCTACTACTGCCCGGTTGGGCAACCTGCATTGTGATGTGATTGTTCGGCTTGCCGTTGTGGGCCATGCTTGAGGATCAGCGACCAGCCAATGGGTTTGGACAAGAGCGCCCAAGATGAGAAGGCGGCTTTATAACTGGTGGGTTAAACCGACTATTATTCCGTTCCTTGCAAGGTCATGACGGCTCTGTGAACCCCGAGTGCGTCATCATCATCACGCGTAACATTCATGTTACGAGAACATTCCAAACCACATTATGCGTGAATGAGCACAAGCAAGTGGGGCGAAGGGACGGACGGGGGGCGTCAGGTTTAGAACATTCTTGGTAAGGCTTTAGTCAGGTTCGCGGGGGGGTTTTCGTTCGGGCCCGTCTCGCGCCTTGAAGTGCCATGCGTTTCCAGCGTCATAACTGCCCTCCTCCTCCGTGATTGTTTACACGTCAAACGGCAGCGATTTGCACTTTTGCTCGCCATGAATGCCAGCACGTGGACAGCACGGGGATTACTCTACCGGTATCAGTGCATCCCACGCATGTTACGAGAAAATTCCAAACCACATTATGGAATGAGCACAAGCAAGTGGGGCGAAGGGACGGGGGGCGTCAGCTTTAGAACATTCTGCGTGAGGCTTCAGTCAGGTTCGCGGGGGGGGGTTTCCAGTCGGGCCCGTCTCGCGCCGTGAAGTGCCATGCGTTTCCAGCGTCATAACTGCCCTCCTCATCCGTGACTGTTCACATGTCAACGGCAGCGATTTGCACTTTTGCTCGCCATGAATGCCAGCACGTGGACAGCACGGGGATTACTCTACCGGTATCAGTGCATCCCACGCATGTTACGAGAAAATTCCAAACCACATTATGGAATGAGCACAAGCAAGTGGGGCGAAGGGACGGGGGGCGTCAGTTCTGCGTGAGGCTTTAGTCAGGTTCGCGGGGGGTTTCCAGTCGGGCCCGTCTCGCGCCTTGGAGTGCCAAATGCGTTTCCGCAGCGATTTGTACTTTCGCTCGCCATGAATGCCAGCACGTGGACAGTACGGAAATTACTCTACCGGTATCAGTGCATCCCACGCAATCTTTGTTTGCACACTACTTTTATGCTCTTGGAGAACTCTCTCTTGTTGAAATGTCCTGTAGCTATCACGTGGGGTTTGCAGTCATGAGTTCTTCACAGAAAGCTCGAATTTGTAGCATGGTGGGCAAATTCCGCGGAGGACAAGTGCACGAGCGACAAGCATTTCAAACGATTGGGACCCTGTGATTCCGTCCTTTCGACGACGCCCCTTCTAGACAATCAATGGATTTTATTGCCAGTACATCAGTCATACTTTATGAGTTCCCTTTTGATTCCAAATAATCCATTATTGCTGACGCGCGTGCCGCAAGTCCAAAACGCGTGCCGCTTATCAGTTGTAACCACTCGTCTTCCGTGTTCCGATGACGGAGTTTGGGCAGGAGTTTGTGGAACTTTCCCGGATTCCAATACATTGTTCTCCTTCCAGAATATCGATAGCATCCAATCACAGAGTGAGATAGGAAAATAGTCTTCTCAAATCCATGATAGGAGCGCACCTGGTTCCTTTGCTGTGAGATCTTGACCAAACAAAATGATGCGTCGGATTAGGGATCACATGTTTGTAAGTAAAATGGATGCATCTTCCATCTTCTGTCTGTTAGGCGTAGCTCTTCCTATTGCCCTGGTTGGTTCTATATCCATGTAAGAAACTCATTACTTGCACTCTCGGCACTGCCGAATACAGATGCATTTTTGTTTATTTTAGGGCGCCACCAGGCTGGTTGAGTAACAGTCCATCGAATGGGTATATTTCGAATGTATTTCCGATGTTCTCTTGTGACAAAAACATCTATACTACAAGTACATATGGCTTTATTGACAGGCGGTGCCGATAATCACTAAAGGACAGGAGAATGTCAAAAAAGAAAGCGAAACGAGGGAGAAAATGAATCAATGGGTACATACAATGGCGAATGGATGGATACGCGTACGCCATTGGGGTTTCGATATCTAGGCCCGACCGGGGCGAATATGGCGACTGAAAGAGAGGAATGTCAGTGGCAAAACAGAGAAGAGACAATGGATGAATGGATACATACGTAATGGGAGGCTTCTTCCTGCTTCCTGGTAGATATGTGAACCTGAATGCAAATCACGGATCACTGGAATGGGCGCGATAGTGGGAGTAACGGAACAGGTCCAGCCGTCAATTTTTTTGTTGCTGGGCGGGGAGGCATTCTGCCTAAGCAGCGCTTGATCTCAAGGGCGTCGCCACGGCTGCTAGCAAGCCGCTTCATCGAGGCCCCCACGGATCGGAACCTTCTGAGTTCCACACCATGCCCTGACCGGTCCACTTATGACACGCTGCGACCACTACGCCACCCAGACCGGTGAACCTGAGATGCATAAAAAAGAGTAGTAGGGAATGGGCGCGATAGCGGGAGTAACGGAACAGGTCCAGCTGTTGCTGGGCGGGGAGCCAGTCTGCGTGAGCAGCGCTGGATCTCAAGGTTGTCGCCACGGCTGCTAGCAAGCCGCTTTATAACGCCCCACGGATTGGAACCTTTTGAGTTCCAAAGCCATGCCCTGACCGGTCCACCTACACAGGCTGCGACCACTACCGCGACCCAGACCGACGACGAGTGAACAGCATAGTTACCTAGGTAGTCCTGGCGAGTAAGTGACCTAGAAACTCCAGAAGTGAGTGAAGGGCCGTGGAACCGGATCCATGCCGTGACTGACGGTCCTTACCTTACGGAGAGTCAGCGCAACCGAGTTAGATGAGTTCCGGCGAGTGGGATGAGACGAAATGGTGTGAATGAGTGAGTGACCTGGAAACTCAAGAAGTGAGTGCTGGTTCATGTACCGGAATCCATGTACCGGAATCCATGCTGCGACCGACAGTGCTCACTTGCTATCCAGTTTTTGATTGCGGATACGAGATCTTGAATCTTGATGGTGATGGTTCGCGTGGGAAGAGCAACTGATATGGGGCTTATATACGCGTAAAAGGACGCCATCTCCATCTCGTCTGATTGGCTGCAGATGTTGCTGACTGTGCCACTGCGCCCACACGCTTTAGCTCAGCCACGGCCAGACTCTGCGCAGCAACCCTACATCTACATCATTGATAGATAGAGTAGCATAGCCACTCAATCTGTGGGTATCTATTCCGCAAACACTCCAAAACGCAAACTATCTGCACTTCTAAATTCCCCAGCATTATGTTATTATTACCACTCTTTGCATAACTGCACATACTGGCTGTTCCATTTTGCTGGCTGGCATAGTATCCGCCCCTGCGATTGCTCGAACCCGCCGTTGCCAATATCCTCTCTTCCAGTGTGCCGTGTAGATGCTGATCCCGATGACTATGACGCCAGGTGCGGGATATTCCACTTCGGTAGACCTTTGATAGTGCATTTGAGGTGCTCGAAATTGGGTTCGATGGGCAGCCTCCTCCCTGGTGCTATCTGAAATTGCCGATTAAAGGGCTAAACTTCCCTCTTGAACAAGCCTCTCCATCTGGATCTGAAGTTTTCTTTGACATGTTCTTTTGGAAGCGGCTTACAAAACGCAGCAAACTACCACCGATGGAATCGCGTGATAGATTTCCATAAATGCCTTTTTTTTTTGGACAATGGCTAGATGTGAAAGGCCCAATTCATCACGCGTTGGAGACCGCGTCAGGGGATGCTTTGTCAGCAGAGATAGGACACAGCGACTCATTGACATCTTGCCGTTAGTATTACGCACTGCAAACGACTGAACGGCGGTTTTCATTCCGAGATGCAGGCAGGAAAGAGAAACGGTTCTTGGGATGTAACCGCGCAACCCCTCCGTAAGTCGCACATCAAGTAAATTCTGATGATCATTTGGCTAGCGACGATACTATTGTTGTCTCCGGCGGAGCTCAACTACATGATTCAATAGCAATAAATAACGGCGGACCAGATGACCAACAATGGATGTCTGTACGGGGAACGAAAACGCGCGCAGACTTACACGCACCCACCGAACCCCTAATTTTTACCCCTTTGCCATAATTGCTGACAGGAATATACTTCCAGAGTTATATGGGAAAACGCGGTGGGGAAGTCAGTCAGTGGATTCAAAATCTAACCCCTAGAAGGCTCGAGACCAAAACCCCTTCATATCATTTATGGCTCACACTTTTAGTATCATAGCTCGTTGGTAACCCCCGCCTGCCCCTGCATCCTTCTAATTTCCCTGACACCTTCTTTCCCACCCGTCATTCATAATTGTACACTCCGTACAAATATCGTGTATTACTTATATTCTTTGGTTTCACCGCCGTCCCTGAGTTTCACGCGGTCTACCCTTTTTTTGAGCTTGTTCCACACACACACAAAACAAAAGCCTTGCACACCAGAACTTTCTTCGCACAGACAATCGATACCCCCACGCACACATCGATCCGAGAACGACCGATTGAACGCGACGGATTTTCACGCCATTTCGACATCGCGGAGATTGTTCCCATGCATCTCCAGTACGCAGACAGCCCGCCTACGGGCAACAAGATGATGCTGATGATGGGGACAAACGGCTCGCCAAACGATTCCAACGCGTACAGCAACCCACTACAACTATCTCTGGGAATTCACAGTTCACTACCCCCGCCAGGGCTAATGGGCGCTGCTGCGCCCGCGTACGAATCTGCACACTCGATCAGTAGTAGTACGAGCAGCAACACCAACATGCACCACCAGTTCGGGGCCAGTCGATTCATGCAACGTAGAAACAGCACCAGTGTACCGCCGTCTGTGGACGAAATGTCTGGATTCGACTCGGTTTTACATTCGGAAGACCCATTGCTGAACCCCTCATATAAAAATAACGCGAACTCTCAGCATGCGGGAATCTTGAACATGCACCACCACCTTCATCACCCTCTACCGACAGCGTACCAACACGATGCGCCGCAGTTTGATCAGCACCAATTTTTGTTGGACGGAACATTGGCGCGCCATCACCAGCAACAACACTCGCTCTCGGCGCAGCAGCAAGCGCAGCAACAGCAGCAATTGAAAGGAACGCGTTCTCAACACGCTTCCGGGGGATCAGCGCAAAATGCCAACGCTTCAAATCCGCAGGAGCTTCCAGCTTTTAGCGCTGCAGAGTCTGTACTCCGATTTCTGGCCGCTACGGACTGTGGAGAACTGCCACCACCGCCGTCTTCGGGATCACAACATTTTGAAGACAGGAGATCCCATCACAGCAACAGCCACAACAGCAACAACAACCACAACCTTCCCGGCACGGGCACGGATGACAGTGATAACGTTTTCCTGGAACGCTTCTCCGATCTTTCTATCCGCGATCATTTGCCTCCGTTGCGAGAGGATTACGGATTTTACCCGTCGCAGGATCCGTTGAATGCCGGAATGATAGGTAAGATGGGACGCTAACGCCCGCACTCACATCTTGTTCTGCTGCTAAATCTTAGAACTTTTTTTTTGAATATTCGCCAGGAATGTACACTCCGCGTGGAACTGAACACAACCTTCCGGAGACCACGAATTCTGTGATCCGTCCGTTTCTGTTTGATACGTTCTTGGGAACGTCCGCAGAACTGGGTCTTTCGGCTGACGATTACCGCTATCAAGCCATGTCATCGCTGGAAAACAACAATGCTTCCAACCACAACCCATATTTTTCCTCAGGGAATCGTCATAGCTACATGCCTCCTAGTTCCCGTGACTACGAGGAAATGGAGGTTGGATCGTTGTACGGACTCGGAAAACCTTACAGCGCTGTTCCGCCTCCTGGATACATTTGCAAGCTATGGTAAGATGTTTCCGTGCTCGTCTGTTCGCGTCAACTTCCGATACTAACGATGATGGTCCGAACAGTTTTGTGGAGGGACACTGGCTTAAGAACTGCAATCTATATCAAGCGCGCAGACGCACTCCGGATTTTTTGCCGTTCTTTCCGGCATCTGCAAAGTACGCGTCACACCAGCATAGAGTGCCTTCACGCGGGAGCCTCATCGATACTTCTCACTTCAACAGTAATAGCAACGGCAGCACTGCTCGCCAGCCACAGAAAACTACGATTCCGCCTGATGGCTACGTGTGCAGAAAGTGCAATACCCCGGGCCATTGGTATGTTCCCATTTGTAGCTCGCCGCTAAGCTGATTTCTCACCTTTGAGTCCTCACTGCTCTTCCGGGTACAGGATTCAGCAGTGCACGATGCCCAAGCAGTCAATTCCTCCCGACGGTTACACTTGCAAAATATGTCTCGTAAAAGGCCACTGGATCCATCAATGTCCGCAACGCACGGTCGCTCAAAGCATGCTCCGACCCGCTGGCATGGCTGCTTACTGAACAACCCACGGCCGGGACATCAGGGACTGGACGTTCTCTTGATCCTGGCCTCAATTTTTTTGGTCGAATTCGATTATCTATTTCTCCCATCCTTATCCTTATTCCCCTTTCCCTCCCTTGTGAACCTCAATGTTCTTTCTTCCCCTCCCCTCCCCTTTTTTGGTGACTGTCTTTTTGTCGTAATTTTTTGCATTCCTATGTGATATGTGTTGTAGTATTACCCCGCCCTTATTTCTTTGCTTTATGAGAGCAATTGTTTTCTCTCTATTTTGTTTTCCTTTTTTGTTATATGTTGTCGTCTCTTGTTCCTGTTTTTGGCCATGGCCTTCAGTGCCGAGTATTTCTTTTTCTTTGGTCAATGCTGTATAAATCCCATGAACCCCTGAGGTTACTTGCCTTTGAGTAGCTTGAATATGGTGAGCAGCGGTTACGTCTTTGACACCTCCAGCTCTCCCACCCATCCGAGCGGAGATGGAAAAAAAAATCTCCCTACGTGCATTGTGGGGGGCAGTTGCCGTGGCGCAGTGTGGCGCCTGCCGACCCGCGTTTCTGCCGCCTGTCTTTGCCAACCAGCATCCCAGACCTGTCTGCCGAGAAGAGACAGACTCCCCCCTTTCACATCCCAAATTCTTTACCCGTTGCTTACGACCAAAACTCTCACAGCGCTCATATTCTGATCCCGCGCTCTGTCTGTCGCAGAGATGGATTCCACAAGACAATTCTCGCCGCCGGGTTCACAGAACACCGCTACCACCACCAGCAGTCCACCTCTACCACCGAATCCGTCCCGTCCGCAGCCGACCGCCCCCGCCAGCGTCCCACCAAAGTCCAAAGCCTCTCGCAACCCGCGCAACACCACCACCGCCAAAATGAAACATGCGGTTGCATCCGCATCTGCCGGCGGCGGCACCAGCTCATCGCCCCGGGGGTCTGTCATTTACTCGGCCATCTACTCGGGGGTCCCCGTCTATGAAATGATGTGTAAAGATACACCCGTTATGCGCCGCATGGCCGACTCGTACATGAACGCCACGCAGATCCTTAAAGTTGCGGGATTCAGTAAACCGAGACGGACCAAGATTTTGGAACGGGAGGTGCTGCAGGGTGTGCATGAGAAGATTCAGGGAGGGTATGGGAAATACCAGGGTACTTGGTAAGTACTCGGACATAGCTCCGTTATTAGTTGCGTGTTTTTTGAGATGAGTCATGGTGCGATACTACACGATGCGACGAGCGCTTATGGATTTATCGAGGAGGTCTCTTTCGCCGGAGAATCGGCGTGGGTGAGAATTTATGAGAGTTGGAATAAAAGGTGAAAAGAAAGAAGCTGTTCGAGGTGTTTGACGCTTCCGTCCGGCACAGTACGGTGCGGCTGACATTTGGGGAAGGTCTTTATTGGCTGGCGAGTGAATCTACTGTCAATTCGATGCTTTCATGTTCTACCCTGAAATGATGGATCCGAGATATTCGCATTTGTGCATATTGGTCTCAGGACGAGCATGACGAATTGGGAGTCATTCGTTGGGTCACACTTGATGTCTGACTTATTACATTGGCTGAATGGTATGGTGACTTGAATCTTGCTAACGAACGTTTCTCTTTGAATTCTTCAGGATACCTCTCGTGGAAAGTAAAGCCCTGGCAGCAAGATACAACGTTGACAAAGAACTCCGAGCGCTATTCGACTTTGACCCACAAACCGGCTCCGTTGCCCCGAAACCATCCAATATGCGATCCCTGTTACCCGAACGCAAGCAAACACCTCAGTCCCCATCGCCACCACCGGGAGACTTTTCACTACCTAACGCCATCTACACAACTTCCCAACCCGCATCTGGATACAACAGTCGAGACGAAACTGCTACACCGCATACATTAAGCCCGACGGATCCTGGGGGCGCGCAGGCCTTGTCGTGGGAAGCGGCTGCTGGTCAGCTGATGGGTCAGCTTGCGGCTTCCGCCGCCGATGGCGCTGCCAACCCGGCTGCGCAAACACCAGAAATCAGTGCTCAAGTACAGTCACTCATGCAACATCTCCTAGAAGCAGCCAACGTGGCTGCCGGCCACACAGCCGCCACTGGGAGCGCTGACTCGCCGTCGACACCGGTAAATCCAGCAAACGGCCCAGAAGCAGAGTACTACCGGAAACTTCAGCAAGGAATGGTCTTTGACGAAACCGCAGCCCACAATTACGTGGCCAACATTCAGAATATCCTGCGAAGACAAGATATGCAGCACTATCAACATGCTCAGAATTATTCTTCCAATCCATACCTTCAGCCCGGAGCGTACCCGAATCCTTCCGTTCCTGCCGTTCAGACCGCATATCAGCAGCTTGCGATGCTGAATCTTCTCAGCATGGCAGCTCAGCACGCCTACTCGGCTGGATATCCAAATATGGAGGCGCTGCTTAAGCAGCAACAGCAAGGGCAGCAACCAAAATCGACTGGGGGAAAGTCTGCGGAACCCGCCACTCCGGCATCAGCACCAGCTGCCAAAACCACGGGCAAAAGCAGCAGTGGTGCGCATGCGGAAGCCCGCGCTGCAGCTAGCTCTCCCGAACAAGCGAGAGCACCAGCCTCTTCTTTCCACCGCAGGACGACCAGCACCATGGAAGCAGCGGAGCCGGACTCGGATCCTGAGGCTGCGGAGCGGCTTTCTCTCTTGCAAGCGCGACAGCGACAAGTGCTCTCCAATTTATACCTCTACGGGGACGGCAATCTCCACGAAATCATTGACAGCCTGAAACCAAATGCGAACAGCAAACGACCGGACGCTAATATGGTGGTCGACGGGCGCAAAGGAAGCTCATTACTACATTTTGCCGCCGCACTCGGTCGTGTGAAGCTTGTCAAGGCGCTCCTCCGCCAGGGCGCCAACCCATCCATCACCGCCAACGGTGGCGAGACGGCGCTTATGCGGACCGTGTGTCATGTTAGCTGCTATGACGCGCAGGTCTTTGACCAGATTGCGGACCTCCTGCGAGACAGTGTTTACCTTGCTGACAACAACCGACGCACTGTGTTCCACCACGCTGCTCGCGCGGCACGACGCCGCGACCTGTGGGTGGCAGCAGGCTACTATGTTCGCATCCTCGCTCACGTGTTGCAGGAAGAATATTCGGAAGCGCCGCATCTGGTGCCGCAGGTCGTCAACACCCAGGACACGCACGGAAACACGGCACTCCACTATGCCTGCCGATCCGGAAACCGCAACCTCACCCTTACGCTGCTTCGATTGGGCGCCAACCACGAGCTCTTGAACGCCAACGGCGAGAGCCCCGTCGACATTGCCCGCTATGACCCGCGCCTCCTCTCCATGCTGTTCAAGGAAGTCGACAGAGACCGCACGATCGGCCTGCCTACACCGTTCGACGACCTCGATGAACCGGACGCGGACACGTACATGCGCGAGCCGGACGAACCGGAACGGGTGCCCCGCGATCGCGATGACGAGGACTCGGAGTATGACGATTTGGAACGCTCGCCCAGCCCGAATCCGGTCGAACGATCCATGCACGAACAGACCATGCTGCATTTGGACAGCTTTTATGGCGAGAGGGTTGAGAAAAGTACGTAACACATTTACATGATGTCACTGAACCTGATGGGTGACTCGAGAGCAGTTTCAATAACACTGTCTTTGTTTCCCTTTTTTTTTTTTTTTTTTTTTTTGGTAGTTCTGGCTACACTGACCCCCTCTGTAACGGGTCTGGTCCGAGCTGGCGTTGACCACATTCGCAAAAAGCTGCTCGCGCAGTATCAACAGCAAGAAACGAAATTCGAACACACGCAACACGAGCTGGTCAAGGCGCGCGAGCAACTCGAGCACGCGAAACTCGAGCTTACGGAGCTGCAGGAAAACCGCCGGCGCATGGATAAATTGTGCGTCCTGGCCAGTGATCTTGAGCGGCGCATTGAGGAGCATTCGGAGGCTGCTGCGAATAGGTACCGCTTGGCTGCCACGGCTGCTGCTGCTGCTGGTGCGGGCGGCGAAGATTGGGAAGAGGAGGATGAGATGGGTGGGGCCGGTGGGGAGAAGGATAGGATGGACGTGGAAAAGGCTGTCGATTCATCACCACCAGCTGCGGGTGGCGTGGAGAAGGAATCAAAGGTGACTGAAGGATCCGCGGAAACACCATCAGCGGCCGCAAAGGAGGAGTCGGCTGCAGTTGCAGACGTTGCCGGCGGCGCATCGAGCGAAGCACTAGGATCCGCCGCTCCCAATCCATGTGTTGAAGCGGCAGTTGATTGGACCGCGGCCAGCAAAGATGAGGCGGCGACAGGGCAACTTGACGCGGCAGTTGGTAAGCGCAAACGCAGCGCGTCTCCATCGCCGAGCGACAGCGCCAGCAAACACCGACGACTCACTAGCCCCGCACCACCCCCATCCGACGCTACCGTGTCGGCCGCGGCCGCGGCAGCGACCAGCACGGGCATGCGCGTTACGTTGGACGCACCGCTCCTCCCTCGGATCGACACGCTCGCGGCGCTGCACCCGTCAGCGCTGATAGCCTCCCCGCCGCCGGCGCCAACAATCACGCCAACGATGCGGTCGAACCGGCACTACTCGATGCGGCTCAAAACCCAGCTGTCGAACCTCGAGTCGGCCGTCGTGCGGTCGGAAACGAACCGGCTGCTGATGCGCGACGAAATCGACCAGGTCCGCCTTGTGCGCGATGAAAAAGACCTGAAATTCAAACGCATCATTGCGGCGTGTCTCCGCTGCGACGTGGCCGATGTCGAGCGTCTCATCACCCCCCTCGTCAGCGAGTTTGAGCCGTGAGAGAGGGAGAATTTTGTATATATATATATTGATAGGTGGCGAAAAACAACCCGGGCAATGAACACACTGCGCATAGGGCTTTTTGGTAGTGCGCTTCTCCGGCCCCCGCTGTGTCGGTCCCTTGGCCCACATTCCCACATTCCCATATCTCCTCCCCCCCTCTGTCCGCTCTTGGTGATTGCAGCATCCCATATGCGCGCTCTTTGTCCTGTACATGGCAAAAAAACAACCGAAATTTAAAAAAAAAAAGTATAATCCCAAACAGAGAATGACAAGCAAAGAATGGTGGGATATATTTTTTGGGGAAACGGGAGACTGGAAATAGGGGGGAGGAGGATATTGGTGGAGGAAAAGGCACGTCAGATTAGATCGTGACGATTGCAGTGTGGGGACAGAGTGGCTGTTGTTGATACTATCGATATCGATACATGGTTTGGTGGTGGAGATAGTCAGGGCAGAGTGATGGGATCCTTGTCACAGGCACAGGTCAAGTGCGTGATTGGGAGGTGTGAAGTGGGGAGCACGTTTGAATGGGGGGAGTTAGATTATTAGATTGCTATCGATATTGCAGTCAGAGCATAGAGTGGCTGTTATGCTATCGATACATGGTTTGGTGGTGGACAGGGATCTTGTCACCGGCACCGGGGTGGGCACGTCGCGTTCACAAAAGGAGCACGCGCGCAGGCCACAGCGGGCACAGGCGGGAAAGACAGTGTAGCAACAGGCGGGGCAGAAGCGTTCCCAGGCGTCGGGACAGGAGCAGCAGTAGGGGACCTTGTCGGTCAGACAGGGGAAGCAGTAGGTGGCGTTGCAGGTTTTGCAGGCGGCCAGGTCGTCGTTGGAATCGTCGTGGAGGGCTGTGGCTGTGGGGGGACAGAAGAGACAGGAGCGGGGCGGGAGGAGGAGGGACTGGAGCATGGTCATCCAGGCGAGTGGTGTTGCGTTGTCGTTGTCGTGGCGATTGCAGCGCGTCGTTGGCGGGAGGCGGGGGATGAGGCGGTGGAGGAGGTCGGGGTGGTTGTGGTGGGGCTTGAGGGTGGCGGGGAGGGCGGCGAGGACGGTGGCTCGCCATAGGGAGGTGAATGCAGCGGTGGCGAATGTAGCGTGCAGACGCGGGCTGGCGTGGGCGAGGTGGAGGAGCGAGGTGGCTGAAGCTGAGGAGGCTGAGGAGGCAGACTCTGAGTCCGAGTCGGGGTTGATGTGGTGTGGTTTGGGAGTGAGGAGGGTTGCAATCTGTTGTGGGGGGGAGTGAGTGAGTGAGTGGGCGAGAGAGAGGGGGGACGTTGTGTGGGAGACCTGGAGGAGGATCTCTGGGGGCAGAGAGTAGAGCGGGGGCAGTGAGGGAGAGGGAGAGGGAGAGGGAGAGGGTTGGGCGAGCATCGTGGAGAGAGAAGGAGAGAGAGATGATAGACGGATCGTGCAGAGGGAGAGAAAAGCAAAGGAAGAGAGAGAAAGAGAGTCTGAAAGGGAAAACGCGTGCGTGTTCGTTTTGTTCGTGCCAGATGTGGGATGGATGGATGGATATGGGATCACATCAACTCAGTTCAATGAGTCAGTCAGACGTCTTAGGCAACTAACTGCTGATTGAGTGACTGATTGAGTGACTGAATGACTGAGTGATTGAGTGATGGACTGATGGACTGATGGATTGAGGGGAGAGACTGTGAGGCAGGGATGGGATGGGATGGGAGGGGATGGGAATCTGTAGGTGATGATGGCTATGAGGGATGCGCGATGGAGAGAGAGAAGAGAGAAGGGGAGAGTCTTCTGCGGGAGTGACTGACTGATTGACTGCGTGAGGGGTGGGAGTCGATTAAGCATGCTTGGATTCAGGATGCATGGATTCAGGATGATGACTTCAGTGGCTATGCGTGTTGATACGTCCAAATGGGGCCCTCTATTGACTGACGCACTTTCCACAGAAAGAGTCTATCCCACCGACACATTCCTCAACTCACTCCCTCCCTCACACATGCATCCATATACTCCCCCCTCTGGCCGCCCTCCCTCTCTCGCCATGGACCACGACCACGACCACGACGACGAGGAACCCTTGCCCAAGCGGCCGCGTCTTCTCGCCCCCTCGCCCTCCACGACATCCGCTTCACCCGCCTCCGACAACGACAGCCCCTCCCTCTTTGCCCTCAACACTGCTGCTATCCATAGTGCGTCCATAGAGCCTCTACACTTGCCACCGGCCAGCCCCTTTGCAATGGACCAGGACGACTCCCAGGACGACTCCCAAGACGACTCCCTGTATACCCCAGCTGCGTCGCCAGTCAAAAGTGAGCCGCTGCCACTGCCGCCACGAGACCAGCCGCTGCTGCTGCATCCGCACGCCTCCTCCTCGTCGGCCGCGCCAATGGAATTCGGAAGAGACACCCCGCAGCACACCCAGGTCGCCTTGCTGCCGGCCAAGAGCGAACCTCCCGCAGAGGTCGTTCCTAGCATCGTCATGTCAGCCAAGAGTGAACTCCTCGGCGCAGGCGCAGACAATTCGCAGTCGCCAGCGATTCCCACTGCTGGACCCGGAAACAGCGCCGACAGCAGCAACGCCATTTGGGTCCTCGACGACGCGGATGACCACAACGTCATTGACCTCGAGGCCATGGACGACGACCAATTCGATGCTTGGCTAGCGAATCAGCAAGGCATGAATAAACCCCCACGCTCTGTGACGTCAAACATCCCCGTCGTTGACCTCACACTCGACGAACACTATGCGCGACAACTGCAAGATGAGGAGATCAACCAGCGCTTTGTTGACAATCCTCAGCTGTCTGCCGACGAGGCACTGGCCCGCGAGCTGCAAGAGCAGTGGAACAAGGATCTAGCCGCGGCACAAAACGACGTCGACGCTGAGGACGCCAGAATGGAGGCCGCTGAGCAACAGGCGGCGGATCTCTGGGCCCGCCCTAACCCTTTCCCCGTCTTTCAAAACGGCACGCACGTTGCACCCATGCAATCCGGAGTGGAGCAACACTATCTTGCAGATGCACGCCCCAGCGACGGTCGACGTCCTGCTGCTCCTACTCCCCTCCGAGTTCAGCGTGAGCGCGAGGCTGCTCCGGGAGGGTGGTTGACCGGTCTCTACAATATGATCAGGCCCACTTCCACACCCAACGTCAAACGCGAACAACCCGAGGGATCTTCATCTTCATCTTCATCGGCACCCGAAGCCAAAGGATTCTTCAACCACTTGTTGACCCCTCCCAAGCGTGGCCGTAACGGCCTCCCCACAACTTCTTCCCCGTCCAAACCCGACAACACCTACAGCACGGGTGTAAAGCGTGGCCGTGACGGCCTTCCTACAACTCCTTCCCCTTCCAAACGCTTCAACTACCACAGCACGGGTGTAAAGTCGGAGGATGGTCGGTTCCCAGGCCCCCTTCGCTCCTTTACATCCGCTGGACCTTCGCGAGTCCCAAACACAATGGTAAAGGCGGAAACGCCGGTGAAGACGGACGAGTTGTTGGGTCAATGGAGCCCCTACAAGGCTTTCGGACACAGGTTGCGCGACGTACAGGCGGTACTGTCGTCCAATCCGGCCCATCATCGTGAGGAACAGGATCCGAATGGCAAGAATGACCACGGCAACAATGGTTACGGCCACGGCCACAACGGTTACGGCTATGGCCACAATGGTTACGGCTATGGCCACAATGGCTTTGGCAACTTAATCTACGGCATCCATGACCTCGGCAGCGACGACGAGGACGACCATTATGAAGAGGTTCAGCCTGGAGGCTCCTCCTTTCCCGTGGACATGGCACAGGTGACCGACGAAGAAACCAAGGAACAGCTTCGTACTTTACTCGAAAATGTCAGTCACACGGCTGAAGTCACCGCGAAAGAAAACAGATTGCCCACTCCACCCGACCTGATGATTGAGCTGCTCGAGCATCAAAAGATAGGACTCGAGTGGATGCTCAAGATGGAGCAAGGGACAAACAAGGGCGGCATCCTTGCCGATGACATGGGACTCGGCAAGACCGTCACCAGTCTTGCTCTGATGTTGTCAAACCGGGAGCCGGGGCCAAAGCCCACTCTGATCGTCTGCCCGGTCTCGCTTATCTACCAGGTATGTCCCGTTCCGTCCAGCGTAATCTGTGCGTCGAGGTCGGACCCCGTTTCTGATTGTCCCCCGCTTCCGTTCATGTATTAGTGGCGGCTGGAGATTATCAACAAAGTCAGGAGAGGCAAACTCAGAGTCCTTGTATACTATGGTCCCAAGCGCGAAATCGACTGTCAAGTCATTCAAAACTTTGATGTTGTGATTACAAGCTACCATATTCTGGCCAACTCATGGCCCAGCAAGCCACCGACACTTTCCCGAATGCGCCAAGGCGACGCGACCGATCCGAGGGCCATCGCACGCATGGTGGAGGAAAAAAAGCTTTACGAGGAAGAGATTGCCAGGCGCCGCGATCCCGCCTACCTTCGCGGATTGGCCGGTCCACTGCACAAGATCAAGTGGCGTCGCATCATTCTGGACGAAGCGCACATCATCAAGAACAAAAACACTTTCAGCGCCAAGGGTGCATGTGAAGTCGATGCGCTTTACCGCTGGTGTTTGACCGGTACTCCGATACAGAACAACATTGACGAACTGTACAGCTTGTTACGCTTTCTGGATATCAGGCCGTTTTGCGACTGGTACGAATTCAGGACGAAAATCTCTGGTAAGTGGTTGGGCGATGGGTCCACTCATAGAGCGTACTCACGAAAGCTTTTTCGATGGCATCAGCGCCGTACGGTGGGAGAAATCGCAATGCTCGGAACAAGGCACTCGCACGGGTCAAGACGCTTTTGGAGGCGGTGTGCCTTCGCCGCAACAAGAAAGGCACGGTGGATGGTGCGCCCATCATTGTTCTCCCGGAAAAGCACTCCCATCACGACCAACCGACCTTTTCCGAGTCGGAACAAGAATTCTACACGGCGTTGGAACACCGGATCCAGCTCAAATTCAGCGCGTATGTCCGTGCGGGAACGGTCATGAAAAACTACACCAACATTCTGGTTCTCCTCCTCCGGCTGCGTCAAGCCTGTTGTCATCCGTTCCTGGTTAGCAAGGATTTTGACAAGGCGGACGAGATTCTCGCAAAGGACGAGGAACGATACAAAAAGGTGATGGCAGAGTGGCCCCAAGACGTTGCGGCCCGCTTGCAGTCTCTGGATCAAGACCAGGAATGTGTCATCTGCCTCGACGCGATGACCGAAGCAGTCATCACCACCTGTGGCCACTTGTTTTGCAAAGAGTGCCTCACCGCTGCGCTGACCAGTCCGAACCAAATGGAGGGCCAGCGCAACTGCCCTTCCTGCCGCCACATCATCGATATCGCACACCTGGTTCCTCTCTCCGAATACAAAAGGGCGCATCCCGCTCAGTTCCCGGCAACGGAGCAGGGGCTGGACTATATGCTTTTTCCCGCAAAGACCGAGCCGGGAGACGCAGGCAACGCTCCTCCCGTCCCCGCCGTCGTCGATCGCAAAGGCAAAGGCCCGGCCATCGACCCCGAGTTGCTGCAGCCCGATGCCCTCGAGCAACCCGTCTCGAGCACCAAGATTGAAGAATGCGTCAAAATCTTGGAGCACACACGAAGAGAGGCGCCCGGCGACAAAACCATTGGTGAGTTTTTCGCGAAAAATAGGCTGTTGATCAACCACCCAACTTTTGCCTCCCCCCCCCCCCCCTCGCCGCTGATTACTTGCGACCCTTTTTCTTTTTATCCTTTCTAGTGTTTTCGCAATTTGTGCAAATGCTGGACCTGGTAGAAAAAGCCATCGCTCCCCGAGGCTTCAAATACGTGAGGGTAAAGTCCAGAACTGGCTACCTGCCAGAAAATCCATCCGATTCCAGATCGTGTCTTTCTTAACGGCGAAGACGTTGTTTTCTGTTTTTTTTTTTCTTCCCAACAGTACGACGGCGGCATGTCGGCCCGGGCGCGCGACAATGCTCTTTCAGATCTCGCCGAGGACCCGCACATGACGGTCCTCCTCGTCTCGCTCAAATGCGGGTCGCTCGGGCTCAACCTCACGTGCGCGAACCGCGTCGTAATCCTCGACCCGTGGTGGAACCCGACGGTCGAGTCGCAGGCCGTGGACCGCGTGCACCGCTACGGGCAGCACAAACCGGTGCAGGTGCATAAAATCACCATCCCCGGCACGGTCGAAGACCGCATTCTGAAACTCCAGGCTGAGAAACAGGACCTGTTCAATGCGGCCCTGGGCGAGAATCCCGATGCTGCTGCCGCTGCGGCGCCGGCCCGCGTCGAACGCCTGAACCTCCGCGACTTGATGCTGCTGTTTGATGTGCACGCTGATCAGGACCACTAGAACAACTGGTTTTGGGCGCCGCAAAGTTTAGACAAACGTCACCACGCTCTGACAATTTGCGTCTTGGGGGTTTTTGGGTCTTCCCGTTGCTCCAAACACTCGCCTTACCCCCCTCTCCCCCCAACACTCTGGTCAACAATCGCCCACACCCCCACCGAAAGTCGTCCACTTTTTGTATCACCCCCGACGCTTTTTGGCCCCCCCCCCCCGCGTCCCCCCCCCCCCCCCCCCCCCGCGTCCACCCCTCTTGTATACACCCCCCCGAACCCGCCGGTAGCAAACACAACCCACCAACGGCAGTGGACATATACCCCCCCCGCTCTCCTCACTCTGTATATATTGCTCTGTAGCGAAACACCCCCCCCCCCCTCCTCACCCCCCCACCGCTCGCGAATTGCCGGACGACGCGGGACAGGCTATCAGTCGTACGCGTTGGTCGTGCGAAAGGTGCTTCTCGTCCTACATGGAGGTTCAGTTCTACCAGTCTGTCGGTTGGGGAAGGACCGGGCGCGTGCAGGGTGGTGCAGGGTGTTAGTTAGGCTCGGCAGTTCAGTGTTAGATTTCGCATCTCATCTCTTTCTCCACACAACAAAAAAAAAAAAAAAAAGAGAGAAAAAAAAAAACAAAAGTGGGGGGGGCTTGGGGTTTTTTTTTTCCAAAATCGCATCTAGTTGGGGGCGGTACGTGTACGTGCAGAGGTGGGACGTTTCACATATCCGCTATTGTGCCAACAAAGGGTACGTGACGAAAAAACATCCAGGGCATTACATAACCGACGGGCGGGCGAGGGGGAGTGTAATATAACTAGGCTACTCGCCTCACGGCCACATCAGATTGCGGGGTGGGGTGGGGTGGAGTGTGTATGTGTGTGTGTATAAGCGCATGGGTTCATGGGCAGTGTGTGACGGATTTCAGCGTTTTTCGTTATGTTCGAATTCGCCATCGTCCTCGTCCTCGCTTTCCGCAAACACGGCTGCGCCATAGTCGGCGCTCTCGGCCAGCACGACCAGTGCAGCGGCCGGGTCCGTCAGCCCGCGGTCCTGCATGATGAGGCGGAGCGCGGTTTCGGGCACGAGGATGTCTGCGGGGCAAAACGCAAATGCGTGCGAGGCGCGACGACGACGCGAGAGGGAGGGATGCGGGGTGATTTACCCATGGGGAAAAGGGGGCGGGGGGTGAGTTGGGGAATGTGTGAACGTTTTGGGAACCGGGGGGCTGTGTTTTCCAACTCGGGGGGTCGGGTGTTTGCGTACCTTGTAAATACTCGATCGGCGCCAACGGGGCGCTTGCGGAGCTCGTCAACACGACCCCGCCGCCTTTCGCAGCAGGACCGGGCGTCAGGAAGTGCTCAAACAAAACCTGCGCGATCGCCGTGCCGCCCTTTTGGCCATAGTATCCGCACGAGATATCCGCAACCGCTCTCATGCGGGCTTCCGGGCGCCGCCGGCGGTGGTGGTGGTGGAGGGGTCGTTCCGTTGCGGGTGCTATGGTTCCAGTTGCTGTTGGTGTTGCGATGGGCGATGCGGCTCGGTCGCCCCAACCACCACCGCCCTGCAACTGGAGTGCCCGATCGCGAAACGGCGAATGCGCATTCCCATGCACAATGTTGGCCAACTCGCCAAACAGCAGGCGCACGCGGCGCGCAATGTCCCGCGTATCCAGCTGTTGCGGGTACCCCTGCCGGAGCCCCGCGGGAATAATATGCGAATACGCAGTGTGCGCGCGGCAGAGTTCGTACATGGCATGCACAGCCGAGTGCTCGTTTTCATCATCATCCTCATCGTCGTCGTCGTCGTCGGCATTCTTGCTCTTGCTATTGTTGTTGTTGCTGCTGTTGTTGTGGGTGTCCATGACGTTTTTCCAGTATCGTTGGAGGTGCTTGGGGAGCGGGAAGGGGAGGAGCCGTTGGCATTGGAAGCATTTGCGGACGCGCCCGGGACTGGGTGTTGTGGCTGCGACGCGGGGCGATGCCTCTTCGAGAACGATGGTAGTGTCGGGGGTGGGGGCTGAGGGAGTTGGGGGTGAGAGAGTGGTTGTGCTGGGAGTAGGCCGAGGCTTTACGGTCCAGGTCTTGGCCTCGGATGTCTCATGGGTGGGAACAGAAGATAGCGTTTTGGAATGCAACAATGGCGTGCGTGGTGGCTTCGCTGGTGAGCGTGAGACGGGTACCTTGGTGAGACGAGAAGCATCATCTTTTATGCGTCGCGGTACGAGTGCGGCAGAGGGTTCGGCTAAAGGCTGTCGCGTCAACGCCCGGTCCGTCTTTGTCGGCGTCGTCGGCGCCGTAGGAGAGGCAGTGTCGCCAGCGTCATCATCTGGCGGTTTCTTCCTTTTAGTTGCCTTGGCACGGCCAGAGTGCGATTCTACTGGTTTGCTGGCGGATGGTTTTCGAGGCGGGGAACACGTGCTAGAAGCAGGTGAATCCAGAAGATTGATTGCACAATTGGTTCTACGAGGAACTGGTTTGGCGCCGGTTAAGGATTCGGTCGAGTCGCGAGAGGATGGCTGTTTGATGCTAATCTTATCGCGGGCGGCCCGAGTGGGTTTGATCAATGCCGTTGTGACCACTTCATTTGACACGAGATGAACCGTTTTGTCGGGTTTAGGTAGTGTCACAGTGTTTCCCCCGTCGCGTATACTATCATGTTTGCTATTCGGTTTTGACAAGCCCGCATGACGACCAGAACCCGGTTTCTTTTCACGCTTCGATGGCCCCGCTACGCTTCCCTCCCCACGCCCATCAAGACGCGTCGTGTCAGCCGGCTTGTTCAATGCCGCACTCAACAAGCTCGCCGCCGACTGGAACTCAAAATCAGGGCTGTCGCTGTCGGGTGACAGCGACCGATGCGTCATGAAGGACGGAGGTGGCGGGCTGACATGTGATGATGACCACTCTGTAGTATCCTTTGCGTCCGTTTTGGGCATGGGGGGTTTGGGTCGGCCGTGGGATGTCCTTGGACGGTCGTAAAATAGGCAAGTGGAGGTTGGGGTAGTGGTGGTGTTGGAAGGGGTATGGATGGCTTTTCCGCCACGAATGGGCAAGTCTTGTTGTCTGGAACTGCGTGACAGAGATGAAAAAGGCGCCTGGTTTCGAGCCCCCGCCGACTTTGTAGCGGTGGGCTTGGTGGGTTTGAGTCCCGATCGCGGCGGCTTCCCCCTGAATGCATGATAGTCTGGTATCACGGGTTTGGAATACGGCGACACTCCTGTTGTCTGTCGGCCATCACCATCCCGATTCTTCCAATGTGCTGCACCCCCACCCGTTGTTCCATCATCAAAGTATCGAGACCTCCCCTCCCCGCGCGCCGCTTGAAAGTCCTTCCCCCGCGGCGGCCCACCCAAATCCACATTCATCCGCATCGTCGCCTTGCCCTCAATATACTCCCGCGCCGACATGCCCTCCCCCTCCGACCCGTCCCTCTCATAATGGACCTGCTTCCGCTTCACACCTCTATGCCACTGTCCCCCCGCATCCCGCACGGCATAACTCGAACACGTTCCCACACCCCCGCTTTTCGTCATGGCTACTGTCCGCGCGGAAAGGATTTTGGGGGGCAAGGTCGGCGCGCGGGGGGCGTGCGATCGGCGCGGGTCGTACGTTGAGGAGGGAATTCGGTCACCGCTACCTCCATTGTACCCGCTGTAGCCTCTGCCGCCCGAGGGCATGGGTGTGAGAGCGGATGAGGTCCGGGTGTCGTGGTTGGTTTCTGCACGTTTGAAGGGATTTGAATTTGCTGTTTTGTTCTTGAGGACCTTGATGCACGACGTAACGAGATCGGAACTATTCGCAGTAAACGACCAGTAACCTTCCCCACTGAGGATGCCCAATGTCCTAGTGAATTTACCTCCTCAAAACCCTTCAATTGTGAGCTTGCCAGTAAAGAACCTCGCGCTCCAAACTGTCACAGCCTGTATGTAGCATGGGCACTCGGATCCTCCTTCTTACGAATACAACAGGTAACACGACCGCCTCACGGTGCGCAATGAGACATCGGCATGAGAGAAATCTTGCTGGCTGGTGTGGATATCGATATGTCCGTTGAAGTGACAGAAGTAACGAAATGCTTCCCGTTTGATGGCGAAGGATGAGGAAAGCCGTCGGCTGGGGCCATCCAACCTAAGAGTGTACAGAGCAATGTTTTCGAACGAGAATCAGATTTGAAACATGCATGTTGTTATTTGAAAAGAAAGAGGAAATGATATGGTATCTACAACAATGATTTGGTGGGGTCCGACCGCCCGCTCCAACACCCATTCCTGCGCATCTATGTCCAGCAGGGCTGTTCTAGTGTATAGCGTCTAGGGCTGACCAGTCGGAACTGGGGGGTGTCTAGAACTGAAGAGGAATGGAGGGCTCGACGGACTGCCGGGGGGGGGGGGGGGGGCTGTTTAAGCCAAATTGCGTTGGACTCCGACGGCGTTGCGGGAGACAACGGCGGAGACATCAGCGTGGCTGAGAACCGGGGCGTTGATCATGACGGCCTTGGGGGCGACGGAGGCCTCAATGTCCTCGAACTATGAAAAAGACAAAGTGAGTGAGTGGGAAACGCGCAGATGCATGGGTTGATAGGGGTGGGTTTGAGTTGATGAGCTACTTACGGGAGCAGCAGCGATGACTTCCTCAAAGACATCCTCGGGCATGACAGGGCGAGCGGATCCGAAACCGATGACAGACATGTTTGTTTGGGGGTTGTTGGGGGGGTGGGTGGTGGGTGAGAAGAGAGAGTGTGTTGTTGTGTGTGTGTGTGTGTGTGTGTGTGTGATGAAAAAAAAAGAAGGGGGAAGTGAGGCGAAAGCCCTCTTTATATAGACGCGGGATCAAGGAGGAAATGTCTTTGCAAAATTACAGCATGCCGTACTGCGTTTCCTCCATGAAGTGCAGCATGGGCAAGGGCGCTGTGTAAAAGCGATATTAGTACACACGAGCTGGCAGCATGGGGGTAGGGCGGGTTGTGTAAAGAAAGCCATACAGTACCTTGTGCAGTGACAAGGTTACGGACTCACGACTGTCATCGTGGGGGAGGGGGCAGCAATGTTTACTTACAGTGAACCCGACCAGAAAGTAATCTCAAAAATGTGGGATTTCCATCCATTGCAAACGAATGGGGTTTTCCGACGCGATCAGACACCAAGTGTGGTCCGAGGTAGCCGAATGAGTAATAAGGTGAGGGGACACACCGTTGTGAAATGTCTACCCAACAGCATGTGCTGCGCCAACCTACAACCGTGTTCCGTGTGATGCAACAGCACAAGCTGTCAATTTCGTTGCCCCCGTAGATTTGCTGCCACGACGCGTTCGTGGGACATTTGAACTCTCGTGGTGAGTTTGGTGGTGAGCAATGACTTGCTTTCCACTTGTTTGTGAGTGTATGTATCAAAAAGAGACAGACGCATACCACGGCCCTGCCATGGGCTTCAGTCACCTCTTGTCCTGACTTTCCTACGAGACGAACATGGGGGAATAGCGGGACGCCCAATACAAGTAAATGACCACGGGCAACGTGTTTTGCGCCCTCTCACCCATCTACGCCGGATGCAACATAAGAGTGTATACACCATCCAGAATAATACAAAAGACAAGGCACTGCACTACATAATCGCCAATACATGAAATGGTCGTGGGATGAGCGGGCGATAGACACGCCGGCAATTCGACAGTCGGGGGAACACAGGCGGTGGTGTTGCATGGCTTGCCTGTCCGGGTGCAACCAAAACAAACAACCCGCCCCGATCACGCGTGTTGTTGGGTGTGCGAAGACGCGTTGCGCGCTTTTGTCCCTCCCGCGTGTGTCTTCTTCTTTCTTCTGTGGCTCAGAGTCAGGTTATGATGAGCGACAAGTACCAACTTGGGTACGGTACACATGCATTCAAGCTCATCAGAAGAAACGGGGGTTCCGAGGAGGGTTCCGACGCTGGCGGTCCGGTGGGGAATCGGTCAATGCCAAGCTCGTGGGTAACTTGGATACGGCCATTGCAGTGGGGCTTGCACAGTGCGCATTGCCGTGGGAATATGACACAAAACATTCATTTCGGCGTCATTGACCATTGTCGTGGGTTCCGAGCAGAGAACTATCTGTGATCATTTAAGCGTCTCTCGGCACTTCCGGGGCGGTAATTCTCGCTTCCGAGGCTTGCGCCTGATGTCGCTCCCCGGGGAAGCAGCGATGACTTAACCCACGATGGGAGATGAATCAAGGGTTGAGGTGTGCGAGTGGTGTTGCTTCATGGGAAGCAGCGATGAGGAACACGATGAGACATATGAACAGGAACACGATGAGACATATGAACCAAGTGCCAACAAGGCAAGTGGGGATCAAAACAGCTGATTTTTTTATTGTTTCAAATTAACAAGCTCTCCCACCTTGTTAATTTGAAACAATAAAAAAATCAGCTGTTTTGATCCCCACTTGCCTTGTTGGCACTTGGTTCATATGTCTCATCGTGTTCCTCATCGCTGCTTCCCATGAAGCAACACCACTCGCACACCTCAACCCTTGATTCATCTCCCATCGTGGGTTAAGTGGGGATCAAAACAGCTGATTTTTTTATTGTTTCAAATTAACAAGGTGGGAGAGCTATTGATGTTATACATTGAAGGTGACGGTTCATTACCAAAACGGGTAACGGGGAGGGAAAACAAAATGGTTTGGATACCGGGTAGCGACCGCTTGCTAGTGCAAAAATAAGCTTGTTGCTTTTACTTCATTCAAAAACGTGCCCCTATGGTTCAATGTCACGGGCCACAACGGAGATAGGGACCTGGATTTTGCCGGTACGATCCATGGTCGATTCCTCGTACGTGAATCTAGCCTTGGTGCCGGCTTCAATCTCAGGACGGAGGATGGTCTCGGCGACACGGAGTTCGTCATTGGGAACCCAGACGGTGGGCGGATTGGGGCGCAAGGCAGGGTGCATGAACTGTCGTTCAAACTCGTCCGGTCCAGCGTCCAAGGGGTGTTCAGGCTGCTGCTGCTGAATAGCTGCCGACTGTGAATCCGGGGCAAGGTGTGATCCAGCGACCCTGCCCTTGTCGTCCGTGCTGACTCCACTGGTGCTGTCGATGGTAGCAGCGGGGTCCCTGTACACATTCGTCGGAGCTGGTTTGTAGATATCGGCGGTCGACTGTCCCAAACTGTCTTCCGAAAGGTTAGGTCGAGATCCGTCGAGCAACTCGGAAGTCGAGTTCTTTTGCCTGATGCGTCGTGAGTGCTCCGACTTGCGGTCAATGTTGATCTGCGCCACGACTTCGTCTCTCCAAGGCTCATTGCTGACCAGCTCCTTTTGCACGTTTGCGTCCATGGTCAAATCCTGGATAAGGCCGATATCCAGCGCGGCCTTTGCGGGGATAGCAGCCATCAGCGCTGTGTACTGGTTTGCCTTCTTGTGTGCGGTTATCGTGATGATGAACATGATGATGACGATGCCTGTCTGGACCCACGCCTCTTTGGCCAAGAACATCCCCACCATGACAAGCTCATGTATGTAGAGCGCCACGAAGAGTTGCTTCGCCGCAATGTGCATGAAGAAACCGCCAGTTTGAGAGCGCGTGGCATAGCAGTACCTGCACAAAGTAACATAAGTTAGATCGGAAGGTGAGATACGTCCATTCAGCGATGTGGCGCGGCCTGAAAGAATGGAATACTTACTGGATCTTGTACGCATAGGCGACTTGCCAAAGACCAAAGTAGAACGCACAGGTAATGGTAACCAGGGGTGCCACCGTCATGTAGATGATGCCAATGGATGCCACAAAGCTATGGGCTGCAAACGGGACACCTGGTTCGAAAACTGGCGGCTGACTGGTGCGCCAGATAGCTCTGGGAGTACCAGCCAAAAATTTCAGTTTTAAGGGTTTCACAATCAAGGCGCCAATCTGCAGAAGTTCGCCAGCTGGACTTTGCAGGGCAAGCAGAGTGATATAGTTGATGTAGAAGGTGCACACTCCGGGCACACTGTTCGACAGAATCGTCAGCGCTTTTTCGGGGTCTTCCTTGATGTCGTTCAGGGTGCGGAAGATGGAACCAGAGATGGTAATCACGAAGAAGACGTTGAACAGAAGGAAAAAGTAATATTGCTGAATCAGGGATTTTTCTCGCGCGGTCTTGGTCATAACACCAGAGAACGTGGAGAAGACTGAGATAATAAGTCAGTTTAATGAGGTCACACATCGAGCGGTCGTTGGGATGACTTACATCTGAGAATGCCGGGTAGGAGAGAGAACAGGATGGCAACGGCGATCGTCGGCAGAAGACCTTGTATAATTCCCTTGACTTTTGACGGTAGGCCGTCGAGAAACTCCAAGAAACTAACCAGTTCGATGAGTTTCTCCAAACTGGCAATAGCCGATAGGGCGGCGGTCAGAACACCCCAGAAAATAATCAGAGCGGTAAGAGCGACTGTCGTTATAAAGCCTCTAACCATGCGATTATAAAGCTTCATGTCGAGGTTATCCCAGATGACGTCCGCTGGCTCGACGACAGCTTGCTTGTCGAGCATGACGCCAGGAGAGCCGTGAATATTAGCCAGTGCCGCGACGTGCGGAGAAAAAAGATCAGCAAAGATGATGAAAGCGGCGCTCTCGGCGTGTCCGAGGCCCTCATAGACTTTCGAGCGCTCAGTGTGAAGTTTCTCTTCCAGTTTGCTCATTTCCTTAAGATTGTGTGCGATGGCGTCACGTTTTTCACCAAAGACAATCTTGGCTTTGCCAGTAGGACGACTTTCTTCGAGAATCCGGCGCGACGGGGTGTCTCTGTCATTCCCTCCATTCTCCAAGTTGATTTCGATATTGTTGCCACTTGCGGGCTGCTTAAGTGTCTCAGCATGCTTCTTGGCGACGGTAGACAAAAACTTTGCAGCAGCTTTTTCGACCGCATCCCGGGCACTCATATGCTCCTTGTAGTGCTTGTTGATCTCCTTGACGTCACGGATGAGAATCACGTCCAAAACCTTGTTGGGTTGCACTCGATTGAAGAGATCTCGGAGAACAGCCGGGTCACGCAGGTTTTTGGGGATGTCGCGCACTACCAGAGTGTATCCCGAAAGGGACTGGTGCTGATCCGGGCCGAGCAGGAAAGTATGACGTAGCCAGGCTGCTTTCTTCAGCAGTTTGAAGATCATGAAAATGACGACCAAGACAAAGATCACCGAGAGCAAAAGACTAGACCAGAGACGGGCACTCTGATCTTGCCCGACATTGCCGATGTGCAGCCTGTTCAGCGCCTTATTTCCAGCAGCTCCGGTAGCGTAAACTGGAAACAGGAGGATCGCACCGCACAGTGCCAAGAAGATGAACAGCTGTGTCAGGATCCTCATCATAAAAATTGCAGCATAGCTGTCTGCGCCCACGCGCCGGAGGACGTCCGCATCATCCATGTTCCATGCTAGCGTCATCCATGAGAGCGCTCCTTTCAGTGGCTTGGTCAAGTTCCTAAAAAGAAATGAGGTTGAGTTGGTGCAGATAGATTCACGCCACGATCGTGGTGGGCGCAGAAATGCGATCTTTACTTTTCGCCGACCAGAAACGTCCGGGGTGCATAGACCAGCGGATAGCGCTGTCTCAGGATGGTGAACGCCGCATAGAATGCTGCACCAGTTGCGCCGGCAATGACGACAGCTGAAATGAACGAGTCTAAGGACACATCCTCGATCTTGGGCGGAACGGGAGCAGACATTTCTCCAGTCCGACGTTTTGCGAGCGGGGTTTCTTTGAGGTAACTGAGAGATCCGTGCGAACCAGAGTGTGCAGGGTCAAAGATTCTGTTCCGTCGGCAGTTAAAGTATCGTATGAGGACGAGGTGAACTGCGGGGTTTGAGAAAGAGGAATGTGCTTTGTGTCTACAGATCGAGTCCAGACCTAAACCAGTTGGGCTTGTACCAGTATTTGCGTTTTTGCAGCGAAACAGGAGTGGCCGTTGTGTGTGCTTTTTATCACTGGAGGGCCCGCCTTTTTTCCTAAATAGCAGTTAGCCTACGTCAGAACGAGTCAGGGCGGTTCCTTTAGCGGAGAGTCGTCACTTGTTCATCCCTTGTAACACCTCTCATTCTTCTTCGCGCCGAGGCCCAATTGCGTCACGCGTTCGGGCCCGGGTACCCGGTCATCGGCAGCATTGGCATATGTACAGTCGGTGGGCAAAAATGTGGAGCCCCCCCCTTGTGTAACTGTTGGTTGGCGTCCTTCGCCAGCCGGCGTCTGTCCGGACATGCCGCGACGCTGCCGCATTTCTTCCTGCATTCCCGCATTCCCGCAATCTTCTCGGCAGCATGTCCAACAAGCACCTGACCTCAGAGAAGCGAGCTGCCATCGTTGCTCTCAAGGAGGCAGGCATCACCATCACCAAGATAATGGCACTGCAAGGGGTTTCCCGAAGCGCCATTCAAAAGACTTGGAAGCGTTGGCGGGAAGAGAAGACCGTGGCGAGCAGAAAGCAGACTGGACGCCCCCGTAAACTTGGAAATTCTGCACAAGAGGTAGAGGTACTGAGAGCTTTTGCAAACACTAACCGCTGGTTGGATATGACAACTATGGTGCATCGTTGGTTTTTGACCACAGGACAGCACCTTCACAAAAAAACCCTCCGACGCTACTTCTTTGTCTATCTCAACTATTCAAGTTGCTGGGCTGCTCGTAAGCCCACTCTAAACGCCACACATTGTCTCAATCGACTCGCCTATGCTCAAGCTCACCTCAATTGGACCCTCGACCAGTGGCGACGTGTTATGTGGACTGACGAGACTTCAATTATGATTGGAGGTCGGTACGCAAAGCGGGTGCTGCGGGGACGAGGGCAAAGGTATGACGAGCGCAACATTCATCATATTTTACGCAAGGGAAAGTCAGTCATGTTCTGGGGTTGTTTTGTAGGAAACAATACCGGACCGCTCAATGAAATCACGAAAATCATTCAGCCTGCTGGCTCAAAGGAGAAGCAAACCAAGGGCATCAACTCCACTGCCTATATCAAGCATCTCAACTGCCACGTCATGAACTTCTATGATGCGGAAAATGCTGCAGATCCCACAAACCCGCTCATTTCATGCAGGACGGTGCTCCCATCCATTTCTCTGCTGCGACAATGGTCTGGCTTGCGCAGGGAGGCATCAAGCCAATGCAGTGGCTTGCCAACAGCCCTGATCTCAACCCCATCGAGAACATCTGGGCTATCATCAAGCACAAGGTCTTTGCTCTCCGTCCACGTCCAACAAGGGGCGACGAGCTCAAGTTCCATGTAGATTTAGCTTGGCTGGCCCTTGATCAAGAGTTTTTAGACAAGCTCATAGAGAGCATGCCTTACCGTATGCAGGCTATTGTAGATGCGGAGGGGGCATCCACTAGATATTAGACACTAGGATAGACAATTCGTTCATGCGCACCAACAGTTCGACCCATTTTCCCTCACCACTCCCTCAAAAATGGTCCAAATGACAAAAAGAAGACAGTTCCACATTCCCCAGAGCTTGTGCTACGATGTGGTGATAGTGCGAAGATGGTATCTGGACAGGGGTGGAAGGGGTATGAGCAGATGTGCGAAAACGCGCAGAAATCGCATTTTTATTCACCACTCCCTCAAAAATGGTCCAAATAACGAAAGCAAGACAGTTCTAGACTCGCGCGGGTCTAACATACGATTTGGTATGTGACGGAAGCCTGTATCTGTGCAGATGTAGAAAGTAGTTTTTCAGCGTGTGCTTACATATACGACGTGTCATTGTATTTCTACTCACCACTCCTTCAAAAATGGTCCAAATAATGAAAGGAAGACAGTTCTAGACTCGCGCGGGTCTGGTGTACGATGTGGAACATTGCGAGGCTGGTATCTGTGCAGGGGTGGAAGGAGTATGAGCAGATGTGCGAAAAACCGTCGAAAAACGCGAAATCGAATCACTCTGTCAATACCTGTCCAATTGACGAAAGGAAGACAGTTCTGAACTCGCCAGGGTCTGTTCTACGACGGGGTAATGCGGCGCTGGGTCTGTGTCGGGTCTAGAATGCAAAATGCCTGCAGAGACGTCTCTTATGGTCAAAAAACCATCAAAAAACGCGAAATCGAATAACTCTGTCAATACCTGTCCAATTGATAAAATAAAGACAGTTCTAAACTCGCCAGGATCTGTTCTACGATAGGGTAATGCCGCGCTGGGTCTGTGTCGGGTCTAGGATGCGAAATGCCTGCAGAGATGTCTCTTATGGTCAAAAAACCGTCGAAAAACGCGAAATCGAATCACTCTGTCAATAGCTGTCCAATTGACGAAAGAAAGACAGTTCTGAACTCGCCAGGGTCTGTTCTACGACGGAGTAATGCGGCGCTGGGTCTGTGTCGGGTCTAGAATGCGAAATGCCTGCAGAGATGTCTCTTATGGTCAAAAAACCATCGAAAAACGCGAAATCAAATAACTCTGTCAATACCTGTCCAATTGACAAAAGGAAGACAGTTCTGAACTTGTCAGGGTCTGTTCTACAATGTGGAAACGGCGGAGGGTCCAATCCACTAGGTATTAAATTCTCAATTCAACGGAATTGCTGGCACATGTTGTTTGGCTGGGTGTCCGAAACAAATGTAAGCAAGCATAAGCAAGGCATCGCCGTCAAACAGTGGTGATACGAAGTAGTGTCCTTTGTGGGGGGGCTCCACATTTTTGCCCACCGACTGTAAGGCCATCTCCGGTCGTCGCGTTTCTTTGCGCGTTTACTCTATTTTATAAAAGACGGCCGAAAAAAGCCATCTCCAGTCACGTCCTTTAACCGAACAGTCGGTTTTCCACCACCTCCCATGTGTCCGTGCAGCCACAACCGTCTTTTATTCTTTAGTTCCTTCTTTATATATAGAGTTGGAAATAAAGCCAACTCTATAAATAGTAAACCAAACAGCGCAACTCCAGTCATCCATCGTCCTTCAAATTCACTTTACAGGATGCAACCAATCTGGAATGGACAGAGCGAGTTCAGCCAGTCTGATTATGGCAGCAGTCAATATAATTATAGCAGCAGCCAGTAGCTTCTGCTTATTTACGTCACTGACCCTTTCACTAGGAGATATCAAGATTACAAAGGCTACAGACATTAACCAAGCACATCTACCAAGACCATGGAGTACATAGTCAGCCAACCAGCATGGCCACCAGCTGCTACATGTACTTGGAGTCCAAACCCAGAGTCAGTTACTGTGATGCAGGCAGCAGCTTTTCTTAACCTTATGCCAATGCCAACCTTCACTGCAGGCTGTAGTAAACCCAAACCAACATTGACACTGACTACAGACTATGTAGTTGACCAAACCACCTTTGCTTCTACAATTAGAAAGCAAAGCACTGTATTCAGTATCTTTGAGAGCATACTCATTGCCACGTGCTACATACAAGTATCAGAAGACCCTATCATTGGTATTCAGCAAAAGTTTAAATCTTTTTGGGAAAAGGTTGCAATGATGTATCTAGAGAACAGCAATCTCAACTGGGAGTTCCAAACTGTGTAAAGGCCCTGCCGTGCAGGTACTTGTTGATCCATAAAACTTGTAATAGGTGGACTGAGGCCTCAAGAAAGCAAAAGCACTCATCTCTGAGGGCAATTCCAACATTGTAGATTACACACGAAAGGTTTACCAAAAGATCACCAAAAGCGAAATCTTTTTTTACATGGAAGTCTATAATATTCTGAAAGAGATGCCCAAGTATATGATTCATTGTCACTGGACTACATAGTTGTGATTACTCATTCTTCATTTCTTACTAGGTTTAAGCTAAATCTCACAAAAAAGAGGTCTGGTACGGATTCTATTGACACAACCTTGGCACATTTCCAGTCTATGGGACTCAAGTGTGCAAAGTGCTTTGCTGCAAAACAGACACAGAAAAGAGGAGCTTTTTAGGGCTGGGACAAGAGAATATTGTTGAGGACCGGTGCCAAGCTGAGGCTCAACAGAAAACAATGGAGTGTTTAATGTTTCTTATCAGCAACAACATTGATAAAAAGAAGAATCTGGCGGAGTTTCTCTGACTGAAGAAAAAAAATAAGCTAACACTTGCACGCAAAAGAGTGGAAAGGGCCATGTGCAAGATGGGTGCCAGCGTAAGCACTCCACAGAATATTATACCTTAAGGATGGCCATGGATGGGCATCACGTGACCAGGACTGCTCCATAGTCCAGAAGAAAAGAGGAATACTCCGACAAGGATGAATGGAAAGGTTAAAAAACTTACAGTTAAAATTAAACGTAGGAATATCCCAAATAAAAGACTAGACTCTGGCAACAGACTTAGTATTATTACATGATAGTACCACAAAATTTGAACTTGACTTATACTACTTTTTGCACCACTGCACAGATAACTTAGTGACCAGTGGGTATTTATACTTCGAAAGCTTTACCTCTTCCCCTCCCCCAAGCTCAGCTTCCAAAGAAAAGAATTTTTGTTAAGCCCCTAAGGTTTGAACCCTAGGACTTTTGATTCAGAATACCACACTTTAACCACTAAGCCAAAAGTGAAGTGTAGCGTTGTCAGATGCATGGAGATGTAATGTATGAGAAAGTATTTTTTTTATGTCTTAAGTTTTATTGGTAATGTTTTGCTTGTCAAGCATTCTAATCTACTTTTTCTTCAATCACGTGATCACACGTGATCCAATTCAGCTCTTAGGGTTACCGGTATCACGGTCATGCGTTCCAGTCAGAGAATGCAAGTTAAAATTTAATGTAAGAACTAATGTTGAGTATGCATAGCTCAACATTCCAATACACCCCCTGTCCAAACAATTAATCTGCAATAATGGGATTTTACTCATTTGGAAGCTCTGTCATGGACACTTTTGTCATTGGCCTAATGGTGTTATTGTAGTGCTTGATGCACATGTTTTTGCAATGATATTTGAATGTCGGAGCTGGTAAGGGCTTTGTAAGTGAGTCAGCAACCATATCCGCGGTGGGTAAGTACTCCAAGTGAATCTCGTTGTCAACGTGATCACGGATGAAGTGATGTCAAATGTCGATGTGCTTAGTACGGATGTGATGCATGGAGTTCATTGCCAACGAGATGCATGACTGGTTGTCTTTGTAGATCGTTGTGGGCCGAGTATTTTTATTGATTTATTTGGAGATTTAGAGTTCTTGTAGAAGTGAACAAAGCCAGATTGTTTCTTGAATGGCGAAAGAAAGTGCCATGTATTCAGCTTCAGTAGATGAGAGAGCAACGGTAGGTTGGTGCTTCGAAGCCCAAGTAACTGGGCCCACATTTCCAATGTAGAAAAGGTAGCCAGTGCTCAACCGTTGATCAATGATGTTGTTTCCCCAGTCAGCATTGCTAAAGCCATGAAGGGTAACATAGTTTTTCTGCCAATGCAGAGACTGTAAGCTGATGTCCCCCGTAGGGAGCAAGGAACACGCTTTGCATCATGCAGATGTTGAGGACTGACAGCAACAGCAATCCCAGGGCACGTGCAAATAATCAGGTAAATGAGAGAACCAAAGATTTTGCGATATTCTCCTTCTTGCGGGTTTGGGAAAGTCTTTGTGTTTTTGACTTTGTAGGGTTCGAGCTTAGTCTGGTCCATTGGGGTATTGATGGGCTTGCAGTCTTGCATACTAAAGCGCTCAAGGATGTCATTTAGATACGACTATTGATCAAGATAGATGACACACCGTGAGTGATTGCATCAAACTCTCATCCCCAGGTAGTGGTTAACCTTGTCTAGCTGTTGGAGTCTGTATCTCTGCCTGTAGACGCTTGATCTCCAGACTGTGGGCAGCATTGAGTAGCTCAGGTTGTGTGACAGCCAACAAGCCTTGTTACAGTTAGATGAAGCCACAGCTGACCCTGTTGTGGCAGGTTACATCCTGAGGCTGTGTTGTTTGAGCTGAGCCTTTCCCAAGGATCTTGGCGACGCTCAGAACAGCCTCAAAGTGCCCACAGAGATCTCAGCGTTGCTTGGCACTGCTCAGCCAGTGTCTGCCCAGACCAGCCACAGCCATTCCAAGGGCGTTGGCATCCTTGGCAGTGTACTGATAGTCTCCCATAAGAAGCCAGTGATCCCTGGCCCCTCCCTCAAAAAAAAATAAGCAGTTTCTGCACACACAATCAACACGTGCAGAGCTTCCTCATCATACCTATTCAACAAAGTATGAGCCCTGCATCTGCAACTCATTGATCAATCAAGAAAATCAACACCAACCTCAACCACCCAGTCCCTTTACTGTTATTCCTCTCTTTACCAACCTCCCACCACCCTCAACAAACTCACCATGTCCTCTGACAATGACACTGACTGCCTTGCCATCGACAAGTTCACAGACAAAAACTTCCAGCTCTGGAAGTTCAAGATGCAGGCGATGCTGAGAGCCAAGAGCTTGTGGAGTGCCATCAAATGGATGCTCCCTCTGGACACCTGCAACCAGGATGCTGGCAGGAAGGAGGAGAAGGCTATGGCTGCCTTGTTGCTATCATTGGGAAATGAGCAACTCCTGCATGTTCAGAATGCTGCAACAGCTGCTGAGGTCTGGAGGAAGCTGAAGGAGGTGCATGAGAGAAAAGGGATTGCAAACAAGCTCTATCTGAGATGAAAGTTCCTGACAGTGGTGACGGAGGATGGAAATGGGATGCTGGAACACATCAACAGGATCAAGATGATGGCCCAACAGCTGGAGGTAATTCGGGCAAAGGTGGACAATAGGACATCATCACCACACTGCTCTACAGCCTGCCGGAAAGCTTTGAGTCACTCATTGTGTCTCTGGAGTCCAGGGCGGATGACCTGACTCTGGAGTTCCTCACTGCAAGGCTTCTGCATGAGGAGACACCCCACCACTCTGAGAACACGATGGTGCTGAAAAGGACGGCAGGGCCTTCTTTGGCAGGAGCCGAAACAGCAACACCACTATGAAGAAGGCAGCAGGGCCTTGCTTCTATTGTGGAAAGGAAGGCCACTTCAAGAAGGAGTGCAGGAAGAGGCTGGCAGCAGAGCAGCACAGCTCGGAGGCAAACCAGGCTTCTGGACATGAGGCCGGTGGCCATTGGATCATCGACTCGGGTGCATCACAGCGCATGACCAGCAACAGAGCCTGGTTGAGCAACTTGCAACCTCTCAACAATGCTAGGGTGCATCTGGCTGACAACAGGACAGTGGAGGCGACTGAGAAGGGCACAGCAACCATCCCGATAGCTCTCCCTAATGGCAAGATGACCACCTGCACCTTCAAGGATGTCTGGCTTGTGCCCAAACTCGAGAGAAGCCTTCTGTCAGTTGCTCAGCTGGAGGGAGCAGGAGCCAACATCCAGTTTGTTGGGGGAAGATGCAAAATCAGGGCAAGGAAGGGTGCGCTTGGTCTCAGCTGCGACCGTCAGGAGGGGCTTTATGCCCTGGGACAACCTCTGGATGCTGCTGCCCAGTGCCATGCTGTTGCCACCAGCACAACTGCAGCAACTCCAGAGATCTGGCATCGACGTCTGGGGCATCTCAACCATCAGAGCGTCCAGCTTATGGCCAGGAAGGGTCTGGTCCAGGGGATGAAAACAGTAGGAGTGCCGGAAACCACACCCTGCTCAACCTGTGCTCTAGGCAAGGCCACCAAGCTGCCCGTCCCTAAGGAGTGCTCATCCAGGGCTTCAGAAGTCTTGGAACTGGTGCATTCAGATGTCTGTGGCCCAATGAGGATGCTCACAATTGGAGGAGCTCGCTATTTTGTCCTCTTCATCGATGACAAGAGCAGGGCAGTCTTCCCCTATCTGCTCAGGACCAAAGCAAAGACACTTCCAGGCTTCAAGATCTTTGCTGCAGTGGCTGCAACAGAGACAGGAGGCTCGCTCAGGGTCCTCCAGTCTGACCACAGTGGAGAACACCTGTCCTAGGGGTTCTCAAACTTCACTTAGTCTTTGGGCATCTGACACCAGCTCAGTTCTGTTGCCACACCTCAGCAGAATGGTGTTGCAGAGCGCATGAACAGGATCCTGGTTGAGATGGCTCAATGCCTGCTGCTCCAAGCTGGCCTTCCGTACGAGTTCTGGGGTTAAGCGCTAAAGACACCTGCATATCTGAGGAACCAAAGCCCCACTTGAGCTCTCCACAACAAGGCCACACCCTGGCAGATCTGGACAGGCACTCGTCCAAACATTTAGCTCCTTTGCATCTTTGGCACCATATCCTATGTGTCCACTATCAAGAAGAATCAGCACAAGCTTGGTCCAAATGCCACCAGCTGCATCTTCTTAGGCTACAGCCAGACTACAAAGGGCTATCCATTTTGGGATGAGGCTGCTGGCAAGCTGATTGTGAGCAGAGATGTCAGGTTTAATGAGGAGTTCTTTGCTGGAGATCCTGACAAGTCAGATTCTGCTGCCCAGGCTTCCCCTGACATGGCAGATGAGCTGTCAGATGCTGAAAATGACTTTTCTCAGCAAGGTGAGGCACGGGAGGATGCCTCTGAGCAGAGAGACACGCTGGATGGTGGCTCTGAGCAAGGAGAGGACTTTGAGAATGCTCAGGAGCACCAGGCCAGCCCTGTGGGAGCAATGCCATCCGCTCCCAGGAAGGCTAAGGCCTCCAAAGTGCCTGAACGGAACTCAACCCGCATCCAACAGCCTGCTCAAGAGTACTGGAGGACTGGGACTGGTCTGCTGGCTGAGGGAACTGGCCTACTGGCTGAGGCTATTGCACCTGGAGAAGACAAACCTGCCTCACTCCAGGCTGCTCTCAAAGCCCCTGATGCAAGGCAGTGGGAGCAAGCAGTCCAAACCAAAATCAACAGCCTGCATGCCAACCACACCTGGGATCTTGTTCCCCTGCCTGCAGGCCGTCAGCCCATCAAGTGCCAGTGGGTCTTCAAGGTCAAGAGAGCAGCAGATGGCTTGCTCCAGCGCTACAAGGCCATCTGGTTGCCAAAGGCTTCTCTCAGCAAGAGGGAGTTGATTATGGCAAGACCTCTGCCCCTGTGGCCAAGTTTGGCTCTGTCAGGACGGTTCTGGCTATTGCAGCCATTGAGGACATGGAACTGGAGCAGATGGATGCTGTGACAGCATTCCTGAACCCCAACATTGAGGAAGAAATCTATATGGAGCAGCCTTCTCAGGGCTTTGCCATTGCTGGGCAGGAGGATCTGGTTTGCAGACGTTGTTGCAGCCTGTACGGCCTCACGCAGTCTTTTTGCAACTGGAATCAGCTTCTCAATGCCTGCCACAGACAGCTGGGCTTTGTGCAGAGCAATGCTGACAATTGCATCTACACCCTGCATGCTCAAGACCCCAAGAGCGCCCTCTATCTGCTGGTCTATGTGGACAGCATGATTCTGGCATCCAAATCCATGGTGCAGATCAACCACATCAAGCCTGAGCTCCCCAAGCAGTTCAAGGTGACAGACATGGGCGCTCTGAGCAAGTTTCTTTGAGTTGAGATTACCAGGGACTGCCCCAGCCATTGCCTGTGGCTCTCTCAGAAGCACTTTCTTCGGAAGATGCTTGCCAGCTTTGGCATGGACAACTGCAAACCAGTCAGCACACTAATGAAGACCTCCACTCACTTGACCAAGGCCATGAAACCCTGAAGCAATGAGGAGAGGGCCCAGATGGCAAGCACACCCTACCAGAGTGCTGTTGGCAGCCCAATCTATGGCATGCTTGGCAATAGGCTTGATCTTGCAGCCTCTGTGGGCAGTGTGAGCCAGTTCATGGCCAACCCTGGGCCTGGACACTGGCAAGCTCTAAGGCGCATTCTGCGCTATGTGTCAGGCAGCCTGGACGCTGTTCTCGAGCAGAGAATATCCTTCAGCATGGCCCCAGACCTGGAAGAGTTCTCTGACTCTGACTGGGCTGGCTGCCCAGACTCCAGACGCTCAACCACTGGCTTTGTCTTCATGTTTGGAGGCACTGTAGGCTGGCAAAGCAAGCACCAGACCACTGTGGCTCTGCCCAGCACAGAGGCAGAGGACATGGCGCTCACCAAGCCCTGCAAAGAGTCAATTTGGCTCAGGCAGCCACAGACTGACCTAGGCTATGCCCAAGGATTGCCTTGCAAGATCTATGAGGACAACCAGAGCTGCATGGCGCTTGCCAGGAACCCCACAAGCCATGCCAGGACCAAGCACATCGACATCAGGCACCACTTCACCCGTGAAGCCATTGCCAATCAACATGTGGACCTTGAGTATTGCCCCACCAAGGACATGACAGCCGATCTGTTTACAAGCCATTGCCCAGCCCCCAGGTTGCAAAGCTGTGTGAGAAGCTGGGCCTGGGAATCAAATCAGTTGTCTGAGTGGGAGTGTTGAAGTCTGTGTCCTTGCCTGTAGGTGCCCAATACCCAGACTGCAGGTGGCGTTGAAGAGCCCCAGTTGTGTGGCCGCCAACAAGCCTTGTTTGAGTCAGATAGAGCCACAGCTGACCCTGTTGTGGCAGGTTACATCCTGCGGCTCTGTTGTTTGAGCTGAGCCTCTGCCAAGGATCTTGGCAATGCTCAGAACAGCCTCAAAGTGCCCAGAGAAATCTCAGCATTGCTTGGCACTGCTCAGCCAGGGTCTGCCAAGACCAGGCACAGCCATGCCAAGGGACTTAGCTTCCTAGGCAGTATACAGATAGTCTCCTCTAAAGGGCTAGTGTGTTGGAATCTACCTGTGGGCGCCTCTGGGAGGACTTAGAGCACACGGGACATGTGGGAGGACATCCACTTGTGTCTAGAATGGTCTGGAATGGTCCAGAATGGTCTAGAACGATCCAGAATAGCTGGAGAGGGCCTGGGAAGGCCTAGAACACGTCTGGAGCGCTGATAGAAGCGCCAAGAAAAGGCAAAAAGACACCCTGTGATTGGGAACAATACTAGGCCAGGCCAGGGCCGTCTTGGCCAAGCTAGGGCACAGTTAGATTGTCACTACACATGTACTATGATCCAAATTGTTATAAAAGAACGCCCTCTGGGCATCCCCAACCAATATAATAACAGTCCAACACACTCTACTTGTCTAGTACACTCTGCCAAACACTACAGGCAACCTTCCCTACCTTGGGAAGCACCTTCAGACCCTCTGCAAGTCTTGACAACAACCTAGCAACCTATCTGGTATGCTGAGTTCCTGTTTGTAGATGTCAAGACGTCTCAACAGGTTATGAGCCCTGACACAGCTGTCTGAACATTACTGACTCCACCTCTATCCCTATCTGGGAAACACGTCACTGTGCCTATCACTGGTGCTGCTGAGGACTTGGAGAACTGTTTGAGCACTCGAGAAGCCTAGATAGCAGGCATAGGACACCTGCGTCTGACCATCGAACGAGCTATTGTCTGGACTGGACTGGACTGGAGTGGATTTTCTGGAGCAGGTTCTGACCACTTGCGGTTGAACACCGGGACTATCCCATTTTGCCACACTCTTTGCACAAGATGGCTGGCGACTCTGACATCCGAGTGTCCATTGAGAGGTTCACTGGGGAGAACTTTCACCTTTGGAAGTTGAAAATGAAGATGCTGTTGATTGAGAAGGGACTTTGGGATGCCATTGACATCAAGGACGGCTCTGGTACTGCCAAGGCCACCAACACAGCATCAGACGACTGGATACGTCGAGATGAAAGAGCTCTGGCTCTGCTGATCATGTCTTTGAATGATGAGCAATTGATGCATGTTCATGAGGCCAAATCCGCCCTTGAAGCATGGGAAAAGCTGAGGGAGGTGCATGAGAAGAAGGGGGTTGCCAACAGACACTTCCTGAGACGTTGGTTCCTCACTGTGACAATGGACCCAACTGATTCCATGACCATCCACATCAACAAGATCAAGAGGATGACCCAGGAACTTGCAGCCATCGGAGCTCCCGTTTCTGAGGAGGACCATGTGTTCTCCTTGCTCTCTTCCCTTCCAGAAGCCTTTGACACCCTTGTGATGACTCTGGAGTCGACCAGTGAGAAGCTGGACTTGGCTTTTGTGACAACCAGGCTGTTGCAGGAGGAAATGAGGCGTGCAGATGGAAAGAAGAACTCTGGAAAGGCAGCAAAAGCCTTCTTCACACAAGCTGACACCAAAGGGAATGCTCAGAAGACCAACAAGGCTGGGGGAAAGCCAGATTGGAAGAAGGAGGCAGTCTGTCACTACTGCAACAAGAAGGGCCACATCAAGAAGGAATGCCACAAGAGGGCAGCAGACGAGAAGAAGGGCCTAAACCAGGCCAACTCGACTCAACAGACGCCTGGAGGCTTTGCTTTCACCACCATTGGAACTCAGATGCCATCCCTGACATCCAACACTTGGATTTTGGACTCAGGAGCCTCTCAGCACATGACTGGCCGCAGAGAGCTGTTTGGGGACTATGAGAAGATGTCTCCTGTCGCCATTGAGATGGCAGACAATCACACATTGGAAGCTGTGGGGCATGGAACGCTTCACACATGGGTGATCAACACAGAGGGGAAGACAGTGCCCCTGCAAATCCAGAACTGCTGGCACGTCCCCAAGATGACCAAGAACCTCCTATCACTGGCTCGCCTTGCCAAAGCTGGAGCTTGTTTTGAAGTGGGACCACAGGCTGCTCGGATCATTGCAAAGGATGGGACGGCTTTCCTTGCCAAAGAGAACCAATTTGTCTACACATTCGAGACAACACATGGGCAGGCAAATGCTGGGATTGCCCACAATGTTGGAAGGGACACAACATGTCAGGACTTGTCCCTATGGCATCAGAGACTCGGCCATTTGAACGTTGCAGACATTGGAAGGCTCACCAAGCTTGCCAAGGGCGTTCAAACCAGTGGGAGCTTGAGCATTTGTGACACTTGTGCACTCAGCAAAGCAAGCAGAGCGCCATTCCCCAAGGCACAGGCCTCCAGAGCATCAGAGAAGCTGGGATTGATCCACACAGATGTCTGGGGACCAGTTGAACCACCCACAATCACTGGATATCGCTATTTCGTCACATTCATTGATGACAAGACGAGATATTTCCATGTTTGCCTCATGAAGACCAAGGGAGAAGTTGCTAGGCACTATCAGGAGCTGGAAGCAGCACTCGTCCCCCTACATGGAAAGCAGATCAAAGCTGTCAGATCCGACCCAGGAGGCGAGTACATGAGCAACTTGCTAAGGGACCACTTCAAGGAGAAGGGCACACAGCATCAGAGGAGTTCAGTAAATACTCCACAGCAAAATGGTGTTGCTGAACAAGCCAACCGTACCCTTGTGGAGATGGGGAGATGTTTGTTGAAGCAGTCAGGCTTGGACAAGCGTTTCTGGGGAGAAGCAATCATGACAGCGGTCTATCTGAGGAACAGATCTCCCACTGTTGCATGCCCCAAGACGCCTTATGAGATGTTCCATGGTATCCCACCATCTCTGGGACATTTGAGGACGTTTGGATGCATTGCCTATGCCTACATTCAACCCAACAAGCGCCAGAAGCTGGATGATGCTGCCGTCAAGTGCATCATGCTGGGGTATAGCTCCCACAGCAAGGAATACCGGCTTATGGACATACAGACTAAGAAGATCCTGTTCTCCAGAAGTGTCAAATTCGATGAGAAGAGCTTCATTCCATCCCTCCAGTCTGCTCAGACGCCCCAAGTGCCTGCTGAGAGCCTGGAAGTGGGAATTGGGCCTGAAATGAAGCTGCAGGATGTCAGTGACGAGCTGCAGGATGTCAGTGACGACTCTGAGGACACAGCCATGTCAGAGGGAGAGGAGAACATGAGGGAACGGACCCCTGAGCCGTCCTCTGACTATGAGAGTGCTGCAGAGCCTTCGCCAACCCCCAAAAGACTCAGGAAGCCGCCAGGAGAGTGGTGGAAGGCTTCAAGCAACGCTGCAAACGTTGCTGCAGTTGCCTATGCTGTCTCCTTTGTCTCAAACGAGCCCACAAGCTACAAGGAGAGCCAGACCATGCCAGATGCTTCACAATGGCGTCAGGCTCCTCAGGAAGAGATGGATGCTCTTGCCAAGAATGGGACATGGCAACTTGTGGATCTGCCAACGGGCAGAAAAGCTATTGGATGCAAGTGGGTCTTCAAACGAAAGCTGAAGGACACAGGAGAGCTTGACAGATACAAGGCAAGACTTGTTGCCAAGGGATTCTCTCAGAGAGAGGGATTGGACTATCAGGAGACGTTTGCTCCTGTTGCCAAGTTTGGTCCCATGAGACTGCTGTTCTCCATTATTGCCACAGACGACTTGGAAGCACATCAGATGGACGTGAAGACAGCATTCTTGCAAGGGGATCTGGACTATGTGATCTACATGCGCCAACCGGAGGGCTTTGAGGATTCCAAGCATCCAGGACGGGTCTGCAAGCTTGGGAGACCCCTCTACGGCCTCAAGCAATCAGCAAGGCGCTTCAACCACAAGATAGACCACAAACTGAAGTCTATGGGCTTTGTGCAGTCGACTGCAGAGCCTTGCATGTACTACAGGAGTCAGAATGGGACAACAGAGTACATTCTGATCTATGTGGACGACCTCATTGTGGCCTCATCAAGCAAGGAACAGCTGGGGGATGTCAAGAAGGAGCTGAGGCGAGCTTTTGAGATGACAGACCTTGGAGAGCTGAATTACTTCCTTGGGATTCACATCAGACGGAGCAGAAGCACCCGCACCATCTGGTTGTCTCAGACGAAGTATGTTGAAGAGGTCGTTTCGAAATTCAACATGGGAGATGCCAAGGTTCATGCCACGCCTATGGAACATGGACTGCACCTCAGAAACAACATGGCACCTCAGAATGAGACGGATGAGCTGGAGATGAGCTCTGTGCCATACAGGAATGCAGTGGGCAGTTTGATCTATGCCATGCTAGGAACACGCCCTGACATTGCTGCTGCAGTTGGAATTGTGTCCAAGTACCTTGCAAAGCCTGGAAAGGAGCATTGGAGTGCTGCCAAGCGGATCATCAGATACCTGAAGGGCACAAGCGAACATGGAATCCTTCTGGGAGGCAAAGAGAATGTCTCTGAGCCTAGGAAGCTGGTTGGATACTCGGATTCCGACTATGCTGGATGTTTGGACACAAGGAGATCAACCACTGGATTCATCTTCATGTTCAACGGGCCTATCACCTGGCAATCCAAGCGGCAGACCACTGTAGCTCTTTCAAGCACGGAAGCAGAGTACATGGCACTAGCCCAGTGCACCAAGGAAGCTGTTTGGCTTCGTCTGCTTGCAGGGGAGCTCGGATTCAAGCAGGATGGACCCACAATGCTCTTTGAGGACAACCAGGGTGCCATTGCTCTTGCTAAGAACCCGACATTGCATGCCAGCACCAAACACATTGAAGTGAGGTACCACTTTATCAGAGAAGCACTAGGACGCTTGGAGATTGCATTAGAGTATCTCTCGACTCAGGACATGGTTGCAGACATCTTGACAAAACCACTGGCTAGGGATCAGTTCTTGAAACTGAGGGACGCCTGTGGGATCACAAAACATGTTTCGTGAGTGGGAGTGTTGGAATCTACCTGTGGGCGCCTCTGGGAGAACTTAGAGCACACGGGACATGTGGGAGGACATCCACTTGTGTCTAGAATGGTCTGGAATGGTCCAGAATGGTCTAGAACGATCCAGAATAGCTGGAGAGGGCCTGGGAAGGCCTAGAACACGTCTGGAGCGCTGATAGAAGCGCCAAGAAAAGGCAAAAAGACACCCTGTGATTGGGAACAATACTAGGCCAGGCCAGGGCCGTCTTGGCCAAGCTAGGGCACAGTTAGATTGTCACTACACATGTACTATGATCCAAATTGTTATAAAAGGACGCCCTCTGGGCATCACCAACCAATATAATAACAGTCCAACACACTCTACTTGTCTAGTACACTCTGCCAAACACTACAGGCGACCTTCCCTACCTTGGGAAGCACCTTCAGACCCTCTGCAAGTCTTGACAACAACCTAGCAACCTATCTGGTATGCTGAGTTCCTGTTTGTAGATGTCAAGACGTCTCAACATAGTGATCCCTGGCCCCTCCCTCTCAAATAATAACATAGTTTGCGCACACCGTCAACACATCACAGAGCTTTTTGATCATACCTATTCATCAACTGGCTGGTGAAGCTGAACTGGAATGGCATCTGGCTCACTCCCTTCACCAACCCCACAAACCTAGGAAGGGACAGCTCCTTGGCTGGATAGATTCTGAAGACCGCAGTTTCACAGTAGACCCAGTACCGGAAGTATAACATACCAAACCTGATGGCCTTAAAGACTGGCTGATGCAGCATTAACTTTTTCAGGAAGTTATTCCATGAGCAGAGCTATAGCCCTGGCACCTCAAGCCAGTCTGGCAGTCGCAATAGCAAAACTAGACTGTGGAAACCTGTTTTCATTGTTGAAAAGGGCTGTAAAGCCTTCAAAACATGTCAAGAACACACGGGACCAGACAATATTGATGATCCAACTCACCAGGAGGGAGCCTGGGCCAGAAAGAGATAGGATAGTTTAACTGCTTGTGGCAAAGATGCGCAGAATGGCCTGCACATTGGAACGGATCCCGCAGAACTAGCCACTCTGTTGGCTGATTGTCAGTTCTACAAACTGGCCCATGCATCTGAAAGGGGAGGCTTAGAGAAACTTGAGCTCTCCCATTTGGAACCAGAACAGCAGACCACGCTCAAGCACGTGCCAATGAGGTATGCTGAGGCATTCAACCCAAAGATTCCAGCATGGCCCACCATTCCCTATGAACACCACATGACCAATCTGTTGAGACGTCTTGACATCTACAAACAGGAACTCAGCATGCCAGATAGGTTGCTAGGTTGTTGCCAAGACTTGCAGAGGGTCTGAAGGTGCTTCCCAAGGTAGGGAAGGTCGCCTGTGGTGTTTGGCAGAGTGTACTAGACAAGTAGAGTGTGTTGGACTGTTATTGTATTGGTTGGGGATGCCCAGAGGGCGTCCTTTTATAACAATTTGGATCATAGTACATGTGTAGTGGCAATCTAACTGTGCCCTAGCTTGGCCAAGACGGCCCTGGCCTGGCCTAGTATTGTTCCCAACCACAGGGTGTCTTTTTGCCTTTTCTTGGCGCTTCTATCAGCGTTCCAGACGTGTTCTAGGCCTTCCCAGGCCCTCTCCAGCTATTCTGGATCGTTCTAGACCATTCTGGACCATTCCAGACCATTCTAGACACAAGTGGATGTCCTCCCACATGTCCCGTGTGCTCTAAGTTCTCCCAGAGGCGCCCACAGGTAGATTCCAACACTCCCACTCACGAAACATGTTTTGTGATCCCACAGGCGTCCCTCAGTTTCAAGAACTGATCCCTAGCCAGTGGCTTTGTCAAGATGTCTGCAACCATGTCCTGAGTCGAGAGATACTCTAATGCAATCTCCAAGCGTCCTAGTGCTTCTCTGATAAAGTGGTACCTCACTTCAATGTGTTTGGTGCTGGCATGCAATGTCGGGTTCTTAGCAAGAGCAATGGCACCCTGGTTGTCCTCAAAGAGCATTGTGGGTCCATCCTGCTTGAATCCGAGCTCCCCTGCAAGCAGACGAAGCCAAACAGCTTCCTTGGTGCACTGGGCTATTGCCATGTACTCTGCTTCCGTGCTTGAAAGAGCTACAGTGGTCTGCCGCTTGGATTGCCAGGTGATAGGTCCGTTGAACATGAAGATGAATCCAGTGGTTGATCTCCTTGTGTCCAAACATCCAGCATAGTCGGAATCCGAGTATCCAACCAGCTTCCTAGGCTCAGAGACATTCTCTTTGCCTCCCAGAAGGATTCCAAGTTTGCTTGTGCCCTTCAGGTATCTGATGATCCGCTTGGCAGCACTCCAATGCTCCTTTCCAGGCTTGGCAAGGTACTTGGACACAATTCCAACTGCAGCAGCAATGTCAGGGCGTGTTCCTAGCATGGCATAGATCAAACTGCCCACTGCATTCCTGTATGGCACAGAGCTCATCTCCAGCTCATCCGTCTCATTCTGAGGTGCCATGTTGTTTCTGAGGTGCAGTCCATGTTCCATAGGCGTGGCATGAACCTTGGCATCTCCCATGTTGAATTTCGAAACGACCTCTTCAACATACTTCTTCTGAGACAACCAGATGGTGCGGGTGCTTCTGCTCCGTCTGATGTGAATCCCAAGGAAGTAATTCAGCTCTCCAAGGTCTGTCATCTCAAAAGCTCGCCTCAGCTCCTTCTTGACATCCCCCAGCTGTTCCTTGCTTGATGAGGCCACAATGAGGTCGTCCACATAGATCAGAATGTACTCTGTTGTCCCATTCTGACTCCTGTAGTACATGCAAGGCTCTGCAGTCGACTGCACAAAGCCCATAGACTTCAGTTTGTGGTCTATCTTGTGGTTGAAGCGCCTTGCTGATTGCTTGAGGCCGTAGAGGGGTCTCCCAAGCTTGCAGACCCGTCCTGGATGCTTGGAATCCTCAAAGCCCTCCGGTTGGCGCATGTAGATCACATAGTCCAGATCCCCTTGCAAGAATGCTGTCTTCACGTCCATCTGATGTGCTTCCAAGTCGTCTGTGGCAATAATGGAGAACAGCAGTCTCATGGGACCAAACTTGGCAACAGGAGCAAACGTCTCCTGATAGTCCAATCCCTCTCTCTGAGAGAATCCCTTGGCAACAAGTCTTGCCTTGTATCTGTCAAGCTCTCCTGTGTCCTTCAGCTTTCGTTTGAAGACCCACTTGCATCCAATAGCTTTTCTGCCCGTTGGCAGATCCACAAGTTGCCATGTCCCATTCTTGGCAAGAGCATCCATCTCTTCCTGAGCAGCCTGACGCCATTGTGAAGCATCTGGCATGGTCTGGCTCTCCTTGTAGCTTGTGGGCTCGTTTGAGACAAAGGAGACAGCATAGGCAACTGCAGCAACGTTTGCAGCGTTGCTTGAAGCCTTCCACCACTCTCCTGGCGGCTTCCTGAGTCTTTTGGGGGTTGGCAAAGGCTCTGCAGCACTCTCATAGTCAGAGGATGGCTCAGGGGTCCGTTCCCTCATGTTCTCCTCTCCCTCTGACATGGCTGTGTCCTCAGAGTCGTCACTGACATCCTGCAGCTCGTCACTGACATCCTGCAGCTTCATTTCAGGCCCAATTCCCACTTCCAGGCTCTCAGCAGGCACTTGGGGCGTCTGAGCAGACTGGAGGGATGGAATGAAGCTCTTCTCATCGAATTTGACACTTCTGGAGAACAGGATCTTCTTAGTCTGTATGTCCATAAGCCGGTATTCCTTGCTGTGGGAGCTATACCCCAGCATGATGCACTTGACGGCAGCATCATCCAGCTTCTGGCGCTTGTTGGGTTGAATGTAGGCATAGGCAATGCATCCAAACGTCCTCAAATGTCCCAGAGATGGTGGGATACCATGGAACATCTCATAAGGCGTCTTGGGGCATGCAACAGTGGGAGATCTGTTCCTCAGATAGACCGCTGTCATGATTGCTTCTCCCCAGAAACGCTTGTCCAAGCCTGACTGCTTCAACAAACATCTCCCCATCTCCACAAGGGTACGGTTGGCTTGTTCAGCAACACCATTTTGCTGTGGAGTATTTACTGAACTCCTCTGATGCTGTGTGCCCTTCTCCTTGAAGTGGTCCCTTAGCAAGTTGCTCATGTACTCGCCTCCTGGGTCGGATCTGACAGCTTTGATCTGCTTTCCATGTAGGGGGACGAGTGCTGCTTCCAGCTCCTGATAGTGCCTAGCAACTTCTCCCTTGGTCTTCATGAGGCAAACATGGAAATATCTCGTCTTGTCATCAATGAATGTGACGAAATAGCGATATCCAGTGATTGTGGGTGGTTCAACTGGTCCCCAGACATCTGTGTGGATCAATCCCAGCTTCTCTGATGCTCTGGAGGCCTGTGCCTTGGGGAATGGCGCTCTGCTTGCTTTGCTGAGTGCACAAGTGTCACAAATGCTCAAGCTCCCACTGGTTTGAACGCCCTTGGCAAGCTTGGTGAGCCTTCCAATGTCTGCAACGTTCAAATGGCCGAGTCTCTGATGCCATAGGGACAAGTCCTGACATGTTGTGTCCCTTCCAACATTGTGGGCAATCCCAGCATTTGCCTGCCCATGTGTTGTCTCGAATGTGTAGACAAATTGGTTCTCTTTGGCAAGGAAAGCCGTCCCATCCTTTGCAATGATCCGAGCAGCCTGTGGTCCCACTTCAAAACAAGCTCCAGCTTTGGCAAGGCGAGCCAGTGATAGGAGGTTCTTGGTCATCTTGGGGACGTGCCAGCAGTTCTGGATTTGCAGGGGCACTGTCTTCCCCTCTGTGTTGATCACCCATGTGTGAAGCGTTCCATGCCCCACAGCTTCCAATGTGTGATTGTCTGCCATCTCAATGGCGACAGGAGACATCTTCTCATAGTCCCCAAACAGCTCTCTGCGGCCAGTCATGTGCTGAGAGGCTCCTGAGTCCAAAATCCAAGTGTTGGATGTCAGGGATGGCATCTGAGTTCCAATGGTGGTGAAAGCAAAGCCTCCAGGCATCTGTTGAGTCGAGTTGGCCTGGTTTAGGCCCTTCTTCTCGTCTGCTGCCCTCTTGTGGCATTCCTTCTTGATGTGGCCCTTCTTGTTGCAGTAGTGACAGACTGCCTCCTTCTTCCAATCTGGCTTTCCCCCAGCCTTGTTGGTCTTCTGAGCATTCCCTTTGGTGTCAGCTTGTGTGAAGAAGGCTTTTGCTGCCTTTCCAGAGTTCTTCTTTCCATCTGCACGCCTCATTTCCTCCTGCAACAGCCTGGTTGTCACAAAAGCCAAGTCCAGCTTCTCACTGGTTGACTCCAGAGTCATCACAAGGGTGTCAAAGGCTTCTGGAAGGGAAGAGAGCAAGGAGAACACATGGTCCTCCTCAGAAACGGGAGCTCCGATGGCTGCAAGTTCCTGGGTCATCCTCTTGATCTTGTTGATGTGGATGGTCATGGAATCAGTTGGGTCCATTGTCACAGTGAGGAACTGACGTCTCAGGAAGTGTCTGTTGGCAACCCCCTTCTTCTCATGCACCTCCCTCAGCTTTTCCCATGCTTCAAGGGCGGATTCAGCCTCATGAACATGCATCAATTGCTCATCATTCAAAGACATGATCAACAGAGCCAGAGCTCTCTCATCTCGACGTATCCAGTCGTCTGATGCTGTGTTGGTGGCCTTGGCAGTTCCAGAGCCGTCCTTGATGTCAATGGCATCCCAAAGTCCCTTCTCAATCAACAGCATCTTCATTTTCAACTTCCAAAGGTGAAAGTTCTCCCCAGTGAACCTCTCAATGGACACTCGGATGTCAGAGTCGCCAGCCATCTTGTGCAAAGAGTGTGGCAAAATGGGATAGTCCCGGTGTTCAACCGCAAGTGGTCAGAACCTGCTCCAGAAAATCCACTCCAGTCCAGTCCAGTCCAGACAATAGCTTGTTCAATGGTCAGATGCAGGTGTCCTATGCCTGCTATCTAGGCTTCTCGAGTGCTCAAACAGTTCTCCAAGTCCTCAGCAGTACCAGTGATAGGCACAGTGACGTGTTTCCCAGATAGGGATAGAGGTGGAGTCAGTAATGTTCAGACAGCTGTGTCAGGGCTCATAACCTGTTGAGACATCTTGACATCTACAAACAGGAACTCAGCATGCCAGATAGGTTGCTAGGTTGTTGCCAAGACTTGCAGAGGGTCTGAAGGTGCTTCCCAAGGTAGGGAAGGTCGCCTGTGGTGTTTGGCAGAGTGTACTAGACAAGTAGAGTGTGTTGGACTGTTATTGTATTGGTTGGGGATGCCCAGAGGGCGTCCTTTTATAACAATTTGGATCATAGTACATGTGTAGTGGCAATCTAACTGTGCCCTAGCTTGGCCAAGACGGCCCTGGCCTGGCCTAGTATTGTTCCCAACCACAGGGTGTCTTTTTGCCTTTTCTTGGCGCTTCTATCAGCGTTCCAGACGTGTTCTAGGCCTTCCCAGGCCCTCTCCAGCTATTCTGGATCGTTCTAGACCATTCTGGACCATTCCAGACCATTCTAGACACAAGTGGATGTCCTCCCACATGTCCCGTGTGCTCTAAGTTCTCCCAGAGGCGCCCACAGGTAGATTCCAACACTCCCACTCACGAAACATGTTTTGTGATCCCACAGGCGTCCCTCAGTTTCAAGAACTGATCCCTAGCCAGTGGCTTTGTCAAGATGTCTGCAACCATGTCCTGAGTCGAGAGATACTCTAATGCAATCTCCAAGCGTCCTAGTGCTTCTCTGATAAAGTGGTACCTCACTTCAATGTGTTTGGTGCTGGCATGCAATGTCGGGTTCTTAGCAAGAGCAATGGCACCCTGGTTGTCCTCAAAGAGCATTGTGGGTCCATCCTGCTTGAATCCGAGCTCCCCTGCAAGCAGACGAAGCCAAACAGCTTCCTTGGTGCACTGGGCTAGTGCCATGTACTCTGCTTCCGTGCTTGAAAGAGCTACAGTGGTCTGCCGCTTGGATTGCCAGGTGATAGGTCCGTTGAACATGAAGATGAATCCAGTGGTTGATCTCCTTGTGTCCAAACATCCAGCATAGTCGGAATCCGAGTATCCAACCAGCTTCCTAGGCTCAGAGACATTCTCTTTGCCTCCCAGAAGGATTCCAAGTTTGCTTGTGCCCTTCAGGTATCTGATGATCCGCTTGGCAGCACTCCAATGCTCCTTTCCAGGCTTGGCAAGGTACTTGGACACAATTCCAACTGCAGCAGCAATGTCAGGGCGTGTTCCTAGCATGGCATAGATCAAACTGCCCACTGCATTCCTGTATGGCACAGAGCTCATCTCCAGCTCATCCGTCTCATTCTGAGGTGCCATGTTGTTTCTGAGGTGCAGTCCATGTTCCATAGGCGTGGCATGAACCTTGGCATCTCCCATGTTGAATTTCGAAACGACCTCTTCAACATACTTCTTCTGAGACAACCAGATGGTGCGGGTGCTTCTGCTCCGTCTGATGTGAATCCCAAGGAAGTAATTCAGCTCTCCAAGGTCTGTCATCTCAAAAGCTCGCCTCAGCTCCTTCTTGACATCCCCCAGCTGTTCCTTGCTTGATGAGGCCACAATGAGGTCGTCCACATAGATCAGAATGTACTCTGTTGTCCCATTCTGACTCCTGTAGTACATGCAAGGCTCTGCAGTCGACTGCACAAAGCCCATAGACTTCAGTTTGTGGTCTATCTTGTGGTTGAAGCGCCTTGCTGATTGCTTGAGGCCGTAGAGGGGTCTCCCAAGCTTGCAGACCCGTCCTGGATGCTTGGAATCCTCAAAGCCCTCCGGTTGGCGCATGTAGATCACATAGTCCAGATCCCCTTGCAAGAATGCTGTCTTCACGTCCATCTGATGTGCTTCCAAGTCGTCTGTGGCAATAATGGAGAACAGCAGTCTCATGGGACCAAACTTGGCAACAGGAGCAAACGTCTCCTGATAGTCCAATCCCTCTCTCTGAGAGAATCCCTTGGCAACAAGTCTTGCCTTGTATCTGTCAAGCTCTCCTGTGTCCTTCAGCTTTCGTTTGAAGACCCACTTGCATCCAATAGCTTTTCTGCCCGTTGGCAGATCCACAAGTTGCCATGTCCCATTCTTGGCAAGAGCATCCATCTCTTCCTGAGCAGCCTGACGCCATTGTGAAGCATCTGGCATGGTCTGGCTCTCCTTGTAGCTTGTGGGCTCGTTTGAGACAAAGGAGACAGCATAGGCAACTGCAGCAACGTTTGCAGCGTTGCTTGAAGCCTTCCACCACTCTCCTGGCGGCTTCCTGAGTCTTTTGGGGGTTGGCAAAGGCTCTGCAGCACTCTCATAGTCAGAGGACGGCTCAGGGGTCCGTTCCCTCATGTTCTCCTCTCCCTCTGACATGGCTGTGTCCTCAGAGTCGTCACTGACATCCTGCAGCTTGTCACTGACATCCTGCAGCTTCATTTCAGGCCCAATTCCCACTTCCAGGCTCTCAGCAGGCACTTGGGGCGTCTGAGCAGACTGGAGGGATGGAATGAAGCTCTTCTCATCGAATTTGACACTTCTGGAGAACAGGATCTTCTTAGTCTGTATGTCCATAAGCCGGTATTCCTTGCTGTGGGAGCTATACCCCAGCATGATGCACTTGACGGCAGCATCATCCAGCTTCTGGCGCTTGTTGGGTTGAATGTAGGCATAGGCAATGCATCCAAACGTCCTCAAATGTCCCAGAGATGGTGGGATACCATGGAACATCTCATAAGGCGTCTTGGGGCATGCAACAGTGGGAGATCTGTTCCTCAGATAGACCGCTGTCATGATTGCTTCTCCCCAGAAACGCTTGTCCAAGCCTGACTGCTTCAACAAACATCTCCCCATCTCCACAAGGGTACGGTTGGCTCGTTCAGCAACACCATTTTGCTGTGGAGTATTTACTGAACTCCTCTGATGCTGTGTGCCCTTCTCCTTGAAGTGGTCCCTTAGCAAGTTGCTCATGTACTCGCCTCCTGGGTCGGATCTGACAGCTTTGATCTGCTTTCCATGTAGGGGGACAAGTGCTGCTTCCAGCTCCTGATAGTGCCTAGCAACTTCTCCCTTGGTCTTCATAAGGCAAACATGGAAATATCTCGTCTTGTCATCAATGAATGTGACGAAATAGCGATATCCAGTGATTGTGGGTGGTTCAACTGGTCCCCAGACATCTGTGTGGATCAATCCCAGCTTCTCTGATGCTCTGGAGGCCTGTGCCTTGGGGAATGGCGCTCTGCTTGCTTTGCTGAGTGCACAAGTGTCACAAATGCTCAAGCTCCCACTGGTTTGAACGCCCTTGGCAAGCTTGGTGAGCCTTCCAATGTCTGCAACGTTCAAATGGCCGAGTCTCTGATGCCATAGGGACAAGTCCTGACATGTTGTGTCCCTTCCAACATTGTGGGCAATCCCAGCATTTGCCTGCCCATGTGTTGTCTCGAATGTGTAGACAAATTGGTTCTCTTTGGCAAGGAAAGCCGTCCCATCCTTTGCAATGATCCGAGCAGCCTGTGGTCCCACTTCAAAACAAGCTCCAGCTTTGGCAAGGCGAGCCAGTGATAGGAGGTTCTTGGTCATCTTGGGGACGTGCCAGCAGTTCTGGATTTGCAGGGGCACTGTCTTCCCCTCTGTGTTGATCACCCATGTGTGAAGCGTTCCATGCCCCACAGCTTCCAATGTGTGATTGTCTGCCATCTCAATGGCGACAGGAGACATCTTCTCATAGTCCCCAAACAGCTCTCTGCGGCCAGTCATGTGCTGAGAGGCTCCTGAGTCCAAAATCCAAGTGTTGGATGTCAGGGATGGCATCTGAGTTCCAATGGTGGTGAAAGCAAAGCCTCCAGGCATCTGTTGAGTCGAGTTGGCCTGGTTTAGGCCCTTCTTCTCGTCTGCTGCCCTCTTGTGGCATTCCTTCTTGATGTGGCCCTTCTTGTTGCAGTAGTGACAGACTGCCTCCTTCTTCCAATCTGGCTTTCCCCCAGCCTTGTTGGTCTTCTGAGCATTCCCTTTGGTGTCAGCTTGTGTGAAGAAGGCTTTTGCTGCCTTTTCAGAGTTCTTCTTTCCATCTGCACGCCTCATTTCCTCCTGCAACAGCCTGGATGTCACAAAAGCCAAGTCCAGCTTCTCACTGGTTGACTCCAGAGTCATCACAAGGGTGTCAAAGGCTTCTGGAAGGGAAGAGAGCAAGGAGAACACATGGTCCTCCTCAGAAACGGGAGCTCCGATGGCTGCAAGTTCCTGGGTCATCCTCTTGATCTTGTTGATGTGGATGGTCATGGAATCAGTTGGGTCCATTGTCACAGTGAGGAACTGACGTCTCAGGAAGTGTCTGTTGGCAACCCCCTTCTTCTCATGCACCTCCCTCAGCTTTTCCCATGCTTCAAGGGCGGATTCAGCCTCATGAACATGCATCAATTGCTCATCATTCAAAGACATGATCAGCAGAGCCAGAGCTCTCTCATCTCGACGTATCCAGTCGTCTGATGCTGTGTTGGTGGCCTTGGCAGTTCCAGAGCCGTCCTTGATGTCAATGGCATCCCAAAGTCCCTTCTCAATCAACAGCATCTTCATTTTCAACTTCCAAAGGTGAAAGTTCTCCCCAGTGAACCTCTCAATGGACACTCGGATGTCAGAGTCGCCAGCCATCTTGTGCAAAGAGTGTGGCAAAATGGGATAGTCCCGGTGTTCAACCGCAAGTGGTCAGAACCTGCTCCAGAAAATCCACTCCAGTCCAGTCCAGTCCAGACAATAGCTCGTTCGATGGTCAGATGCAGGTGTCCTATGCCTGCTATCTAGGCTTCTCGAGTGCTCAAACAGTTCTCCAAGTCCTCAGCAGTACCAGTGATAGGCACAGTGACGTGTTTCCCAGATAGGGATAGAGGTGGAGTCAGTAATGTTCAGACAGCTGTGTCAGGGCTCATTGTTGAGACGTCTTGACATCTACAAACAGGAACTCAGCATACCAGATAGGTTGCTAGGTTGTTGTCAAGACTTGCAGAGGGTCTGAAGGTGCTTCCCAAGGTAGGGAAGGTCGCCTGTGGTGTTTGGCAGAGTGTACTAGACAAGTAGAGTGTGTTGGACTGTTATTATATTGGTTGGGGATGCCCAGAGGGCGTCCTTTAATAACAATTTGGATCATAGTACATGTGTAGTGACAATCTAACTGTGCCCTAGCTTGGCCAAGACGGCCCTGGCCTGGCCTAGTATTGTTCCCAATCACAGGGTGTCTTTTTGCCTTTTCTTGGCGCTTCTATCAGCGCTCCAGACGTGTTCTAGGCCTTCCCAGGCCCTCTCCAGCTATTCTGGATCGTTCTAGACCATTCTGGACCATTCCAGACCATTCTAGACACAAGTGGATGTCCTCCCACATGTCCCGTGTGCTCTAAGTCCTCCCAGAGGCGCCCACAGGTAGATTCCAACACTCCCACTCACGAAACATGTTTTGTGATCCCACAGGTGTCCCTCAGTTTCAAGAACTGATCCCTAGCCAGTGGTTTTGTCAAGATGTCTGCAACCATGTCCTGAGTCGAGAGATACTCTAATGCAATCTCCAAGCGTCCTAGTGCTTCTCTGATAAAGTGGTACCTCACTTCAATGTGTTTGGTGCTGGCATGCAATGTCGGGTTCTTAGCAAGAGCAATGGCACCCTGGTTGTCCTCAAAGAGCATTGTGGGTCCATCCTGCTTGAATCCAAGCTCCCCTGCAAGCAGACGAAGCCAAACAGCTTCCTTGGTGCACTGGGCTAGTGCCATGTACTCTGCTTCCGTGCTTGAAAGAGCTACAGTGGTCTGCCGCTTGGATTGCCAGGTGATAGGCCCGTTGAACATGAAGATGAATCCAGTGGTTGATCTCCTTGTGTCCAAACATCCAGCATAGTCGGAATCCGAGTATCCAACCAGCTTCCTAGGCTCAGAGACATTCTCTTTGCCTCCCAGAAGGATTCCAAGTTCGCTTGTGCCCTTCAGGTATCTGATGATCCGCTTGGCAGCACTCCAATGCTCCTTTCCAGGCTTTGCAAGGTACTTGGACACAATTCCAACTGCAGCAGCAATGTCAGGGCGTGTTCCTAGCATGGCATAGATCAAACTGCCCACTGCATTCCTGTATGGCACATAGCTCATCTCCAGCTCCTCCGTCTCATTCTGAGGTGCCATGTTGTTTCTGAGGTGCAGTCCATGTTCCATAGGCGTGGCATGAACCTTGGCATCTCCCATGTTGAATTTCGAAACGACCTCTTCAACATACTTCTTCTGAGACAACCAGATGGTGCGGGTGCTTCTGCTCCGTCTGATGTGAATCCCAAGGAAGTAATTCAGCTCTCCAAGGTCTGTCATCTCAAAAGCTCGCCTCAGCTCCTTCTTGACATCCCCCAGCTGTTCCTTGCTTGATGAGGCCACAATGAGGTCGTCCACATAGATCAGAATGTACTCTGTTGTCCCATTCTGACTCCTGTAGTACATGCAAGGCTCTGCAGTCGACTGCACAAAGCCCATAGACTTCAGTTTGTGGTCTATCTTGTGGTTGAAGCGCCTTGCTGATTGCTTGAGGCCGTAGAGGGGTCTCCCAAGCTTGCAGACCCGTCCTGGATGCTTGGAATCCTCAAAGCCCTCCGGTTGGCGCATGTAGATCACATAGTCCAGATCCCCTTGCAAGAATGCTGTCTTCACGTCCATCTGATGTGCTTCCAAGTCGTCTGTGGCAATAATGGAGAACAGCAGTCTCATGGGACCAAACTTGGCAACAGGAGCAAACGTCTCCTGATAGTCCAATCCCTCTCTCTGAGAGAATCCCTTGGCAACAAGTCTTGCCTTGTATCTGTCAAGCTCTCCTGTGTCCTTCAGCTTTCGTTTGAAGACCCACTTGCATCCAATAGCTTTTCTGCCCGTTGGCAGATCCACAAGTTGCCATGTCCCATTCTTGGCAAGAGCATCCATCTCTTCCTGAGCAGCCTGACGCCATTGTGAATCATCTGGCATGGTCTGGCTCTCCTTGTAGCTTGTGGGCTCGTTTGAGACAAAGGAGACAGCATAGGCAACTGCAGCAACGTTTGCAGCGTTGCTTGAAGCCTTCCACCACTCTCCTGGCGGCTTCCTGAGTCTTTTGGGGGTTGGAGAAGGCTCTGCAGCACTCTCATAGTCAGAGGACGGCTCAGGGGTCCGTTCCCTCATGTTCTCCTCTCCCTCTGATATGTCTGTGTCCTCAGAGTCGTTACTGACATCCTGCAGCTCGTCACTGACATCCTGCAGCTCGTCACTGACATCCTGCAGCTTCATTTCGGGCCCAATTCCCACTTCCAGGCTCTCAGCAGGCACTTGGGGCGTCTGAGCAGACTGGAGGGATGGAATGAAGCTCTTCTCATCGAATTTGACACTTCTGGAGAACAGGATCTTCTTAGTCTGTATGTCCATAAGCCGGTATTCCTTGCTGTGGGAGCTATACCCCAGCATGATGCACTTGACAGCAGCATCATCCAGCTTCTGGCGCTTGTTGGGTTGAATGTAGGCATAGGCAATGCATCCAAACGTCCTCAAATGTCCCAGAGATGGTGGGATACCATGGAACATCTCATAAGGCGTCTTGGGGCATGCAACAGTGGGAGATCTGTTCCTCAGATAGACTGCTGTCATGATTGCTTCTCCCCAGAAACGCTTGTCCAAGCCTGACTGCTTCAACAAACATCTCCCCATCTCCACAAGGGTACGGTTGGCTCGTTCAGCAACACCATTTTGCTGTGGAGTATTTACTGAACTCCTCTGATGCTGTGTGCCCTTCTCCTTGAAGTGGTCCCTTAGCAAGTTGCTCATGTACTCGCCTCCTGGGTCGGATCTGACAGCTTTGATCTGCTTTCCATGTAGGGGGACAAGTGCTGCTTCCAGCTCCTGATAGTGCCTAGCAACTTCTCCCTTGGTCTTCATAAGGCAAACATGGAAATATCTTGTCTTGTCATCAATGAATGTGACAAAATAGCGATATCCAGTGATCGTGGGTGGTTCAACTGGTCCCCAGACATCTGTGTGGATCAATCCCAGCTTCTCTGATGCTCTGGAGGCCTGTGCCTTGGGGAATGGCGCTCTGCTTGCTTTGCTGAGTGCACAAGTGTCACAAATGCTCAAGCTCCCACTAGTTTGAACGCCCTTGGCAAGCTTGGTGAGCCTTCCAATGTCTGCAACGTTCAAATGGCCGAGTCTCTGATGCCATAGGGACAAGTCCTGACATGTTGTGTCCCTTCCAACATTGTGGGCAATCCCAGCATTTGCCTGCCCATGTGTTGTCTCGAATGTGTAGACAAATTGGTTCTCTTTGGCAAGGAAAGCCGTCCCATCCTTTGCAATGATCCGAGCAGCCTGTGGTCCCACTTCAAAACAAGCTCCAGCTTTGGCAAGGCGAGCCAGTGATAGGAGGTTCTTGGTCATCTTGGGGACGTGCCAGCAGTTCTGGATTTGCAGGGGCACTGTCTTCCCCTCTGTGTTCATCACCCATGTGTGAAGCGTTCCGTGCCCCACAGCTTCCAATGTGTGATTGTCTGCCATCTCAATGGCGACAGGAGACATCTTCTCATAGTCCCCAAACAGCTCTCTGCGGCCAGTCATGTGCTGAGAGGCTCCTGAGTCCAAAATCCAAGTGTTGGATGTCAGGGATGGCATCTGAGTTCCAATGGTGGTGAAAGCAAAGCCTCCAGGCGTCTGTTGAGTCGAGTTGGCCTGGTTTAGGCCCTTCTTCTCGTCTGTTGCCCTCTTGTGGCATTCCTTCTTGATGTGGCCCTTCTTGTTGCAGTAGTGACAGACTGCCTCCTTCTTCCAATCTGGCTTTCCCCCAGCCTTGTTGGTCTTCTGAGCATTCCCTTTGGTGTCAGCTTGTGTGAAGAAGGCTTTTGCTGCCTTTCCAGAGTTCTTCTTTCCATCTGCACACCTCATTTCCTCCTGCAACAGCCTGCATGTCACAAAAGCCAAGTCCAGCTTCTCACTGGTTGACTCCAGAGTCATCACAAGGGTGTCAAAGGCTTCTAGAGGGGAAGAGAGCAAGGAGAACACATGGTCCTCCTCAGAAACGGGAGCTCCGATGGCTGCAAGTTCCTGGGTCATCCTCTTGATCTTGTTGATGTGGATGGTCATGGAATCAGTTGGGTCCATTGTCACAGTGAGGAACTGACATCTCAGGAAGTGTCTGTTGGCAACCCCCTTCTTCTCATGCACCTCCCTCAGCTTTTCCCATGCTTCAAGGGCGGATTCAGCCTCATGAACATGCATCAATTGTTCATCATTCAAAGACATGATCAGCAGAGCCAGAGCTCTCTCATCTCGACGTATCCAGTCGTCTGATGCTGTGTTGGTGGCCTTGGCAGTTCCAGAGCCGTCCTTGATGTCAATGGCATCCCAAAGTCCCTTCTCAATCAACAGCATCTTCATTTTCAACTTCCAAAGGTGAAAGTTCTCCCCAGTGAACCTCTCAATGGACACTCAGATGTCAGAGTCGCCAGCCATCTTGTGCAAAGAGTGTGGCAAAATGGGATAGTCCCGGTGTTCAACCGCAAGTGGTCAGAACCTGCTCCAGAAAATCCACTCCAGTCCAGTCCAGTCCAGACCATAGCTCGTTCGATGGTCAGATGCAGGTGTCCTATGCCTGCTATCTAGGCTTCTCGAGTGCTCAAACAGTTCTCCAAGTCCTCAGCAGTACCAGTGATAGGCACAGTGACGTGTTTCCCAGATAGGGATAGAGGTGGAATCAGTAATGTTCAGACAGCTGTGTCAGGGCTCATAACCTGTTGAGACATCTTGACATCTACAAACAGGAACTCAGCATACCAGATAGGTTGCTAGATTGTTGTCAAGACTTGCAGAGGGTCTGAAGGTGCTTCCCAAGGTAGGGAAGGTCGCCTGTAGTGTTTGGCAGAGTGTACTAGACAAGTAGAGTGTGTTGGACTGTTATTGTATTGGTTGGGGATGCCCAGAGGGCGTCCTTTTATAACAATTTGGATCGTAGTACATGTGTAGTGACAATCTAACTGTGCCCTAGCTTGGCCAAGACGGCCCTGGCCTGGCCTAGTATTGTTCCCAATCACAGGGTGTCTTTTTGCCTTTTCTTGGCGCTTCTATCAGCGCTCCAGACGTGTTCTAGGCCTTCCCAGGCCCTCTCCAGCTATTCTGGATCGTTCTAGACCATTCTGGACCATTCCAGACCATTCTAGACACAAGTGGATGTCCTCCCACATGTCCCGTGTGCTCTAAGTCCTCCCAGAGGCGCCCACAGGTAGATACCAACACTCATAACCTGTTGAGACATCTTGACATCTACAAACAGGAACTCAGCATACCAGATAGGTTGCTAGGTTGTTGTCAAGACTTGCAGAGGGTCTGAAGGTGCTTCCCAAGGTAGGGAAGGTCGCCTGTAGTGTTTGGCAGAGTGTACTAGACAAGTAGAGTGTGTTGGACTGTTATTGTATTGGTTGGGGATGCCCAGAGGGCGTCCTTTTATAACAATATGGATCGTAGTACATGTGTAGTGACAATCTAACTGTGCCCTAGCTTGGCCAAGACGGCCCTGGCCTGGCCTAGTATTGTTCCCAATCACAGGGTGTCTTTTTGCCTTTTCTTGGCGCTTCTATCAGCGCTCCAGACGTGTTCTAGGCCTTCCCAGGCCCTTTCCAGCCATTCTGGACCATTCCAGACCATTCTAGACACAAGTGGATGTCCTCCCACATGTCCCGTGTGCTCTAAGTCCTCCCAGAGGCGCCCACAGGTAGATTCCAACACTCCCACTCACGAAACATGTTTTGTGATCCCACAGGCGTCCCTCAGTTTCAAGAACTGATCCCTAGCCAGTGGTTTTGTCAAGATGTCTGCAACCATGTCCTGAGTCGAGAGATACTCTAATGCAATCTCCAAGCGTCCTAGTGCTTCTCTGATAAAGTGGTACCTCCCTTCAATGTGTTTGGTGCTGGCATGCAATGTTGGGTTCTTAGCAAGAGCAATGGCACCCTGGTTGTCCTCAAAGAGCACTGTGGGTCCATTCTGCTTGAATCCGAGCTCCCCTGCAAGCAGACGAAGCCAAACAGCTTCCTTGGTGCACTGGGCTAGTGCCATGTACTCTGCTTCCGTGCTTGAAAGAGCTACAGTGGTCTGCCGCTTGGAATGCCAGGTGATAGGCCCGTTGAACATGAAGATGAATCCAGTGGTTGATCTTCTTGTGTCCAAACATCCAGCATAGTCGGAATCCGAGTATCCAACCAGCTTCCTAGGCTCAGAGACATTCTCTTTGCCTCCCAGAAGGATTCCAAGTTTGCTTGTGCCCTTCAGGTATCTGATGATCCGCTTGGCAGCACTCCAATGCTCCTTTCCAGGCTTTGCAAGGTACTTGGACACAATTCCAACTGCAGCAGCAATGTCAGGGCGTGTTCCTAGCATGGCATAGATCAAAGTGCCCACTGCATTCCTGTATGGCACAGAGCTCATCTCCAGCTCATCCGTCTCATTCTGAGGTGCCATGTTGTTTCTGAGGTGCAGTCCATGTTCCATAGGCGTGGCATGAACCTTGGCATCTCCCATGTTGAATTTCGAAACGACCTCTTCAACATACTTCTTCTGAGACAACCAGATGGTGCGGGTGCTTCTGCTCCGTCTGATGTGAATCCCAAGGAAGTAATTCAGCTCTCCAAGGTCTGTCATCTCAAAAGCTCGCCTCAGCTCCTTCTTGACATCCCCCAGCTGTTCCTTGCTTGATGAGGCCACAATGAGGTCGTCCACATAGATCAGAATGTACTCTGTTGTCCCATTCTGACTCCTGTAGTACATGCAAGGCTCTGCAGTCGACTGCACAAAGCCCATAGACTTCAGTTTGTGGTCTATCTTGTGGTTGAAGCGCCTTGCTGATTGCTTGAGGCCGTAGAGGGGTCTCCCAAGCTTGCAGACCCGTCCTGGATGCTTGGAATCCTCAAAGCCCTCCGGTTGGCGCATGTAGATCACATAGTCCAGATCCCCTTGCAAGAATGCTGTCTTCACGTCCATCTGATGTGCTTCCAAGTCGTCTGTGGCAATAATGGAGAACAGCAGTCTCATGGGACCAAACTTGGCAACAGGAGCAAACGTCTCCTGATAGTCCAATCCCTCTCTCTGAGAGAATCCCTTGGCAACAAGTCTTGCCTTGTATCTGTCAAGCTCTCCTGTGTCCTTCAGCTTTCGTTTGAAGACCCACTTGCATCCAATAGCTTTTCTGCCCGTTGGCAGATCCACAAGTTGCCATGTCCCATTCTTGGCAAAAGCATCCATCTCTTCCTGAGCAGCCTGACGCCATTGTGAAGCATCTGGCATGGTCTGGCTCTCCTTGTAGCTTGTGGGCTCGTTTGAGACAAAGGAGATAGCATAGGCAACTGCAGCAACGTTTGCAGCGTTGCTTGAAGCCTTCCACCACTCTCCTGGCGGCTTCCTGAGTCTTTTGGGGGTTGGCGAAGGCTCTGCAGCACTCTCATAGTCAGAGGACGGCTCAGGGGTCCGTTCCCTCATGTTCTCCTCTCCCTCTGACATGGCTGTGTCCTCAGAGTCGTCACTGACATCCTGCAGCTCGTCACTGACATCCTGCAGCTTCATTTCAGGCCCAATTCCCACTTCCAGGCTCTCAGCAGGCACTTGGGGCGTCTGAGCAGACTGGAGGGATGGAATGAAGCTCTTCTCATCGAATTTGACACTTCTGGAGAACAGGATCTTCTTAGTCTGTATGTCCATAAGCCGGTATTCCTTGCTGTGGGAGCTATACCCCAGCATGATGCACTTGACGGCAGCATCATCCAGCTTCTGGCGCTTGTTGGGTTGAATGTAGGCATAGGCAATGCATCCAAACGTCCTCAAATGTCCCAGAGATGGTGGGATACCATGGAACATCTCATAAGGCGTCTTGGGGCATGCAACAGTGGGAGATCTGTTCCTCAGATAGACCGCTGTCATGATTGCTTCTCCCCAGAAACGCTTGTCCAAGCCTGACTGCTTCAACAAACATCTCCCCATCTCCACAAGGGTACGGTTGGCTTGTTCAGCAACACCATTTTGCTGTGGAGTATTTACTGAACTCCTCTGATGCTGTGTGCCCTTCTCCTTGAAGTGGTCCCTTAGCAAGTTGCTCATGTACTCGCCTCCTGGGTCGGATCTGACAGCTTTGATCTGCTTTCCATGTAGGGGGACGAGTGCTGCTTCCAGCTCCTGATAGTGCCTAGCAACTTCTCCCTTGGTCTTCATGAGGCAAACATGGAAATATCTCGTCTTGTCATCAATGAATGTGACGAAATAGCGATATCCAGTGATTGTGGGTGGTTCAACTGGTCCCCAGACATCTGTGTGGATCAATCCCAGCTTCTCTGATGCTCTGGAGGCCTGTGCCTTGGGGAATGGCGCTCTGCTTGCTTTGCTGAGTGCACAAGTGTCACAAATGCTCAAGCTCCCACTGGTTTGAACGCCCTTGGCAAGCTTGGTGAGCCTTCCAATGTCTGCAACGTTCAAATGGCCGAGTCTCTGATGCCATAGGGACAAGTCCTGACATGTTGTGTCCCTTCCAACATTGTGGGCAATCCCAGCATTTGCCTGCCCATGTGTTGTCTCGAATGTGTAGACAAATTGGTTCTCTTTGGCAAGGAAAGCCGTCCCATCCTTTGCAATGATCCGAGCAGCCTGTGGTCCCACTTCAAAACAAGCTCCAGCTTTGGCAAGGCGAGCCAGTGATAGGAGGTTCTTGGTCATCTTGGGGACGTGCCAGCAGTTCTGGATTTGCAGGGGCACTGTCTTCCCCTCTGTGTTGATCACCCATGTGTGAAGCGTTCCATGCCCCACAGCTTCCAATGTGTGATTGTCTGCCATCTCAATGGCGACAGGAGACATCTTCTCATAGTCCCCAAACAGCTCTCTGCGGCCAGTCATGTGCTGAGAGGCTCCTGAGTCCAAAATCCAAGTGTTGGATGTCAGGGATGGCATCTGAGTTCCAATGGTGGTGAAAGCAAAGCCTCCAGGCATCTGTTGAGTCGAGTTGGCCTGGTTTAGGCCCTTCTTCTCGTCTGCTGCCCTCTTGTGGCATTCCTTCTTGATGTGGCCCTTCTTGTTGCAGTAGTGACAGACTGCCTCCTTCTTCCAATCTGGCTTTCCCCCAGCCTTGTTGGTCTTCTGAGCATTCCCTTTGGTGTCAGCTTGTGTGAAGAAGGCTTTTGCTGCCTTTTCAGAGTTCTTCTTTCCATCTGCACGCCTCATTTCCTCCTGCAACAGCCTGGATGTCACAAAAGCCAAGTCCAGCTTCTCACTGGTTGACTCCAGAGTCATCACAAGGGTGTCAAAGGCTTCTGGAAGGGAAGAGAGCAAGGAGAACACATGGTCCTCCTCAGAAACGGGAGCTCCGATGGCTGCAAGTTCCTGGGTCATCCTCTTGATCTTGTTGATGTGGATGGTCATGGAATCAGTTGGGTCCATTGTCACAGTGAGGAACTGACATCTCAGGAAGTGTCTGTTGGCAACCCCCTTCTTCTCATGCACCTCCCTCAGCTTTTCCCATGCTTCAAGGGCGGATTCAGCCTCATGAACATGCATCAATTGTTCATCATTCAAAGACATGATCAGCAGAGCCAGAGCTCTCTCATCTCGACGTATCCAGTCGTCTGATGCTGTGTTGGTGGCCTTGGCAGTTCCAGAGCCGTCCTTGATGTCAATGGCATCCCAAAGTCCCTTCTCAATCAACAGCATCTTCATTTTCAACTTCCAAAGGTGAAAGTTCTCCCCAGTGAACCTCTCAATGGACACTCAGATGTCAGAGTCGCCAGCCATCTTGTGCAAAAAGTGTGGCAAAATGGGATAGTCCCGGTGTTCAACCGCAAGTGGTCAGAACCTGCTCCAGAAAATCCACTCCAGTCCAGTCCAGTCCAGACCATAGCTCGTTCGATGGTCAGATGCAGGTGTCCTATGCCTGCTATCTAGGCTTCTCGAGTGCTCAAACAGTTCTCCAAGTCCTCAGCAGTACCAGTGATAGGCACAGTGACGTGTTTCCCAGATAGGGATAGAGGTGGAATCAGTAATGTTCAGACAGCTGTGTCAGGGCTCATAACCTGTTGAGACATCTTGACATCTACAAACAGGAACTCAGCATACCAGATAGGTTGCTAGATTGTTGTCAAGACTTGCAGAGGGTCTGAAGGTGCTTCCCAAGGTAGGGAAGGTCGCCTGTAGTGTTTGGCAGAGTGTACTAGACAAGTAGAGTGTGTTGGACTGTTATTGTATTGGTTGGGGATGCCCAGAGGGCGTCCTTTTATAACAATTTGGATCGTAGTACATGTGTAGTGACAATCTAACTGTGCCCTAGCTTGGCCAAGACGGCCCTGGCCTGGCCTAGTATTGTTCCCAATCACAGGGTGTCTTTTTGCCTTTTCTTGGCGCTTCTATCAGCGCTCCAGACGTGTTCTAGGCCTTCCCAGGCCCTCTCCAGCTATTCTGGATTGTTCTAGACCATTCTGGACCATTCCAGACCATTCTAGACACAAGTGGATGTCCTCCCACATGTCCCGTGTGCTCTAAGTTCTCCCAGAGGCGCCCACAGGTAGATTCCAACACAATCTAGCGGGAAAGCAACCCATCAGCTACCCACCACTATGAGCAGGAATGGTCAAAGAAGAGCTCCTTAGAAACCTGATGAACACAATGATGTCATCCAACCATCCCAATCTCCAAGGGAGGTCCCAGTATCATTGGTCAAAAAACCAGGAGATGGACTCGGGTCCGTCACAGACTACAGGGACTTGAACACAAGCATACCATCCCAGACAAGTGCCCATTGCCACCCGTCAATGCTACCATTGACTATCTGGCCAGAAAACTGTACTTATGACAATGGATCTATGTTGTGGATTCTGGCAAATCCCCGTTAAGGAAGAACACAAGCACTACACAGCGTCCTGCACCCCATGTGGCCGATGTAAATACAACAACCTACCCTCCTGCCTGAAGAACTCACCCCTGACATTCCAACATCTAGCCGGTTGTTGAAGAGGTATGATCAGGAAGCTCTGTGATGTGTTGATCGTGTGTGGAAACTATCTTATTATTTGAGAGGGAAGGGCTAGGGATTCCTAGCCTTTTACAAGAGACTATCTGTATACTGCCTAGGAAGCTAAGTCCCTTGGCATGGCTTTGCCTGGTCTTGGCAGACCCTGGCTGAGCAGTGCCAAGCAATGCTGAGATTTCTGTGGGCACTTTGAGGCTGTTCTGAGCATTGCCAAGATCCTTGGCAGAGGCTCAGCTCAAACAACACAGCCTCAGGATGTAACCTGCCACAACAGGGTCAGCTGTGGCTCTATCTAACTCAAACAAGGCTTGCTCTTCAACGCCACCTGCAGTCTGGGTATTGGGCACCTACAGGCAAGGACACAGACTCCAACACTCCCACTCAGACAACAGACTTGATTCCCAGGCCCAGCTTCTCACACAGCTTTGCAAACTGGGGTCTGGGCAACGGCTTGTAAACAGATCGGCTGCCATGTCCTTGGTGGGGCAATACTCAAGGTCCACATGTTGATTGGCAATGGCTTCACGGGTGAAGTGGTGCCTGATGTCGATGTGCTTGGTCCTGGCATGGCTTGTGGGGTTCCTGGCAAGCGCCATGCAGCTCTGGTTGTCCTCATAGATCTTGCAAGGCAATCCTTGGGCATAGCCTAGGTCAATCCGTGGCTGCCTGAGCCAAATTGCCTCTTTGCAGGGCTTGGTGAGCGCCATGTCCTCTGCCTCTGTGCTGGGCAGAGCCACAGTGGTCTGGTGCTTGCTTTGCCAGCCTACAGTGCCTCCAAACATGAAGACAAAGCCAGTGGTTGAGCGCCTGGAGTCTGGGCAGCCAGCCCAGTCAGAGTCAGAGAACTCTTCCAGGTCTGGGGCCATGCTGAAGGATATTCTCTGCTCGAGAACAGCGTCCAGGCTGCCTGACACATAGCGCAGAATGCGCCTTAGAGCTTGCCAGTGTCCAGGCCCAGGGTTGGCCATGAACTGGCTCACACTGCCCACAGAGGCTGCAAGATCAAGCCTATTGCCAAGCATGCCATAGATCGGGCTGCCAACAGCACTCTGGTAGGGTGTGCTTGCCATCTGGGCCCTCTCCTCATTGCTTCAGGGTTTCATGGCCTTGGTCAAGTGAGTGGAGGTCTTCATTAGTGTGCTGACTGGTTTGCAGTTGTCCATGCCAAAGCTGGCAAGCATCTTCCGAAGAAAGTGCTTCTGAGAGAGCCACAGGCAATGGCTGGGGCAGTCCCTGGTAATCTCAACTCAAAGAAACTTGCTCAGAGCGCCCATGTCTGTCACCTTGAACTGCTTGGGGAGCTCAGGCTTGATGTGGTTGATCTGCACCATGGATTTGGATGCCAGAATCATGCTGTCCACAAAGACCAGCAGATAGAGGGCGCTCTTGGGGTCTTGAGCATGCAGGGTGTAGATGCAATTGTCAGCATTGCTCTGCACAAAGCCCAGCTGTCTGTGGCAGGCATTGAGAAGCTGATTCCAGTTGCAAAAAGACTGCGTGAGGCCGTACAGGCTGCAACAACGTCTGCAAACCAGATCCTCCTGCCCAGCAATGGCAAAGCCCTCAGAAGGCTGCTCCATATAGATCTCTTCCTCAATGTTGGGGTTCAGGAATGCTGTCACAGCATCCATCTGCTCCAGTTCCATGTCCTCAATGGCTGCAATAGCCAGAACCGTCCTGACAGAGCCAAACTTGGCCACAGGGGCAGAGGTCTTGCCATAATCAACTCCCTCTTGCTGAGAGAAGCCTTTGGCAACCAGATGGCCTTGTAGCGCTGGAGCAAGCCATCTGCTGCTCTCTTGACCTTGAAGACCCACTGGCACTTGATGGGCTGACGGCCTGCAGGCAGGGGAACAAGATCCCAGGTGTGGTTGGCATGCAGGCTGTTGATTTTGGTTTGGACTGCTTGCTCCCACTGCCTTGCATCAGGGGCTTTGAGAGCAGCCTGGAGTGAGGCAGGTTTGTCTTCTCCAGGTGCAATAGCCTCAGCCAGTAGGCCAGTTCCCTCAGCCAGCAGACCAGTCCCAGTCCTCCAGTACTCTTGAGCAGGCTGTTGGATGCGGGTTGAGTTCCGTTCAGGCACTTTGGAGGCCTTAGCCTTCCTGGGAGCGGATGGCGTTGCTCCCACAGGGCTGGCCTGGTGCTCCTGAGCATTCTCAAAGTCCTCTCCTTGCTCAGAGCCACCATCCAGCGTGTCTCTCTGCTCAGAGGCATCCTTCCGTGCCTCACCTTGCTGAGGAAAGTCATTTTCAGCATCTGACAGCTCATCTGCCATGTCAGGGGAAGCCTGGGCAGCAGAATCTGACTTGTCAGGATCTCCAGCAAAGGACTCCTCATTAAACCTGACATCTCTGCTCTCAATCAGCTTGCCAGCAGCCTCATCCCATAATGGATAGCCCTTTGTAGTCTGGCTGTAGCCTAAGAAGATGCAGCTGGTGGCATTTGGACCAAGCTTGTGCTGGTTCTTCTTGAGAGTGGAAGCATAGGCTGTGCAGCCAAAAGTGTAAAGGTGCTGAATGTTTGGACAATTTGACGCAAAGCAATTTGAAATTCCTGGACAAGATTCTCAACAGACGTGGCGTAGCGGTTGACCCAGTCAAGAAGTTCAGACATTCTTTAGTATGTGTGTTTGCCTCCACAAACACATCAAAAACTATGTGCGTCCACTGAATGAGTTACCAAAACAAGATGTCCACTGGCAATGGACTGCTGAAGAGCAACAGCCATTTGACAAGCTAGAGACACCAATAAAAGAGGCTGCCATATTGGAATTCCTAAGAAAGATGTATTGGAATCTACCTGTGGGTGCCTCTGGGAGGACTTAGAGCACACAGGACATGTGGGAGGACATCCACTTGTGTCTAGAATGGTCTGGAATGGTCCAGAATGGCTGGAAAGGGCCTGGGAAGGCCTAGAACACGTCTGGAGTGCTGATATAAGCACCAAGAAAAGGCAAAAAGACACTCTGTGATTGGGAACAATACTAGGCCAGGCCAGGGCCGTCTTGACCAAGCTAGGGCACAGTTAGATTGTCACTACACATGTACTACGATCCAAATTGTTATAAAAGGACGCCCTCTGGGCATCCCCAACCAATACAATAACAGTCCAACACACTCTACTTGTCTAGTACACTCTGCCAAACACTACAGGCGACCTTCCCTACCTTGGGAAGCACCTTCAGACCCTCTGCAAGTCTTGACAACAACCTAGCAACCTATCTGGTATGCTGAGTTCCTGTTTGAAGATGTCAAGACGTCTCAACAGGTTATGAGCCCTGACACAGCTGTCTGAGCATTACTGACTCCACCTCTATCCCTATCTGGGAAACACGTCACTGTGCCTATCACTGGTACTGCTGAGGACTTGGAGAACTGTTTGAGCACTCAAGAAGCCTAGATAGCAGGCATAGGACACCTGCATCTGACCATTGAACAAGCTATTGTCTGGACTGGACTGGACTGGAGTGGATTTTCTGGAGCAGGTTCTGACCACTTGCGGTTGAACACCGGGACTATCCCATTTTGCCACACTCTTTGCACAAGATGGCTGGCGACTCTGACATCCAAGTGTCCATTGAGAGGTTCACTGGGGAGAACTTTCACCTTTGGAAGTTGAAAATGAAGATGCTGTTGATTGAGAAGGGACTTTGGGATGCCATTGACATCAAGGACGGCTCTGGAACTGCCAAGGCCACCAACACAGCATCAGACGACTGGATACGTCGCGATGAGAGAGCTCTGGCTCTGCTGATCGTGTCTTTGAATGATGAGCAATTGATGCATGTTCATGAGGCTGAATCCGCCCTTGAAGCATGGGAAAAGCTGAGGGAGGTGCATGAGAAGAAGGGGGTTGCCAACAGACACTTCCTGAGACGTCAGTTCCTCACTGTGACAATGGACCCAACTGATTCCATGACCATCCACATCAACAAGATCAAGAGGATGACCCAGGAACTTGCAGCCATCGGAGCTCCCGTTTCTGAGGAGGACCATGTGTTCTCCTTGCTCTCTTCCCCTCTAGAAGCCTTTGACACCCTTGTGATGACTCTGGAGTCAACCAGTGAGAAGCTGGACTTGGCTTTTGTGACATGCAGGCTGTTGCAGGAGGAAATGAGGTGTGCAGATGGAAAGAAGAACTCTGGAAAGGCAGCAAAAGCCTTCTTCACACAAGCTGACACCAAAGGGAATGCTCAGAAGACCAACAAGGCTGGGGGAAAGCCAGATTGGAAGAAGGAGGCAGTCTGTCACTACTGCAACAAGAAGGGCCACATCAAGAAGGAATGCCACAAGAGGGCAACAGACGAGAAGAAGGGCCTAAACCAGGCCAACTCGACTCAACAGACGCCTGGAGGCTTTGCTTTCACCACCATTGGAACTCAGATGCCATCCCTGACATCCAACACTTGGATTTTGGACTCAGGAGCCTCTCAGCACATGACTGGCCGCAGAGAGCTGTTTGGGGACTATGAGAAGATGTCTCCTGTCGCCATTGAGATGGCAGACAATCACACATTGGAAGCTGTGGGGCATGGAACGCTTCACACATGGGTGATGAACACAGAGGGGAAGACAGTGCCCCTGCAAATCCAGAACTGCTGGCACGTCCCCAAGATGACCAAGAACCTCCTATCACTGGCTCGCCTTGCCAAAGCTGAAGCTTGTTTTGAAGTGGGACCACAGGCTGCTCGGATCATTGCAAAGGATGGGACGGCTTTCCTTGCCAAAGAGAACCAATTTGTCTACACATTCGAGACAACACATGGGCAGGCAAATGCTGGGATTGCCCACAATGTTGGAAGGGACACAACATGTCAGGACTTGTCCCTATGGCATCAGAGACTCGGCCATTTGAACGTTGCAGACATTGGAAGGCTCACCAAGCTTGCCAAGGGCGTTCAAACTAGTGGGAGCTTGAGCATTTGTGACACTTGTGCACTCAGCAAAGCAAGCAGAGCGCCATTCCCCAAGGCACAGGCCTCCAGAGCATCAGAGAAGCTGGGATTGATCCACACAGATGTCTGGGGACCAGTTGAACCACCCACGATCACTGGATATCGCTATTTTGTCACATTCATTGATGACAAGACAAGATATTTCCATGTTTGCCTTATGAAGACCAAGGGAGAAGTTGCTAGGCACTATCAGGAGCTGGAAGCAGCACTTGTCCCCCTACATGGAAAGCAGATCAAAGCTGTCAGATCCGACCCAGGAGGCGAGTACATGAGCAACTTGCTAAGGGACCACTTCAAGGAGAAGGGCACACAGCATCAGAGGAGTTCAGTAAATACTCCACAGCAAAATGGTGTTGCTGAACAAGCCAACCGTACCCTTGTGGAGATGGGGAGATGTTTGTTGAAGCAGTCAGGCTTGGACAAGCGTTTCTGGGGAGAAGCAATCATGACAGCAGTCTATCTGAGGAACAGATCTCCCACTGTTGCATGCCCCAAGACGCCTTATGAGATGTTCCATGGTATCCCACCATCTCTGGGACATTTGAGGACGTTTGGATGCATTCCCTATGCCTACATTCAACCCAACAAGCGCCAGAAGCTGGATGATGCTGCCGTCAAGTGCATCATGCTGGGGTATAGCTCCCACAGCAAGGAATACCGGCTTATGGACATACAGACTAAGAAGATCCTGTTCTCCAGAAGTGTCAAATTCGATGAGAAGAGCTTCATTCCATCCCTCCAGTCTGCTCAGACGCCCCAAGTGCCTGCTGAGAGCCTGGAAGTGGGAATTGGGCCTGAAATGAAGCTGCAGGATGTCAGTGACAAGCTGCAGGATGTCAGTGACGAGCTGCAGGATGTCAGTGACAACTTTGAGGACACAGCCATGTCAGAGGGAGAGGAGAACATGAGGGGACAGACCCCTGAGCCGTCCTCTGACTATGAGAGTGCTGCAGAGCCTTCTCCAACCCCCAAAAGACTCAGGAAGCCGTTAGGAGAGTGGTGGAAGGCTTCAAGCAACGCTGCAAACGTTGCTGCAGTTGCGTATGCTGTCTCCTTTGTCTCAAACGAGCCCACAAGCTACAAGGAGAGCCAGACCATGCCAGATGCTTCACAATGGCGTCAGGCTGCTCAGGAAGAGATGGATGCTTTTGCCAAGAATGGGACATGGCAACTTGTGGATCTGCCAACGGGCAGAAAAGCTATTGGATGCAAGTTGGGTCTTCAAACGAAAGCTGAAGGACATAGGAGAGCTTGACAGATACAAGGCAAGACTTGTTGCCAAGGGATTCTCTCAGAGAGAGGGATTGGACTATCAGGAGATGTTTGCTCCTGTTGCCAAGTTTGGTCCCATGAGACTGCTGTTCTCCATTATTGCCACAGACGACTTGGAAGCACATCAGATGGACGTGAAGACAGCATTCTTGCAAGGGGATCTGGACTATGTGATCTACATGCGCCAACCGGAGGGCTTTGAGGATTCCAAGCATCCAGGACGGGTCTGCAAGCTTGGGAGACCCCTCTACGGCCTCAAGCAATCAGCAAGGCGCTTCAACCACAAGATAGACCACAAACTGAAGTCTATGGGCTTTGTGCAGTCGACTGCAGAGCCTTGCATGTACTACAGGAGTCAGAATGGGACAACAGAGTACATTCTGATATATGTGGACGACCTCATTGTGGCCTCATCAAGCAAGGAACAGCTGGGGGATGTCAAGAAGGAGCTGAGGCGAGCTTTTGAGATGACAGACCTTGGAGAGCTGAATTACTTCCTTGGGATTCACATCAGACTGAGCAGAAGCACCCGCACCATCTGGTTGTCTCAGAAGAAGTATGTTGAAGAGGTCGTTTTGAAATTCAACATGGGAGATGCCAAGGTTCATGCCACGCCTATGGAACATGGACTGCACCTCAGAAACAACATGGCACCTCAGAATGAGACGGATGAGCTGGAGATGAGCTCTGTGCCATACAGGAATGCAGTGGGCAGTTTGATCTATGCCATGCTAGGAACACGCCCTGACATTGCTGCTGCAGTTGGAATTGTGTCCAAGTACCTTGCGAAGCCTGGAAAGGAGCATTGGAGTGCTGCCAAGCGGATCATCAGATACCTGAAGGGCACAAGCGAACTTGGAATCCTTCTGGGAGGCAAAGAGAATGTCTCTGAGCCTAGGAAGCTGGTTGGATACTCGGATTCCGACTATGCTGGATGTTTGGACACAAGGAGATCAACCACTGGATTCATCTTCATGTTCAACGGACCTATCACCTGGCAAACCAAGCGGCAGACCACTGTAGCTCTTTCAAGCACGGAAGCAGAGTACATGGCACTAGCCCAGTGCACCAAGGAAGCTGTTTGGCTTCGTCTGCTTGCAGGGGAGCTCGGATTCAAGCAGAATGGACCCACAGTGCTCTTTGAGGACAACCAGGGTGCCATTGCTCTTGCTAAGAACCCAACATTGCATGCCAGCACCAAACACATTGAAGTGAGGTACCACTTTATCAGAGAAGCACTAGGACGCTTGGAGATTGCATTAGAGTATCTCTCGACTCAGGACATGGTTGCAGACATCTTGACAAAACCACTGGCTAGGGATCAGTTCTTGAAACTGAGGGACGCCTGTGGGATCACAAAACATGTTTTGTGAGTGGGAGTATTGGAATCTACCTGTGGGGGCCTCTGGGAGGACTTAGAGCACACAGGAGATGTGGGAGGACATCCACTTGTGTCTAGAATGGTCTGGAATGATCCAAAATGGCTGGAGAGGGCCTGGGAAGGCCTAGAACACGTCTGGAGTGCTGATATAAGCAGCAAGCAAAGGCAAAAAGACACTCTGTGATTGGGAACAATACTAGGCCAGGCCAGGGCCGTCTTGGCCAAGCTAGGGCACAGTTAGATTGTCACTACACATGTACTATGATCCAAATTGTTATAAAAGGACGCCCTCTGGGCATCCCCAACCAATATAATAACAGTCCAACACACTCTACTTGTCTAGTACACTCTGCCAAACACAACAGGCAATCTTCCCTACCTTGGGAAGCACCTTCAGACCCTCTGCAAGTCTTGACAACAACCTAGCAACCTATCTGGTATGCTGAGTTCCTGTTTGTAGATGTCAAGACGTCTCAACAGCTATGCCCTAGCCGGCTACACTTTCAACATGATTCACAAGGCTGGCAAGTCTCCCTCTCACTGTACACTAGATTTCCTATTGCATCTTCACAATGGCCCACCAAAATCCCAAACCACCGCAACGCAAGCCAGAGACACCAATTCACAAAATGGAGTTGGAGTTGAGATAGTCTCATACACCAATCAGGCATAGAAGGAAGAAAGGAAGAAGTGCTTTTGGCTACAAACGTCTCACTACTGCAGAAGTTAGCCAATGACCTTCCACAGCATCACAAACGGATGCTAATTTTGCCCTGGTTCAATGATACATTGAAACTGAATTCTGCATTTTGAGTCTGCTGGGCACCCGTCTAGCATTTGCGTCTCCCTACCACCAGAAAGCAGATAGATTGACAGAAAGGGTGAACAGCATCCTGGTAAGGGTACTGCAAATGTATGTCAGTAATCACCCACACAATGACTGGGACACGCAATTGCCATACACCAGCTTGCATACTGTGTGGCTATACACCAATTAATGAAGAGTCTTCTTTCTTCCTCATCTTCAAAGCCACAACTGCCACAAGATCTACTGAAACAGACAAACACTCCAAAAAACGGTCAGGACAAACCATCAATGAACATCAGCATGCGCAACTACCTGGCAGAAACCCAACTCCCACAACAGAGAGCTTGAGTAACCAAAGAAAAGAAGTTTGATTCCTACCCACCCTGGCCCTGGATGGTAGTGCCCTTCTGGAGTTGTGGGTTTGAACAGTGCTTGCCTGTGGTGGTGGGGAGGTTTTTTAAAAGGAGAGGAGTTGATGCTGGTAACAGCCATTGTTGTTATGTTGTTGTTGTTGTCATCAGCTACAGGGAGGAGAGAGAGAGGGAGGAATCCCAATGGAAAGCACTGTTTGAAAGCTTGGCCTGGCTGGGAAGCCTCAGAAGGCAAATATTAGAGCTTCATTCTTTAAGAAGTGCAATAGAGGCTATTCAACGGAAACAGCACAGCAGATGCTATTTGTGGTTCATCTACGGTTCTTGCAGAGAATGAAATAGGCTACCCAATGAAGGTCCATTGACAAAGTTATACACAATCCATGGGGAGGGCAAAGACTACTGGAAGCTATCTCAAGGCCGCCTTTGTCAGCCCCAACTCCTATGATCCATCAGCATTCCATATCCTATAGTTGTCTGCCTTAGGCATGCATCCATCTACTGAAAAGAGTTGAGCCTACTAGGCAGTTGCAAATCCAAAAGGAGTGGAATTAAGCACGGTTCACCAGCCTAAATTTAGACACAAGCAGGGAGAGCTCTGTGTGGTATTAAGCCTAGCACAAGCACTTCAAAGGGTGAGATGCTTTGAGGATGGCTCTGAAGGTTTGCCACTTGATACAGACTGCTCTGCAGTCAAGAAGAGAAAAGGAATATGCCTACAAAGGTGTACTAAGAGAGATTATTGTGAAACGGTCCTGGTTAGTAGGAGTTATAGGCAAAATATATGCTATATGGTGCTGCAAGTGTGTGGATGTGTACAGATACGCTAAGTGCTGGTGCCAAGAGTAGAAGTGTTGCTTTGTATGAACAACTCTATTGTTAGTATTAGATTATATGGAGATCCAGAGTTAAAGATCCATTGTAAAATCTTGAAGATATTGCTGGATCCAGTACTTTAACAGAAATGCAAAAGATTGACCAAATTTGGGTGCTCTGTTTGTATGGCCTTTGTAAAAAAAGGTGTTACAGAGCACTTTTGTGGTGCAAATGCTGATATAACATTGTCAAATACACAAAGGTGAAGGTATGGAAATGTATATTCTATATCTTAAGTCCTTACAAAAAAGTTTTGGTTCTCAAATAAAACCATCTACTTTTTCTACAATTAGATAATTACACATGAGTTAATTCAGCTTTTAACAATACCAGTATGTTAGTCACGCGTTCTGTGCAGGGTTTCAAGTTAAGATTTATTGTAAGGACTAATATTGAGTATGTTATTGTGAACATTTGAATAAAACTATCAAAGATTTGGTCATATCTCATGCGCAATGAGACTTTAACTGGTTTAAAGCAAAAATTTCAGTACTCCACTTAGTTTCTGTTTCAACCTTCACAAAAAATAGAAGAAACTCTACTTTTACAGAAAACATTCTTGTCAATGAAGAAACAAGAATGCACATAACAATAATATCATAATTGTTGTTTAATAGATGTGTTATGTCCAACCTTTATTTATAACTTATACTAGTGAAAATGTTGATTGAAATACGTTAAACAAGATCTGTAACAAATTTAAACACAGATTTGGACTAGTCTTTGTAAAACCACATGGAGATATTGGCGTTTCCAGTACTTTATCAGAAATGCAGATTATTGCCTGAATTCAAGTCAAGCTGTTTGTATTGTTTTTGTAAAGGGTTACAAAGCTCTTTTGCAATGTAGATGTGTTAGCACGTACAGACTCTGTCATCAAGTCACAACTGCGCCATTGCAGGGCGTATCACGCAATCACGTGAGCCCACGTGATCAACTCCGATAGAAGTAGTTTTCCTTCCCTACTTAATATATCGGTGGGACTTTTCTCTTTTTCTCCAGTAGAGCGGGATTAAGTTACTTCGTTGTTCTGCTCAGTCAACTACCCTGAAGCTTCCTCAACTATCTACTCAGATACTCTCAGACCAACAGGTTATGAGCCCTGAAATGGTAGGCAACGAAACGAGCCCCCGGTACACTCGTAGTATGTTAAGACGCCTAACGGGTCGGCAGACCCCAGGGTCCAATACGCTACAACAAGCCGTAGAACGTGCCACTAAGAAGAGCGCACGAGTGCCTGGTAAATGGACATCACCAGACAATGGAGGGAAGTCTGCCTGTGACGATACACTGACAGAGCCAGCGCCTTTGAGCGTCAACGCCAACGAGAGCAACGACGCATTGGAAAGGCGTACCCGAAACATCAACCGACACGATGGCAAGGTCGATACCCGTCCCCTATCAAGCAGTACAGATGATCACAGAACCATGAACTACAGTACTCCAGCGGCATTCCCAAGTGGGGAATCAGCGAACACCGTGCATGTCCGCCCGCGTGAGGCGGACGTGGATAGGATAGATTGGCTTGAGAATTCTCTAGCCCAACTAACGGAAATGCTCCAAATGAAATGGCGCATGGATCAGGATGTGAATATTCCGGTCAACCCTCAGGTACGTACAGCGCAACGGCGCGTACGCACACCATCACCCACTCGCAACGACGGGTTCACTGCACCGTGGACAGAGTACAATCAGGAGATTGGAGCTCAACAGGACTACCAACATTCTCCATTTGAACGCCGCCCTACATCACCGACATTGAGCATACACAGCGTGACGACAAAAATCGTTGACAGTCAAGGTGTGAAGGCTTTCGTGGATGGGACGCTGAAAGATATTGGATCTTACAACGGGGAAGCCAATATGGTCACACTTCGAATGTTCATCGACAAGATTGAGACAGTTGTGAAGTACGAAATGGTTCCGCCCGAGTTTCTCGTAGATTTTGTGGCTACGAAACTCACAGGATGGGCATACACTTGGTGGCAGTCGCTCTCACCAAATAAAAGGAACGCAATTACGACGTGGCATGACTTTGAAGACGTTGATTCAGGAAGAACCAACACCGGTCTCAGGTCCGCCCTTCTGGCGCGGTTCGCGCCACGAAACCACACTAGGGATTCGTTGCAGAAACTACGGGAATTGCGCCCCAAAGGCCGCATGGATGAGTACATCACTCAGTTTAACATGCTGGCATTTTCTCTGCCGAAAACACCGGATTACGTCCTTCAGGATTACTTCATCAACGCACTAACACCAGACCTTGCAGCCTTGGTTCAGGCTAATGAAGAAAACATAACTGATTTGAGCAGTTTACAGGCCGCTGCATCCAGGATCACCGCCAACATGGCTAAGAAACCTAGCGGGACCACAACGGATACGCGATCAGGTGCCGCACACACTGACGCCTCTAAGAAACAAAAGGGTGGTAAGACCCACGGGGAGAAGTCAACGAACGGCAAGAAGGACAAGGAATCTACTCCATCAAACAAAGGCCAAACCCAAAAGTCGGGTTGTTGGGCCTGTGGAGACCCTAAGCACCGAACACAGGAGTGCGAAGTGTTAAAGAAGTTCAAATCCGAGATGGAGAAGAACAAGACGAAGCAGTCGTCTGATGGTGCTGTTAGCACAAATGCTGTCGAAGCATTACACGTCTGGGTCCGCCAAGAACAACCGTATGAAGCCCTCATCGACTCTGGTGCTACGGACCACATGACACCTCACAAAGCAACCTTGGATCACTCAACCGTGTATAGTGATGTCAGAGCTGTTATGCTTGCTGACAAAACATCACTGCCCTCTACAGTTCGAGGTACGGTACGAGTAGAAGTAAACGACTATCCAAATCCGCTCAAGTTGGGCGGAGTCCTGCATGTGCAAGGATTACGACGAGATCTTGTATCGGTAGCAAAATGCAATGATCAAGGCGTTGACGTGCTCTTCAAGTCGAATGGAGACGTCATTTTCACGCGAGACGGCAAAGAAATTACCAAAGGCGTACGCCGCAACAACGTGTATTACCTGCAAGGTACGCTGCTGTCTGAAAGTCTGTGGACAGATTCAGAAGCATGCACTGTCAAAGTCTCTCCTACACTTGCTCATGCTCGTCTTGGACATGTTGGCAAACATGTCCTGGAGAAGATGGCATCAGTTATGGACGGTTGGTCCGTAGTGGGGGATCTAAGCGACTTCAAAGATTGTGAAGCCTGCGTGTTAGGAAAAGCCGCTCATCTTCCATTCTCCCCTGGTAACGTTGAAACCAGGGAGATCTGTGAGCTGATTCATTCAGACCTACAAGGACCATTTCGCATCCCTGGTTACGAAGGATCACGCTATTCGCTGGAGTTCATTGAACACGCATCCAGATACGTGACTGTTTTTCCTATTCCTCCAAAGGATTCAGCAGTCATACTCGACAAGTTTCTTGTTTACAAGGCTTGGATTGAGAAACAGACTGACCGACACATCAAGATTCTACGCACGGATCGAGGCACCGAATACTTTGGCGAGGTTCTAGAGTATCTATTGGAAAATGGTATCACTCATCGAAAGTCCGCGGCCTATTCGAGTCAGCAAAACGGGATTGCCGAACGATGGCATTGCACAGCGCTGGACAGGGTCCGCGCCACCTTCGCGGATACGAAATTACCCCAAAGATTCTGGCCTGCTTTACTAGTAGCGGCTGGATACATCTATTCCCTTACATACAACCGCATCAACAAGAAGACGCCGCATGAAATACTGTTTGGCCGGCGTCCTGATGTTGCCCATCTTAGGCGTATCAGTTGCGTGGCGTATTCTGTTCTAACAAGCAAAGGACGCGATAAAATGGGAAACCAAGCAAAGAAGGCTTACTTGGTAGGCTATGCTCAACCCTCAGGTACCAAGGGGTATCTGGTTTGGGATCCTATCACTGACAAGGTCGAAATGTCACGAGACGTGATCTTCAAAGAAGACTTGGGACTCGAACCCAAATACCAGCAGGATCCAGCACATCTTGACCTTCTAGATGAGGAGAGTCAGGAGGATGACGTCGAATACACCGTGGAGGCGATTATCGACAAGCGCCGCAGTAAGGTGCACACAAAAGAGTACTTGGTTGAGTGGGAGGGCTATCAAGAACCTACGTGGGAGTCCTGACTTTCACTACTCGATACTACTGCATTGGATGACTGGGAGAATTGAGTAGCCGCGTACGATGTCGGCACACAACGAAATGACCCCATCGCTGCATATGCCGCCCGCGCGCGGACTCAGGCAACGATCAACAAAGACGCCATAACATGGAAGCAAGCGATGAAAACCCCTCAGAAGGAGGAATTTCTTAAGGCTGCACGCATCGAGTACCAATCCCTAGTCGACAACGGCACATGGGAGCTCACCAAGCGTCCACGTAACAAGCGCGTGATTGGCACAACATGGGTCTTTCGAACAAAGGTCAATCCCAATGGCACCTTTAACAAGTTCAAAGCCAGAGCAGTGGCTCAAGGCTTCTCTCAACAACCCGGTCGCGACTTTGGTGATACATACTCACTGACGCTACCATTCACAGCGCTACGCCTCTTCTTGGCGTATTGTGTCCAGCACGGGCTGGACATCCACAGTATGGACGCTGTCACCGCCTTCCTTAACAGCGATATTGATAAGGATATCTATATCGAGCAGTTTGAGGGATTTGAAGATCCGGATCACCCCAAAGGCAATTGGGTCCTGAAGCTACTGAAAGCTCTCTATGGTCTGAAGCAATCACCTCTTCTTTGGTATGAGACCTTGAAGACTGCACTGTTGAAGCTCGGCTACAAAGCGGTTTCTGTATGCCCATGTATCTTTTTTAAGTACGCGACAGATGACCGTACACCTCCGTCGAACAACAATTTGGTCCTTATTATGGTCTCCGTCGACGACCTGCTGATTGCAGCAAAGAATCAGGAGATTCTGGCAAACAGCAAAATGGAGCTACATTCAAAGTTCAAGTTTACGGAACAAGGTCGTGTAACCAGTCACCTTGGTCTCGTCTACAAATATGACTTCAACTCTCCTATTCGTACCCTCGAAATCTCAAATGTCAAGTACATTGACGACGCTCTCGAACAATTCGGCATGAGCGACTGCCATCCTCTCTCCACTCCGTACGCCGTGTCAGCGTGTAACCAACAACCGGAGGATTCGATCCCATTCACGAATCTCAAAATGTATCAGGAAGCAGTGGGGGTCCTCACTTGGGCCTCCATCACATGGCGATGGGATATCGCCACTGCAGTCGGTTACGTTGCGCGCCGCGTTGCTGCACCTACCAACTCCGACTGGAACAATGTTAAGCGCATTTTCCGCTATTTGAAGGGTACCCGCGATTATGCCCTCAAGTTTACATCCGAACGAAATGATCCGCGTGGCTTACGCGTATTTACGGATGCGGATTATGCAGGAGAACTTACTGACCGGACGTCCACTACAGGTATTTTGGCCCTTTACAATGGGTTTCCTGTTCTGTGGAAAAGCAGCAAGCAGAAGTGCACCGCCCAAAGTACGACCAAAGCGGAGTATATAGCTGCCAGTACCGGCCACAACAAAGCCAAATGGCTATGCCAACTCTTGGCGGAAGTTTTGGGACTTCAACCGGATTACAAATCTCGACCGGTCCCTCTCCATGTCGATAACCAGAGCGCCGGGGCCTTGATTCAGTCTAAGGCTATCAACCAACGCACCAAACACATTGACATTCGGTACCACGCTATACGCGATTTGTTCGCGAAGCAAATTATCAAAATCATTGACACCAATATGGACGATCAACTGGCGGATATCTTTACAAAGCCTTTTCCCACTGTGAAACATAAGGACACTGTCCTGAGGATTACGAATGGGACTCATATATTTGATGAACGCATACGCAATGAGGGCGCGCCTACGGAAGCACTCCGAGCTCAAGTGTTACTAACTACACGTCAGGAGAATTACTCACAACACTGGCTTACCTTGGCATCTACACCGCAATTGCGGAACCCGCAGCAATGCCCCCCAAGGAGGATGGGCCTGCCCCTCCTCCACCATCCTCATCGCCTGAGGGTGAGCGTCGGCTTGAAGAACCCAATGGTCTCTCCAACTCCTCGGCTGCCCCCTCCTCCTCCTCCTCTTCCTCATCATTATATGGAGCTTCTCGCTCCAGGATGTCCCACATCCTCTTCACCTCCGCTACAGACTTCTTGTCCGCCGCCCTCTTCTTCGCCTGGGCCGTATCCTTGCCCTTCCCAACCGCCAGCTTCCGGCTCCGCCGGTCCTCTAGTATGGACCTCAGTCCATCAAGCGTTCCGGTCGCCCGTGCGCAACCCAGAGGCGTACCAGACCTCGGCCGGTCTTTCACCCGGTCTTTCGCCTGCTCGATGTGACGTTCAAGGACCCCTTGACGGTCCTTGCGGTGGAACTGTCGGGCATGCGCCGCCAACATCGTTTGAATCTCTGCTCGGGACAACCCCGCAGCGGGTGCACCTCCCTGTGGCGCAGAGGGCACCACTGACGACGGCACAGCAGGAGCTGTGGTCGTCGCAGGAGCGGTTACCGGCGGTCCTGTCTTTCTCGCCGTCTGCTTTGCTTTGCCCAAACCTGACAACTACACCGGCACATAGTTAGAAACGTATGCCTCATTGGCGCGGATCTCATCGACGTACCCTAGCCATTCCTCATACTTTCAAAGTGTAATAAATGGGGGTGTTTGGGGGTGTGCGCGGGAGTGTGTAGTAAAAGTAGATAGGGTAACTCTCTCACAGACAGACTGACAGGTCTGAGTGGGGGTGTTAGCACGTACAGACTCTGTCATCGAGTCAAAACTGCGCCATCACAGGGCGTATCACGCGATCACGTGAGCCCACGTGATCAACTCCGATATAAGTAGTTTTCCTTCCATACTTAATATATTGGTGGGACTTTTCTCTTTTTCTCCAGTAGAGCGGGATTAAGTTACTTCGTTGTTCTGCTCAGTCAACTATCTTAAAGCTTCCTCAACTATCTACCCAGATGCTCTCAGACCAACAAGATGACAGCATAATGTTGTCAAATGCACAAAGATGTATGTATGAAAAAGTATTTCAAGGTTTTAGTTTGATTGGTAATATTTTGTTTGTCAAGCAATTGTACAGTGCCCTCCAATAAAAACGCGGACCCCCCCCCCCCCTAACCCCAGATTAAGCCCCTCATTTATAACCGATCGTGCTTACATACATGCTTATGTAATGGCTTGCCAGCGACGAGCTCGAACGGCCAAACGACGAGATCTCAAGATCTCTTGCGGCATTGCACATGCATCATGGCACCCCTGAAGCCCACACAGCATGCTGCTATCGTAGCGTTGTGTGAGAGTGGTAGAAGCATCAACGAGGTGACGCACATGCAGAATGTGTCTAGATCAACTGTTACAAGGACTTGAAGACTTTGGAAAGAAAAAAAGCACGTATGAAACCAAAAAACTGCCCGGAAGAAAGAAGAAGCATATGGTACACTCTGTAGACATTGTCCCAGTGTTGCAGGCGATAGTGACAACAGTTGGACGATGGAAGACACTACAGGAGCTACTGGATCTTTTTTATGAACGTGCAGGCTTTAGAGTCAGCAAAAATACCTTCAGAAGCTACGTAACTTTTTTTCTCGGTGTTAAGAACTACTTGGCTGCCCGTGGGCCTATCATGACTCCGCAGCACAAGCGGGACCGTCTGCTGTTGGCTTTAGCACATGCTCATTGGACGGCTGAAGATTGGAGCTGTGTTATGTAGACAGATGGGACTCCAATCCAAATTGGAGGACAGTACCGTCAACGTGTTTGGCAACAGTCCAGTGAGCGTTATTCACAAGAATGCATGCAGCCTGTTTTGAGAAAAGGTGTTACAGTAAGGTTCTGGGGCTTTTTTATAGGAAATAGAGCTGGTCCAATCAACAGGATGATTGCACTGCCACCAACCGAAACACACAGAAAAAAGGGCAAAAGTCGAGGAATTGATTTAGAGGCTTATATCAAGCATTTGGCAGAGCATTTCATGCTATTCTGGAGAGAAGTATCTGCTCATTCTGAATGTATTTTTCAGCAGGATAACGCAAAGATTCATGTTTCACAGGAAACAATGGCATGGTTTAACTCTGATCCGAACCATCTGAGCATCATCATGAAATGGCCAGCCAACAGCCCTGATTTAAATCCCATTGAACCTCTGGGCTATCTTGAAACAGCGTATTTATAGTCTCAAACCCAAACCTACCTCTCGGGTGCAGCTAGAATTAGAAGTAGAAGATATCTGAGCTGCAATTGAGCCCAACATCTTGCAAAATCTTATTGAAAGCATGCCGTGACGCATGCAAGTGGTGCTCGCGGCTGAAGGAGGGCCGACGTGTTATTAGATACGCTAGATTCAGCCTTGTGACAGTGATGATATGCGGATATGGCATTTCTGAGTCATGCGACTGGGACTTTATATATAGGGGGGGAGTCCGCGTCTTTATTGCAGTGCACTGCTCCTTTTTTTTCAATTATGTGTTTACATGTGATTCAATACAGCTTTTAGCATTACTGATATAACAGTCATCTGTTCTACTACGGAAAATTTGAAATTAGATCTAAAGTAAAAGCTAACATTGAGTACAACAATTCAATATTTCAATAACCCTGTTACGTTGCTGATATCAAAACTATAACCTATCAAGCACATCAATATACATGTTAACCAAATTCAAAAAAAAAAACACATTTGGGAATCACAGATTGAATTATTTTGACACTCATATTCATAGGGCAATTGAGACTTTCATAGACTAACAATATCTCCAAAGAATATAAATATGGAAAATACAAGCACTTGCCTTTCAACAGCACGATGACAAGACAAAAAAGATTTTTGATTAGTTAGATTTCTGCTTGGATGGACTGTATACTTTTATAGTTGAGGCAAGAGGTCTGCCATAATGGAGATATTGGCATTTCCAGTACTTTATCGAAAATGCAGAGGATTGGCGAATTCGATGCAGCCTCCAGTGTGAGATGGCCATCATGGCATATTTATACTTTACTTATTTTCGGCTAGTAAAAAGCCATATCCCAAGTTAAAGCAGACGCGCCTCATAAGCGATTACCCAATCCCTCATAAGCAGAACTCCCCACAAGTTACCCCGCGGTCTCAGTACTGCGCAGCTGCACTGCCATCGCTGCACTGCCATAGTCCCTAGATGATCTCCCCGTTCTCCACAAGTTAGTTGGAGACTAAGAACCCGAGAACCTCATATACAAAACGAGAAGGAAAGAACCCCTGTAGAGATCATCATCCATCAATATACCGACATCCGCATCAGAACAAACAACTCTCTCTCTCTCTCTCTCTCTTTCTCTTTCTTCTTCCATCTTCCTTTGCCTTCTCGCTCGATCATAACAACCTCCCGCCTTGAAACATAGGCACCTCACATGGTAGCACCACTCCCGTTCTTTCCTGTCAAACTCATCTACGCTTGCCCTTTTGATTGAAACAGAGTGATTCACGATGGCTGCACCTGGACCTGCCGCCTGGACCTTCCCTGCCGTAGGCCCTGCCCTCCAAAACGGTGATCGGCTCAGCGAAATCACCTTGCGTACAACTCTTGTCGCCAATACAAAGACGATCCCCTACTTCTCTGGCGAGCATGATATGGAATTAATCGACCTCTTCGTCACTACGAATGTCAGGGCATGCAACCATTTCATTACGGCTTATACAGGCATCGCTTATAACGAATTCAACTATTTCGACAAATACGCCATTACCAACATGGACCCTTCAGTCGTCGCTTGGCACGTCGCTATTATGAACAATCTTCGTGTTCAACCTGTAGCCCCTGCCGAAGGTGTTGCTGCCTGGTGGGCCACCCAATTCTATCAACGATGGATGCCTCGTAACGTCACCAACCGCCTACATCAAGAAATGGCGGCCCTCTCGCTTGGAAACTCACTCGAAGACTATATCCGCAAACTGGAACGATATCGACATCTCGAGACCATTGCCGTGCGCGCTAATGGCAACGCCACCGAGCGTCTTCTACTCGAAAGCGAGATGATTGACATCTTCCGTGCAGGACTTCTCCGAAACCCGACTTACGGTCTTTACCTCGTCCAAGCCCTTCAAAACTTCATGACAATGAGACTTACCATCGGCCAAGCCGTCACCTGGCCCCTGGCTGTAATCTGTGTTCGAAATGCCGCAGCATCCCGCAATCTGGTCGATGGCTACCTTACTACTCCAGCACGAGCACAAGCCAAGACCCCTGCCCAATTCCATCCTTACTCGGGCATTGAACAAGCCCCCTCTCATACCCCTCAACGGGCTTTTCAACAACCCGCACCGATTACTCCTCGAAGGACAACGACAGAATCGCAAACATCCAAACAATCCATTCCGCAGACACCAAGGAAGAGATCTGGCGTGCCAACCCCAGTTACGACTCCACAACAAACTCCTACACGCAGACCAGCATTCCCCAAGACTCCAGGTACTCCTAAAACTCCAACAAAGCGGGGAAGTGCGATGCTCTGTAAACGATGTGGACGAACAAATCACACCATCCAAGATTGTTTCGCCAAACGAGACGTCAATGGTGAAACTCTTGAACAACGAGCCACTGGTAGCAACTATCCTGTCCGACAAATCAACCGGATCAGTGAAGTCGAAACCGACGAGCAAGAACAGGATTTTCTGGACGGCTGGGAATAAAAGTCGGTTCCTCTCAGCCCAATAAGGGACATACTATCTTTCCTGAATCCGATATACCATGGATGACATGCAATCGACCACCTGAAAGCCCTAAGGGCAATTCTACATCCATTCAACAAATGGACTTTCAAACCCGACTTCAACCCGGCAAGGCTTCGAGTGCACCTAGCTGGGTTTTCCGAGTCAAGATAAGTACCGAGCCAATTATAGCCCTCTTAGATACCGGCTGCAATACTATGGTCGTTCAAGACCGCATCGCTAGCGAACGAAAACTCGAGAAAAGACCCCTGAACAATCCTTATAACATTGATACTGCTGGTGCTGGTCAAACCATCCAAATTTCATTCCTTACAACCCAATCCATTCAAATCTTCAATAACATATCACAAGACTACGATCCCGTCGCCTCTTTCCATTTCGAAATTGCACCAATTGGAATCCCGCTCATCTTGGGACTCCCATTCTTTGAGGCGATTGGTACTTTCACCTGCATTACTGTCGAACGACCACACCGCATCTTGTTTACCTTGGATGGCGAACCCTTCAACTGTTCATCGCTCCCATCCAAACGACACGCTCAAAATCCTGATTCATTCATCAAGAAAGCTCAAACCTTTACGATCCACGGAGCCGCCAAAGACATCAAACGCGAGCGACAGAAACCATTTCAGGGTATTGCCGCCGTTTCATCAAAACGATTCAACAAACAACTGCGACATAAGCAATATCGGGAAGCATTCGCAGTTCATATACGTCCTACTACCAAAGAGAACAAGGCCAAGACTGATTCCTCTTGGCCTAAATTCCTCGACTCAGTTCTTCCACAATTTGAGAATACTCTCTTTAAGGAAACCGATGAATTACCTCCCGATCGCGGCGATAACAACTTCCATATCAACATTACCCCCGGATCGAAACCGGTCTTCCAGGCATTACGTCCCATATCACAAGACCAACTGAGCGAACTACGGAAACAGCTAGACCATCTCCTCTCAAAAGGATGGATTCAACATTCGAAGTCACCATGGGGGGCATCAGTGGTCTTCGCTGTCAAGAAAACGGGCGGAATTCGCGTCTGTTGGGACTATCGTGGACTGAATGCCGTCACAATTAAGGACCGCACTCCCCTTCCCAATCTTCGAGAAATGCGTAACCAACTTCTCGGCGCCCGCTTCTATACGCTCATTGACTTGAAGGACGCATACCATCGACTGCTCATCGCTCCGGAAGATCGCAAGAAAACGGCCATCCGTACAAGATTTGGACTTTTCGAATATGTTGTTATGCCCTTTGGGCTTTGCAATGCACCTGGCGCCTTTCAACGACTCATGAATCAAGTCTTAGGCAACCTTTACGATATCTGCGTCATTTGCTATCTCGACGACATCCTCATCTTCTTGCCCAATCCTAACAAACATCGTCAAGATGTAGCGGAAGTCCTTCAACGGCTACAAGATCACTCACTCTACGTCAATGCTGGCAAATGTCAATGGGGACAAAAGGAAATTGAATTCTGCGGCCATCTCTTCAGTATCAATGGCATGCGAATTGCGGACAGCAAGGTCACAGCCGTTCGAGATTGGCCAACCCCACGAACCACGCGACATATTCGGCAATTTCTTGGACTGACAAACTACTTTCTCGATTATATCGAACGATATGCCGAAATCGCGGCACCACTATCAGCCTTACAAAGCGTCAAAAGCGCTTTCAAATGGACGGCCAAGGAGCAAGAAGCCTTCAACGCTCTCAAGGCTGCTATCACAAACGCTCCCGTCCTAGCGACCTTCAATCCCGATCAATCAATCTATGTCCACACCGACTCCTCTGGTTACGCCATCTCCGGATGGCTTGGACAAACCCCTAATGGAGAACCTCTCCCCATGCCATTACCGATTCACCGAGTACGAGCTATGGAACAATTGCCCAAACTTCGTCCAGTACTCTTCTTCTCGCGTAAGATGAATGGAGCCGAGACCCGATATCCGGTACACGAGCAAGAGCTATTAGCCCTCGTAAAGTTTCTAAAGACAAACCGGTTCTATTTGATTAATCGGCCCTTCATCGCTCTCGTTGATCACCGATCACTTGTGCACCTGCAAACGCAACCACACCTGAGTAAACGCCAAGCCGGATGGGTTGAAACGCTACAAGAATTCGACTTTTCAATTCAATATCTTCCCGGTCGATTCAATACAATCGCTGATCTACTCTCGAGGAACCCTACATATGCACCACGATGCATCGAATGTCAAAAACGACTAATGATCACAGCGTACATGAATACCAATGAGCACCCATTCCCGACTACATTTGGATTCGAGGAATGGAAAGACGAATTGCTCCAAGACAAATATGCGCTCCACATCACCGAAATGCTCGAGAAACCAGAGCATGAGCGCCCCGGTCGTTATCGCAGATTCGCCATACGATCCGATGGAATCATCATGTACGAAGGCGAACGGCTTTACGTCCCTTATACGATTAGACCACACGTTCTCCGAGAGTTCCACGATGAACTTCCTAATGGTGGACATCAAGGGCCATTAGTTACGTATGCTAAGATGTTGCGTCGATACTTCTGGCCCAAGATGCAACAGGATATTTGCTCTTTTGTCCGAACCTGTGCCAAATGCTGCTCGTTTTCGCGTCCACTACGCAATGGCCTCCTAAGACCACTCCCAATACCATCCACAGTTAATCACACTCATGGGTTCGATCTCTTCGAGTTACCTCGACCTCGAGGAAGCTCCGAGCGTCCGTTTATCATATGCATCGTCGATTATTTATCAAGCCGAACGCACCTAATCCCTGCGGAAAGCACTCTCTCTACAAACGAGTTAATAACCCTCATCCTGAGTCAAGTTTGGAAACATACGGGCATACTTCTCCACATAATATCCGACCAAGAACCCAGGTTATTGGCAGACCTCTTCTCCGCCTTCGCCAAGTTAACCAGCGTCAGACACGAGTTTGCTACGGCACGACATCAACAGACTGACGGCCGAGTAGAAAGAATGATCCAAGTTGCTAAGTTCATCACACAAAAATATCTCGATTACAGCGGATCCAATTGGCGTGAATTCCTACCATTGGTCGAGTTCTGCCTTAATTCCATGCCTTGGCGCCATCTTAATGGCCTCGCCCCATTTGAAATCGAACTCAACCGAATGCCACGACCCCCAGGCTGGAACACGAACCCAGAACGACTCGCCCAAATGACACCGCCAAATCGAGCTCTCATTCGTCTATACCAAGAACAAGCCACGGATATCAATCTCACGGTGCAGCAAGCGCTTCGTGACGAACAAGATCGCTACGAACAATACTTCAACCAAGGACGCACTCCCATTGCGTTCGAAGTGGGCGATCTCATTGACCTCAACCGTGAACAACTAGCGATCAACTTCGACCAAGTTAAACCTGCCAATCTCACACCCAAGTGGATTGGGCCATTCACAATATCGGCCAAAGGACCTCATCCAGACACATATCGCCTAGACCTCTCCCAAACGGTTCTCAAAGCGATCTGGCCCTATTTTCATGTTAACATACTACGGAAGCATGTGCCCCCCACGCACCCACTCCGCGATCAAACACCACCTCCGCCAGAGCCGGTCCTCGTCGAAGGGGAACTTGAATACCCAGTCAAAGCAATCCTCGATGAGACCGTAACCGGCCGAGGCCGAGCTCGCCGCCGAATGTTCCTGACCAAATACATCGGATGGCCCGAACCCTCCTGGCAACCCGAAGCCAATCTCAAAGACACAGAAGCGTTCGAGATATGGCGGGTCAACAATCCCCCTCTCCCGCTTAGATAGCAAACAAAGCAATAGCTCCCTGTTCACATGGATAAAGCCGCTTAGGAGCCGCTCCCTGTCCAGGCTATAAGCCGAACTTACCGAGCCCGACGGGGTTTCGATGTACCAATCTACTTGACGAAGAGATTGAAGCCAGTGTAAGCCTAAGCGCTGCACCAGGAGCTGACACCATATGGGAGCTCGACCTATGGCAAGCCAGCAGCTGACGATCGCATGGGAGCTTGACCTGCGGCTCAGCAACCTCATGCCTCCTGTACTAAAGCCCAAGAGGCAAAGGGGGGTGTGAGATGGCCATCATGGCATATTTATACTTTACTTATTTTCGGCTAGTAAAAAGCCATATCCCAAGTTAAAGCAGACGCGCCTCATAAGCGATTACCCAATCCCTCATAAGCAAAACTCCCCACAAGTTACCCCGCGGTCTCAGTACTGCGCAGCTGCACTGCCATCGCTGCACTGCCATAGTCCCTAGATGATCTCCCCGTTCTCCACAAGTTAGTTGGAGACTAAGAACCCGAGAACCTCATATATAAAACGAAAAGGAAAGAACCCCCGTAGAGATCATCATCCATCAATATACCGACATCTGCATCAGAACAAACAACTCTCTCTCTCTCTCTCTCTCTTTCTCTTTCTTCTTCCATCTTCCTTTGCCTTCTCGCTCAATCATAACAACCTCCCGCCTTGAAACATAGGCACCTCACATCCAGTATACTTTGTAAAGGGGCTTACAGAGCTTTTCTGTAATGCAGATGACGGTGTAGTGTTGTCAGATGCACGGAAATCTAATGTATGGGAAAGTATTGTTATGTCTCAAGTCTTATCGGTAATGTTTTGCTTGTCGAGCAAGCTAATCTACTTTTTTTTCAATCACGTGATTTCACATGATCCACTTCAGCTCTTAGCGTTACCGGTATCACGGTCACACGTTCTAGTTGGAGGATCCAAGTTGGGATCTAATGTAAGGACTACTCGTTGAGTATGCAAGTCTCAACATTCCAATATGCCCTAGTTGTGATTGATGACTATTCACACTTTACATAAATCTTCTTTTTGAACACCAACAGTGAGTTTCTGCAAACTGGATTGAATTCATTCACAACATCAAAAAGCAGACCAGAACTTGAGTTTGAAGACTTCATTCCAATTCCGACATTTGACATTGGACATTTATGAAACAATATTTGAAAAAAATCATTTCACAAAAGAGAATTTTGCAGGAGTGTACTGCTGCAGATTTGCTTCAATCAAACAGCATTGTTGAAATGTTAAATGTTACCTTATTTGGCAGCAGTTGTCTTTTTGGACATTCATACAACATTCCGAAACAGCTCTTGACCAGATTAGTGGCTACGTTTGTGTATTTATGGCATTGTCTACACCCCTTTAGAGATTTAAAATGACTTATTACAGTCCTGTGCATCACTTTGGACAAGACTTTGTTACCAAAGGAACATTTACTAACAGTTTGTGTGAATCACAGCCATTCCACTGCAAAATTCATTCAGCCGTACTACCATCAATTCTCCAATAGCTATATGATACTTTTGCTTGGTCAGCTCGTTCTCACCATATACGTATGAAACCTGCGTGGGTCACGATGTGTGACGGAAGGGGTGAACCCATCAGCCGCGGTTGCGCCCAATTGCCCCCCACGGACATTTTCTCACGAAGCATGATTTCCTGAGCGTAAGACAATTTTCAGGCAAAGGATACTGCGATGTACGAAGCGGTGTTCTTCGATATTGGTGGGGTTTGCGTGCACAGTCCTTTGCAAGGCATTCGGAAGTTCGAACTCACCAAAGGACTTCCCGAAAACTACCTGAATGTGGCGATGTGAGTCATAAGCAAGAGCACGTCAACATCTCTTGCTAGGGCTCCTCACAGCTGCGAATCGGGACTTGTGATTTGCGTCTCATCATTCCTCTACTCTGCGTAGTCAATCACGGGGGGAGGATGGCGCTTTTCAGAAACTCGAGCGTGGTGAACTCTCCTTGGCGGTGTTCTATCCGCTGTTTGGCCAGGAGTGCTCGCATCCCTCCAACGTGCAAGCATATGAGAAGTATCTGAAAAGCAAAGGCAAACGTGCGATAAATCTTTGGGTGTTAGGGCGAGCCGAAAAGATGCTGATTGCACGCGCTCGTCTCCTTCACAGCTTTTGCGAAGATCCCGCAGGTCACCATCGACGGAAAAGAGCTATTTACCTTCATGATGCAAGAGGCAATGAAGCCTAATCAGCTAGTGCTCAATGCAGTGCAGAAACTCAAAGGTCAGAAGCCGTTTGCCATTCAGTTTGGTGATTGCAGTTGACCTGAGATTGATGTACTCGTTCTCCAGACAGCGGCCGACTGAAGATCGCAGCATTGACCAATAACTTCCAGTACGAAGAATCTGAAGAGACTGCATTTGGCAAACCACCTATGCAGGTCATGTCCCTATTCGGGGAACATTACATTGAGTCCAGCATCGTTGGCCTGCGCAAACCAGATCCCAGATTTTTCCAATATGCCTGTGATAAGCTTGGCGTCGCTCCGGGGAACGCGATCATGGTGGATGATATTGGCCCGTAAGTATCGTGTACATGGAGGACAGCACACTACACTCTTGAGCCCATCTGACCATCCCCGCCTGGGTCTCCGTGCATTACAGCAATTTGAAGGCCGCAAAGGAACTTGGCATGGCCACGATAAGTAAGTACTGTTCATCACCTCGCATTCGGCTTTCTTTGGATTCATCGTCTTCCCAATGTTTCTCTCTCCGCTTGATTTGTTTTTTTGCTTTAGGAGTAATCGTAGGCAAATCCAAAGAAGCGATAAAGCAGCTAGAACAGTTAGTCGAGATTCCGCTCCTTGATGACGTAGATACACGTAAATATAAACTTTGATGGCCACACTCGGTCGCTCCCTACTTGCCCGCCCATCCGCGAAGTTAATCTTGATCTTACGTTTTTTCCGCTCTTCAAATGCTCTTCAGCAACATCTGCCGCACTTGAGACACCACCCTTTGTGACCGGCGCTCACGAGGTCTTTTTCGCCCCTACCGACGACATTCTCGCCCACTGCCAAGTATACCCCTCCATGGCCCTTGCCACAACGACGGGACCGATGAACACTGCTTCCCCTCGTACCGTGGGTGGGCTGGCAGGAGGTGATGCGCTGGCAGACCGAGCGATAGAGATTCCCGAGATTCACATACTCGATTCGCGCACCATCAGCAAGCGCATTCATGAACTCTTTCCTGCGTCAGCGGCTTCAGATTCGAACTCTCCGATACAGGTAAACCCATTTTGGATTCTAGTTCTCGGCGCATGGCGCTGTGAGCACAATGCCACAGCTTTTTTCATCCTGTGTTCATTGATCTCAGGCGGTGGAACTTGCGGACGACACATACCGACAACGGCATCGCAAACACGAATACGCCGAAAAGCGGATGCGTAATCGCGAGAAAGAATATGTCCGACATCAACTTTACAAGCGCCGCATGATGGGTGCCACTGCCCACGGTGGCCAAGGTCCCGGCGGATTCATGGCTACTCACCCGCGGAGACGTGGCTTGCACGACAATGGGGTCTCGGCTGTTACCACCCCCAAAGTATACCTCACGAGTACCTATATCCTGTTTCGACCACCAAGTGACGGTGTTCTGCTTGAGCAGGATGAATCACCAGTAGTTGCTACTTCTCATTCTGCTATGACACAGAAGCCAACAACGAAAGTCAACACAGCTCTGGCCAGACGGCGTTCAAGGGGTCCTATGGCTTTCGGATACCCGTTGGTCGTATTCCCCGCCAAAGCCTTCGAACGATGCGATAGCTTAATACAAGTACTACGAGAGCACAACAAAATATGACCGTTGGATTCGTCACGGTGATGCGCCAGCAACTCCGAGCTGAGTTATCAACCCTGCAGCATTGATTGCTGCGGTGACATTTAGCACGAAGCACATTGTATATACATATTTGTCATCAATGCATATATAGCCAATAGCTCACTGAAGACGAAAAATAACTTCACAAACCGCCTTTTTTCTTACTTTGAGGAAGGAATCGAAAGGGAAGAACTATCTAGCTACATGCTTCTGACAAACGGAAAGCAAAGGATAATGACCATATCAGCTGTTCCATCGAGGGTGGTTCGCAACGAGGTATCTAAAGAAAGTGGTGCCAAAGCGCAGCAGATCTCTGACTACAAGAACCACCAACTGCTACCACCTTCCCCCGGTGGCCGAGCTGGTGTCGCATTTGGCTTGAACAAGCGCATGATCACGAATGTGAAGACAAATGCAATGCACACAAAGAATACGGTGATCCAGACCATCCACGTTGTGGATTTTGCAGTCTGATTTAACTGCTGTAATCGCTTTCGTGCACTGTTCACAAGCGTCAGATTGTTGTTCAATTGGTCAGAGGCATCATCCATTATCTGTAAGAAGGAAAAATGTCAGTTTGTTAACATCTTCACCTAATCTTCCCTCAATGCTGCGGATGAAAATATTAGGTGCGTTTGCAAATATGCAGAACATACCATAGCATCTTTCGTAAGCTGATCGCGCATCGCCATGGTGCTTTTCTTTAGTTGCGCTGCTTTTTGGATTATTTCCTCCGTCATTTGCTCGTGGAGCTGGCGATCACGCTCGAGAAGCGCGGTATGGTCTGCTTCTGTCATTTGGTGATCCGGTGTTGTCAGTAGGGAAGAGGAGGAGTGTGGGGAGTCAACATGTGATTTTGTGCTGTTATTTCTGCGTAATTCCAGTGTCAGTGATACCGTATTCGGCGGAATGCAAAGGGCATCGACTTACGGTCGTCTTCGCAGATCCCGTTTTGGTGTACTTAAGAGCTCTAGATGATGCATAGAATGCCAGGAGTCAAGACAGAGGCGAGCGGCTTCGAAATGTGACAATGATTCTCCGGCATTACGACACTAACCTTCTCGGGCTTCGTCCAGTGTTTGAAGTTGTATTTGTTCGGACGGAGTTGCCCATACCGGTGGAGCTGGTTTAACGGGTGTCATTGGCTCCCGCACACCCTAACGTGGTTGTCACATATGTTAGGAATTCAGTCCAATTACGCGGTAGTGTGGATCATTTTACTAAGCCTTACGTCTAGTAAATGATCACGCATGTCATCCTCGGCCTTTCGCTGTAGTTTCAGAACCCTGTCAGCAGCAGCAACACGATCCGCATTGTCTCCTGTTGGAGAAAGCACAGCCAGAGATCGAAGAGACGCTACGGTTCGCCCCACGGAGGAAAGCTGACCCACGTAGACACATGAGCATAAGGGAGAATAGACACACAACGTGGTCTGACCGACAGTACCAAGCGATTTGTGTCCAAGACTGCTTCCAATTGCTCAACTCTTCGCCGGTATTCACATAGCACCGTGTCATCTCTTCGCCGCGCAGGATCCGTTTCTACGTTGGTGAGGAGTTTGTGCAGATGGGCGAGGTTCTATGCGAATGACGCGAAGAGACACGTTGTACGGAAATCAGTATCCTGTCGCCAAAAGGAGCTTGGAGGGGCTTCTGAAGACGTTCTCAGGCCTACCGAGTGATATTTCTGACGATAGAGTCGATCGCCTTGTAGGTCCTCTGGTTTTGATATCGTCGCTTCGAAGCGGGCGAGAAGTCGACGGAGGTTGACTTCGGCGTGGGGGTGGGACGGCGGTTGGGCAAGCATTTGCCAGACTCTTTCAGTATATTGATAGGTTTGCAAACAAAGAGTTTCAAGAGTGCAAGAACAGCTTGACAGAGAAGCGAATGGACAGCGCTCTCATGAACTTCCTGTACTTTCAGGCGTGGAAATGCGGGAAGGCACTGCCCGGAATGAGCGGGAAGGCAAGGCTGTTTTGTACGTTTGTACGTCGGGCACAAGGAGGGGAGCGCCTCACCACGAAAGCCAGAGTGTCAAAGCGCGCGGGAATGCTGATTGATTTGATCCCCTCGCTGTTATCCTACTTTTAGAGTAATGTCTAATCAGCATTCATCACGTTTTCCACGCGTCCCCTCCGACGCGTCAGGCCCCGGCCAACAAGGTCGAATCTCGCACACTTACCATTGCCGTGATATTCAGCCATATAGAGAAGCCCACTTTCCGCCGAGTTTGCCACATCTTTCCCTCCGCTCGCATATTCCGTTTCGGCAAGAACAAGGCAATGGCTCTTTCTGCGCTCGGAGCCCACGCTCCCCCTACACGGAAGCTATACGGACGCTTGACGTGGATTGCATTAGCCCTTACGACCCAACTCTGTTTGCTTCTTACCTTGTCCTACAACCCAAATGCATTGACACAGGTCGTGAGCAAGCATTTTTGGTCGGCTGATGGTGAAGCGCATTCGACTTCGGAGGATGAGTGGTCTTCCATGCCAGAGCTCCCTCCTGAAAACGCTGCGCAGCAAGTCGCTAACGACCATCCAGTTACTGCATCAGACTGGAGAGAAGCAACAGATGGCGTCCAGCCGATAAGACGTCCGACGCGTGCAGGTCGAAAGAAGATTTACCCAACAACGCTGAGAGAACGCTCATGGTCTCTTCCGCATCCCGACCAGCCGACTTCGCTATGTGGCGACGAAGGCCATCTGCCAACAGCAGCGGATCTTGCTTCTATAACTGATCACGACGGAAAGGGCGCCATCATCATCCCCTCATTAAACCACCATGACATTGTCAGCAGCGCCAATGGCGCCGACACGCAGATAGTTCTGTCGTCAGAGCGGCCACTCTGCGCGTGGCTGGTCATTGTCGATTGGGGGGATGGGGTAGCTGCTACGCCTTACCACAATCCCGACCCCATCGCTGAACGAGATTTCCCGCCTCCCATCTCCAATTGGCCGCCGGACAGCGTCGAGATCCGTGCTACTGGAGAGAACTACACTCTGCCCATTCACGCCGACCGCGACTTTCTGGTCATTCGTGGCCGGCCAAGCGAAGTCGCCTACCGCCTGTACAATATCACGCTGGATCTAAAAGACCCAGACTCTTATGAGATTGATGCTGTTCTGGAATGTATGTGCATGTGCCAAGCCCGTTGGCAAAGAATCTGGGTTTGCCCGCTCGCTAACCCCAACTTGTTCGATACAGATACGGACTACCTTTGGAACTATGAAGTGTCAGAGCATGTTTTTTGGGCGCCGAGCAGCCTTCCGATCCTTATCAACCGACACTCTCTCCAGCATCTGCCTCAATTACGCCTGACGACAGCGCCTGAAACGCATCCGCAACTAACACATCAGTCATACAGCGCCCTCCCGCCGTGCGGAAATGGCAACCACCGCGGCCGCTGGGTGCCGGCCGCGCATTTGGATCCCACTCCATCATTGCGCATGCATGTCCCACGCGATGGGGAAGAAATTACAGATGAGATGCCGCTCCTTCTCAAGTCTTATTCGGACCGCGTGTGGGTCCCTTACTCCTGCCGCTATCATGCGCGAACCTACGCGGTGTGGAAAGACCGGTGCATCGCTCCGCGGCACCCTTTCATCCACATGTTTGGCGACTCGAACATCCGACGTGGAGTGAAAGCGTTTGCCTCTGGCGGAAGATGGTGTAAGGACTGGTATGAAGAAAATTCGCCAGCCTGCCAGTGCACCGATTGGCATTTGGACATCGACGGTCTGCAGCCAGACCGCCCAGACAACGTGCTAACTGTTGCCGGTGGTAACGATGAGCCGGCTCTCGACGAAGCATACGTGTACACGTTCCTATGGAAAGGTCTCAATTCATGGGGCCCCGACTGGAACATGGCCCTGAATGCCTCCGACCAGAGAAGACCCACCAAACGTCAGAGAGTAATTTAAACGCGTAAGCAGGCAAAGCCTGCTCACTCGGTATGCAAAGCATACCGTACCGTGGCGCGACGCGTCCAAGCATGTGTACCTAAGCTTACAAGCTCCTATGAGCTGAAATATATCTCTTGTTACTTAGTAACTATAGACATGTCCGGATTGAACAGTGGAACATCGTCCGGCTTGCGAAATCTAGAAGATACCAACCTGATCAGTCCTGTTGTCTCGGGCAACATGAAGGCATTCACTGCCAATAGCAAGATTACTGGATTCCAAAAAATCGCTGCAGATACCGTGGAAAACAAAAATGGTGAACTTTTGATTAATGATGTAACATCAACAGATCCGATTACAATCTCAACAGAAGACGGTATTGCCACTGTTAGATTAGAGATAAACGACAAGTACCTATCGATAGCTGAGGGTGCATTAGACTTCAAACCAGACGAATACGACTTTCCACTAAGTCACGACACAGACTCCAAAACAGTGGAGCTTGCTCTAGCAGCCCCCTTTGGTATTACAGAAGAAGGTCTCTCTATGTTTTATGACAACTCGTTGGAAATTAACAATGGGGATCTCTCGGTTGTAAGGGAGACACTACAGGCTCCTTTGGCCAGAGACGCCAACGGTGTGAAACTAGTGCTTGATGAGTCACTAAAGGTCCAACATGGTATGTTAGGCCTAGATTACTCTGATCCTTTATTCATAGATTCTGACAGTAAGTTAACACTCAATTATGACGAGTCTCTTGTTGTTGACACTGAAGGGAAACTTTCGGTTGTACCGGAAACTCTGACGGAGCCAATCGCTCGGGGGGAGGACGGGTCAATTACTTTCAAGTACGGTCGAGGTCTCAAAGTAGAGGAAGGAGAACTTGTCAGTAATACTGAGGATGTGCTCAAGCCCTTGGGTGCCTTGCACAACGGTGGAATCTTTGACATGGGAATGGATGAATTGACAGAATTGGGTTACGATGCTTTAGCGGATCTTACCGATGAAGTTCCAGACACAGATATCACTTTGTTGCGGCTTCGTACAAGTGATGACTTTACCCAGAAGAACACCCTTGCAACGTTTGGAGGCAAGGCCTTGGCTATCAAGTCCAAAGGGAACCATAAGATACCGTTCTATGGAGTCTTTGACGGCTTTAACGTATCAAGTCGATTTGAATACAATGACACGCTTTCTGAGCTGTCTGTGCCGCATGTAGAACTGAACCAAAATTTCAATCCTAATTCCAACGAGGCTGTAACGCAGTCGTATGTAGCTCAATACATACAGTCTGGCTCAGCTATTGATGTAGCACCAGAAACCAATAATAAACGTCTTCTTAATGTTCGCACGGATGCCACATTGCAAGTTGATGCTAACAATAATCTAGGTGTAAACGTGTCACCTTTGGTAAACGGGTCATCTGTAAAGATCGATGGAAACGGCAAGATTAGCGGTGGCTACATTTTCCAATCTGCTAATGGAGTACGCCTTCGAGAGGGAACCAACAACGATGTGGTCCTGGCGCTCAATGTCGAGGGGGCGTTAGAGAAGGTAGGACTTAACACAATAAAGGAAAACATGACCTTTGAAAATGGGTTAAAGAGAACAGGTAACAGTGTCGCACTCGATCTGCAGGGGAGCGAACACATCCAAGTGTCAGGGAACACTGTGTCTACAACATTGAAACCGTACACAGCTGGCCAAAATGTTACAATCTCAAATAACACGATTTAGGTGAACATCCCAGAGGAGACTCCTTACTCGGGGGGGGCAGGGATTTCAATTGCAGGCAAGACGATTTCCAATACAACACAGATTCGTGCTGGGACAGGTATAAGTGTTTTTGGATCACCTGCAATGGGCTGGACGATCTCGAGCCAAAATTTGAAACAAAATGACGACGACGATGATGAAAAGAAGACGGACAATGAAGACGATACACTGAAGAATGAAAACAATGAAGTCGTACAGACGACAAGTCCTACAAGTCTGATTTTTCCAATTCCACTCATTCCAATCCCCCCAATTCCACCCATACCACCCCTGGTGCCAATCTTTCCAATTATCGGAGTCCTCCCTTCTCTCCTTGGTTTCCTCGGTGGGTTTGCAGTAATATTCGGGTACCAACGGGAACGCAAGAAGAAGAAGAATGCAGACGGTACTGATCAAGTTGACAAGAATGGAAATCCAATCTACGAACTTGATGATGATGGAAACTACATCTGGTCTGAAGGATCCAATGTTGTGATCCACTCGGACAAAGACACCAGACGTACAACATTGATGTTCGACTCATGGCCAGAGGACGTAAGGGTTGGCAGGTGGTGCTATGGAATGAACTTGGAAAAGACTTGGGAGTTCGAAGAAAAGATATCGAGGCCTTGGACGATCGAAACAGTATCCAACGTTGTCGAGCCTTTGGACACGCGTCTGCTTATGGCTGAGTCATCAGTCGCCAACCACGGCGGGCGACTTTATGGGGCAGAAATCGCTCTGGATGCTGTGGAAGCCAAAGAGTCGATTTTGGAAAGTAACAGCCCCATAACCGTTGGAAAAGGACTCCTCAAAAATAGCAACATTATCTCAATTAACCCGTACCAATCAGAGACAATCTCTGCCATAGGAGACATCGTGTTTGGTATGCAGCGATGGGTTCCCTCCACGGTCTTCTTTACAGATAGTGAGCCCTCGACAACCACCGTGTCCGGGGAGGCTTGGGGGAATGGTACGTATGTTATATCCTGTTCACACAGTGATAACGTTAACAGGTCTCACAAGGCGTTTGCTAACTGGGGTTCGAGTTTGTGGATCACTAATGTTTACACCGCTGCAGGTGTATCAAGTCGTAACACTGAAACCACAGCAGCGGGAGTTTCATACAAGGGCAAATGGATACAGATCCAGCTCCCAACAGCGAAAAGTATCTCTGCTACAAGGCTGCGCTATAGGGATGGAGGCAACATCCTTGGGATGCCCCAGACATTCGCCATATTAGGTTCGAACGATGGATCAACTTGGAATCTGTTGTATCATCAAGCAACACCAGTTGGATGGAGCAATTCCAACTGTGATCCGAAATGGTTTACCTCGACGAACACTGCAGCATACTCTTACATTAGGCTGGTATGTCTCACCAATGGTGGAAACTACAATTACTGCGGAGTCCGCGTGGACCTATTCACTCCATTGGATTCCGTAACGATTAACAAACCTCTGTTTATTGGAAATGGTTTAACAGGATCCAATGCAACCTTTTCAAAGACAATAACTGCCGAGGCAGCTCCTACAATTGGAGCTCATCTTGTGAACAAAACATTCACCGACGCTATGTATGCAACTGTTACAAACTTGGGAACCACAAACACCAATCTGACATCGCTTACAACACGAGTTACAAGTGCAGAAAGTACGCTTACTGGTAAGCAGAATACATTAAGTGTTTCATCAGGCTTGACTTTGGTGAATAGTGTGCTTGCATTCGATACCAGTGTCATCTCTACTAAAGCAAGCACAGATGCCTTGACTACTTGTATTGGCACCGCGGAGACCTCAATAACATCGCTCCAAACCGGGAAGCAAAATTTGCTCTCAGTCACTGCAGGGATTACTTTGGCCAACAGCGTTCTAGGGTACAATGCCGCAATCATAGCAACAAAAGCATCTGTTGATGCCCTCTCCACCTCTAAGCAGGATACAATCACTGCAGGGACTGGTCTTACCAAAACTGGAGCAACGATATCTGTAAATCCGGCCCAAACGCAGATAACTTCCGTTGGGACTCTTACAGCATTATCGGTCAATGGTTACATCAACATAACCAACACTGGAAGTGTAGCGCTGTCTCTAGCAGATAACGTATCCTTTGGACGTTGTGGGTCAAATACACAATGGTTTTCAAATGCGCAAACTGGCGATGCCATCATCAGAGTGTCAAACTCGAAAGTGATTCGTCTGGGGACCAATACAAATGCATCAGTGGTAGATATATTTGACGGAGGTATGGTTGTCAACAGTGGAAACCTTACAGTAGCCACTGCGCCTACTCTGGGTAACCATCTTGTTAACAAAACCTATGTTGACGGATCATTTGCCTCCATAACATCCTTAAGTTCTACCAACACTAATGTCACGAATCTCACCGGTCGAGTCACGTCTCTAGAAACCGGAGGCAGTACATCCGAAGAGATTACAGTCTGGAGGAAGATAAAAGGGTCGGATACGGTTCCTGTAACATTGCCTCCAGTGGGTGGAGCTGCTCTCACAGCGGCCAACTCTACCACAACCTCTTGGGAGTACCTAAACGGAACCTATAACGTGAATGCATCAAGTTTCCACTCGGCGGGTTACGAGGCTTTCAAGGGTTTTAAATCCGAGCGGCTAACTGCTCCATGGGTGTCAGGAGCCAATACTTACAACTCGACGACTGGTGTATATACTACTTCTACAGTCTCCTGGATTAACAATAATACGACCTTTGTTCCTGGAGAGTGGATAGCAGTCGAACTGCCCGCTCCTCGAACGATCTCTTCAGTAACAATTTATCAAAGGCTAGGCGAACCTTCTCCATCAATGCCTCTGAGAATCGCGGTTTTAGTTGGACAATCAACCGGGACCATGACGGTGGCTGTCGACCAAGATAATATCCCAGACGTTCCGAGTCATACGCTAAACTTTACAGCAGGTTCCTTTAAGTACATAAGGCTTGTATGTCTCAAAACAAGAACACCTTTTACCTTTTGTAACTTTTCCTTTAGTCTCACAACAACGACCGCCGGGTTCCCCCTGGCCCTCGATCACTCTGCAGTAAAGATTACCTCCACTGAGGATTCCGTTTCGGCATCAAGCGGTGCGCTTCAGATTGCTGGAGGTGTTGGCGCTACAGGATCTCTACAGGTTGGTGGAGTTGTTGGTATGACCGGAACCCTTGCTTCACAAGGATCTTTCAATGGAGGTAGGACCAGTGTGTTCAAAAATCTAAGTAACGGAAATGCCGCCTACAACAATCTGGTTATAGGAAACGATATTGGTAACCTAAACATATTTATCAGTAGTTCAACCAGAACCGCAGATGGTGGCGTTAACAATACGACTATACGAAACGACATTGGTGACCTCTTACTCCAAGGCCGAAATGGGGCCGGTCTAGGTTTCCGGATTCAGGCCGATACCAACAATGTTATCTTAGGAACACTTTCCGAATCCACCTCTTCTACCACCGGCGCTCTCCAGATAGCTGGAGGCCTAAGCGTTCAGAAATCCATCAACATTGGGACGGCAACAGTACCTTGTGGTATAACGACTGAAGTAGGGGGTTCTACACCACTCCTCAACCTCGGGGTTAATTTCCGCCACACACCTATTACGACAAGTGGAGCGGCTGCCCTCCGTATCGACGGTAGGGGTTTGGGAGCCGGCGGAACACCGTTTATCTTCTTTACTCGATAGGCTGGTCAAAGCGAAACCGATGTGGCAAACATCGATATGACTGGAAAGATGATGCTTAGAGGAGTACTGTTGAATCTTACAAACGGGGCGTCAAACTTGATTCATTACTCTACTACTGGAGTTCAAGCGCCAACATTTTCAACACGGTCCACTGGAACCAAAATCGTCCTCTTCCCAGAAGTGTCTGGAACCGCAGTAGATTATGCGATTGGAATGGAAGGGAATCATGTTTGGAATTCGGTTCCTAATACAAATGCAACTTTAGGTTTCAAATGGTACGGAGGAACAACTCAAATTGCTCGATTGGATGGAGTAGGTAATCTGACGGTTAATGGATCCGTGGATTCAAAAGCACCCACGTTTTTCATTGTCGATAATATGCAAATAACCTCTTATCAAAATCTACCAGCCAACGCTGTAACCAAAGTTACAATGACAACAACAACTAGATACAATAAAGGGGCTCAGTCTGGATGGCGCAATGGAACTTCTGACTACGTCATTCCAAAAACAGGTCTTTGGCAATTCCACGTTTCGATTGGATTGACCAACTTTACAGGAAACAATAACATTATGTTCTGCATTGACATTAATGGAGAGCTCCCTCCAGTCCGTATCAGCACTCAAGCAACCATTAATGCACAGTTCCCTAACCAATACTCAACCGTGCAAGGCTCATTTCATTTGTTGCTGAACGCGAATGATATAATTTCGTTAAAATTCAACCCTACAATTGCTTGCTACACCGCTGGTTTGGATTGGAATTCTATTTCCAGATTGTCCGGTCAGTTGATAGCCGCCTCTTAATACTCCTCGTCAATGTAACCAATTTCAAGGTACCCCATGATCTTACTTTGCTTGCATTGGTATAAGCCAAAGATGAGTAATTTGTGCGCGCCACCATTGTCTGGAGGAAAATCAAGGAATGCTACATATGACTTTTTGTGATTTTTCCAAAGCATCTTCTCCTTATGGTTGTTCTTGAAGGATGTCATGTTCAGCAACTTTTGAAATAAGCCTCTGTTGGCTACTGTTCGTTCGACGATTACCATGACATCACTCAGGTCACGAAATTGTATTGCCAAATTTAAAAACTCAGCCTCGTTGCAGCAGGGAATCTTAAACGCGTTTGCAGGAGCGTCCATTGTTGTTTTGTTTTCTTGTTATATATATTGAAGCTTATACGTCCTGGGCACAGACGCAAAACTGCCTTCCCTGCGACGAAAAGGACTGACCACCAATTTGTTTAAACTGTTGGGTGTTTTTACTGGGAAGATTTTGATTGGGTATCTTATCTTTCTAGAACCATAAGAGTTCTTGGCATCTTGTTTGCCAACGGAATCATTCATTTGACACTCTTGTTGGAAAACGCGTTTATCTTACTAATGACAGCCAAGCTTAGAAATCGAACGCGTTCTTGGAACTTGTTACGTTACAAAAAACAAACATGACAGTATCTGTAGAGCACTTGAAAACCATTATATCCCTTGTTACGGACGTGCTTGTAGAAGTCGAAATTACAACAGCCGACTACTATGCGGAAGATTTACCCATGTTCGACCAGCTCCAGGAAATGGAGCTGGACCTCACACGCGCCATTGAGCTCTTGAAATGCGTCCAAAACAACGCAGAACAATTTACAAAAAGGCAAGTCAGAGCAACATGTTCTCTCACAACATCAAAGCTAACACATGGCAACGGCAACAGGACAGCTTGCGTACAACCGCGTGAATAAACTTTTTAAATGGTTATAAACAAGACAACATGTATTTTAACAGAGAGACATCTACATTTAAAGACAAGGAATCCGTGGACGCTATTATTAAAACGTTTGAAGACGATCCAGTGTTTTCCAATGTCCCTGAGAACGTTTGTAGGGAAATCCTAGACGCATTTTACAAAGACTTGGCAGAAAACCGCGTGGAGGAACTCTTGCGCGAATCCAAACCAAAGCCTTTAAGGAAACGGAAGGCAGCCCAGAAGAAGGCAGCAACGAAAGAAGAGCCCGTTGTTGTTTTTGGCGACCAGACGGACAAGAAAGAATGAAGAAGTGTCGAGGTCTAGTCCAACCACCAATTTGCAACAACATAATGTTGCACGTTCCATAGCTTAATCTGTAATTCGTCCTCCGTTAATGCCGATACATCGTGCAATAGATCGAGTAATTTGTCAACAAGACCAATTAGACCACCTTTGCATGAGTTGCATGAGCAAATATCACTAGGCGTAACAGGGGATACAGAGACATCTTGCTCACACAGCTGCTTGAGTTCCTTAGTATGGTACTCAATCTTTCCAAGGACGTAGTTAAGCTTCTGCCTCTCCGGACCCAGGTAGAATGTCCCGCTCTTTTTATTGAACAGCCGATCCACAATGTTGTATTTTATTCCATTGAGATGATAGTGAGCTTTGTCTGCAGGATCTTCAGACCTAAAAGTTGGACGGCGACGACTTGTGGCAACTTTCGATTTTTTACGCTGACGTGCCATGCTAGGAATAACTTGGATGCGTGAAGATAAAGGGAGTCCCAGATTTATAGGAATGTGGGGAAGCTATCTTTTTGCGCGAAAACGAAAGGATACGGGGGCAAGCCCCTGTTTGAGGCTGTGTGGCAAGAGGCGGACCTATCGATAGATAGAAGACGAAAAAACCAGCGAACATAAAGGACCGTGTGGGGAGAATATCCCAGCTAGATCTGGGAGTTTGAGAGGAGCAAAAAGGGGTCATATAGAATAATTCCGTAGGACTTTTGGAAAAGGAACATATTTTTTTACTGATGCTAGAACGGATCTATGGTTTCCCAGGCACTCAACTACTCAGAATTTTTTCGAGAGAAAAAAATATAGTATAAAGAAGAGATGTGGCTAGAGGGTATGGAGGGGCAACAGTTGGAAAATGAAAAAGATGGAGAGAGGCGATTTTGAAAACTGAGTGTTTGGATTTAGCGGGTTGAGAATCGGGTGGGGTGGGAAGCTGAGGGGGCTTGCTATCGATAGGAAGAAACGGACTCCAATAGAAGGTGGAAAACGGGGGGAGATTGGACGCGGGCAAGGCTAAGTACGCATGGGGGACCTATGGACACTAGGACACTTGGAAAACATGGAAAAGATGGATCAATTGGAACAACGCTTAAACAATGCGCGTTTCTACACCAAAGTAGAAGAATACAACTAGTGATACATTGGACACTGGGCAGAACCCTCTCGATTCAATTCCCGGGGGGTTCTGTTTTTTTGGCACGGATTCCACAGACGCGTTAGAGGTAGCTTACGTAAGCGTGACGTAATCAGTCTCAATTTGGTTCCAATTCGGTTCCAATTCCCTTTAAAGCCATGGGAAGTCCTGACTTTGGGCCTAAACCGGATTTCCGGTAAGTTCCGAATTACCGGTAAAAGCCATGCCAAATCCCCTGTCACAGGCCACTTAGGAATGCCACATGGCATTCCTAAGTGGCCTGTGACAGCCGTCTACATCAGAACTCTACCTGAAAGTGACTCATCGCAGTACATCTCTGTCTACGTCAACGATCTCCTCATTTTCGCAAAGACCGAATCGGAAATCTCGTCAATCAAGACATCCCTACACAATGAGTTCAACATGACAGACCTAGGCGAAGTCAACCACTACCTAGGAATGAGAGTTCGACGCGATTACTCAAGGCACGTCATCTATCTCGATCAAGAGTCATATGTAAATGACATCCTCGAGCGCTTTGGTATGCAAGATTGCAAGCCCGTCAACACTCCGATGGACCAGACCAGTCTCGAACCCTACGAAGTCGAAAATACAAAGACTTCACCTAACCCGCAAGAAGGAGAATATCGCGAAATCGTTGGTTCTCTCATGTACCTGATGATATGCATGCGTCCTGACATCGCTGTCGCAGTCAGTATGCTTTCTTGCTTCACAAGCAACCCTTCGCCCCAACATCTGCAAGCTGCAAAGCGCGTCCTTCGCTACCTATGGGGAACATCAAAATACAGCCTCTGCATTGGCGGAAATAATGTTACCCTTCATGGTTACAGCGATGCTGATTGGGGAAACAACATCCTTGACCGACGGTCGATCACTGGCTATCTTTTCTACATTGGAAATGTGGGCCCCGTCACGTGGGCTTCAAAGCGCCAACCCACCGTTGCTCTCTCATCTACCGAGGCTGAATACATGGCACTTTCCTTCGCCACTCAAGAAACAATCTGGCTTCGCTCACTTCTGCAAGAACTCCAAATCTCCGAATATCTTGATGAAAATGCTTGACCCACAACGATCTACGAAGACAACCAGTCATGCATCTCGCTGGCGATGAACCCCGTGCATCACGCCCGTACTAAGCACATTGACATTCGACATCACTTCATCCGTAATCATATTGACAAGGAGATCCACCTGGAGTACTTACCTACCGCTGAAATGGTCGCCGACTCACTTACGAAGCCTTTACCGGCCCCGGCATTCAAATACCATCGCAAAAGCATGTGCATCAAGCACTACGACAGCACCATCACGCCAATGACGAAAGCGTCCATGACGGAGCTCCCGAATGAGTAAAATCCCATCATCGCGGATCGATTGGTCAGACAGGGGGTGTATTGGAATGTTGAGACTTGCGTACTCAACGTTTGGTCCTTACATTAGATCCTTACTTGGATTCTCCGACTAGAACGTGTGACCACCATACCGGTAACGCTAAGAGCTGAATTGGATCACGTGTGATCACGTGATTGGAGAAAAAGTAGATTAGAACGCTTGAAGCAAGACATTACCGATAAGACTTTAAGACAAGAAATACATTCACATACATTACATCTCCGTGCATCTGACATTGCTACATCGTCAACTGCATCACAGAAGAGCTCTGTAATTCCCCTTTACGAAGTATACTGGAGGCCACATCGAATTCGGCCAATCCTCTGCATTTCCGATAAAGTACTGGAAACGCCGATATCTCCAATACTTACGCTACCATCCATCTCGCATGGCTCGCCTCATTACACACTTGTTAATTGCCACGGGTGAGAATGGAAAGCCTAGATGGAGATGATTGTGTGGGAATGTTCCCACGTCACTTTGTAATGGATGGCCTAGATGACTTATTACTGCGCAATGATGGAGATGGTTGCATGGGAATGTTTCACAAGATAACATGGCCCGCCCCTAATAGCTACTACAGTACGTGGTTAATACTACTTCTTTGTTATATAAGGGCGCCCTCTGGAAACCCCCGTAAATACAGTAACAGTTTACCTGCTTATTTACCACAAGTCATTGAAGTATTCTCGCTGAAGACAACTCTTGAGCTTGTTTTTGAGCTTTTCCAGGGTGTAGCAATCAAATCGAGCCTTGAACGTGCCACAATTCTGATTATTGCTCTTACTTCTTTATTGATCAAGGGTTCATACGTCTTTCTCCATCCCGGCGCCCTTTGCGAATCACTCAACAAGTCCAAGATTCGCCTTGTGGGCATCCTTGTGCCAGAAGACACCGTGCACCTGGCGCTGTCATTTGCCGTGGGTCTCACCAATATTTCGCTTTTGGAATGGGTGATCAAACAATTCTGCAAGTACCGGGAAGATGGGAACATGCTCAGATCATTGAAGAAGTCCCCATGTTCATAAGATATGATCCTGGCCATGACAGACGATAGGAACTGAAAAAACTGAGACGATCGATTGTGCGCTATGGCCATGCCTGAGAGGGCGGAAAAGGACGACTGGCACTTTTGGTTGATGGTGTGTATGGGGCTGATTTAACGCCTGGCAGGCCATTCATCCAAAGTCAAATAGCATGGTCATGCACGAACGTACAATCTGGTTCGATCTGGGCTCTGCAGCACTGGCCTTGTTGACTTCGAGTGGAACGTCCCAGCCGGGATTGTATCAGGCGCAAATGATTACAGGAAACTCTTGTGCATATACACAGATGGTATAGGCACAGAGATCATGCATGGAAGAGAAGCACTCATCATGGAAGGCTACGGCGGCAAGTAAGCAAAGCTGCAAATAAAAGACAGATATGTAACCCATACTTTAGTAGCCAATGGCGCCAATGGGTCTGTGGACCTTCACCCGACTTATGTCAGACATCCATTGTGGATTGCGTTTTTGGGCAGATGATAATGGTTACTTATAAGATTACGGTTAAATTACTATCGCTAAAATATTCAATATAGCAACCACGTATTGTAAATTAACTAAACAAACTTGCCTTAGGCCTATTAATATAAAATATGACTAGAATGAAGATGAAAATAATAATTTAATTGGATATAAAATACTAGAATATTAAAAGTTAACTTTCTATCACTTGGAATTACCATAAAATTACGCTTTGGTTTTAGAAAAGTTCATCTTAGCACATGGTATCACTAAATTGTGAATGTGTAACTTATGGATCCAGTTGTTATAAATAAGGGTATAGCAACGTACTAATTGTATAGTATTAGGAATGACAATATTGAAATTGCAGGTTTCAAAAAGACAGATAAGCAACTGTTACCTGAGAAGAAGTGTATTTAAGTTAGCAGTAATAATATTCCGTCAAAATTACAATAATCTGAAAACAATTATTTTGCTAAATTGTTAAAAAAAAGAATACACATTCTCCAGCCCTACCTATGCTATTGCTAAATTTTGGAAAGTGGTTTTCCTTAAGCTTCCACATTCAACTATCTCTAAAAACACTTGATAATTGGGAATTGCATATCTTACACCTAATATCAACAGTTGTGTCTTCATTTAATCATGAAAGATGCGCTGTATTGAAACGGACAAGATTAGGTTTTTTAAAATTGCTCATCAAGTATTTCTTCGATATCATTCTATTATGGAGCAAAAGAGGTGAGTTCTAGTCAATGGCAAGCAGCAAATGTAAATATTGGTAATAAAAATTTCAATAATAATTAAAATGTGTTCCGGAAAATGTTACAGCCAATCTGGGTGACTCACTAAAGCGTGTCAAAAATTCTATTCTTGCTTTGTGTCTTTTTTTTCACTCATAAAGATGCGCGCTTTGACAACTTGAAGCAGCTTTCAGTTTTGCGCATCCACGTCATAAAAAGCACTCTCTTCCTTCCTACCACATGAGTGTCCATTGATGGGAAGTGATGGATTGTGCAAGAGAGCCGCTGCGCGCCTATCCTCACCACGTGGGCAACAATGAGATCGTCGGTCAAGTTGCTCGAAATGGTGGCGACCGTCTATCTGCACTTTCAAGAGCAACGGCGGATTTTGGAGCATGCTCTAAATGAGAAGTGTGGCCTGACAGCATAAACACATATGATTCAGAAAATTGCAATATTGGGACAAGGGAAAATCCTCAGACATCTGTATAGGATACGTCAAGGACATCACCAGAACCCAAAGGCTCAGCACCACCACTCGAAGACCCCTCATCGTGTGGATTGTCATCACCTGGCGGGGGATGGTTGGGGCACTGCAAGCAATCATGAAGTTTCTTGCAGAGGAGCTTGTTACAGAACGGAGGCCAAATTTGTTTAGACATCTGGCATTTATTTTCATCATTGTCAATTGACCAATTTCACGCAAACTGCAAATTGAGATCGCCATTTCACCATTTCACAATTTTGCCATCTCGCCATTCCAATTTCACCATCTCGCCATTTCACCATTTTGCCATCTCAAAGCAACGAGCAGTCTCAGATTCAAAGAGGGCTTGGTGCATGACTGACTTGATGATTTTCTCCCTAATGACATTGGGAATGCGGTTGTTGTGGCAGGGCATTGTTGCGATGAGGGACCAAGAAATGGTGAAAATGAATTTCTTGGGATGGTGTTATGAACTGCTGCTTGTCGAAAGCAAGCCGCTTTTGCGTGAAGTCAAAGTGCCAAAATGTTGATGTCATTATGCCATTGTTTGATTTTATTTGTGCGCGCGAAGTCAATCGGCCACCAGGATATTACATAAATGGATCTCCTAATTGACGTACCACGTGACACAAAACAATGGCGTCCGACTCACTCTTCCCTTGACTCTCTCTCTGTCTTTCTCTCTCTCTCGCTGCCTGCCTGCCTGCCATTCTCATCTACTAGATATAGTCTCACCGCGGAAATGGCAACGGCTGAGACTGAGACTGACACTGGGTCACGAAAGGAAGAATGGGTTGTCAGAGTTCAGTGTGAATGGACGAGCGGGAGTAGTCGATCTGGCGTTACCGATGTTTCGGCGACGCGTGTCGTGTAGACACGCGTTTTCCACTTGCTTTGGGACTTGTGTCTACGCGTTCGCTTGTTAATTGCAACGGGTGAGAAGGGAAAGCCTAGATTACTTATTACTGCGCACAGATGGAGCCAATTGCAGCTGATTGCGTGCGCATGTTCCCACGTCGCTTTGTAATGGATGGGCTAGATGACTTATTACTGCGCAATGATGGAGATGATTGCGTGGGAATGTTTCACAAGATGCGATGGAGATGATTGCGTAGGAATGTTCCCACGTCGCTTTGCAATGGCTGCGCAATGATGGAGATGGTTGCGTGGGAATGTTCCCACGTCGCTTTGTAATGGATGGCCTAGATGACTCTCATTTACTGCGCACAGATGGAGATGGTTCCGTGGGAATGTTTCACAAGATAAGATGGCCCGCCCCTAATAGTACGTGGTTAATACTACTTCTTTGTTATATAAGGGCGCCCTCTCGGCACCCCCCATGAATACAATAACAGTTCAACTGCGTATTTACCACAATACACCAACATGCCCAAGACAGTTCGAAAGATATCTACGAAGAAGGAATACCTTCAGCGAGCCTTGAAGGGAAAGAAGTTCGTTCCGGTACAACTTCTCATTCTTTGACTCTTATCGAGGTGGTAAATCACCATCTTAAGTGGTTTTCTAACTGGTTATTTATTATAGGTGAACTTTTTCAACCATTACAAGTTTGAGAATCGGGAACAGGCTGAAGCGGAGCTGCGAACGCTGCTGGTCGAATTTGAAGAGAAAGGCTATGTGGAGGCGAGGAAACTATTGGGACGATGGGACACTCATATCAGTCCTGGGCCTGCCAAGCTCGAAAGGTATTGGCGTGGGAAACGCGCAGAGGAACTCACCCGTTTAGAACAAGAAGCAGATATGATTCTAGCTCGCCAAATCACGACACAACAGCTCAAGATGGGGGAAAAGCTGACGCGAGAAAGAGTGGCCAGATGGGACAACGACAACGACAACGACAACGACAACGACAACGACAACGACAACGACAACGACAACGACAACGACAACGAAAGGTATTCGCGTCGGAAACGCGCAGAGGAACTCACCCTTTTAGAACAAGAAGGAGATATGATTCTAGCTCGCCAAATCACGACACAACAGCTCAAGATGGGGGAAAAGCTGACGCGAGAAAGAGTGGCCAGATGGAACAACGACAACGACAACGACAACGATAACGATAACGACGACGATGACGATGACGACGACCACGACCACGACGACCACGACGACCACGACGACCACGACGACGACGACGACGACGACGACGACGACGACGACGATCAGCCAGCAAGAACAGTTCGAAGGATCATGTGGCCCGAGTTGGGAGTTTGAGGCGATGACTGAAATGATGAAAACCTCAGACCTGTTCTGAATCAGTTTCTGATCCAGTCACCGCTGTGCGAAAGATTGTTTGGCCCGAGTTGGGAATTTGAGGCGATGACTGAAATGATGAAAAAAACTCTGATCAGTCGTCGCTCTCACCTCTGCCTCCATTGGAAGCTTGAGTTTCTTCATGATATGGGTGCCTTAATGTATCAAATCTGTGATGCCAAAGGGCTGTGAAAGGGACGGCATTTAAGGGTCTTTATCCTGGACGCCGAATGGGAACGGCACTTGTGGGAATGGCTGTGGCAAGCGCGCGGTGGAAATGGCAGCCAGCAAGACGGCTGTGGCAAGCACGCGGGCCATAGTGGCGTTCTTATCATGTTCACAGCGGCAGTGCGCAGCATGGGAAGAGACAACCCGGTCAGGCCACCTTTCTGATGACCCTTGCACGCAGGTCATTGTCAATGCAGTTGCGCTTGAGTCCTCTTCCTCCGGGGCATTGTGAATAAGTGATGATCTCGTTCTGCCGAATGCCACTTCGCACCTGTTATAACTGCCACTATGTATACACGCCATGACGGAGTGTAGACAACTCTGTTCTCTGAATCTGAGACTGCTCGTCGCTTTGAGATGGCAAAATGGTGAAATGGCGAGATGGCAAAATGGTCACATGGTGAAATGGCGATCTCAATTTGCAGTTTGCGTGAAATTGGTCAATTGACAATGGTGAAAATATCGATAAATGCCAGATGTCTAAACGAATTTGGCCTGTCATGTCGAAACGCTCGCGCGACCAGGATATCCGCTTTTTGATGTACTGTACTTGTATCATCAGACGCGTCAATGGGTCATGGTCCATACGGACCAAACACAGCAGTTTAGATACCGATTCTGAGGCCACGGTTCAGCCAAGAACGGACTTGTCGGGTCGCCCCGCAGGTTGCATCCTAAAGTGAAGCGGGGTTGTATTTAAAAAACGGGGGGAAAAAAAAACACAACAACAACAACAACAACAACTATCTACAGAGGGAAACAAAGCAAAACAATGTAAAGCACACCGGGAAGGGCTAAAATCTACAGTGGAAAAAAAGGGGGAGGGTACATGAATGGGGTGATGATAATAAACGTCATTCCAAGTCTGATAATTGTCTACATAATTTGGAGGGCAACGGGCAGAGTGGGGTGAGGCTAAGGGGTGGGGCGAAACTTGCAAGATCCCCCATACATGCGCGCGAGGGAGGGTGGTTGCGTCGCATCAGACGAGAATGCCATCGACAAAACCCATGAAACGCTCGGCGTATCGACCTGGTTCTTCGACGCTGTTTTCACAGTTCTGCATTCCGGGGAGCCAGACCGTCAGGAGTGGCGGAGCAGCTGCCGCACTAGTAGCAGCAGTCGCAAGAGAAGGGGATGTTTCTTTGCTGGCGGGGGGAGGCATGGGCAAAGATACAGTGGACGTTGAGGTTTTCGCCCAGGAGGAGCCGGGGGTGGTGGGGGGTGGTGGTGGCTTCTGGGATTGCGGGGGCAGCGGCGGCGACGAAGATTGGTTCTGCTGCGACAAATCGTCTTTGTTGCAGGAGGGAGTGGCGGACGGGCTCGCGCTCGGTGTCGGGTATGTCCACGTTCTCTGCACGGGGAGCGGAGCGGCAGCCGGTGCATGGCTTGGTTTGCGGCTGCCGTTACGCTGGGGGGTCGCCGGGAGTGTGATCGTTGTTGATCTCGAAGCCACCGCCGACGAGCTGGTGCTTGTCATAGCGGCTGGGGTGGTTGCTGACGGTTGGGTCGCGGAGGGGGAGGAGGGAGAATGCGGGGAAGTGTAATCATAGAACAGGGTGGAGAGTGAAGACGGGATGTCGGACTGGGTGAGAGACCGGGCCGCGTTGTGGAATATCGGGCGCCTGATGATGTTGCGTTCCAGCCACTTGATCATGTTGTACTTTTGCAGAATATCGATCAGGCCAATGTAGTAGACCTCATGCTCTACCTCTTCGTCATCCAGGTCAACACCGCGTAAACCGCCGTGAAACTGCTTGTGGAATGGAATTGAAGTGTCTGAGAACTCCCACCCTTCCTCTTCCGACAGACAATCGCGTGTCCCAGGACTCTTCTCCGACTCGTTGCCGCCATTGTCGTCGTCGCTCAACACAATATCACGATGCTGATGTTGTTCGTCATCAGCGCATTGTGGTAACAACGATTCTGGGGGGCCGCCGTTTGCATGGTCCCCATGGGTTGAGGAAGCACCGTCAATATCAATCATCGTCTCATCATTTGGCGGATTGACATGCTTGCACTCTTTATCTTCCGCTGCTACAGAGTTGTCAGGTGCCTTGGCCGCGGCAACGGGCTGCGAACCACCAATGAAGCCGTTCAGTAACTTGACAGCCGTCTGGAACAGAGGCAACGAATTGACCACGGTCGGAATGAAGGGATCCAGAGTAGGACTTAGCGAGAACGACCTGGGAGGCATAGTGGATTCATCGAGAATCGGTGCTTCTTCCAACTTGGATGGTATGACGATAGGAGACGGTTTGCCGCTACTATTGCGGATGGACGATGACCAGTTAAACGAGGGGGGAGGTGTAAACGGATCGAGAGCCAAAAGCGATGAACGAGGGGGCGTGCTGAAGTTGTGAGCCGACTGTGAACGCAGTGGGGGCGGCGGCGGTGCCGGAGGTGGTTTGGGAACTCGATGCACGCCAATCAATATGCTAACACAGATAACAGAACAAAATGCGGCATGTAAGTTCTTGAAATTAACGCTCGTTCAGGCACTGGTTGTCCGTGACGCACCTGTAATCCATAAAGTCCCAACGCCTGAGCAACTCCACGTCGACTTTCATTTGCTCCATAACGCGGGCCTTTGCTTCGGGCCCCACGTTTATCTTCCGCGCGCCTCCGACTTGCAAGAGTCTCTGAAAATCCATTTCTTTGAGAGTAACGGCGGTGCCTGGAGATAATGTGCTGGAGGTGGTTGAAGAGTCAGTGCCTACAGCATGGTTGGCCAAGGTCTGCCGGCCGACATTGGATCCTTTAAAGTCGTATTTTGCCGAGATGTCCAAGTCAGTGTCGAACGCATGCGCCATCAGCACGACTGTAAAGCGATTGCCCAGGGCGTCTTCAACGTTTGTAGCTTGATTCTGAGACTGTTGCGGCTGCTGCTTTCCGGGAGTTGTTGAACCGGTCGGAGATGTGTTGCTGATCCGTTCAAAAGTGTAGAGTCCTAGGTATCGCGGTAGGAAGGTGGCTGGATGCTGAATAATGTGAGAGATGTACGTAGGCAGGAAGCTTTTAAGATTGTCGAGCTCGGACCCGCGGAGAGTCTTGAGCAAGAACCGCGAATTGTGCGTCGAAAAGAAAACTAGACACAGAGAGAGAGAGCAAGCAGACCAGAAGGAGTAAGTTTGCAATGCTATCATAGGAGGAATCAAAACAAGTCCCCTTGTTTGGTTCAACGTACTGCTGTCGGATTTTCCCGCACTCATTTCCACAGTGAACGCGCGAGCCAGACTTTCGTCCAATTCGGAAAAGGTATAATCAAACAGTCCCCGGACGGCTTTGAACGCGACCGGGGCATGATCGGTGAAACGAACGCGACCATAACCTGGAATAGTCCATTCGTGCGTGTGCTCAGCGGTGAGGTAAGGAGTGGGGATGTTCGATTTTTGCGGTGTCGAGGGTATTGTAGGGGATGGGAGGTGGTCGGAGCCACTGTGGCGAGAAACGCGACTGTTCGCGGTTGCCGTTGAACCTTTACGTCGTGGCGCCCGCGCATCAAAGAACTGCGTGCCCGACGTGCCACCGCCCAGGGGAGATGTCGTGAGTCGCTTCTTCACGGAAGATGGTGTTGTTGCGCTGGCCGCGGTCGTTGGAGGGGTGTTGCCAGACACTTCCATCATTGAGCGAATCATGCGCCGCGGTTTGTAGTCTCGTTGCTGACTCGCAACTTGGCTTACAGACGGACCAATGGCCTTCGTCGCTTGGGCCTCGAGAGGCTGGGAAGTCACGGGATTGCCACACAGGTCCTTCTCTTCCGTTGGACTTGTAGTGAGTGGCGCTTTTGAGACAGTGGTGCTGGCAAAAGGATTGGCATCTTCGTCCGGCGGTCTAAATGTCTCTGGGCTGCTGATTAGGCTTTTCCTCGATGAGACGGGTTTGGCAGTTTGAAGCGCAGACAGAACGCCGTGATCGAGGGCGGCGAACGCGTCCACGTCGACCTGATCGAGGTTGCCATAGAGCTGTGCATGTGCTCGCGAGCGCGACGACGCTGGACTGTGGTCAGCAGCGGCTGCGAGCATGCGTTTGTTGAGGATTCCAGCCGCAGCACGGGCACCGCTCGCCCGACCCAGACTGGTCCGAGTGCTCCTGCGCCCGACGCTGTTCCGCTTTTTGCTGTTGTTGGATTTACCGCCGGGAGGACTGCGACGGGTGTCTTTTTTTGAAGCGTCCGCATCCGGCTCGGCAATCGACGACGAGCCCCGAGCCAGAGAGCCCTTTGAGTTGGCCCTCCCCCTTCCGACTCGCAGTCCCTTTGTCGTGAACAGGTATGCTTGGGGTATGACCTCGGGGCTGATCTCGGTCAGGTGAAGCAAGGCACGCACGGCGAGACGGCAGTGGCGGGCGGCGGGCGGCTCCGCCGGGGCGGTTCTCACAGGTGGCGGAGGCGGCGCGGTGGGCGGTGGTGGGTCCATGGTCGAGCGCGCCATTTCCGGTCCTCCGACAATCTCACCATCGCCACCGGGGCTGTATGGGGAATGACCCGACTGCGGGGGGTGTTCACGGGCTGCCGACCTCGGCCACTCAAAGTCGCTATCATCGTCGTCGAGGAGTTGTCGCTCGTCATGTTGGTGATGTTCGTTTTGCGCTTCGGCGTCGCATTCCTCACAATCGAGGATATGTTCATACGACGGGTATCGTATTCTGTAGTACGCATCCCACGCATATCTGTGAGAGCGGGCGGAATCCCGTCAGCATCGTCAAAATAACGTCAACCCCCCCCCCCCCCCCCCACTACAACAAGTGATCTCTAACGACACTCACTTGCACAGCCATTGAGCGATGACCAGAAGCATTATCCCAGCAAGAGCTCCACACAAAAAGTCATTGTTGATGGGTTTGGAGGTGGGTATACTGCTATCACTTGTCGCTTCTATGCGTCCTTTGTCTGACACCTGCGGTGCTGGCATGGCGTGGGAATGTGGTTCTGGTATAGGCGGCATGTCGTGAATTTGCCGATCGTTTAAGCACACAAGAGGAGTGTGCGAGCTACTGTATGCACACCACTTTTGTCCTTCTATCGAGGGTATGTGTGTGTGGGTTTCTTTGGATGGCACGACGAGCGGGGTATGAAATGTCGCTAAGAGTCAGTTTCCCGTGGCAGTTGGGTTTTTGCTGGTGGCTGTCAGTTTGACGTTCCAAAAAGTGAAAGATTTGGGTATCAAAAACTTGTCCCTAAAAAGCGCGCGCCGCTCAACGCGGACGAACAAAAACTCACAGTGCACGAGAAACCAAGAATCCTGCGTCGCCAAATCGACGATGATGTCGTTGATGATAATGCTTGTTGTTTTATTCCCCGGGGGTTGGATGTAGACGTTTTTGCAAGTACAGTATGTAGAAAAATGAGGCCGACTCCAATTTGATCGTCATAGAATGTTGGTAGATACAGTGCCAGGACGGAGTAACACCCTCCCCCGTCAAACCAAATAACCCCCACTTGGCTCCCTGCCTGAGCCGTAGCCGGAGGAGCGAGAGAGCAGGGCAGCTTCTATATGCGCACGCAGCACACAGGGCACGATCATTTGATTTGTATTCCCCCCACTCAGACACGGGACTGATGGAAAGAGGGACCAGACTACAGGGGGAGGAGGATCGGCCAAACAAAGAGGATTGATTATCAACCTTCCACTCCAATGTATCGATATCATAGTTGCGTTTCCGATGTCGGGGCCTGTCCTCAGCCGCAAATCGAGGGGGGTTTGTGCTCGCGTCGGGGTTCGCGTGCTCTGGCACGAGAGGCCTGGTGACGGTCTTCTTTCAGTGTCCTGTCCTCGTGCTGCACACAGTCTACCCAAGATGCGCGGGCTTCGATGACTGACACGCAGGGAAGGACACGGGAGGCTCCGCCCATGCAGTCTGGTTTTTGTTGTTCAACTTCAAACTTTGTCACGACATTTGTTGTAGGCGACAACTGAAAACTTTCAAAAAGTGTAGCACAAGGGCAGCGATTGCATGCGCATTCAGCATAAACATTCCCGCACTGTTATTTAACCTATGATACAAACGCGCCGTTTCTCAAGAAACAACATCATCGAATGGAACCAAAGCCCTCCGAGACCAGAAAAGAACCGAAAATCCCAGCAAAGGCAAGAAAAGATAAGTAGACAACAAACAAAAAAATGTGAACGGCCGCAACCATCTTCCCCCAAGGGCCAAGTGATCAGGCGGAAGAGGAACGCGAGAGGACGGTCAGAGTCGAAACAAAGGATTCTTGTGCCCCTGAAACAAAAGTCTCAACATGTATGCGCGCAAGGGGCGGGAGAAAAGGAGCCGGCCTTCAGGTCTCCCCGCCTTATAACCAATAAAGCGGCTCATTGGATCGGGGTGTCGCCATTGTTGGGAATGACATTTTCTTCGCCCTCCTAAAGGACGTGATGCAAGGATACCATCAGTTTCCGGAATCATCCGCCCGTCGCCCTACGTAGTCTGCTTCATTTTACCTTGCGGGCCTTTTTTCGTGGGGGCTCGTTGTCCGCTTGCACGTCGGTCAGCTGCTGTCTGAGCTGCTCATTCTCCGACTTGAGAGCTTCCACCTGCGCACTCAGTTCCTGAATACTGTGAGAAGCGTGAGCAAAACATGGGCGTCTGAGAGCTGGACGGTTTGGCGGCGTCCTTTCCTCGTGGCAAAATACTCACGCTTGTTCACACAACAGCTTTTCCAGAGTCCACTTTTCCAGATTCGTCGACTCTTGGTCTTTGAGCTGGTGAATGTATGCCACGGCGCGGGAAAGAACGCGACCCTTGTTCTTTTCGCCCTCTGGAATGAGTTTGGCCAGCTCGTTGATGCCGTCATTGATGGTTTCGCGACGGCGTCGTTCGACTTCCTTGTGGTTCTCGCGACGCTGGCGGAGCCATTCCTCTGATCCGACAGGTGCTTTCGACGATCCGCCGGGCGTCTGGGGATTCTGATTCCCCCCGGCAGCAGATGCCGCCACGGCAGCCTGGGCAGCGGCTTGAGCGGCGGCAGCTGCCGCATAGTAGTTGACGGCCGCCGTGCCTTGGATGCCGGGAGGCGGCGGGGGAAACGGTGTGGGCGACCCCGGGAACATTTGCTGAGCAGCATTCATAGTAGGCTGAATAGCAATGGGAGTTCCATGCTGGGACAGCTGAGACGATGGCGAGGCGGATCCAACAGCAGTGCCGCCCAGGTGCGCCGCCGCGTTGTGCGGGTTGGCAAGTTGGTGTTGCTGCTGCTGCTGCTGTTGCCCATCATGATGGTGCGCCTGTGGCTGTTGTTGCTGCTGCTGCGGTTGGGGGGATTGCGCGTGCACAACATGAGGGTGTTGATGGTTTTGCTGTGGCTGCTGAGAGGGTTGCTGCTGCTGCTGCTGCTGCTGCTGCTGTTCATGCGCCTGATGTGGATGAGCTGGGTCGTGATGGGCCTGGTGTTCCTGAGCGTGGTTGTGATTTTGTGGGTGAGCTTGCGAATCCTGGTGGTGTTGGTGGTGCTGCTCATATTGCTGTGGATGCTGCTGGTCATGGGCCTTGTGGTCCTGATGGTGGTGGTGGTGGTGGTGGTGGTGAAGGTGATGGGGTTCCGGGGGTGGCGTGTGCTGGTGCTGTTCTGATTGCTGGGATTGCTGCTGCTGTTCTTGCTGTTGCTGAGCGAGATGCTGTTGAACGGCAGCCGCAAAGGCCTCTTGCTGCTGCTGCTGCTGTTGGGCCGTCGTGGCGCCAGGAGTGGCAGGCAGCGCAGAAGACTCGCCGCCAGTCATGCCAACCTGCGCGTGTGCCTAGAATCAACCAACGGGCTCAGGATACGCGCGCGTGTTGGGTTGCACGCACGAAAAGCACACACACTTACCAGAGGAGCATAAGCCTGCTGTTGCTGCTGTTGTGGCGATTGGTGTGGTTGGTGCACGGCGACGGGGGTGGAAGCGGGAGAGGAGGCAGCGGGTTGGACCGGGTGGGCCAGCTGAGCGGCGGCGGCGGTCAATGCAGCAGCCTGAGGGTCGTCGTGGTCGTGGTCGTGGTGGTGGTTCCCTGAGGGCAGCGAGACAGCGACAGCACTAGGTCCGTTATCCGACATTTGGTTGACGTAGGGAGGAAGGGCGAGAGGGGGATGGATAGGTGTGCGCAGTCAATGTCCGAACGAGGGAGGGCAGAGAGTATGTTCTAAAGGCGAAGGTGAACGTGAGGTAACGTGTGGATATCAGCTGGGATGGATGTGACTTTTAACGAGAGGGGCAGGCGGCGGGGGCAAGCAAGTCCTTTAATAATAAGAGAGAGAGAGAGAGAGAGCGCCTACTGCGATAAGGAAAGGACGCGGGGGGCGAATGACCCTCAGCTGACTGACCGACTCGTCGCTCTTTCTGAGAAAGGAAAAAAAAGGGGAGAGAGAGTTGATTTGGGAATGCCAAGTCACGTTTCTCCAGCCAATCACAACTCACTCAGCCACGTGCTAGATATATCACGCACTTCTTCATTGCTCACGTAACAGCCTACAATCAAGCTTCGTGCACTTGTTGATGACACTTTGAAAGGGGAAGACGCTATCATATGGAAAAAAGTGACAACTGTACACATAGAAAGATCCTACAAACAAAACACACACACAAGGCAAAGGCAAGGGTTGGGGAGAGGGGAAACAGTTGCTACAGGATAACACCTACACCCACGCTGCTCCATCAACCACGTCGCTCCAACAACCCCACAAGCTCCCAAAGCTCCTCCTCGGTGCATTGTACCAATCCCGACCCAGAAGTGCCTGGAGGAGGAGCAGGACAAGACGGAGATGATGGCGGTTCCCATGATGACGATGATGACGAAACGGGTCGCTCACCGCTTCTCGACCGATCCCGTCGGATTCCGCTTCCCGCCAGAGGAACATCCAGCACCTGCGACGACTTTGTTTGCTGTTGATCTTGATCTTGATCTTGACCTTGTTGCACCGCATCCAATCCTCCTGCTGCGGCATCCACCGCCAAATCAACCCCCAATCTCTCGGCCGCCGCCTCTCCAATCGCCTCTCTAAACACCTCAAACAGCACCTCGGCCCGTTCCAGCGTGCTCTCCAGATGAATGTGGTTCGCCAGGTCATTGATAAACTTGAGCGTCTCGTCAAACGCAACTTTGCCCAGCAAATCAGATCGGTGCCGGTTGAGAATCGCAAACGCCACAAACAGGTGGAAATCTTTGCTCAACGGACACGCCCACAGCACTTCCCACAGTCGCATGCTGTCCCCGAAATCAAATTCGCGTTTAAACAGAATCAGCAGCCACCGGAAACAGCAGAACAGGTTAATGCTATCCGTCGATTCTATATGACAAGAAAAAAATTTCAAAAAATTGCCCAAGGAATAATCGTTTCATACCTCTCCCCGTCTCTCACCCATGTGTGCGTAGAGGTATGGATCGAGAAACTTGATCAGCAGCTCTAGCCTCCGGAGCTGGTTGCGCATGCCGCTCTGGTCCCGGAAAAAGTTGGACTGCTACATGGAACGAAAAATCCCAAGTGTGAGTCACCAGCAATTCCGTTTTTTCCAAGCAACCTAGTCAGAAAGGGTACCATCATGTTCATGAATTCCACAAAGCACCAAAACGAGTCATTCTCGTTCTGCATCACCACCAGGATCGGCGCCAACAGATCATTCATCCCTTGCACATATCCCAGCTCGAAATTGTACATGGTGTACGACACAAGAATGTTGCTGAGCATCTCCAAGTTCTTGCTCGCGTGCACCACCAGGTGCAAGTCGGCCGGTGACACTGCATTGCCGTTGTTGCTGCTGTCGTCATTCTCCGCCTCTTCCGCAAAGAATGGGACCGTGCGGTCCGTCCGCACAACATCCTTGTCCACGCGGTACTTGCGTTCGCGGATCTTGGTCACCACGTCCGCGTCTTCCTTCTCGTCCCCAGCTTGCGTGTCGCGCGTCGGCAGAGATTGACCGGCCGCGAGAGCAGCGGCTTCAGCAGAGGCGGCGTCGTTATAGATCAGCTTCCATTGCGCTTTGATATCTTCGTATCGCGTGCTAACCACCCCAACAAACGAAAACGAGCAATTCAATCAACAACTTATACTGTATGCATGTTCCTTGTGCGGAAACGCATACTCACACGTGTTGTTTCGAAATCTCTGCGCGCTCAGCCTCCGTAGACGTGTACGGATACACTTTAAGTAAGTACTTCCAAACGTCGACTCGGACATCATTCTCCACTCCCTAATGAAGGATGTCAGGAAACCCATACCTCTCCATAAAACCAACCACACAACAGAACCCTACCCCCGCAAACACAATAGCTTTGATGTCGTGCTCCGACATGGTCAATCGACCGTCTGGTCCGTACTAATTGAATGGAAGATGCATCCGTGAGCGGGCTGCCCATATTGCTCTGACTTTCGGAAAACGCTGGTGGTGACATCTGCTTACCCATGACACCCACTGTTCGGCAGAAAGGGGTCGGCCAGTGCGGTGGTGCTTTCTCCCGACCTGTATTACAGAAATAAACCAAAAAATCATAACAAATTTTAGGCAAAATGAGCAAAAAGATCAATAACTACCACGTACCGCAAGGTTCTCAAACTCCCTCGTCGTGTCCTTGACCGCCTTCACCGGCTGCACCGGATGCTGATGACTCCCCAGTCTACTCTGCAAGTCGGCCGCAAAGCGCGCAATGTAATGTCCCGCTGGTTCGTACTCTTCTAGGAGCGCTTCGGCCTCTGCGGATGACAAGAAGTACGATCGAACGTTTTGCGGAATGTAAGGTACAAAAGGGCGCGCGAGCGGGTGCTCTAAAACTTGGACTTTTTTTTTGGCGCGAGCATGGCTTTACCCATTTAGCAAGAGGTGGGGCTTTTTTAGTTTGTTGGAATGACCGATGGGAAGCCTACCTGTGGTACTTTTGGCGTAGTTGGTAACTTTGGAAAATCGTTCCAACATGTTCCATCCGGCATCCTCGATTTTCTGAGATAGACAAGCCAAAAATGAAAGAGCCCCGGATCAGCCTGTATCCGAATCGCGTCACACTCTATGAGCATTAGATGTTTTACCGTTGCCATTGGTTGCCCGACAATGTTGGTGACCATGTTGAAACCCAGGGATCCTAAGCGATAGACCGCCGAGCCTTCGGAAACAGCGGGCCATGCTTCCGGCCATCTGTGTGGCGACACAGGGCGAGCGCCGGGTTCCTGTCCGGCAACCGGGATCGAGGCCTCTGGATTCACGTCCAGAGAAAAGTACGTCAACACTGTCGTCTCCTCGGGATCCCTTTCGCGCAGCAATCTAAACATGGCCCTGGTCAAAAAACACCCATCATTCCCGCGAGACGCGGATCAAAGAATGTCCTCACTTGTTCATGTTGCGTCCCACCATCGCGAACCATCCCCTCAGATCGTCTTCCACATCATTGATCGACGCAGCGCGGCCCAACTCGTCCTTCTCGAACCACAGTTCCGGTAACTGTGCGCCTTCGAATGTCAGAGCAACGACTAGACGCGTCAGGCAGATTTCCTCAGCGCTCGAGTCCAATGTCAACGCCCGTCCGATCGCGACCGTCTCGATATCCTCCACGGGCGCCGAGACGGACTCGGTGACGGACGACAGGGTGTGCACCGCGTTGACAATCGTGTAATCTGATTGTGACTCGACGAGTGTTTTCCGCGCTAAATGATAGGCGGACACGATACGAGAGAGTTAAAATTTCGAACGAAAGTCTACATGGTGCGTCGACGCTATACCTACCTTTCTTGGTCTTGGCCACCACATCTGCATATACATCCAGCTCGGCGCGAGGAATCTTGCTTTTTGGTATCCAAGACAGCAGGACTCCGATGCCTTCCTGTACATCACAATCAAGAAAACAAGAACCACCGGCGCGCGTCAGTGAGCGACTGACATCACCGCCGTCCTCTTGGCACGGAACTACAAAGGCAGCTCCCAGCCATTCACCTCATTCCCCATACCTGTTCAACAAGACACAGGAACCCCATGGACGGGTTCAACTCGTCGCTGCGCATGGCAACATGCGACAGCGCAAACAGGAGCTGCATCTTTGGCGCGGACATTTGTTCCGGCTCGCAGAGTGAAGGGTCTAAGACTACTGGTTCACACAAATTCGCAAGCAGGCTGATCAAACAGAGTGTTAAGGTCCGTCGGGGAAGCTTGCGAGCTGTTCTCCAAATAGTCGATACGAGGCGGTAGTCACAGGAAGTAGAACAGAGACAAGAATGAGGAGAAGTGACGATGCAAGGTGGCTCCGAATGACGCAGCTACGATAAATGGACTTTGAGAGCAGTAACGAGTCTCAAGACAAAGAAGCAGTAGAAGAGCTTTCCAAAGCTGGATGGAATGCTGATAGAAGTCGGTTGCGTTTTTGTTATTCAGAATTTGGTTTTCCGTTTTGTCAAGAGTCTTGTATGAGGTGTGGCTGTCGGTCTACATGTCATGGGCAGTCTTGGCGCGTCCCGTCTGACGTGTACATCTCACCAGTGACACGTTTCCATTTCACAAAGAGAAAAAGAGTTTCCATACATCTAGAACGTGATGATTTACGATACAGCTAGTGTGTCCAAGTACATATTTGGGATTGTGCGGGGAACATTCTACTTGCGCGCTGCAGCCATGCGGTGGCGCTCACCAACCATGACCTTGTCAGCGTTTCTACGCCATATAGACAGAGCAAACCATCCAACGCATGCGTACAAGCCATCAAGGATGGTTCGGTTCGCCGGCGTGGCTCCTAAAGAGGTGCAAGGGGTCAGCATTGCGCTCGGGGTTCTAAGCGCTGTATCATATGCAAGACCAAGCAAGCAATGCTGGCTGCGATACGGGTGTGTGCACAAAGAGGCCACGCTCAGTTCGAGCAGAAGACATGATGGAGCCAAACGTACCTTTGCTCAGACTTCGTATCAGATTTCCGGTAAGGTCGCAGGCAATTGCATATTCTTCACGTTCGATTCCCCTGACGAGGATCTCGGCCGCCTTGTCTGGAGTGACGCCTTCGTCAGACTCCTCCAGAAGTTTGGTGATGGCTGGCTTGGTCTTGTTCTCTTCCTCAAAACCAGGGGAGTAGATGGTTCCCGGGAAAAATATGTGAACGCGGATCCCATACATCAACAGCTCCATGCGGAGAGACTCGGCCAGTCCACGCACGGCAAACTTGGCCGCCGCGTAACCGGCATACCCGGTCAGACCCATGATTCCGCAGATGGACGACACAAACACCAGCCGGCATGCTGCGGGGTGTGGATGCTTCAGGAACGACTGCACCGCCGCGTGAGCAGTGAAGGCCGCCGTGAGGTAGTCCTTCTCCATTTCCTGTTGCAGGTCTTCGGCGGTTTGCTCCGCGAACAGTCCAGGTTTCGCACCACCTGCGAAAACACATTCAACCCAGCGAATTTGCGTTGGTATATTGTTTGCTCCCTTGCTGCACACTCGACAAGCCTTGGTGGCATCGGACAAGGTTCCGACCATTTACCTGCACACAGGAACACATAGTCCACTTTCTTCCCCATCGCCTTTTCAGCATCCGCCAACGCTCGAGCGGCCTCCTTCGCGTTACGCAGGTCAGCGCTTTGGTACTTTACAAGCTGTTCATTTCCGCTGCCTGACGCTACGCAACCAGCGATCTCCACGGTGGCGCTCTCGAGTTTAGACACCGATCGCGCAACAATCGTCACATGCGCTCCCTGCCGTGCAAGTCGTTTTGCCAGCGCCAAACCCGTCCCCTGCGAGCCGCCTGTTATGTACACGTGCTGGTGGGTAAAACACAGAAGGGTGAGCTCGCCAACATCGCGGGTCGAATTGTGACATATGACATTCCAATGCCCCCCGTTACCTTGTTATGGGCGTCAAAGGTCCATTTTGTCCTCTTTTTGAAGACCATGGGTGTGAGGATCAGCAGAATGCAGCTCCCGAATAGGATGGACAGCACGACGGTCTGTTGGGAATCCATGTTGTCGATAGGGTACAGTACAAATCTCGCGAAATTCGGGGCTGCGCGTATTACCGGCAGGTGTTGTTGACACCCGGGTTGGTTTGATTTCGTCACGCGGCCAAGCATGACATGTGAAGAATTTTACATCAACATTTAGAAGTTTCTGATGGACATTTTGCTATATTGCATACGCCCGCGACCAGAAGAACATCATACATAAGACATGTGTGCAAATTGCACATCACTCAAGCCAAACAGGTTTAGGGATATGGAAGGAATCTACCATAAACTCCTCGCCGACTACAGAACGGGCAAGGAGGAAACAACAAGACAGGCCTTGCAAAGCGGGTGGGTCGCGTGGCGGGATTCTTGCGTGCGTGCGGGTATGCTCAGTCGAGGAGGAGAATAGCGAAAAGGCTCATGGTACTAGTGATGTGGTGGTGAGCGCGACGAGTTGTTGTTCAACACTTGCAGCCTCCGGCGGGGCATTTGCAGCTACTGCCGCATGAGCACTCATGCTTGGCAGCGGTGCGTTCCTTCTCACCGCACTGGCATCTTGATAGACGAAAGTAGACAATGTCAGCACAACCTTAAAAAAAAAAATAGAGACTAGAAACATTAATGGAACGCATACTTGTCGTGCTGGGCGGGACAGACGCAGCCCGATCCGCAGGTGCATCCGGTCTTTTCCCTGGCAGCGTCAGCCTGTGCCTTGACGTCGGCCGAATTGCAGGTACATGCGGAGCCATGGGCGCCGTCACATCCGCATCCGACACCGCAGCCACAGACTCCGAGCTCTTCCTGGGTCGATGCAGACATTGTAGGTATGTGTTGTTTGAGATGTAGAGATGAGAGACGGGATGTGGGAATGTGTTTTTGTTCAGGTATGTGTTGTGTGTTCTGAGAGACGGGAGAGACGCAACCCCACGCTCCTTTTATAGCCTTTTTGGACAGTGTGGGGAAGGGACGCGTGCAAGGGTTGAGGTCAAGTGTGAGATGGAACACTTGTAATGGAAGGGACGGATGGCCAACCGCGTAAAGAGCGCACGTCACAGCCAAATCAACGCATTTTCGCAAAATGCTCTCTCTAGTAATAATGATGAGGAATAAATAATACTACGGTACTCGATATCTCGTTGTGCATAACCAACGCATTCTTTATGCTCCATCATGTTCTTCATCCTTCTTGCTCATCATGATGATGATGATGATGGCTGATGTTCATAGCCAAATGCATTGGGCCAAAATCCCGCAGTATTCCAAACGTGTCATCTGACAGCCAAGTGATCCCACCCAACAAAGGTCACGAAATTCGCGTGCGGAAGGCAACTTCGAAAATGACCCAGTCGTATGTTTTGTGATGCCAAAAGGGAAATCAGCTTCATTGGATTTGCTTAGTGTCTGGCCGAGGGACAGGTCGTTCTGGTTGTTCATGGCATCATTGAAATGCGCCAATTTGAGATATGATCGATGGACCAAGAACGAGAGACAAATAAAAAGATGGACCACGACTACGTTCGTTGCACGCACAATCAATGCTATTCTGCCTAATGACAGTTTGGATGACAGCCAGCACTTCTAGGGAGATACCGTAGTTTGTGACACACGCGACGTGGAGAGGGTTCCTTATCCCGTCAATGCGCGATTTCGCAGACTTGTCTCTGGCCACATTCACAAAATGACAGCACATTCACCACCAGCGACAAGTTTACCAACAGATGCAACTGCGGGGCCTGGAAACGAGCAACCCCTCACACCGGTGCTTCCCACCGCAATAGCCGCCACGACAAGTGTTGAAAACGCAGGACCAGTTCAGGTGAACCTCGAGGTGGACGACCAGCCAGAATTCGATGGACTGTGGGACAAGTACGTGTCTTTTAGCTAGCTGAACAAAGCAGGACGGACGACGGGAAAGATCTGCTTTTGGGCTCTTTCAGCGATTCGAATTCATGTCAATCATAGGATGCGATGGGATGTCTCGTACACGTTCACCAAGCTCGCAGTCAACAACTTCCAGCGGTGGTCGAAATGGACGTGGTTCAACAGGTGAGAAAGAGGTCTCTGCCATTAACACAGAGAATTAGCAGGGGCAATGCAATATGTTGAAATAATGAAGTATGGAGCGCGCAAAGAAACTGGGACCACACTTGCAAAACCTAGAAGGACAGTGCCGCCAGTAGACCAGTCTTTTGACAGTGATGCGGTGTACATCGACCATGTGCAACCAGTGTTAACCAACATTTTCGCAAACTCAAAAGGATTGATCCGGTCGTCATTCTTGGCGCATTGCCAGACCCAAGGATCATCAAAATCCTCCGCGACCAGGTAACATGATTGCAATACGGTCCTCAGCAACTTTAATCACACGCGTTCTCAATGCCATTATTCTTCCATGTGTTCCGTTCTTGGTAGGAGCAACTTGGCGGTGTAATAAATATGTGTGCTGGTAGGAGACGGACCCGCTGCGGATGAGCGTCGCCGCCCTGGAGCTCACTCCTGTCTTCTTTGCATAGAACACCCAGGCGAAGCCCAGTTGTGCAGATCACTCAACGTCCCTTACCTTCGGCTGAAAACTCGCGACTACACAGGTACGTTCTGGTCCTGTTGTATTGACAAAATCTGACCAATCTCCTAACAATCCGCCCCTTCTCCTTTCCGTGCAGTCCCTGAATTCGAAACCATTGTGAATGGCGTGCAGGTGCTGATCATGTCATTGGACGGGTTTCTTGGAAACCGTTCTCATAGCGTTTTCTTCTTCTTCTTGTGATCGGCACCAAACAGTGGATCGAGAAACTAGCGGACCAGCACCTTACCGCAAAGCTGGTCCCAACTGCGGACCAGCAAAAACCGTTACCGCAACCCTTGAGTGTATACATCCATTGCAAGGTTTGGCTTGAGGAATCTCAGTCGAAAAGCCGTCACTTTACTCATTGTGTTCTTCCAACTGCATCGCTGACTCCTTCCTCACCATCTCGCCAGGCCGGCCGCGGTCGCAGCGCAACCATCGCGCTCTGCTGGCTGCTTTACCGATACGAACTGACGCCGGAAGAGGCCCAAGCTCTTCTACTAACCAAACGCCCTCAGGTGGACCGTACGTTAGCCGCGCATCCTAACGTTGTGCGGTTCTATGACGAGTACTGCTCCCCATCCACGACGTCTACCTCAAAGCCAGCTCCCAAAAGACGTCCTTGGGTTGAGGCTATCTTAGTCCCTTCGGCTCCCACGCCTGCGAACCCCAGCGACCGCGTTTTGGTAGTATAGACTGTCCAAGTAGATGGCCCCCTACCACCATTTGCAGTAGATATCTAGTTCCATCAATGCGTCCTATCAAGGATCTTCTCCTTTCCCTCCCCGTCAAAGATCTAGTTCTTCCAAAAGGGTTCCTATTCAAAGGAACACTTAATGAATTAGGCGTCCTTTCCAAGTACTGAACCTGGCGGACGGGCGACTGATATTTCTCAACCAACGCTGGTAGAGATACGGTATTTTGCTGTTTCCCACACCAACGGGACTAGGTTCCCAATATACTGGACAATGGCGGCCCTGAATGCCCCTCCATGCCGGTCAATGCCGCTGCATGCCCGTTCGCTAATTTCGCTTACGTAATGCTGACAACACATACAGATGGCTCGGGCATCCTGGACATGCGCAGTCAGTCAGTCAGGCGCGCGTGGCTAACAAATGCAACCTCTACAGTATAAAAGGACAGGGCTCCTTCCCACCCCCTCCATCTCATCTCGTGTCAGCTCAGTAGGTGAGTGGGTGAGCGAATGATCATCTCGCGCCCCTTGATCCACAGGACTCAATCGTTGTCCCCCGTCCTTACTTGCAACAGTAATCACACTCTAAGCCCAGCAACCGAGCTGCTGCTCATCTGCTCATTGGCTCATCTCGGAAGTGATCTGTGACGTGATTTCCAAGGTAGCTAATGGCTTGCCCACATAAGTCACGTCTGTACCCTCGGGTCTAACTTGACTCTCGTCCTGATCAGCAGTACACCAGCGTTACGAAGTGGCTCATCCTTGGGGGTTGCATGTGATATGACATGATTTCCAGGTAAGAAATGACTTGCCCACTTTTGGGTCTCATCCGTACCTCTCGAGTCTAACTTGACTCTCGTCCTGATCAGCAGTACACCAGCGTTACGAAGTGGCTCATCCTTGGGGGTTGCATGTGACATGACATGATTTCCAGGTAAGAAATGACTTGCCCACTTTTGGATCTCATCCGTACCTCTCGGGTCTAACTTGACTCTCGTCCTGATCAGCAGTACACGAGCGCTACGAAGTGGCTCATCCTTGGGGGTTGCATGTGACATGACATGATTTCCAGGTAGGAAAGGGCTTGCCCACTTTTGGGTCTCATCCGTACCTCTCGGGTCTAACTTGACTCTCGTCCTGATCAGCAGTGCGCCAGCGTTACGAAGTGGCTTATCCTTGGGGGTTGCATGTGACATGACATGATTTTCAGGTAGGAAATGGCTTACCACTTTTGGATCTCATCCGTACCTCTCGGGTCTAACTTTACTCTCGTCCTGCTCAGCAGTACATCAGCGCTAAGAAATGGATCAGTTGTCACAAGGTGAGCCGACAAGAAACAATTGAATCTGCTCCTCCGCATGATTCCAGCTGGCGTAATCCCATGCGGCCGTGATTCCCTCTGAGGTTACCGTTGTTGGAGCGAAAGCGCAGCGTTGTCATTGGTACACTTGTTCCTTGACGATGAAAAGAGTGTGGAGGAACTGACGCGGGTGGATCAGCGCATACCCTCGGGTCCCTGCGGCCGCTTCCCGGGTTCCACTGCTATCTGCGCTTTGATCATGTTGAGAGGAGGACGGGGATTCCGGACTCGAAGAACATTTGAGATTGGTGTAATCCCATGCGGCCGTAATTCCCTCTGAGGTTACCGTTGTTGGAGCAGAAGTGCGGCGTTGTCAATGGTACACTTGTCCCTTGACAATGAAAAGAGTGTGGAGGAACTGACGCGGGTGGATCACCGCATACCCTCGGGTTCCACTGCTATCCGCACTCGATCCCCGTTGACCCTTGAACTTCCGTATTGGTATCAGCTGCTCACGCCAATCCAAACATGTTAAATGACGTCTTCCTCGAAAGATGTTTCATGTGCAATTATAGGGTTAGGGTTAGGGTCAGGTCACAAGGTGAGCGGCCTGGAAACAATTGAATCTCCTCCTCCGCATGATTCCAGCTGCACAGCTGGTGTAATCCAAAGCGGTTGTAAAACTCCTATTGAAAGGTTTGCCGTGGCTGAGCGAAAGCGCAGCGTTGTCATTGGTACACTTGTCCCTTGACGATGAAAAGAGTGTGGAGGAGACGACGCAGGTGGATTCTAGCAGTACTCTTCGCGAGTCCCTGTCACCACCTTCCGGTTTCTCTGCTATCTGCGCTTTGGTCATGTTGAGAGGAGGACGGGGATTCCGAACTCGAAGAACATTTGAGTCGGTGTAATCCAAAGCGGTTGTAAAACTCCTATTGAAAGGTTGCCGTGGCTGAGCAGAAGTGCGGCGTTGTCATTGGTACACTTGTTCCTTGACGATGAAAAGAGTGTGGAGAAGACGACGCAGGTGGATTCTAGCAGTACTCTTCGCGAGTCACTGTCACCACCTTCCGGTTTCTCTGCTACCGCACTCGATCCCCGTTAACTTTGGATGTTTCGTGTGCAATGCCGCCGTCTTGTGATATCTCCATTTGCTAATTTCTTCTCTACACATTCTCCGTTGGCGAGGGGAATTCCCGCCATGTTCATTGTAGACAAGGAATCTATGAAGTCTCCGATGATTCCAGAGACTATTTTGATGTGATCGCGCGATACATGGTTTAGGGTATCCGGTCAGGACAGATTCTGGTAAACGACATGTTAACAAATTTCAGCGGCTTGGCATGGAAGCTAAATCTATGAAGTCCAGGTCACGGGTCACGGCGTACTGGAAGATCTCAAACCTTTCCGCAACCACACGTCCGCTATGGGCTCCTCACGCTGGTAGGTTACAAAGTGCAGCGGTTATAGACGGAATGAATGGATGATTCTGACGTCAGTATTCTTTGACTCGCTAGGGGCGTGCAAGGAACTCACCCGTTTAGAACAAGAAGTAGATAGGACGGTCGCTTGACAAATTACCACACAACAGCTCCAGATGGGGGAAAAGCTGACGCACGAAAGAGCGGCCACATGGAACAACAACGACAACGACAACGACTACGATAACGACAATGAGAAAAGTATGAAGCACATTCTATTGCACCCGCGAGATCTGACCACGGGACTGTAAATGCAATGCTTGGCATCCGCTTGTCTTTGTGCAATTACTTGATTTAAATATAAACATACGGAATGCTCTGTGTTTTGCTCTACCCACTTTGTACGCACCCGACACCTTCGTCAACTTGGTCTCTCATGGCGGATCATCGGGCTACTGCCATTTGACGAGTCTCTGTAGTCCCACCATCTAATCAACTATAATAGATAAATGTCGCATACTGCCAGCTGACCACACATTCCAGCCGTCCAACACTTCAGCACCCAGACGAGATTAGAAGAAAGATCCAAATGCCTTTCGCTGGACGTATCCCCGGATTTCCTCTTTTTGCCTTGCTTCTTGCTTTACTTCATTCAGATTCTTCGAACGTCCGTGAAATCGCTGCTGTCGTGAAGCCGACTGCCCAGATCGACTTATGGAGCCTGCAATTTTACGCATGATGGCTTAGCGCAGATTCTACTCAGAGGTGTAACCGCATCTTACTTACCATCTGCATTGACACGAGCTGATGATGACCGGTGATTGACGGCAAAATAAAGCACTGTCACAATGACTGTCATCAATTTGACTTCATGGGATGCCAAATTTGAGAACACGATGATAAATGCAACGACGATGATTGCCAAGTCTTTCGGACCCGTGTTGCTTCCCGGTGCTTGGGGTGCTGGACCCGCGGTCTCTCTAATTGGAACATTGGCCTTCCGGGGTTGTGGTTTCGGAACGGCGGGTTGCGCGTTGGAGGAAGAGGCTTTTTGTGACCCCATCCTTGCCTTCCGTTCATCAGCAAGCTGCCGGAGCTCGGCGGAAATGTCGACTGCTGTCTTTCGTGGCGGCTTGTTGAGTTTGGAGTTCATCATGCGCTCTCGGGTGGTGGCAATCCGGCCAGTGGGCGCGTCACCCTGCCAGGCGTGGGCGGCCAATCCATTGTTCAAAAGTTGAATATGGAAAGGTAGCTGGGCCATGTAGGTGGCTGGAGAAAACCTGAACAGCAAGGTTTCGTTGTCGCTATCGACTTCCGGTATGAATCCAATTGCTTGCAGCGCTTCGAGCCCACCTGCTCGTAAGCAACACCATGCGGTTAGCTCGGCGCAATCACCCTTTCGCGGACAATGTACCTTCGACATGCCACACTCGCTCCATCAAGATCTTGTTGGTGCCCTTGATGGTGCCAAACTTTTCAGGATCTTGTTGGACATTCCGCGCAATCTGCACTAGAGTTGACAAGCAGGCAGCCGACCTTTCCGAGCCGTTGCGGTTTACGATTTGGTTCACTGCATGGTTTGACGATAAGTTAGGTTGGGCACGGGGCTTGTTCGCCCGGAGGGGCACATGACGGTCCTTACCTATCGGTCCCAACATTGTCCAAGAGTGATGGCAGGAGCGTGTGTGAAGTCCACCACGTTTATATACCCAAAGGTGTCATGCCTAGCTGCCCGAGATAGCAACGCACCGTAAACCAAACGCTGCTGAAACAACTTGGTAATCGTGGGGAGGTGTGCCAGAATAGTGTCCTACCGTTGGAACAAACATACCGGTATCCTGGATATGAACAACACGCACATCTGGCGCTTCCCGGAGGCGTAACCAGAGGTACGGTAAACGTATAAATAGCAGTTTCAAGTTACACGAAGCGGGCGGGACTTTGGAACACGGTGCGCTTTCTTTTCCATTTTTCACTTTTGGGGTTGCGCTCAGGAACGAAATGAAAGGACTGCAATGCGTGCGAGAGACCAGCGGTCCTCCTCCCACTTTGTCATCCACCCGCCATGTTGCTTCCAAATCGGTCCAAAGACATGCTGCTCGCGAAACTCATTGTCTTCTTGAGCATCGTCTTGGCCCTGTCCACAGTAAGTAGGTTTGAGTACTCGCGTAACCGCAACTACTTACTCTCCCATCCATCATCGCGAGAAGGGAACCAATGCTAACCGCACCCCTGCCGTGTATGATGTCCACAAGATCAAGCTCGCTGATGTAGAATCGATCACTTTCGTCAAGGGTATTGTTGAGATTTTTCTCTGCCGAAAGGTCGAGAGAGAGTACGAACCGTCCGGCTGATGTTCCTCTCCAGGTCTTTTCACTTCTGGCCGTAGACGACAGGCCTACCCGCAGCTTTCATGCCAAGGGAATGCCTGCTGGAACCACCGGAATGCAGATTCAGGAACTCAAGGACCAACTGCGATTCAGTGCACCAACATTGCATTCAAAACTGAAGGTACTACATGTTGACTTGCGGGTATCAGGGCTGAATTACCCCGACATGGCGAATTATCTTTCGAACTACCGCATCTCATGCTCAGCACCTCAAATCATAGGCGTAAAATGGGAATGCGCGGTGACTGCATATTCGGCCAACGAGGACCCATCATCCTACTTCATGTCCAACCCTCGCCTGAACTGCGAAGGGTACGAGTATGACAATGATCCAAACATCCTGGCCGGCTCCTGTCACTTAATTTGTAAGCCCGCATTTATGGCGGATGCGCCTTGTGGTTGTCACCGACATTGAATTCCACAACTTTCAACTGTACACAGACGAGTTGCACCGAACGCCCGAGGCGCAAAAGCTGTACGAGGCTTCATTGGAGCAGAAACGGCAAGAACAACAGGCATTATGGAATAGCCGCCGCGATCCCGGGGGTCACTCATTCTGGCCCGGTCGTGAGTACCACGCCTGATTCTCTGGTATCTGAATTTGCGCTCACCAATATCTTGCATCTCAGAGAACCAATTCACGAGTGGAGTTAATGATCTCATCCGGCTCGTCCTGTTTGGCGCATTCGCTTACTTTATCTACCGCCTCCTGTTTACGAACCAGGACGGGTTTGGCCGGGCTGGAGAAGGACAAGTATTGGAAAGTAAGTGTGATGAACCTGCTCGAGATAGTATCCAGGCTTGTCCATTCATTTCTCTCGCGCATCTTCTATGACAGGGCTTTTCTTTGTGTCGTTTGTCTTGAGTTTGCTTGACAACATCAGAAGGCGTTTCTGATCTCACCTTATGAATTCACGTACGGCCCACGCCCTGAGAGTGGCTAACGACTCATAATACAGTAATCAAATGCATACGAAACCTCTATGAATCTCTTTCATGCCCCTTGGGATGAAATATCCGCGCAAACATTAGCACGTGGAGCAGGGGAGATGGGGGTCTACCGGAATTCGGTCATGCGTGTTGCGTGCATGTCATGGGCGGCCTATCCATTGCTCGTAACAAGTCGAATGTGGGATGATAGCTGTACTTAGAGCTTAGGCTCTTAGTGAGCTTTAGGCTCATATAAGATGCTTAGGGACTAGAACTTAGCATTTTCAGATAGCCCGACCGGTGGTTAGGCTACAAAGAACAAAGACAGAGGAGGGTAGTGTCAGATAACACATGGTTGACGACGGCACCTGGGACGTCAAGGAGGAATGTCATTCCGTAACATCCATACTCCATCGGGAAGCGGCGGTATGCAGATGATTATCTGGCAATGGGCAACCTTCAAAGGCGAAGAGCAACGGCTTGTCCTGCAGCTGTATTGAATCTGTTGGAAGCACCAAACAAATAGTAAGGAACAAAGTACACGAGACTACATCGTACACAAGCTCATCATAGGCGTCCTGGGTTAAATCATTCATTCACGCCCCTCCACCTACACACGTCCATTGCCATGCTTCAAAAGCCTTGTTCTCTGACCCACGTTTCAAGCGATGATCATTGTTGGGATTGAAACACAACAGTTCTCGCCAACGCGGCATGCGAACCACACTCTGAGTGCCAGTGACAATTTCTGCTTCGTTTTCGTCATCATCTGTGGTGGGGCCGTGAACTCGCTGCATGCAGATCGGTGTGGTAAGCCTTTTCAAAAGCATGCAGCTCTCGAAGGACAGCAGCGTGCTTTTGTCGGATAGCCTCCTTGAGCTTAGAAGCAGCGCGCCCACGGGCAGATCGGTGTGGTAAGCCTTTTCAAACGCATGCAGCTCTCGAAGAACAGCAGCGTGCTTTTGTCGGATAGCCTCCTTGAGCTTAGAAGCAGCGCGCCCACGGGCAGATCGGTGTGGTAAGCCTTTTCAAACGCATGCAGCTCTCGAAGAACAGCAGCGTGCTTTTGTCGGATAGCCTCCTTGAGCTTAGAAGCAGCGCGCCCACGGGCAGATCGGTGTGGTAAGCCCTTTCAAACGCATGCAGCTCTCGAAGAACAGCAGCGTGCTTTTGTCGGATAGCCTCCTTGAGCTTAGAAGCAGCGCGCCCACGGGCAGGGTTTTGGCAATACGACAGTCAAGGGAGGGGAGGGGCCCAATGGCCAGATGCTCAGTAACCACTGAGCAAGAATCTCCAAGAGTCTAGCGCTGCCTGGTCAGGAAGCGAAGCTTTGATGAGAGTGCTTCGCGGTAAGCGAAGGCAATGAATTCTCTTCGAGAGGATAGGGGGAAAACTGCTGCAAATAAGGCAGTGGAAGGCCGGAAAGCAGGCCCACCAGACAGGGGAATCCCCCAACAAAATGGGATCGTTAAAGAAGGGCCCCACCCTGAGGATGGAGGATGAGGTCACGGTGGGGTTGTTGACGACCACTGCCCCCCCTGGAAAGGAGGTGCCCGCTGGCGCTGGGGTGGTTGCCCGGTTCTTGGTATCGACAAATCCACTGTTGGGGAGGCGCTCCGCCACCCAAGGAGACATGCCGTGGATACAGGTGGGCGCTTGCAAATGACGACGAGATTGTTGATCCTGCCAAGCAGGCACGAGCGGTTGAGCAAGTGAGGTCTAGCAAGAAGCGTGGCGGTTGATTGAGGACAAGACGGCTTTGATGGGATCACATCGCCTCGGCTGTTCCTCACTGTGCCATCGTACTTGATTGTGATGTCCTCGAGTGCTTTAACCAGTCGCCGTTGGATGTAACGCGTCCCTGTGATAAGGGACAAGCTGTTAATGATTACGCTTCATGGGATAATGGTAGTTATACAATGCCTCTTACCAGCTGTATCTCGCACTTGCAGACTGTTTGCCAAAGAAAAGTTCAGAGTTCCTGGTGCAGGATCGGAACCTCCTGAAATGTCCAAGTCTGGTGCGTTCCAAAATCCGACGTTGCTCTCGTGGGTGTAGATAAACGCTGATTGAGGAACTCATCTGTGCCCACGTGGCTTGGATAGGCCACGCTCAATAAGCACCTCTTCAAGAAGCAACGCGACAGACTTGGCGTTCATCGCATCGAGGCACAGAGTCCTGTGTCACGAGTCCATTTGCCATGATTCATCTTTCTTCCACTTCTAGTTGTCCGTAGATTGGGGTGGGGTATTTTGATCCGTCTCTATCTCCTCGGTGGCGGTATCGGCGTTTGTTGTTGCTTGGCCTCTGTAACGGCAATTGATACATCTGCGTGGGATGCAAGACACGGCAGATTGAGACTTGCAGGTTTTGTCTGCCAGGCCCAACGGGTGCGATGAAGAGATACGACGACCCGTCCGACGTCCCACGTCCACCTCGTTGACGGGTTTTGCCTTTGCCCGTGGTGATGATCTCATCCAAAGACTGGCAAAGAGAAAAAAATCGAGTTCCAATCAGTGTCGCATCCCCTGTTGATTGGGAATGGGTCGTGCATGTAGTACCAGGTCCATTTTGTCGGTCATCACCGTCCCGACCATCCTTTGCCGTTCCCCTCCCCCCTTTTTGATGTCGGTCGTGCAAGAATGGCAGTTGGGTAAATGGCGGACGAGTATCGCAGCATTTCATAAAAGACATTTCTGCGGTGTCCGCGGGAATTGTTTGACGTATTTCAACGAGATTGTTGAAAGTGATGCAGAGTCCCGTTGTTGTGGCATCACGTCACCGGAAGTCCTCCAAGCAGCCGTGTACGAGGGTTTAGCATGGCCCAAGCCCAAGACAAGCTGATAGTTGCCAGATCAGCAGAGCCAATGAATGGATAGATACCCGGATGGATGGGATAGATGGAAAATATCGAGATGTGGGAATGGAGAAATGTCGAGATTCCAAGATGGCGACGCTTTACCCCGCTCGCTAGAAAGAAAAGAGAGATGCCAAGAGAACCGGGAGCCGTCTACAGTACAAGGGCAAGCAAGGCCGCATGTCGCACGCGTCGCATTCGTCTGACGCGGTTTAGGTAAGCAAGTCACAACCCCACGACTGACGAATGTCGCACGCAAAGGTCAAGGAACCTGTGGGAGCACCCCAATCATCTCGGATGCATGCGAGGTTTCCAGGTACGAAGAAGAGTGACATACTGTCCCTGTCTCAGATGTCAGACAGGATAGGAAATGGCATTGTGAAGAAGGATCGCAGGAAATGGCAATGTGAAGAAGGATCGCCTCCGACTGCTAGACGTCCTGAGGAGCTGGAGGGGTAGTGGTGCCTTTTATTGCTCATTGTCTTCCTTAGTATAGTGGGCGTTTGGGACTAGTTATAAGATGTAGCTGTTGAACTTCCCTTGATTGTATTTTTGTGAAAGTAGAGGAGGTAATGGTCCGTCTCTCCGTAAATCAATCGTTTCCTGGATTGGGTAGACCTTTAAGCGTAAGCCAAGCCTAAAACGACGCCTCAAAGTCTGCTTGTTACGACATATAGGTTACATCATACATTGTTCTCCTTCAGAGTAGCATCTCCGCCCATACCGCCTCGGCGCCGTTGAAATACCTGAACCTGCTTTCTAAGCACTGTGTCTCCCGGCTTCTTCATCTCTTCCTTCTCTCAGGCTACTCACCGCATTTTGCCATCCCTCCTGCCCCGATCGACCTTGACGAGACAAATACAAGGAATTCTGCGAACATTTTCGTTGAACCAAAATGGAGGGAGCGCGGCGACGCTCAGTTGGCGCAAGCAAAACCAATGTCTCCCAAGGCTCTGTTCTGGGGAGTGCTGGAAGAAGCCGCGTTTCCCAAAATTCCCTGGGATCCCGTGTTGATGCCTCGAAATTGGCGGCAGGTTGTCTGCAGGATCTCCCAGATATGCAGCAGGCCATTTCGGGCGAAGGTCTACACCGCTCCGGGTCAAAAGTTATGGCGATGAGTTCATCTCATGCATCCGAGTCATCCGCCGATTTTAGCCACCGCGTTTCAGTCGGTAGCTCAGCAAAACCGAAGACATCGAAGGGGGTCGGATCGCTCACGAGCGTACGGAAAGCGGCCGGTTTTAAAAAGGGAGACAAATATGACGTCGAGGCGGGCACCGATCACATCAAAAGGACTGCTCATGCTGAGGACATCATCGACGAGGATTTGATGCGGAAGGATGGAATAAATGCCACGACCACGTCCTCCGAGCCGCGTTGGAGAAAATGGCTCTCTATTCGTACTAGCATCATCGTTCTGTTCCTGAGCGCTCTGATCTTTAACGGCATGTTCATCTTTCTATTCATGTTCTTGAGAAACCAAGAAGGAATTGCGGTGAGTTCTGATCTGGGTTTCTTCTTCCGGCTCAATAACCCTTTCACGCAATCATAAACTAGCTCTTCTGATTGTAGGACCTTGCCGAGCAAATCCAGGAGCAAATAATTCTCGACGTGACAGGTCGGCTCCTAACCCGCCTGCGAGCTGCAGAGTCCTTTAACCGTCTGAACGCAGCAATGATAAAAGCGGGGCTCCACGATGTTGAAACAATCCCTGGGCTTCAAGCTTTTGGTTCTAGCGTGATTCTTCAGCTAAAAGCTAATCCGAACACAAGTAGCGATGCCTACATTTACCCGCTCAATGAAAATGGTGGTGGGTGCTGGGGGGCTGTATTCGGAAGCGATGGACGTCTTCAGAAATGGAACTCCTCAGGGGTCAAACCCGCCATGGACGATGACCTTGCACGAGCTTACACATGGGGACTCGACAGCAATGGAGAATACAATGTCGAGGTATCCAACGGTAAAGAGCCCGATGAGATTGATGGCAACATTGTTGTCCCCTCAACCCTGTCTCTCCGGAATAACAGCCTCCGCCTACATCGATTATAATGACCCAACATATGAGATGGTTTACAATGTCAGACCAGATGTCAACCCAGGCGCTGCGCTTTGGAGCTCTCCATGGGTAGGTGTTGCGCATTGAATTCGGGGTCGTTTGAGGCTTTCTCAAAATTTGGTATTTTCCTCTAGGTGTGGTAAGTAACTGAAAGCCATATCCGTCGTTCACATTCATTGCCGTAACTGGTAGCTCTTTGCAGGAATGTCGATAATCGGCCATACGTGACTTTGAGTGAGGCAGCTATCAATCCTGCTGGTCAATGGGTCGGCATTGTTGGTACTGAACTGACGGTATGTAACAGCCAGGGAACGACACACTCTCCCATTCAACACGCACTGAAGAGCGCTTTGTTCAAAATGCGATAGCTGGGATCCGTTTCCACCATGCTCCGGGATGTAGCGAGCTCTGCATCGTCTGATGCTGTCCTCTTCATTGTGAACCGTGTCGATAGAACGGTAATCGGAGCATCGAATAGGGAAATATCCTTTCATTGTTCCGGAGAATTTGTAAACAGCTTGTGCACCGGGACTGTCACCCTGCTCAAGCCGGACAGCGAGTATTTTCCAGAGTCCTACCAACAGATCGAGGCAATGGTAAACTCTCACTACGGCGGCTGGGCCGGCATTACATATGGAAGCATCTTCAGAACCACAATTGAGGGAAATGCCAAATTTGTGAACATCGCACCGCTGGACACAGGGAAAACAAATCTTAAATGGGCGGTTGTTCTGATGGTGAATCAGTCTACCTTCTTGGCCAGAGTCAACAAAAGTCGTGACGTGGCCATTGGGGTCTTCTGTGCTCTTTTGACGCTTTCAATGGCTCTCACATTTCTCTTTGCAATGGGCATTACAAAGCCCCTCGCTGTCGTGACCAACAAAATGGATGGCTTATTTAAAGCAAAAGTGAGCAGAAGCCAACTACCAGAGAACGCTTCTGACGTTACGATCTATAAGGAATCGAACCTGGTCGAGATCAGGCATCTACAAGGTTCGAAAGGCTCAGGGTATGCTTTCAAGTGAAGAAGTCAACTCACCCCCATTGAAATATCAACAGCATCCTTCGAGCAAATGAAGTCGACCATTCAAGGCTTCCAGGTACCATCTCGTTTTGTACACCTCGCAAACATTCTCTCCAAATTGCTTACGCTCATCTTGACAACAGAAATTCGTGCATCCTTTGGTAGTCCAGCGGATTGTTTGGAATGAGCCAGGCGCAGCCGACATCTGCGTGGCGCGTAAGGAAGTGTCGATATTCTTTTCTGGTACGTATTGGCCGGGTCCACTTGTTGATCAATGTGGCGAGGCGATGTAACTTCCACACATGGTGACACATTTCTTTCTCAGATATCAAGGACTTCACGGTACTTTCCGAACGTCTCCCGATCGCTGTGCTCATCACGATTCTGTCGAAGTATCTGGATTTCATGACAGAAATCATTGCACGGTCAGCCGTTTCTCGTGCTTTCTTAGGTCTAATCGCTTAGCTGATCTCCACGTTACAGATATGACGGCATTGTTGCCGATTTCATTGGGGACGCCATTATGGTACTGTAAGATCCCGTTAACTCTCTCGGCTCTGAAGCGGCTTCTCATGTCCTTCTTTGCAGGCTTTTTGGGAGGACAACCCTGAACATGCCACAATGGCTGTACAATGCGCACTGGATCAGCAGAACGCTATGGGCGATTTCAATCAGATGCTGCTGGGCAAAGGTTACGAGCCAATGTCGGTCCGGATGGGTCTGCATGTTGGGATGGTGCTTGTGGGAAACATCGGGTAATACGGAGAAATCTGCTTTACATGCCACCGCGGGACATGTAACCAATCAATCGTTTCTTTTCGTTATGTAGATCTGTTCACCGCTTAAAATACGGTTGCGTAGGAGATGACGTCAATCTTTGCAGCCGCCTTGAGGGATTGAACAAGCGTTATAACACGAGTATTGTGCTCTCGGACGAATGCAAAAACAAGCTTCCCCCGGATATGTTCGAGACTCGGGCGCTGGAGCAAGTGATTGTCAAAGGGCGGTCTTCAGCTACGTACCTGCACGAACTGTGTGGCAACCGGGATACGGTACATCCCAACATTGCTGAGCGGAATGCCGTCTTTGAAGATTTGAGGAAGAGACTGGAAGCTTTGGATGACGCAGAAGGCGAGGCGGGGCAGGAATTGTTGGAAGAGGTAGAGAAGTACCTGATGTCCTATCCTTCTGACACTGCCGGAACCCTGCTGAGAGACCGGTTGACGAGTGGAAACATATCAGGTCCAGTGAAACTGAACGAGAAATAGTTCTAGCCAGTTGAGATAGAGAAGTGTTGTGAGATATGAAAAAAGAGGACATGGAAAGAAATATGTGCATTCATGTAGTCAGTGATTCCTGTGATAGTGACGACTATCTTTACGCTATAGTCACTCTGCTGTATTTCCAATTGCTCGGTTTGCGTCGGCAGGATCTTCAATGGTACGGCGTAGAACTTTAAAAATCCAATTTTTCTTTCTTCATCATCACTAGATCGCCGGAATTAACAAGTCATAAGACAGGGTGGCATTAGCGCTGTAAGCACAAGCATATACGGAAGCAGGCGGGATTCAGCCCGTATAGTTTGACACGCAATTTTCTTGTAGCAGGACAGGTCTTGTATTGAAATGCATATTTGGCATGTGGTGGAGATGGAACGAGTTACAATGAACCGAAGGTTCGTGGGTGTGGTATACAACAAAAGGCATTACGGTGGACGGGTAGCGCTCACAGCGAGTGTAACGATGTAACCGTGTTGCATACGTTGGCGGTAGATTTCAACGACGAGTTCTGTTCAATACGGATACTTCAACCAAATGGCGATGGTGTGTTACTTTCTTTGGGAATAGACTGGCGAAAGTGTTCGGCAAGCTCAATGCACCCACAAGTCTATCCCGCTGATTTGATTGCGACTTTGACTGCTTGCCTAAATTAGTTTTGTCTGGCTCGCGCTGTCCGCCGTCTCAGCGCAAGCACCTTAAGCGAGGTATGTTGATTATAATCCCTCAAAACACCAAAGCACAACGGAGGCAGCCAAGATTTACTCGTTGCGGAAAGGGAGCCCCAGCAGCGGCTTGCTTTCGTTTTATCGCAATATTCTTCCTTCCAACAAACAAAAATTACTAAGCTGACAGTGCAACGACCTTCTATATCATACTATTTTGGTAATGGAGAGTAGAGGTACTATCTGGAATAGGAAAAAGTTACGGTTCCAGCACTGTATCAAACATAGCTTGTTCGTGGAGGATCACTTGGATCTTTTGTTAAATGTGGTATGCAAATTGCTGTTTGATGGTTGAGGATTCAAAGTTTGGTTGCATGCAACTCAGTACCAGAAACCTGTCAACTCCGCCGAGTGAGCTTTAGGGCAAATGAAGAACAAAGAAGTGAACACTCATAATCTCACCTCCAAAATCTGCGCATTCCAATACAAAGTCCTTCGGGCTATAATACCTTCACCAGAACACAAAATGGGCCGCAATTAAGGTGCGCAAAAAAGCTGCATTATTCTCGCACATCCGCACAGCCGTGCGTCTTGGCTATCTTTTTGTATTTGGTTTACATTCAACTTAGCTCACGCTTGAGCGAGTCCTCACGCAAGGCTCAATCTTTGCTGGTTGAGCTGGTTGAAAAAGTGAAAATCTTAATGGCAAACACTGTTGTTACTGGGTTGGCTCAAGAATATGTGACATGGATGTGTTGAATCGTGTATGACACTGCGCACATGCAGGCCTGAGGCGCGTGGCCGAGTGCTCGGTAAGGGGCAACCCATTCGCGTTCTTTCGCAGAACATTCTACCGACTTGCGTTTATGGGATGCAGGAGGCGAGGTTGATGCCCCACGATCCATAACTTGACATGGTCCCTGTCTAGCAGCGTCAACTATGCGTGCACTCCATACCGACAATAACGGAGCCTCCTTGCCAGCGGCTTTGCAAGAGACATGTCAGCAACTGCCGCCAAGCAGCAAGGTCGTCCTGAGGTTGGTTTTGAGGTTTAACATTAAGGCTTTTATTTTTGGATTTGTTTAAAGCGAGCGTCCAGGTGACATGCTCAGTGTGCACGCGTTCACAGCGGCCAGCGAGAACAAGAGATCGCCAGAGCTGATATCTTCAGATGAGATGTTTCAATGTGATGTCGGATCGACGCGTTGATAGTGGACAAGAGGAATCGATTCATCTTGTTGTTTGGCGATTGGAGTGCGGATGCTTCTGCGAGGGTATTGATTAAATTGATCTGACAATTAGCAAAGCTGTTGTCAGCCATGGCTCGTGTGTGGAGGTTGAGATGATGTTTGCGCTTTAGATGTTGCACCTCCATTTCTCAGCTGCTATTTATGATCACATAACCGTTTATATCTCTTTTGTATTATACCGCTCTGATGATATGTAACATTCAAAGATCCCAAAATAGAACTTGTACAGAATATCTGACTTCAACATAGTCCAGCCGGCGACTCTGATTGATACTCATCCCCCTTCATTGCCTTATCCACGTCCACCACCCGCATCTCATCATGCGTCGTATCTGGATCATCCCGATCGTTGCTCTGCTTTTTGCGGGGCAATATACATCTGCCAATCATAACCAGTGTCATTCCCGCGACCAAGAAGTCACCATTGATGATGTGTCCCTTGCGGAACGACGGGCCATCGGTTGCTGGGTAGATTTCCAGCGATGATTCCGCCAATATTCCTGCATGCAGTCATGGCTGCTGTGCAGGTGGCAGAGTGCATTCGGGACCCGTGCAGGTGGTCGCTGCACCAGCCGAGGGCTAATGGTGCAGCTGTGGTGCAAGCGACGCACGTCAACACCGACGATAATTTCTCGTGGGGTGGCCATATTGCTTCCGGCGGGTTTTCTTCAGAGCTATCCTAATGAACGTGGCAGGACCCTTGGAGAGATTATAAGACAAACAACAGGGAAGACAGGAAGCGCTATGAGAAGTTTCTATCGGACCTCACTTTGCATGGATAATCATCATTTGAGGCTTTGGCGTGTGCAGGAATAGGCGACGAACAACATGCTAACACTCTGACTGGCTTCTGAGACATCCCAAAACTATCCTTCATGGGGCGTCCTCAGACTCATGCCATCATTGATGAGAAAGCGTGGATCTGCAAGGCCATTCCAGAATCTCAGTCACTTTATAGGCCCGGGACACTAAGTAGCTCTTTTCTTGATTCACTCAATCCTTATCTATTTTATGATGAATAGTCGCTCACTACCGCGTGTTTTGTCCGAAACGCCCTGAGCATAGCTGTCACGCGACAACACTAAGCGGTGGGCGGGTGACGAGAAATGACCGGACAACCCGGGGCCAACAACCCCAGGAGGAGGCCCCGAAAGGGGCCCAGACGGTCCGCGGGGGGGGGGGGGAGGGCGTAAAGCCCAGGTGGGGCCCCCAGGGGGGATACATCCCCAAACGGAAGTAACGCACCACCAATGGGAGCCCCCCCCCAAAGTCGGAGAGACGAGGCCTTTCCACGCGTTGGCCGATGTTCGGGTTTGGCTCACGAGGTATTTAAGACAGTAATGGCGGTGGATAGCCGGAGATGCCCCGACAGTCAAGTGTTGGCTGGTCCGCGGAGGGGCCCAATCGCCAGAAGCTCAGTAACCACTGAGCAGGGATGAGAGTGCCTCACGGTAAGCGACGGCAAGGAATCCTCTTCCGAAAGATAGAGGGAAAACTGCCGCCAGAAAGGCTGCGGAAAGCCAGAAAGCAGGCCCGCCAGGCAGGGGAAAGACCCCCAAGAAAATGGGGAAAGTCGAGGGCGCGGCCCCAACTGGAGAGTTAGGGTTGTGGGATGTTGTGGTTTGGCCTCGCTGCCAGTAATGAAGGGGGGTGCCCGTTGTCGGTGGGGTTAGGTTCAGTGTTCTCGGTGCCCCATGCAGGAGATGCATCGTCATGGTTCGTGGGAGCATCACCTCAGGAGAGCTCTGAGGCATTGCAGGAAATTGTCGGTTGACAGCGGCTTCAGCGCGATCAATATGTCTCGTGCCTAAAAGTATCGTCACGCATCCATCTCGTGTAGATTGCGCCCTGTTCCTCGCGCGGCTTCCTCCTCCAACTTTCTTCACGGAAAAGCATCCGTGAATGATGAAAGCTTCTTGATCCACGCTTTCACAGGCTCTTGGTCGGACTCCTCAACTAGGAAACCGACCAAAGGTTTGCAGTATTCTAACCCGATGTTCTGCCGTTGCTGAAATATCGAGTAACGAAGTTTGATACCAGGTCTACATCGTCAAGTACAGTTATGATACTGATATTGAAGTATCAAAAAAAGTATCGCACTCACTGGGTGTGCTTTGGCAGTTGTCTCCCAGTGGATAGTGCCGACAAAGTCATAGCAAGAGGGGCAACAAACCAAATAGTACAGCCCTGACCACGGTTTATGCCCTTGGAGTGTTCTACATGAAGTTTGCTAGCGCATTTGCTGATGCCGTGCTGCAGGCTTTCTATTGGGTCGGAATATTCTTCCGAAATTGCAGGGCGCAACCAAATGTGCGTGTGACTGCCATGGCCTAGTTGTTGTTTTCCGATACCCGAGAAGAACCAGAAATGGTGGCCCTCAGCAAGAGGCCCCTTCTCACAAGCATGACAGTAGATATCACACGGAAGTTCCTGAATTGCGGCATCCCTATCGCTGTGACCTAGTTCAGGGTGAAACATTCGCATCTTTGAAGCAAAGTTGAGGGCTACTTCTTTGTATGTCACTCTCCACCGGAGGGTTCGGAGGTGGCAGTGATCGAGGGGCACGCGTAAGCATAACGTGAACCAACTCGTCCGATTGTGGCTTCCAGCTAATCTACCTACAGACAAGGAAGGCAAGGCAGACAGCAAGACAGGCACTATGATGGGTGCAATAGACGTTCGGAAGGCCGAGGGTGATCTACCCCCCAGCAACAGGCCCGACGGTGGCGACGACGACGAGGTGCCTTCATTGGCACGCATCATACTTGTCGCACAGCAAAAACGCAAAAGGGCTTTGGAGCAACTAGGTCTGGCAACGGAGATCAAGGACGAGACGAATGATGTGGGCAGCCATGTTGCTTCAAAGCGTGCAAGTCGGCTTACTGCAAATCATCAAAAGACCACGACGGGAGACCAGCCCACCAAAAGCTTGAATTCCACCACGTTCGACAATGCGCTTCTGTTGACAGAGGAAGATATCAAACCAAAGCTTCTCTCCCTTTTCGCAAATCCCGGCTTCGCTGAAAGACTGCCATTGGACTCGCTGGGAATCCTCAGACAGTAAATTCTACCTGTTTGCTGCATACTGGAAAGCTTCATCTCATGCCCCCCTCTACCACAGTCTTGTTGGGACAGATCCATCAATGAGAAGATTTCTCAACACGAACAACGTCGGAAGGCTGGAAGCCTGCATGGAGGGGTTGACATCTCTGAACGACATTCCATTAGTTACTCTGCGTAGCATCACCGTGGGATTCGAACCGAGACTGGTTCTTGTTGCCGTGTAGGTTACTCTCTTAACGGTGTTGTGACCGATTGCTGCTCATTGGATTTCTTCAGAAACTCTGCTCATCCCGGAATAGCTGATCTATCACCGCTAGCAATATCAGACAATAATCCGTCGCTGCACACGAAAAGCGAAACGGAACCTCCTGGTAAGGGCGCTCCCATATGACCAGAATTGGAGGTCATTCTCATGTGAGCTTCGCATTATTCCATTTTAGAGCTGGCGGAAATCAACGCGCTCTTGGCAACTCCTTCTTTTAGGGAGGCCGTGAAACAAAAAACGTGGGAGGAACTTCATCAGCTCATCTACAAGCCTACTGCGAAAAAGCACCTCGTCACCGAAAGGGTATCACGTCGGCTCTCTTCGCTGTATCTCTCCAATGACAAGCGATTGGCTCCTAACATATGTCACTTAGTTTAAGCACCGGGAAGGAGTTGAGTTCAGAGAATTTTGCGAATGGGGTCTGAAAGCAGAATGCGCAGAAAATACACCGCAAGTGGAGAGCCCATGCACCAAAGTCAGACATCGTCCGCATTTCGAGCATACTGTTAACATTCTGACAAGAACTTTCAACTATCTCAGCTGCATTTCCGACGCATAATGAAACCACATACGGATCTTGACCTCGGCGACTGCTCGTATCTCAATACATGTCATCGAATGGAGCAATGCAAATACGTTCACTACGAACTCGACGAGGAGAATGTCGAGGTTGACATTGAACGACCCGTTCCCGTGCTTCCTGTGGGCAATCCCGTAATGGCCCCAATGTCGATGGCAATGCATGTATGCAATTAGAACTCAAAAGCCCCACTTCACAGCTACCGGCACAATGGATTCAGTGTGATGTTCGCAAGTTCGACTTTAATGTAGCTGGAAAGTTTGCGGTCATCATGGTAATACGTCGCAAGTTCCTGCAATGACATCCCACAACGCGGTCTCACTTGACGAGTTCATCTAAGGCTGACCCACCGTGGGACATCCACATGAACCTACCGTACGGCACCATGACGGACGACGAAATGAGAGCAATGCCCATCAGCCGGTTACAAGATGATGGGTTCATCTTCTTATGGGTGACAGGTCGTGCGATGGAACTCGGTCGCGAATGCTTGGCGATATGGGGGTACTTTGATCCATTGGCGGTCACTAATTTTGACACAACGGACTAACGAAAGCTGGAACTTTGCTGTAGATACAAACGTGTGGACGAGTTGGTCTGGGTCAAAATTATGCAGCTTCAGAAACTGATTCGAACCGGGCGGACTGGCCACTGGTAAGTATATAAAGCTTACGTATCCCGTCCAACAGCGATTAACATGCGATGTGTGATAGGCTTAACCACAGCAAGGAGCATTGCCTCATCGGAATGAAGGGCAATCCGCTCTTTCACAATCCCGGCATCGACGGTGATGTTCTTGTGGCAGAAGTCCGTCTCTTGCGTCTCATTCCCAAGGTAGATATTACGGACTTGATGCGATTCAAATTTCTTAGGTGCGGGAAACGAGTAGGAAACCCGATGAAGTCTATGGTCTCATTGACCGTCTTTCACCGGGGGCCCGCAAGATAGGTGAGGAAAAAAGGGAGGCGACATGCGCCTCACTAAGCTTGATACATGACAATCCGTTGCAGAGATCTTTGGGAGACAACACAATACGCGTGATGGATGGATGACACTGGGGAACCAGCTGGATGGCGTACGGATCTGTGAAGAAGATGTTTTGGAGCGCGTAAGTATGGATCCATGGTCTGAACCGCTATTAGCAGAGTACCTGCGCTTCGTTATCCAAACCATTTCCTTGTAGTACACTCGGCGTTATCCGGAATCTCCGGCTGAACTGTATCGCCCTCCTGGTGATTGAAAGTGTGATTGCCTATTACGGAGATGGTGGAGATAGCATTCGCAATTGTCTTCACGTATTAGTTGTGCTCTTCATTCGTGTCCTTGTGAATGTACAGATATCCACATCTACAATTGAACACCAATGAACCTACATGTGCAAAGTTTATCAATTGAACAAAACCTTTGATCGAAACACTGAGTATTGACTCACACGGCCGCCACAGTGCACCTGCAATTGGGAAGAGCAACAAAATATATTGCAAAGAATCTAAATTGTAAAACAACACTATACTAGCCCTCATCTACCTCGTACTACGACCCGAAACTCCTACTTTGACGTATTATTCATATGCCCAGCCATCTCAACTGCCTCCAAGTACTCGCGTTCGGTGATGTTCCCGTGGGCCTTGACAAAGCGGATGACTCGCTGTATGTCGTCTTTCATGAACTCGTGCGCGGGGATCATCTTCATTAGTTGCACAAAAGTGTTTTGCGTAAATGGTAGGTTGTCTTCGATCACACTGATGAACAAAAGTGGTAAGTATGTTTCTCGCGCATTTGCGTTCTCAACAACGCGAGCGACCACACGTACCACTTGACCCGGCTAATCAGCAACTCCTCGTACTCGGACAAATGTTTCTTGGCCCCGCTGAGGACGACTTTTGTCACGAGCTCAGTGTACCATGGGTGTTGGCGCAGCAGCTGATTCTTTTCGGCGTTCCGCTGACGATCAGATTTACGTCGCATAGCCTTCATGTCTTCGGAAAACATGTTGTTCTAAAATGAATGAATAGAAGGTGGAGCTCGTTACCGTCACAAGATGATGACAAGTGACTCGTGGGAGGACGAATACCTTTCCAATGTGGAACGCGCGGTACTTCCGTACAAATTGCGCTTTTCGCTCAAAATCGAGCCTAGTGGGTACGGACATGAGACGAGCGGGCGAAGGGCGAGATTGACGAATTCGCTCATCGCTCCTCACCGGTTGAGATCATCCAGCAAAACCTGAGTGAGCCTTCGTCGCTGCTCGTAGAAATGCTCGCGGGTGGTATAATACTGTGTAATGTGAAGGAGCAGGTTAACGACAACGCAATACAAGGATACCATGTGGCGTCTCTCCGTACTTGGTCGGTCGCCAGATTGATCCGGTCATCTCGATGTATGTTCAACGCTTGTTCCATAGCTTTTGCTGTCAACCCCTTTGCGGAGCTCTTGTCAGAAAGCGATGTGTTCGACACAGATCGTGATTCACCTGGAAACTAAATGTTAACGGGACGTCACAGAGGCGGTGACCTCGCGCTAGTCCTCATTTACTGTCTTTCTCAGCTTCCCCGCGTGCCGGAGTCAGTAGCCGCCCGGTCCGAGGCCGTTTGTCGACGAGCGTTCCCCATCGTTCCTGCGGTTTGTCCCGCGAGAGTGAGGCTTTGGGAATCTTGCGTCGTTTTTGCGCTATGATACAGAGTTAAAAGCTCGGTTGAGTGGTTGTCTCCTCGTGTCACGGAACGTTACTCACTGATGAATCCAGGCATTTCGCGTTCGAGCACGTTTTGGAAGTATGCTTGTTTGTCGGTGTCAACTTTTAGGCGGTGCCAGTCCACTGTTGAAGCAAAGTGGGACGTTCAGAAGCGTGTCGCTCTATGGACTAGAATAGAAACGTCAAAACCGACCCTGTCCTTCAACAAACTGCGTATCCGTCTTCCCGCTCTTGGGATCTACTCGATGCCGCCACGCGCTGTCGTCAATCGTTTGCGAAAATGGTATACCAAACTATGTCAACGATCGGGATCTAATCAGTCATCCGGCAACCATCAGGACTGTGCGAAGTCGGGGTGCCCGTCAACCCGACCACATATGGCTTCCAATGCTATGCTTGGTACCTTCACTGCGTCCATTCGTCCTTTGGAATTGGCGAGCTTCTCCTTAATATGTTCGAACCCATTGTTGTGTCGAGGCGACGTATCTGAAACCGAATGAGAATTGAATGTCCGATGCTGGAGTATGCCCAATATTTGATCTTTGTCTACCAGCGGATGGTCTGCGAGCTGACACTTTGATTTCACTCAGTTCATCGGCCGCTTCGGTTACTTTTGTGTCATGGGATCTAGACTCAGCACTCTTGTTCAGCATTCCACGCTATCAGGCAGAGGTGAACTGCTATGTTTCCACCTTTGCACCGAGTTGGGATCAATTCGCAGTGTTCCATACACCAGCATGTCCGAGTTCAGTACCGGATCCCCTGATAATGAATCCAGGTTAAGACTTTCTAATCACGAGTTGAGACAAGCTATGCAATTGTCCATCATTCACCTAGGGGTTTGTAGAAGTCCTTCGCATCTGAGCAAAAGCCACATTGGTATACGTCCTGCAAAGTTTTCCAAAACCAGTAAATATGGGTATTGAGTTGTCTCATCCCTTGCTCTCATTTTATGAAGAGATCCACTCACAGCTCTTCGTTGTATCCTCGCCAACCGAGTCGCATTCGAATCCTTCAACGCATACGTCTGCTCCGTCCGCACAGCCACCTCCTTGGGATCATAGTTCGACAACCTCGCCGGCGAGTTCTCGATAATCGCTTGTTTGACCTGAAACGAGATGCCCAAATCCCCAGTGCGGTCCGTACGTCCCAGTGGAACGTGGTGCGCCCCGTGGTGCCCAAAGTGAGGCCGCGATTTCGAACCCGCGGCGGGTGCGGCTGTGACGGGGGAGGCGAGGCTAATGTTACCCAGCCCGCCGCTAAGTTCGACTCGGGTGGATGCAGGGCGTATCATGTTGGGTGCGGTATGCGTGTGTGCGTGTTGGTTTTTTGAAGTGTGGGATCGGAGGAATTGAAACGCGGCTTGGTTTTTAGAATCTTTGTGGAAAACGCGATCGATCGGGTGGATTCTCAAACTCCGACGGGGTTACGTAAACGTTCCCAAAACTGACATTTTAGTTCGCCCGCTCTAAATGGTTTGACCACATCTCGTTCATTGGTTTTTGGAATTCCCAGCCTGTTCGGGAATGTCGCTGTTTCGCCCTATTTAAATCTGTCGCTGTTTCGCATTTCTTCGAGTAAGGACATGTGACTGCTAATCTTGAGCCTCTCCGTCCGAAGATACAGGCCTCACATGACATCCCATAATTCTGCACTGGGCCAGCAAAGATTGCATCGGCAACAACTAAGCGGACGCCATGACCAAATCAAGCTCGGACATTAAGATTTTAACAACAAGAATATGACATTAAATCATCTCACACTGAGATACTTTGTTATGTGACATTAAAGGCGGTTTACACGAACTCAACCTTGGGCGAGATACTAAGTGCCCGTTCTTTCATTTACTAATTACTGTGGGGATCCAAAGGGTAGTTTTCAAGCAGCAGGGATAGTGACCGGAAGTGCCGTCGGTTCAACAGATACCCCGCGGGTAGCCGATGGCGAAACTGCTATCGGTTGAGTTGTCTCGACGACATTCGGGGCATTGGTTGGTTCCGCTGGTGTCGCTTTTGCGCCAGGTGCGTTGAAGAGAGAAGTCAAAATGTTTTCCACCGCGTCATCAATGGGTGAAACTTCCGCGGCGGCGTCGTCAGCAAGTGCGGTTGCGATTGGTCCGGTGGCGGCGAGAACCGATGTGACAATCTCATCAATGTTCTCCGCGATTTCCGTGGCTTCCGCAGCGGCGGCCTGGGCAAGAGATGTAGCCTGCGGGCCACCTGCATTAATGATCGACGTGAAGATGTCCTCCGCAATGTCGGCGATGGCTGTGGCCTCGGGACCGACGGCGTCCGCAAGCGCCGTGGCTGCTGGGCCATTGATGTTGAGAATGGATGTTACCAAGTCGTCAATGGCGTTAGCTGCCGAAGTGGCTTCAGCCGCGACAGCCTGAGCAAGCGAGGTTGCTACGGAGCCGTTGGCGTTGATGAGGGATGTGACGATCTCTTCAATGACCTCGGCAGCTGCGGTCGCTTGAGCGCCGGCGGCGGCAGCGAGAGAGCTTGCCTGGACTTCAATAGCCTCAGCAATGCTGGTGGCCTGAGCGGCGGCACCCTCAACAAGAGATGTGATCTGGTCAAAAGGGTCGACGAGCGTGAGAGGGGGTTGAGCGACTTCAGTAATCTCAGGAGCGAGAGTGCTGGAGATCTCGAAAAGCGTTGAGGTGGCCGTGATTTCACCAAATGAAGCAGACACTTCCTCCTCAGATGGGGAGACGTCGAACACTTGGCCTTGGCAAGATCCGCGGCATTGATCAGCTACAAGGAAGAAGTCAGATTCACAGTCATGAGAATAAGCGAGTAAACTATTCTACCACTTACCATAAATGTCTCTGAACTCGAAGCAGGTCTCCTGTCCCAGACCTTCCTCATCTTCCTCGCATGAGGCAGTGATCTGGCTGTAGGCATTGTCGCAGGTGTCCAGGCAGTCCAGAATAACCTCGGGAATCACGTCGGGCGGCGCAACCGTAGCGGAGGCGACTGCACTAGTGAACACTGTAGTTGGGACGTCGGGCACAGTGGTGACAGCTTCGCCTTCCGTGGTGGAGGTAGCAGGAATTGGAACCACGGTTGTGAGTGTAAGTACAGTGGTACCCTCAGCCGACGAGGTCGCCGGCTCTAGGGTGGCTGGGACAACAGAGGTCTCTGGCATGGCGGTAGTCTCGGACACGGGAACCGTCGCAGCGGAAGTGGGTTCAATTGCGGGTACGGTGGCAGTTTCGGTCTCGCCGGGAACAGCAGTCACGAGTGTTGTGGTGAACTCAAGGGTCGTGAGAGTTGCCGGGCCGGTGGGAACAATGACGGTGGTGAATTCCAAAGTCGTGGCATCTTCAGATGTTGCAGTGGGCTCGATGGTGATGGTTACCTCGATTGTAGTGGCCTCTTGTGTCACGGGCGTTTCAATCACAGTCTTGATGGGTCCGACGACCGAAGTCTCACCAGGGACAGTGGTCTCCTCGGGAACGACAACAGTAGATCCGCCAACTATAATGGTGGCCGGGGCCGCGGTGGTGGCACCACTGTCAACGGTGGTAGTGGCATCCTCGATGGTCGTGGTGGGGACGATGATGGTGGTCTCACCGGCGGGAAGCGCGGTGGCGACACTGGTCTCAACAGGAATGATGATGGTGGATTCTCCAATGACAACCGTCTCAGGTGCAACGGTGGAGACAATTCCATCGATGGTGGTGGTAGCGCCGTCAATGACCGAGGTGATAGGAACAACGATGGTGGTCGCGCCGGGAACGTCCGTCTCGCCCGCAGTCACAGTGGTTGAAACCGGGCCGGGGACGATGATGGTGGTCTCCTCGCCGTTGATGATCGTGGTGGCTTCGGCTGGAGGGGCGGCGGTCGTAGTCGGGACGGGGATGATGATGGTTGATTCCCCAATGACGACTGTTTCCGGGACAGCGGTGGTCTCGACACCATCGACAGTCGTAGTGGTGGATGCTGGAACGGGAATGATGATAGTGGTTTCTTCGCCGTTGACGATGGTTGTGGCTTCAGCGGGAGGAGCGGTGGCCGCGGTGGTCTGCACGGGAACCACAATCGTGGTCTCGCCGATGACAACGGTTTCCGGAGCGGTTGCCGCAGTGCTAGTGAAGACCGGGACAATGATCGTAGTCTCTTCGCCATTGATGATGGTTGTGGCAACAGCAGGTGCAGCGGTAGTGGTGAAGGCCGGTACGATAATGGTGGTTTCCTCGCCGTTGATGATGGTAGTTACAGCGGGTGGAACGGCAGTGGTCCCGACAGGAGCAGCGGTGGTCTCGAAGATGATGGTCGATTCTCCGGGAACTTCTGTTGCAACCGCGGTGGTGGTAGCGGCAGGGACGATGATCGTTGTCTCCTCGCCATTGATGATGGTAGTTGCCGGAGGCAGCACAGCGGTAGTTTCACCAGGCGCGACGGTCTCACCAGCGGTGGTGGTAGCGGCAGGGACGATAATCGTTGTCTCCTCGCCATTGATGATGGTAGTTGCCGGAGGCAGCACGGCGGTAGTTTCACCAGGAGCGATGGTCTCACCAGCGGTGGTGGTAGCGACAGGAACGATGATCGTGGTCTCCTCGCCATTGATGATGGTGGTTGCCGGAGGTAGCACAGCGGTAGTTACACCAGGAACGTCGGTCTCACCAGCGGTGGTGGCGGTAACTTCGGGAATGATGATTGTGGTCTCTTCTCCGTTGATGATGGTGGTGGCAACCGCAGGAGGGGCAGTGGCCTCTCCAGCAGCGGTAGTTTCGACAATGATGGTTGACTCGGCGGGAGCAGCCGTGGTGGTGAACGCCGGAACGATGATCGTGGTCTCCTCGCCGTTGATGATTGTTGTTGCGGTAGGTGGCTCAATGTCCGTGGTTTGCGGCGCGGTGGTCTCCTCAGGCACAATGACGGTGGTAGTCTCTTCTGGCGAGATGGTGATAGTTTGGGGAGGCGAAACGATAGTGGTCTCTCCTCCGACAATGGTGGTCTCCTCGGGAGAAACAGTGATGGTTTGTGGAGGTGATACGATTGTCGTCTCACCCGCGATCACGGTGGTTTCGCCAGGAACGGTGATGGTAGCGGGAGGAACGACAACGGTGCTTTGACCGGAAATGACAGTGGTCTCTTCGGGTTCGACAATGACGGTCCCGGGAGGCGACACCACGGTGGTCTCACCAGCAACGACGGTGGTTTCGCCGGGAACAACCGTGATAGTTGCAGGCGGTGACACGATGGATGTTCCAGCAGGCGACACGACGGTGGTCAGGCCAGGAATGATTGTAGTCTGTCCTGGCTCGACGATGACCGTTGAAGAGGGCACTACAACGACGGTGGAGGAGGGTGCAGGAGTGACAACTGTGGTGCTTCCGGCGGAGATGATGGTAGTGGCGGCAGGGACAATGACGGTCGAGGAAGGAACGGGAGTAATGACGGTGGTGGTGCCTGCAGAAATGATGGTTGTGGCCGCAGTAGGCTGGACGGCCTGAGTGGATGTGGGTGCGGGCTCGGCGGGCCTTGTGGTTGTACGGACCGGGGTTGGGCTGACCCTGGTGGTCGTCCTGAGGGCTCCGGCGACAACTGCGGAAGTGAATTCTGGGTTCTTGGCATTGCAGTTGCTCCTGCAAATACGATCAAACTAAGAAATACAGGCGTAAGCTTAACGCAACGGCTGACGGAAGATGAACCGAAAGAAAAGATCGCATACCTGATCCCTGTATCGCAAACAACCTGCCCTGTTGCGCGAACCTCTACAGATGGTGCTGGTTCGCTGGTAGGCTTTTTGACAGTTGGCGAGACAACGCTGGCGGACCTGACGTCCTCCGACCTGACGACGCTCAAGGCTGCGACCCGAGAATGCATCGGTTGTGGTGGCTGTCATAGATGTGTCCAGGCTTGTCCAGGAAAATGCGTCCGTGGTAATCACGTTCATTGTAGTGGCCTCGAGGTCCCAATCCAAGTCATCGGCAATGTCGCCTTGGTGATGTGGGTGGTCTGGGTGATCTGAGAAAAGATTGCAAAACAAAAACATAAACGATTAAGCGAGTGTTTCTGGGAGATGAGAACTTCAGGTATTGCGTACCCTTCTTGGCGGGGGCAGCAATAGCTCCAGTGGCCAGCAATACAGCAGTGAGAAGAGTAGCGCAGCGCATGTTTGTCGCAGGTTTAACGATGGGTGAGTATCAGAAAAATGCGCGCAGGTTGCCAGTTCTCGTTCCTTAACGAAATGGGGCGTGCCTGCCAGAACGGCGCCTTTTTATGCAAAAGTTACAATGCTTTCCCGCGGTCGCCGTGATTGCATCCCAACCTGGGCCAATTTCAAACAATGCGAAAAAAGTTTGGCAAACCAAGCAAATATATGATGCAACTCTTGGCGAGTGCAAGAGAACGAGCAGGGCCTTGCCGCGGCGGATCCCGAGTTCGACTTGGCCGCACACACAGTCTGCTGTGCAGGCCGCCATGAAAACTCTTTGACACGATCCGGGCCCAGTTTTATTCATTCAGTGCAATTACCGTGCGTATGTCTATCAAACAGGTCCACCCGGGCCATCGCTGGACCCTGGTGTTCGACCAAAAAAAAATTGGCGGGCGGAGTTGGATGAGTCAGCAATACAAACGCGTCGTGTTCCCGCCTGGTGCGTTTACTACTTGGCAGAAAACTGGTGAACTGCCTGGTGAACTTGGCAGAAAACTGCAGAACAACGAGAAGCTTCAGGATATCTTCCAGGCGTGTAACAAGGCAGATGTCCTAGATGGGTCTTTGTTTTATGTTTATTTCTGGTCCGAGGGTGGGAATAGGGGTGACGCCTCACAGAGACCGGCGCAAAAGAACACATCCAGCCACTCTGTCTCTGAGCGCGCGGCTGGTCTTCGGGCCCGGTTCGAGTTTCACAGAACAAGGCTTGAGGCTCAGTGAGGGGCGACGCGCCAGAAGACAGTGTAAGTTCGTAGCTTGTCCTCAGAAACTAGATGCTCCCGGGTTAACTGCCAAAGAATAAAAGGCGCTTCAGCATCATGGGTGTTTCGCGTCAATTTAGGGTTAGCGTTCTGTCATGTAAAAGTCCCGCCCAATATCGTTCCAGCTCTGGCTTCGTACCCCATAATTGATGGTGCTGGTATTCCTTCGATTCGGCGTCGAAATAGCCGACCAAGACAGCTGACGGCACAAATCGACATCGGGTACCCATAAAATTCCATATGTCCACAGAACGACACATATGTTTTTGAACAAGATTAGGGTTAGCTTTACGGAACTCGGAAAAGGCTCTCTCCGAGTTCCACGTCTGAAGGATATCTTTTTTCTAGATAATATGGCCTCAAAGACACGAGCTACATCTTGATCGCCTACTCCTACTCAAGACTTGGTACAGAGTTGTCCGCGCGGCATGCACAAGGAACTTGTGAACTCGAAAATGCAGATGGAAACATGCTGCATTGCTTCAAAAAATTTGCCACGGCGCAAAAAGCTTGATCGTGACGGCTCGAACAACGGCTCACCGTGCAGTTCATGTAGATCGAACGTGGGTCAACCCCTATCTCTTGGACGTCAAGATACCAGAAAGGAGCACCTGCCGCTACAATTCGCTATCGAATTCTGTCCCACTACTTCTTTCTGAGCTGGTCGTCATATCCCTAAATCTTTCCACACGTCATCTTCATTCCCCTTTGCCTCCACCTCGTACATTTCCAAAAAGCCTTTACGGGTCCGGTCGCCTCGTCCGAAAGATCAAAGCGCATGGTGTAGTGTTCATAGTCCCCAAGGATGGATCTCTATCAGACGATGAGATGATCGGGTTCGTGAACCTCGTGCATGACAAAGAGGTCCGGACACATTTCCTTAATGCAAAACATTAATCTCATATTGTCACCTTCGTTCTTTGTTCTGTTCCGCGTCAGTGGACGTATCAAACCGAACCGATCGAAAATCTCATTCAACGCTTTCTTTGCGTTCTTTGTCAATTTGTATTTGCTGTTCAGCGTTTCGCCTGTACAATCACACAGGATCAGACAGATCAAAAGGTGGTTCTTGGGGGTAGAGGGGATCCTAGGAGATACCTGCTCGCCAACCCTTGGCAACCTCTGTGGTATTGCCGTTGCTGTCACTGCTTGTCCACACGTTGCGAGCAACATCGAATCCCAAGCGATGACTGTACGTGCTCTTTTGATCCACTGGTACAGTAGATTGTGAGATATGAGCTCTGTAGTCTCCACCCGTTACCAGCGTAATGTTTGCGGTCTCTGCAGACTGCATGTCTGTTCTCTTGCGTGACACTCCTGATCCCGCTCTTCCGTCCCGTCCTTTTAAGTACCAGCACCGTACGTTTGCTCTCAACCGAGGATGGTATATTATTGAAAGACCAAAACCTACTATTTGTAGATCTTTAACAAGCAGAAAGAGTATATCACCTATCCTCGTCACAAGATAGATAATCAGAGAAATAGCCGGCCATCTGTCCGCCATCGTCGTCGGCATCTTCATTCCGTCACAGCTCACCGACGCGCTACACTTGACCCGCGTGCCTAGCCGTTGCAAGAGAGATAGAGTACGGTAGACAGGCAGATAAGGATCACTTTTGTTTCGAAAGCACTGGTGTCCTGTGTACAAAACGAACTGGAATATCGTTTGCCTCCTTTCTGGCATTGGGTCAAGTGTCTGTCGACAGATATCATTCTTTTGCACTTCGAGCAGGTCAACTACTACTGACAGCAGAGCTCTTCAGCATGCAACCACCGAAAGGGACAGTCGCGGACCAAGGCAACAAGGCCATACCCGATACATTGACCTATGAATATCTCACCTGTCGTCTCGAACTCGCCATCATGCATTTGGGAGGTCTCATCCGGAACAAGGTCGACTGGTTCAAAAAAGTCAACGACGAGACAATTGTAGCAAAATGGCGAAAAGAAATAAGTGAGGCTTTCGGGCCCGAAAACAGTGCTCACAACCAAGAGACCCAAGCGGAGGCAGCAGAAGAGCCCGATTTTGACCTACGAACTGACTTTGACGAGCCGCCCCTAGAAAGTCCAGAAGATCTGATCAGAGCCTTCTTCTCGGAAAGGCTCCTGGACTATGTTATTGCCGAGTGCAGAGAGCTTGGAAACCATCATGCGGTACTGGGTGCAAAACATGGGATTGTGGCATCAGCGGTCGAAGGAACTTACCACGCTGATCGCTGTGGCGACGAGCCCTTTTTGCACCAACAGGTGGAAGACCTACTAGAGTGCCTCAAGGACCTAGAAAACATTCCCGATAATCGCAAAGACTGGCATCCAAACACCAACAAGCAGGTTCTGGATCTTGTGCACCCATCCCTATTCTGCTTGGAGCAAGGGCGGACAAGGAAACTAGATTTTTCGTCAACATCTGGAAACTCGGAAGACCTGGAAGATTGTCTGAAACACATTGGGTCCGGAACAGTCATCCCACAACGGCAGGATGACAGTTCAGCGTGGCGCAGGTCAAGAAACGACCCATTCCAGTGGCTTCCGGCAGAATTTGCTTTCACGGAAGAGGACATAAAGATCAAATCCTACATCAACAATTTGCACCCCGTCAAACACAAAAGGACCTACGAGGTCTTGGAATCCATGTTTGACTCCGTTATACTACTCCTTCAGGAGGTGCTCCAGGATCTCGCCAATCGCCCGCATCAACCACCTCGCATCACAGTGGGCGAATGGTACGCGGACGAGGAGGAGGAGGAGGAGGAGGAGGAGGAGGAGGACAAGGACGAGGACGAAGATGACGACGCTCGTTGGGAACGGTCGGAGCGTCGCCCCGTGATTCAACCAGAGATTCCCACCGAGCCGCGTAAGTCTGGCGGGCCCCACGTCATCAAACTTGCCGGAACCACCAATCTCCAAGTTATCGTCAAGCTCGCCTCCATCCATCTCACACCCGAAAATGCAGCCTACCCCGGCGGCTCCTGGCACCTGGAAGGCACTGAGGATGAATCTATCATTGCGACAGCCATTCACTACCTTTCCATCGACAACATCACCCCATCCCGCCTCTCGTTTCGCCAGGTCTGTGACGACGAGTTCCCTAGTTCCTACGAACAAGATGACCGTCGCGGCGTCGAAGCCATTTACGGACTTGTCGACAACAGATCCCGCAACCAAGTTGTGGGCTCCATCGATGCCATTCAAGGCCGTTGCGTAGCATTCCCAAATTGCTACCAACACCGCGTCGAACCCTTCCAACTTGCTGACCCTACGAAACCCGGGCACCGCAAAATTCTCTGCTTTTTCCTCGTCAACCCCAAAAAACGAATCACCTCCACCCGCGACGTACCCCCACAACAGTTCTCGTGGTGGTTCATCCAAGTCTTTTCCGACCCCTGCTCGCGACTTTCCCGCCTGCCTCTCGAACTCCGCGAAGCGATCGCGAAACACGTCCATGAGCCCATGCGCATGACCGAGGCCAAGGATCAGCGTGCGCGTCTAATGGAGTGCCGCAAGGCAAATTTCACCGGGCGGAATCGCCATTTCATGCGAACTGTTTCACTGTGCGAGCATTGATTGACACGATCAACGGGATGACAACAACTTGGCCAAGAATTTGTTTCAGAAATGAGACCGTTGCGGCGTATGAAACCGAACTTCTTTCTGATACCAAACCCAGGAGTGTCGCAGAGAACGTTACGAGGAGCGCAATGTTCATGTCATGCAAACTGTTACACAGTGGCGAGCACGGATACACACGGTTGATACAAGACGTCGTATGTTGCTCCCCAACATCCGGCTGTAGACTTCTGTTCCATCGCTTCATTGTGGGAATAAGAAGACGTTTATGGCGTATGAAATCTTCTCTATGACTCCCGGCGCACCGCGGCCCGTCGCGATCGTCCATTCGGCTGCACTTTCACATATAGTATAGAAGGCTCATGTAGCTGTTCATCCTAGCATCTAAGACCGTCGCGTGCAGCGTCCCTGAAGCGGTCAGCTTAGTGTATCTTGTACAATCCTATACGTCCTATTCCAATCTATGCATCAGAAGGGGAAACCTAACCCTAACCCTAAACGCGAGTTCCTCACATAGGTTTGGATCACATGTTGCTTGACGCGGACATGAAAGCTAACTTTAAGGCTTAACGACCTGAAGACTACGATCGAATACAACTCATTCTCTCCGTAAACCTATCCGGAAACTATAACTCTTCCGTCCCCTACAACTGTCACGAGCAAACCTCGCCCCTGAGACCGAAACCTCGAGGAAGAACCACGAGCGGAGAACACCAATGCCAGTCGAAAGATCTCCCCACGGAGCGCAAACTCGGTCAAGATATATAATAAGGGATTTACAACGTGTGTATCCTGGTTGCCTTGATCTTTCGCATGCCGGCCGTTAACTTTCGCGCAGCGCAGGCCAGTTTCGCGAGGGGAAGGAGATCCTTTCATGGAAAGGCAGGAACGGCTTCGCGCACACCCACCAAGTGTGACGTTTGGGCAAGCGAGAGTGGCAGGAAGGGGATCAATTTTTTGTCCGTGTCGCTTGGACGAAAGGATGTCGTTGTCCTCGCGAAACCGCGCCCTTCTGACGTAAGGACGCGGCAACCAGGATGTTGTGTGGCATTTGTGTCTGCAGCTTGGATGGATAACACCAGACTGACGTGCATGACAAAATTTCACGTTTCCCTTCCATGTTGTGAGTGGCAGTTTGACGGCTTTTTGACAGTATGGCTCCAGACGCGTGCGAGCGACACGCGCGTTTGTGCAAGGGGGCGTGAACAGGGAGAATCAAGGTCACCCAAAACGGCGGCCTGCATCATCTTCTGTGTGCTTGTCCTGATGCGGAGTAGCCCCGTCGGTTGCCATTGACGCGTACTTGCCGTCGATACTGGAGATGAACGCTTGCACAATCTCAGCACAAATGCCAACGCCCCCCACCCCCGCCTGTCTCGTGGGTGTCGCGTGCCCGCGGCATGCTCGTGGCCCCGAGAAAACTTGTTTGTGGAACACCACCGAATTCACCAGGACCCGAACATAGCAAAGCACTTTTTTGAGTGTGGAAATGGGAAACGACGTGGCGGACATGGTTGGTCCCTGACGCGCAAGCATGGGAATTTGGGAACGCCATGCGGTCAATCTCGCCAGAAAATAAAGTCGACAGATTTGCACAGCCAATGCGTATCCAGAGAGGTGTAGGATCGTGACCTTGACCCCACAGGGCCACGAGGGATACGGCTACCATCTCGCATCTCGTGACAATCACAAGAGATGCACGTTAACGGAAGGTTTTGAAAAGTGTAGACACAGAATGTCATGCGCGTATAACCAACATATGCTATGAGTGTTTGGAGAGCCTGAGGGATTGAAGCCCGCAGCCTGGAGTATAAAGAGGGCGGGAATCCTGCCTCACCCTCTCTGTCGTTCCCCACAATACCCCACACTCCCAAATTCCAATCATGCTTCTCTCATCTGTCCGCCCTCTTCTGCTCACTGCTGTCCTGCTCCCCTTTGCAGTCGCTGCCCCGGCTGCCTCGACGGCCGCCCCGGCGGCTGCCCCAACGGCTACCCCGGCTGGTCCGGAAACCCCCGTGAACAGCAACGCTGCCGAGCCGGCCTTCTGCACCAAGAACACCCAAAAGTTCTGCCCCGTCTTCGAAGAGAACTTTGACCGCCTCGACACCAAAGTCTGGAAACACGACGTGACCATGTCTGGCGGCGGCAACTGGGAATTCGAGTGGTACACCAACAACCGCACCAACTCCTACACCAAGGACGGTTCCCTCTACCTGCACCCTACTCTAACCGCCGACAATATTGGCGCCGCCAACGTCGTGAACGGCTACACCCACAACATCGAAGGCAACGAGGCCCTCGTGCACTGCACAGACCCTGGTTTCTTCGGATGCGTGCGCACCAGCGACGGCCGAAACATCATCAACCCGATCCAGTCGGCCCGGATCAGCACCGTCAACTCCTTCTCCATGAAATACGGGCGAATCGAAGTCCGCGCCAAACTCCCCGTCGGGGACTGGCTCTGGCCCGCCATCTGGATGCTCCCGACCGACTCCAGCTACGGCAACTGGCCCGCGTCCGGCGAAATCGACATCATGGAGTCCCGCGGAAACGCACCCGGCGGCCAGCAGGTTGGCGCCGACACGTACGGATCCACCCTCCATTGGGGCCCCTCCTTCGGCTACAACGGCTACCCCAAGACCCACAAGGAATACAAACTCCCCGGCGGCAAGACCTTTGCCGACGATTTCCACACGTTCGGAATGGAATGGACCCCAGAGGGCATCAAGACTTATGTCGACGACCCGGCCAACGTCGTCCTCGATGTTCCCTTCACCCAGACCTTCTGGGACAAGGGCGGCTTCCCCACCTCCATGAAGAACCCGTGGGAGGGAGCCTGCACCTCGGCACCATTCGACCAGGAATTCCACTTGGTCATGAACGTGGCTGTCGGTGGTACGGCCAGCTACTTCCCCGACACCCCCAACAAGCCGTGGAAGAACACCTCCCCGAACGCGGCCCTCGACTTCTGGAACGCAAGAGACCAGTGGTTGCCCACTTGGAAGGGGGACAACGTCGCCATGAAGATCGACTCTGTCAAGGCCTGGAAACTGTGCTGAGCGCGCGCCCGGGTGTTGCAGATGCCCCTTTCATCCCATCATTTTCCATGTAGTAATTAGTGTACATTAGAGCCCTAGCTGAGCCCCTCCTCAAAACTGTAAAATCATCATAGCTCAAATCACCAGACCACATCATACCTGTCCAACCCTTTCACGCTCAACTATTTGTCGATTGATCTTTCGCGTGGGTTGGGCGAGCGACGCGACGCGTTCGTTGGAGCGCTAAAACCGCACGAGGAGCTCGCGTGAGGAGCTCGTGATGAACACGCACGGCGCACACTGTCGATGCGCACTTACGTATTTGTGCGCCCCTCGCGGTCACACTAGGAGAGATTTCATACTTGTATGACCTTTACTATTAGACCCGATGTCTTCAATAAATGTATGGTGATCTTGATTTGTGTGTTAAAAAATTTACAAATGTGAAATTCTATGTACTGCGAAATGCCAAACGGTATCACTCTGTGAGGAGGTGCCGGCGCGTTGCAAAAAAACAACCTCGCAAAAAATAAATAAGAGAGAGAAAAAAAAAAAGTTTTGCTGTTGTCCTTCCAATCAGTGCGTCACATGGGGCACCATCGCGTGGGCACTTTCATTCTGGTCATAATGGCGGCGGGCAATGTCGTTTATGATGGCCGCATTGGCGGGGCCGGTGGCGTCTACGAGGTCTCTGAAGAGCGATCCCGGGGTGTTGAGGAGCGTGTGCGGTGTGTCGTATTCCGCGAGGGCGCCCGTTCCATCGAGGACGAGGACGCGGTCAAAGTCGGCAATGGTGTTGAGGCGGTGCGCGATGCAGAGGACGGTGGTGGTGCGGAAGAGGGTGGTGATCATGCGTTGGATGCGTTCGTCGGCTTGGCGGTCGACGGCTGCTGTGGCTAAGGAAAAAAACAAAACCGAAACACAAGAGACAGCGATGGGTTGTTAGAATACGTCAAACGCTGACAAGCGGGTGGTTTCCGACGGGGTGATGTGTACCTTCATCCATGACGAGGATTTTTGAGCGCGACAGAATGGCTTTCGCAAGGACAATCAGCTGTCGCTGGCCACTGGACAAATTGGATCCCCCTTCGGTGACCTCGGTATCGAGCTTCTTATCGAGCGCGGCGACATGGTCTTTCATTCCGGCATGATCCAACGCTCGCCAAATCTCATCATCGGGATACAGGCCGTATCGATCCATATTTGATCTGAATGTGCCGGAAAAGAGAATCGGGTCCTGCGGGATGATCTGGAGTCGCGATCGGAGGAGTTGGAGGTCGAGGTTGGCAATGTCGTGGCCGTCAATGTGGATGGTGCCGGCCGACGCTTCGAGGAGGCGGAAGAGGGCGAGCATGAGGGTGGATTTGCCCGACCCGGTTCGACCGACGATGGCGATTTTGGAGCCTGCGGGGATGGTGAGGGAGAGGTTGTTGAGAACGGGGGCGGTGCTGTTGGGGTATCGGATGACGAGGTTGGTGATGGCAATGTGGCCGGCTTCTGGCCAGGATGGAGGGACCTTGTCCGGTCCATCCCACTTTTCAACCGGCAGGCTGTTGGCGTAGTGGTCCAGGCGTTCGACGACATTGAACGAACCCTCGACTTCACCCCACAGGAGGAGCGTGACGTTGATGAGTGCTCCAATCTGGATCGCCGATACGAGGAGCAAGCCGACCTGTCCGCCGGTGACGACGCCCGAGCCGGCAAGGAGGAGCGAAACAAACATGATGATTGCGGACGCGAGCGACAAGCGGAGGGAGATCCAGAACCGCGCCGACTGGGTGATGAGCAGAGCGCGGTTGGCCAAATCCGTGGTGGTTTCCTGGCGGGCGACAAAGCAGTCTTCCCACTGGTAGGCTTTGATGGAAGGGATCCCGCTCTGGGTTTCGGAGACGTGGGCCGAGAGCGGGGACTGCATGATGGAGGAGAGACGTTTGAGTTCGCGGTATGATGTTTGGAAGAAGCGGAATGCGTAGACGGAGGGGACGCCGAGGACGACAAACACGATGACGAGGTACGGGGATCCGTAGGCGAGGGTGACGAGGTTCGCAATGAGGCTGTTGAGATTGACCACGACAAAGTTGACCAGGAGCGGGGCGAACCAGAAATCAAGTTGCTGGACATCCGCCGTCATTCTGTTCAGGATGCGCCCCGCGGGCTGGTCCGCAAACCACGTGATGGGTGCGCGGATGAGGCCGCCCAGGGCGTTCTGGTGGTACGTCACGGCCGCCTTGTAGCAGAGGGTAAACAAGGCCGCGACTTGGAAGAGCGCGACGGTGGCCTTGACGATGCCGATCGAGTAGTAGAGGGTGAAATACTGGTCACTGGTCCAGCCCCATTTGTTCTCGGACCAGATGACGAGGGAGATATGGGACATGGCCAGAGCGGCGACGGAGATGGGGAAGAGGATGAGCGGTACGAGGGCGTAGAGCAGACCCGCGGATTTGAAGTAGGCGAGGTAGATGTGGAATTTGACGGTTCCTTCGCGCCGGTCTTCGGCAACGGCAAGCTGGTTCTCGTACTCTTTGCAGGCTTCTTTTGCCTCCTTCTCCAACGCCGTCATGTCGGCTCTGGAACCCACGTCCGTCGTGCCCCCGTCGCCCTCGGCAGCGTCGCCTTTCTTGTCGAGGGTATAACTCCGCATCATGGAAGCCAGGAGACTGTCGGGGTTCCTGTTCAACTGTTCAAACGGACCGCTTTCCGCAATCCGACCTTCTTTCATGACCACAACGGTATCAAAGCGGGGCAAGAGGTGCAGTTGATGCGTCGCCACAATCACCGTCTTTCCCTTCATGTTGTTGCCGCAAATTGCTTGTTCAAACACGGCGCGGCCGACCTGCACGTCCAGGGCCGCGAGCGGATCGTCGAGGAGGTAAATGTCCGGGTCCGAGACGATGGCGCGCGCGAGCGCAATGCGGGCGCGTTGGCCGCCGCTGCAGGAGATGCCGCGTTCCCCAATCCGTGTGCCGAGGCCGTGCGGCATGACCTTGAGATCAGCGTCGAGACACACGGCGCGGACGGCGGATTGAACAGCAGAGCTGTTGCTGCTACCGTTGTTGGCGGAAAAGCCGGCAATGTTTTCTTCGAGTGTGCCGGATAAGATCCACGCTTCCTGCGCGCAGTATCCAACCGATCCCGTCACGACCGCCGTACCCTCAACATGCCGCATGCCGCCGACCAGCGCCGAAAGAAGCGAACTCTTTCCGCTTCCAACGGGCCCGACGACCGCTACGAGGGACCCTCTTGGAATCGACAGTGACAGGTTCCTCAACGCCAGCACTGCATTGTCGTGGTTCGTTTTTGGCGATGCAGAAACATCTCCGAATTTCCCAAGCTTCATGCTCGGTTTTCCGTCCGCGTCTTTGATCATCACCATCTCGGTGTCCTCGTCGGTCAGGAGGATATCGTGCTTGTCGTGCTTTGCCGCACGGGTGGATTCTGAAGTCGCGGCGGCCTCTGGGGTGACGGGTGTGGCATCCCATGAGAAACTGGCAGATTGCAGTTTGACGGCCGGGTGGTCTTTGTTGGTCGCGTCCAACTTTGCAATGTGGGTGATTTCGTTCGGGTGGACTTCGTCTGCCAGCAGGAAGGCCGCGATGCGTCTGACGGAGGGCAGTGTTTGTACGATTCCTCTGTATATGACAACATTGGGATTTTAGACGACACTTGTTGTTTTACATAAAAATGAAAAAAATCTCGGCGAGCTTACACGGCGGCATCTGCAGCTACCGCCGACGGCTCAATGAGGGCAGCCAGCAGACCGAGGACCGAAAATACGTTGGCGGCGGTAATGACGCCTCCAAATCGATCGAAGCCTATGATGGTGATGGTGGGGATAGCGTCCTGCTGGAGAATGACGGTCACTAGGAACCCGCAGAGGAATGAGCTATGTTGAACGGGAAGCACGAGGGGGGTGCTGCTCCATTTTTTTTTCACACTCACAGAAAAACACGCCAAACCAGACCACCATTTTGACGAGCGCCTTGAGCTGGGCTTGCCGGATCCCCTCGATTGCGTCCCCCTCCCGGCGGTCCGCACCTTCCATCTTCAACGGTCTGATCCCATATACCAGCTCTCTCAGGGCTTTGGTCTTGGCGTCCAGTTGGGCCATGTAGGTTTTCTGGTGTTTCAGCACCAGGGGGACCAGGCGCATGACCAGGATCGACAATGCAAAGTAGGCGCCGGCGGTAAGGTAGGTTGTGACGCCGAGCACGCGGGCGATAAAGGTCATTGCGGCCGCGACCTGGGCGACGCAAGCACAGCCCGCGGTGGTGGCGCGGCTGAATCGCGTGATGGCGGTGACATCGACGTTGACAAACGAGTTGATTTTCCCCGCGTCAAAGGCGAGGCGCGCGCGCGGGGACAGACGCAGGGATTTGCGGTACACGGCGCCAATGATGACGGCTTTGAGGCCGATCTGCATGTCGAGATCGACCGCGCCGCGCGTGTAGGTGGCAAAGGTGGCGAGGATCGAGAGGCCGCCGTAGAGGAAGGCCCACCCGTATATGTTTTGGATGAGCAGGGTGGAGTGGTCGGCGGTGGGGTCGACGGCTTTGACGACTTGGTTGATGAGCACGGGCATGATGATGGCGCAGGCGACGTTGATGGCGTGGAGGATGAAACATATGGCACTTGATAAAAAAAGATAAAGAGTATGTTGGTCGGTGTGATGGACGGTTGGGTCCTCCAGTCAAATTTACATACAATTGCCACAGAAAGATGCGGCACAGCGCCAGGCCAAATCTCGGTGGAGGCACATTCGCTGATTGTGTCGAGTCATAGTATTGTTTCCAGAAGGGTGCGAGGACGTTCGATGCATCATGGGCACTGTTCTCTAGCGCAAAGTCTGGCAGATCCTACATGAACATTGTCCAGCAAACTCTTTAGTCGCTGCTCTATCGAAATATAGGAGCGCTCACATATTCCTCATCCTTCCATACACACGTGCACCATCCCGCGGTCCATCTACCCATCTATGTATTCATCTATCTATCTATGTATCTACAACCATCATCATCATCCACCCACCTCTGTCTGCAAAGCCCGTGTGCGTCCCCGTCCAAGAACTGGAGTGATCCACGAGAGTGTGAGATACGAAACGAGGTTCCGCTTAACAAAGCCGGCTTCGTATGATGTATTGGTAGTTTTGATCATCGCATCCGGCACGGCTAACGGCGACCACGAGGACGACGCTGATGAAAAACAATGATGTTGATAACGGAACCAGAAATCTATTCGTATGTATCCAGTAACAGTAACAGTAACTGTAACAGTTGCAGAGGGAGAGAGAACAAGAACCAACCAGCGCTCGGGAGGGGGGGGGGGGTGGGTGGTTTGGTTTTTGGAAGCAACTGTGGGAAAGACGGTGCGTTGTGTCGCGTTCGTTCCAGAATCACCGCAGGTACTTGTACGCTGTGGCCCGTCCACAAGGGGAGGGGTCGGGCAGCACACAATCATGGTGTCTGGTCCCGCATCTTCATTACATATCAACAGAAGATGATGGGGTGTGCGCGTTGTCTGACACTACTCGGCTGGAGACTTTTACATTTTTGTTTGGGTTGGGGGTTTTCATCGAGGGGGCGACGGGGGCGGAAGAAGCGCCGTTGTCCACGATGGAGGGCTGCCGCGTTCCTGTTATAGTTTGTGGGAGGGTCCCCGCACGCACATGTGTGGTTCCACTCACTTGCCCGTCGGTCTCCATGAATGTATGAATGGAAAATGCATGGCATATGCGCCAGAACAACATTCGGAAAGCCACGATCGCAGAACGGAACGCGACGGGGGGGCTCACGGGTCTCTCTCTCGCCTTGTGCCGAGGTGTGAAGTTTTCTTTTGCGCGTCGCGTAGCGCAGACAGACGTGGGGGGGAATTCAGTCACATACTATATTGTACACCACATCACGCCCGCATCCTTTCCCCACGAGTCGCAAATGGGTAAGCTCCTGTCACCCGAAAATGGAACCTGAGGAAAAATACACACCGGTAGTAAGTGTATCGCTATGTTGCTTACTGTAAGTTAGGTCCGGGGGTTCATCTTGACATGACCATGGGAGGGAAGAGGATGATACTGTCCCGACAAAAAGCCGCTGAGGCGTCAGCCAAATGAAGGGGGCAAAAGAGTCTTTCCTCGCATGTGGACCCATGGACGTGGCATGGTAGATTTCCGGAGCAGATTTCAGTCAAGACGATGTGCCCGTGGATGGGCGGGTTATCGAATCATCTGCCTGCTTTCCCGTCAATTTGCCGTGTAAGCACGTGACCTCGTAGTCCTCAGGCTGCCCACACCTCGACTCCAAAGGCGCACCACAGACGGTTGACAAACAAAGGCCGTTCTCCTATTGTCATGATACGGAAACCAAAGCGCTGTACATATATATACAAGAGTGGAAGGCAAACTAGCAAAGATCTTCAGGTCGCCGTTGCCAGAGCATGTGTCACAAAGGGAATCAGGGAGTGTTCTGTCCTGATGGTTCTGTTGTTGTTGTATGTATAATAGCCGTGGATGGGGGGAACCCGCTCCATGCACGATCGCCCAGGTGAAACGAAACCTGGCGTCAAATAGTTCCGATCAATCATCCAGGGATATGACAGTCCCACTCCACTCTGGCAGGGAACTTTGTCTCTTTGCCGGCGAATCTCGCTGCTGCGTCGTAGGGGTCACGCGCGAGAAATGCATTTTCTTGTCAATGTGACCGTCCTCGTTGTCGTCGTCGTCGTCGTCAAGCTCAATTACGTCCTCCGGTGCCCGATACATATCCGAGTGCTTGCGTTTGTTGCTCGACGGTTCAGGTTTAGGCGTGCTCTCGTCGTACGCGACGTCTTCGCCGTTGGGAAGGATCATGCAACGGTCGGCGTCAGGATACTTGGACAACAGACGGGACACTGTCGCATCTATCATCAAATCCTGTGCCCGAGTATCAGACGACATGCACGCGTGTAAGCAACAATCAATCGGTCACGTACCGATCCATTCAAGGCTTTATTGCAAACGGGACACTTCCATTTGCTTGTCGGTGTCCGATTGAATGATAAGAACGCCTGATGGCGGGAACAGACAATGGGTCAGCCAAGTAGTGCTACGGTACAACAATACCAAAGTACTAACCTCGCAGTCAAAGCATTGCTTGTGGAAGCATTTAGCACTTTTGCATGGTATTTTTATGCGAGTAAGGGTGAGAGGGCACTGGAACGACACAATCTGGTTTCCCATTTGAACGTCGTCGTCATCGTTCGCGCCAGCTTTATTCGACAAAGTCGCAAGCCTCATCACTATTTCGCTGTTGTATCGCTGATACGCAGCTTCGACTGACGGAAATATGCTCCGGTTAAAAATGTCGAACCCCGGGCGATATTCGGATAGTGGACTGAAGAAAACTCCTGATGAATCAGAGAAAAGTAAACACATGTTTTAAACCATATGAAGCTCGTCAGAGGGGTACAGAGGGGCCAGACATTTACCATTCTGCCGTAACGTTTGCTCGTAAACCTTTGCCACCGCCTGAAAAAAGCGAAAATCGTCGGTTTAGGGCTACCCTTTCATCCCGGTAAGAAGGGTGGAAATGGGCCTCACCTTTTCTATCGGCAGCGTGGTCATGCATAAAACCGATGCAATCCCGGAAGGCCAAGCGGACGCCGGCCCCATCAAATGTACGCGCGCTGTTGATTTCTCGGGTAGATTTCTGATCTGCGCCGTGATGTCGACATACTGTTGCACATCCGAGGCGTTCTAAGGAAAATTTAAGGAGGTCAAATCCAAGTCGTTCAACACCTTGATGCACGTTTGCGATACTCACAGGATTACTGGGTATATGAATGTGGTTCACGCTAATTCTGAGGTCCCTTCGGAGAAGTTTTTCGCTAACAAAGGTGCTGGACACATCAGAATAGACATGCAGGAAGAAGCGAGTATCGGCAGCTTTCTGACGTCCCGGTTCCAGCCCGGCGAGGTCGAGTGGTAGAGACAGTTCGGCCTGCCTGTTCGACATATGTCCATGCACAAATTGCCAGGTCTTGCATTCGTGAACCAAGGCGTAGGTTAGAAGATGTGATGTTCGTAGCTTTTGCCTGTCAAGCAGTTAGTTGGGAAACTGCTGTATTGGGAGGGGGGTTACAAATATGAGCCTACCATGCTTTATCCAAAGTGGGTGGATTAGGATCCCGCGGCTGGGCTCCCGACAAGAGCACGGGTGTGGGTGGTGCTCCCCCATATCCGGTATTGCGGCCGTTGGTGTGACTGTAGCCGTACGAAGAAGCGCTAGAGTGGGCGCAGCGAATCAGCATTCTGTGTACTTTAACCGATGTGAGACTACCCACCTTGTGGGAGTTGACGGCCCACTGCTTATTGCTGGTGAGCGACCCGGGAACAAAGCGGTGCGGATCCGATGCACGAGTTCCGCCTTGTTGCCAGTGACTTTGAGTGAAGCTTGCTTTGCGACATTTAAGAATTTGATAATGTTCTTGAGCTACGGTCGATGCAGAGTTGGACAAAGAGCTATTTAATAACAGACGCGTTGAATCATTTGCCACAAAAAACGTACATCAACGGCAGTGAAGCGATCCAGTCCGGAAGGATCCTATATTCGTAGTCACTTAGTACAGTGAGCTATGATAGTTGCAGGTCTGAAATTCACAGCTATACCTCAAGCATTTTTCGAAGCTCCGAGTCGCTGCGTGGTGAGAGCGTCAATTGTAGCGTTTGTATGTCAGCATCGGTGAGTGGATGATAAGCAGGGTGGCTCATCGTTGGCCTTTGGACTGGAGGCGTTGTTGGAAGAGGAGGAATTCGATACGCGGCTGTATTGGGGATATTCAGATTGCCAGGACTCGGCAGGCTATCCGATCTCGCGACCGGACGGTAGCCGGAAGGTCCAGCAAAGCTTCCTGGCGGGATGGGATGTATGGTGACGTGTGGATCGAGGCGATGAGATGCGGGCAGAAAAGCAGTCGTGGGTCCAGCATGCGTTCCTCCAGCGGGAACAAGGCGGATGCGGACTATAGGCGTGCTGGGCGACCCGTTCGATGCGCTGCCGGCTGGTGGGAAGTGTGCTTGGCCCTCCAGGACTCGAGTGATTGAAGAACCCGCTATTGTGAGCCAAGCTACTCCTGTGATGCTGTGTAAACGCACAGCTCTGTGGTGTGGACTATCGCCTATGCGGAGCGTGTATAGAGCTGCACGAATGAACGAGGCGGGTAGTGCAGAGAAAGTGGGGGTCGTGTGAATGCTGTCACAGGGGCAGGTGTGATGTCGCCGAGGTATGTATGGTATGGAGCAACCCGCTCAGCAAGTGTGGCTACTCTGCCGCAAATCACGTTTTACTTTGGGTTTAGACGTTGGGTTCGGCCCTGGTGAGTGGAGAGATGAGTGGTATCAGCGACGACTCTACAGGGAGTTTGCAGCGCAGGTTTGACGAGACGTACATACTTTTATGCATCAAGAATTGAGCGAGTGAGCGAGATGAGTAGACGGGTGTGTGGAAGATGCCCAGCAGGAGAGTGAGGGAGTGCTGTGCTGCACAGTGGGATGTAGGAATGACGGAGGGGGGGGAGAGTAATTCCGTCCGTGGGAAAAGTCTCGTCTTTGGGAGGAAGTGAAGGGAAAGTGAATCGTTTGGCCTTGTGCGTTAGTCCACGTGACACGGGAGACTGCGCAGTTCATGTCACCATTTACGGATTCATTGAAACAATCCCATGGAATGAGAGTGGGCGGGTGCCATCCCTCTGGGCCTATCGTTGTGAGTCCGTCCGTGAGTGGTACATATAGGCATGTGTCATAGATATAGACATGTATGATAGATATAGGCAGACAGGGCAAGTCAGTCCATCGGTGAGTACTGTATGTGGATGGCGACATTAATACATCTGTGGATTCATCCGAGTGCGTCGAGTGGCGTGCGTGGCAGGCAGGAGTCAAGTGAAGACGACTGGACTGACTAACTGACTGAGTGCTGGGTGAGAGGGGAGGAGAGCTGACTGACTTTGTGACTCGCGAAAGAGAGACTAGATCCAGCAGGGATCACTACATAGAGCACAACACGTGGGTGGCATGGCAACATCAATGAACAATGCACAGTCACGTGGCCTGCCTCGCACTTCTCCCCCGCTTCTGCCAACACACGTTCCCCCCAGGACTCTCTCTGTCTTACTCGCCCCGCCTGTCATCTCCCCCCTCGGCCTGAAAAAAGCCCTTTTTCCCTCATCGCCCTCCTCGTGCTCACTGAACGCCGTGGTCTGCTCTCGTTCCGCCCTTCTTCTCTCGCGGCTTCCGTCGTCTCCACCCTATCGTGTCGCGCGCGCTGGGTCTGCTGGGAACCTCGCCGACTGTGCTGCCAAAACAAGGCGGGATCGCTGTTCTCTTCGTGGGAACCTCCGGTGCATGCCATCCAGCCATTGTCTCGCCATCTTGCGGTTCTTTGTCCCATTATCCCACTGGAATCGCGCTGCCATCCCTTTTTGTCATCACACAGGTACCAAAAGGATCATCACGCTCGCGTTCCCATTCCATTCTTGTTCACCCGGTGTGTTTGGTTGCCAAGTTAGAGACTGCGCCAACCCTTCTGTCGCATCTGACTGCTTCCCAGAGCCATGTCCGTTTCGTCAGATGAAGAGGATTTGGACTGTCCTCTCTGCATGGAGGAGATCGACATAACCGATCGTTACTTTAAACCATGCCCCTGCGGATATCAGGTGCGTCCACGGGTTCCGCTTGGAACAGAATCCGCCAGAGAATGCTCACCCCAGTACCCACTACAGATTTGTCGCTTTTGCTGGAATCACATCAAGGAAAACCTGAACGGCCTGTGTCCGGCTTGTCGGCGTCCGTATTCCGAGGATACGGTCGAGTTCAAACCAGTTCCGCCTGAAGAGTGAGTCGTCAATGAATCGATTGGTATCGCCAGGCGTATATTGACACCGCCTCTCCCGATTGCCAGGATATCACGCATCAAGGCTGCCAAAAAACGAAAAGAACGTGAGAGAAAGGAGCAAGATCAAATGTCAAGACGCAATCTGGCCAATGCGAGGGTGGTGCAGAAGAATCTGGTATATGTGCTGGGGCTTCCTCCCAAGATTGCAACCGAAGAAGTCTTGCGAACGCCCGACTATTTTGGGCAATATGGAAAGATTGTGCGGATTGTTGTGAATCGCCGAGCCCATGGTCACACCCCCGTGCTGGCTCAGGTGCCCAACACTGGCGTGTACATCACATTTGCCAAGAAGGAAGATGCCGCAAAGTCTATCGAAGCTGTTGATGGTAGCGTTTATGATGGCAAGATTATTCGGTAAGTTTTAGGTCACCCAGAACTTGATATGGGGCTACATCCTGAATGGGCAATCTTATAGGGCAACATATGGCACAACAAAATATTGTTCCTACTTTTTGAAAAATCAAACTTGTCAAAACCCCGCCTGTCAGTTTTTACACGAACCAGGTGAAGAGCCGGATTCTTTTGCGAGAGATGAGCTCAGTCGGATGCAAATACGTGAGCGAAACCCCAAGCCGCCTCCGTTTCCCATTACCTATGGAGAAAAGAAGGAGGATAAGGATCAGAGCGCTCTTCCCGCCACAGCCAGCTGGTAAGTACAGCACGCTCACGCATACATATGCTGTTTAGCTCGACTTATGGAATCAAATGATAGGGCAAAACCGGTTGCGCGACCTTCTGGCGCGCGCCAATACACCGCCAATAGCAGCCCACAGCTTTCCTCGGCCACACCTGGGACACCCGGAAGCGCTAGCTCCGATTCTGGAGACGACTACGAACCACCGGCCAGCGCCACTCGTTCGAAACATGGAAGCTCAAGCGTTGCGTCCCCTATCATCGATGTCAAGGGCAAGGGAACCGCCAAGACTGGAGCCGAACTTCCGCCCGGACTGGCTGCTGCCGTGCAAGCGGCGGTGGATGTCGTTCCAGCTCTTCTTTTAGAAGAAGAGCAAGTCATGGGCTCAAGTGCGCTTGATGAAAATCATGAGCAGCCTGATCTGGCTCTGCCAAAGGGCGGATCACCACGAACTAGCGTGAATGGCAACGACGAGGACTTTGGACAGGCATCCCTTCAAGACGAGCTGGATGATACGTTCTCTCCTTCGGCCATGGGCTTTATTCTGCATCCAAAGTACATTGGGCCGTTTGATCCATTTCGGGAAGATCCGCTTGCCATATTCGCTGGTTTGGCTGTCATCTCTGAAGAGAATCTGAGATACGGAGTCAATGGTTCCGCTAATCTGAACTCGGCAGAGGTGGATGGGCAAACTGCTCGGTCCAATTCGAGAAACAGCGAGAATGGCCAGAGAAGCCGCTTTGAGCGTTTCTTTGGAGGTGCTCAGATTGGGGACGCGTCAAGTTTCGAAGGTGGCAATGGCACAGAAAAGAAGGAGGATGTCAAGAGTGTTCAGGTGAGACCTTGATCGCACCTTATGCTTTTCAGGATATGCATGCTCATGCTGCTGCGCTGTAGGAGTCATTTCGTGCAATGTTTCCCAACGTCAATGTTTCTTTTGCCAGCGGCAGCCTTTCGGATGCCGAAGCCCGATGGGGCGAGAGCTTCAGTCCGAGCAAGCTCGCAGTCCAGGATACCCAGGGCGAATCTTGGTCGCAAGGGCAAACCTTTAATCAATTGCGAACTCAACAACAGCAGCAAGGCCCTTTCCCTGCAGGTGTCAGGGGCTTATCTGCTCAATACGGCAGCAACGTGAACAATTTGGCACTGCGACAACAAGAGCAGCTCCTGCAACATCAGCAGCAGCAATATGTGTCGCCGCCGCAGGTGCAACCTCACCTTCTAAACCAATTCCAGCAACAATTCCGGCTTGCTCACATGCAGCAGCAACAACAACAACAACAACCTGCCCATTTTCCCGGCGGCCACACTCTTCACTCACATCAGCAACCCCAAGAAGAGCTCATTGGACACATATTACGAGACGCTCAGCTTCGAGAAAGTCAAATCCGAGAAAATCAGATTCGTCAGGAGCTGCAGCTACGCGCTGCGGCAGGAGCTGGTAGGACCGGTGATTTGCCGTTCCGTGACCCTGCTATCATGTCTGTTAAACTGGGCAATGCAGGCGCCTCAGGGGCTCCCGGGTTTGAAGGCCGGAGTCGGCCACGAAACTTTGAAAACCCGGCCCTTTCACAAGGACAGTCAATGGCGTACCAGCAAGACTGGCCCTCGGCCCCAGTCTCTACGGCCGGAATGGGATCAGCTTATGGCTCCAATGGTGAGTCTCACCCCTCCACAGTGTACATGCCCAGCTGAGTACCAATGCTGCTGTGATGTTCCTCAACGGGTCATCTGCCATCGTGACAACTTTTGCTTGAACATTTTCACAATGCGATCAATGGGAGATTGTATTGAAGGGGTTAGGGCACCTTGCGGTCATGACACTCGCCGTTGAGAGATTGTTGTCATTGGCCCCAACCTCATTCGGCAATCAAGCATTGGGTATCACATGGGCTTTTTATTAATCTTTCCTCTTCTTCATTTTTATCTTCCTTTGAATTCACTTGAATCCCACGTCAATTTCAATGCTACCTCTTTGGCCTGCGGAATAAGTAAGGTTTGGAGAGTGGGGCGACATCTTTGCGGGAAAAGGATATGCGACAAGATTTGATTCGCCAGTATCTCCGCGAGCGGGAAGTCCGACAGCAGGCTCAGCAGGACCACCTTCGCGAACGCCAACGAGATCAGGATCGTCGCGAGCTAGTAGCCGAGAGAGTGGCAGCCATGATGGCTCGGGGAGGCGAGCCCCCGGGCATGGGTGCGGGGTTGCGGAGGGATTACCGCTAAAAAGCGGTAGCGGGGTGGAGGGAGTGCAACGGGCAAGTGACACAAATGAGGAAGATACCAAGGGTGTAGATGTAGTTGGTATGTTATTGGAAGAGTCAGTATTCGTGAACAATACAGCACAAGTTGATGAAGGAGCTGAACGGAAACGAAAAAAGGAGACCGGCGAGGTGAATCAAGCGGAGGTGCGCGCAAAGGAGACGGGCGAGGTGAATCAAGCGGAGGTGCGCGCAAAGGACACGGGCGTGGTGAATCAAGCAGAGGTGGGCGCGAAGGAGACGGGCGCGGTGAATCAAGCAGAGGTGGGCGCGAAGGAGACGGGCGCGGTGAATCAAGCGGAGGTGCGCGCGCCCGGGACTATTTCATCACTCGCCATGCCACCCGATGGCCCAAAGGCAGGAGATTCCACGATGTCAAGACCGCAGACTCGGGTAACAACGCCGAAGCCCCCACCGGCGAAAGTCAGCAGCCCGACACCAACAAGACGGGTGCTGACGATTACTCCGGCCAAGAAACCAGCGACAATACCGGTGCTGGAGCCTCCCGTCGCGACAGACATTGCGACAAACAATACAGTAGTTGATGGGAAGAATGCTACTGGTCGTGGGAAAGGGAGGGGCAGCAAAACACATGATGGGAAGGCGGCGGTCGTGGATCAACGCTCACGGCATAGCGACTTGAGCGATGCTACAGATAAAGAGCAATCCAAAACTACCGAATCGTTCAGTACTGCGCGCTTACGAAAGCGGCGGTCACAAAACAAAATGGACGATGCGGACCAAAGTATCACACCAGGCCCTGCGCGTGCAGCAGCGAAGCCGGCTGTGGTGGCTGAACCTGAGCCTGTGGCTTTCGTCGTCGAGCCGGAGGTGGAAGCCATTATGAGCCGCAAAACAAAGAAGCGCAAGGAGAAGAAAGTACCGGTGAAACCTCGATTGCAGCCCGAAACGGTGGAGCCACCCGATCCCGTTATTCCGCCTGCAGATCCGGCAGTTGACGATGAGGTCTTCCCCGGTGCATTGAAGGAACGGTTGGAGCATTTGGGGGTAGATTTCCGCAAAATGTCTCTGGATCGTCCCATCGCAAAGCCGACTGCCGACAGGGACGTTGCATTTCAACCCGCACATGGGCCTCCAGTGCCTGGCCCAGAGCCAAAGAAGATGGCACATGGGCCTCCAATGCCGGCACCAGAGCCAAAGAAGATGGCACATGGGCCTCCCATGCCGGCACCAGAGCCAGAGAAGATGGAACCAGCGCCCTCAAAACCAACGCCCACAAAAGAACGAAAGCCGAATCGAACGGCAACGGGGAATCGACGATCCAACGCAAGCAGGAAAGCTCGGGCCAACCGTCGTCATTCGACCGAGTTTGATATCACGTCCTTGTTTGGTGGCACGAATCCTGCGACGGGTGAGGTGGATATGCAGATCAACACTGAAGTGCTAGCAAATGCTCTCAGTCAGCTCACCGCGGGTTATGGGTACGCTACCTACGGTGGAAATCCAAACGATGCTTTGGCTGCCAAGGTCAATCTACGAATCGATGTGCAACAAGGTGGCTCGTCTCAGCATCCCGAAACAACGGCCATGTTTGATCTCAGTAGCCTCGGTATCAACATTGGTCAACTCGATCAACTAGCTGCCAATCTTGGCCACCTACCGCCCGATGATCATGGGCCAAGACATGGGCCAAGACATGGACAAGGTCACGGGGTTTCTCAAGACGTCGAAGGGTCGGTCAACGTCAACGTGAATGGCGTTCCGATGAGCATTGATGCCAATGCTTTTATCGATCAGGCGTTGGAAGGTCTGGCGACGACGGCTGCTTTCCTGTACGAAGGACTGGAGGCACAGGCCGAGAAAGTACGGAAAGAAGAGGAGATGAAAGGACAAGGCAAAGGCAAGCAGAAGGCGGACTCTGCGGATACTACGGACCAGACCAAATGCAATATCCAGCGCGTTGCAGAACAGGTCAGCAAGCTGGAGGAATATGCTGCAAAGCTGCAAGAAAGAGTCCTAGGTGGGGCGGGCCCCGTCGTGCAGGCGCATGCGCAATCCGTAACTGCTACCACTAGCAGAAAGTCGAGAAAAGCTGCTGCGCATGCCGTCAAAAATGACCCTTCTTCCAACAACCCTACAACGTTCAGTGTTCCAGGGCCACCGGGCCAAGAAGCAAACATCTATCCCAGCTCGTCTCTTTCGGAAATGTTTGGTGTTGGGCTTCAGCAGGGAACCGCAAATTGGACGACGGAAGACTGGAAAGCCAAGTGCAGAAGTGTGGAGGTGGTCATGAAAAGGGTGCGCGAGGCTCGGGAGCTGCGCAGACGGCAGAAAGAGGGCGATTTGGATACCGTGGAACCCGCCAGCCTTGCCAAGGTGCTGAACACGAGCATCGTGGACGCGGTCGCAGAAGGTGCAATGAACACGTTTGAACAAGACGAAGGCGGTGCAGACTCGGAACACGAGGAAGCCTGCTCCGTCTGCATGAACAACGGCGAACTGGATCCCGGGGACCACGGCGACGATGAACATAGCGTGTGTTCCTCGGGGTTTGCCACGCCGTCCGGCGACCCAGATGCATCTGCCGCCGAACCGAATCTCTTTGAGAACAATCACATCCAGCGACTTTTGGAAACGGTGCGATTGCTCGTCTCGAGCGGGGAGATGCTAGCCAACACTCCTTCTCCCGCGGCCATTGCGACTTGCTCAGCGTTGAACACGGCCATTGGCAATCAGGGCCGCAGGAAAAAGCGAAAGGGTGTCCCGCGCCCAGAGCATGCGGCACATGGCGCCAGCGTCGGTCTATGTCTGCAGGAACTTGACCAACAAGCAGGACCTTTTGGTGTGGGCGTGCCACCTGCGGACGGTCCGGGTAGCACTCACGATCCCATCGTGTTCAACCCTGCTCCGTTGCTGGCGGCCGTTGCCAACGGGTCGATTGCACCGGGCATGCCTATTCCGTGGGAAATGTTTGGGCTGCGCGGGCCGCCAACGGCGGCGGCGGCGGCGGCGGCCACCTCGCCCGGAGCTGGAAATGGTGATCAGAGCAGCGAAGACTCTCCCGGGACACCGATGGACGTGCGAATTCTGGAGCGCGAGCTGGAAGCGTCACGCCGCGAGGAGCGGGCGCTGGAGCAGCAGCTGGTGGAGGTTGTCCGGCGGAACCGACAGTGGCAAAGCGGGGTGGCTGATGCACTCGCCAGTCGCAAGGGCCACCGCCACGATAATGAGCACTACGATAATGAGCAGCACCACGATAATGAGCACCACCAGCATCAGGACGAGCATCACGACCAGCACTGGCATGATCAGTATCAGTTTGATCCGCAAGCGCCGAACCCACCCCATGGTTGCCCGCATCATCACGACGAGAACGGCGTGCATGTTGACCAGTACGGACGTCCGTTGGGTAAAGAAGAGGAGGAAGAGGAAGATCACTATGCTGATCATGATGATCGAGATGATGATGACGAGTTTGGGCACGACGACGAGCATGGAGATGAAGACGAATACGGTCAGTTCCAGGACGCGATTGACTTTTGTTCTGAAGACGAGCATGCACCACCCTTGGCATTGCCGCGGCCCCCGCCGGCACGACTAGCAGCAGCAGCACCGACTCTGGAAGAGAGTGCGCAACGGGTGCTCCAAGACCTGTATTTCTCAGACCATGGCGATCGTCACAGCATGCAGAGCCCGACGTGCAGCTTGGATTAACCATAGCGAAAACACACATACCGCCGCGTTCTTTTATTTACCTACCCCCCTTTCTGTATCCACACTTGTTTTTCTTGTTTATACCCGCGCATTTGCTCACCTGCCCTACCCCCCCCACTTTTGCCCGCCTGGCGCCCCCACGTTGTTATCTCTGTTGTCATACCCCCCCCCCCCCCCCCCATCTTGGTCATCCCTCCCCCCATCGCTCCCTTGTTTTCCTTATCTAATGTTTTTTCCCTTTTTTTTTTTGTTTGTTTGATTTTCGATTTTCTTTTTCTTGTTTTCTTTTTTCTAATTTTCTGTGTCTTGTTCTGTGTGTGCTCTGTAATACACATGTTTTGAATAAATATCAAGATGTTTTTGTTGCACGCGCGAAGGACATGGCGCACATGATCTAGATGTAGGATGGTCGTTGTGAGCGATTAGGAAGGTGGCGATAGTCACTTAAGGGTTGGCACACGGCTTTTTGACTATCTTAAATGTGGGGGGGGGGGGGGGGGGGATGATGAATGAATGAATAGGGCAGAGCACACGAATACTATTGCATGGGGAAGAGGGGCTTTTTCTGTCATGTTAGCGAGTATGACGATTTAGTTGTTTGTGGAGTGTGGTGTGTGGTTGTTTGTGGGTGAAGGGCGCGTGAACTGAAAACGATCGACTGACGACAAACGCCACGATTCATTCATTCCTGCTGCACGGGAACCACCTGCACACCCATTTCCACCTTGCCCTCCCCATTCCCACTTTCCCACAGGCCCTCCCCCTCCTCGTGCCGCACGCCCAACATCCTGCGTGTGTGTGTGTGTGTGTGATATATATATCAAGCGCGCGGCGTTGCTGTATAGCGTGAAAAGAAAAAAAATACCAAAACACACACAAGCCCCGTTTCTCGCCCAATCTCGCGACGACGCCCCTGCGCGTGGGAAACAGAACAACCATTCCCCCCACGCACGAAACAGCGTGTATAACTAACTCTATAACGTGCGGTAGGTGCAGAGTGGAGTGCACAGGGTTGGGACATGGCCGTTTTGTGGTGTCTGTTTTGGTACGCATTTGGGCCCGCGCCGTGCTCTAACCCTCTGGGACCCCCGCTTTTTTTTGCTCTCGCTTTTTGGCTTGCCAAAAATAGAGACGGGTTGTATTGAACTCACATACGGATATACTGTTGCTCTCGTTTGGCGATACCCCCGCTCGTTTCGTTTGCGCGCGACACCACCATCTCCGCTTTGTTGGTGCCAGCATAAAAGGAGACCAGAAAACATACTCGACTGATCCGACCGACCGACCGATCAACCCCCACCGGTTTCTTTTTTGCTCTTGTGTGAACAACATACCCCCGCTTCCTTCGCATGAGATTGTGATTACCGTTTGGCGACATATAGATCCAATTCAGCCGACCGAACACGGAGCTCTTGTTCGCTGCTGGCCCCCCCTGTAAAAAGCGAAAAAAAAAACAGTTTCTGTACAAAAACGCACCCGACACAAAATCCCATTCACCCACGCATTCTCTTCCCGCCCTACCTCGGCATCACCATTCGCACCCATCGCACGTTTTCCTGTTCATACGTTTGATTTTCTCCTTGCCTTTTTTTCTGTACATTGTTTGCACAAAAAAAAGTCACCCGCCGCTCCCCACCCCACCCACAATCAACATCAACCCGCACCGTCACGCATTCGAGTTCGTCAACTCAATCCCTCAATTGTCGATCACGGAAAAAACACAAAAATCGCCCATACTCGTACACTCGAGACGCGTCCCATCTCTGTTATACCCCATCGCCCATCCGCATTCCCTTGGGTTTCCGCATACCCAAAAAAAAAACAACCTTCCAGAACGAGGAACGATAGAAATACTTTCACGGAAACCGAGCGCACCACGTCAGAATTTCATCCTGGACGGCACGCGACATACCGAGAAGCAAAAAATACCACACAGCAGACTGAGATACAGAAACAACTGTTGTCTTGACACCCCACCCTCTTGATTTGTTGACATCATGGCAGAGTTCAGTGGAATTCATCAGCCAAAGGCTAAAAATCAGCCGCAAGGGCAGGTATGTTTACCCCTTTTTTTTTGGTAGTTTTTGTACAAGTTCTGGAGGCGCTTACGATTTGTGCGTTACTTCGTTTTGTTCTTTGTTCGTTAGCTTGCCGCCTTGATGCAAAGTCCGCTCAACTGGGCTGGAGAATCGGCGCACATGCCGAAAGATATCGGCAGCAGATCAAGTAGTGCCCCACCTGCGGGTATCTTGATGCCAGAAGGAGTACGGGTGAGTTGGTGATAGAAGAATCTTCGCCCATCGGGTGGTGTAGAACTCGAGGGCTTTTTAGTGACATGACTAACCATGAATCCTCTCTTCCAGCCGGATATGGAAGAGCCTGTTCCAGGGTCGGGGATGGATCCCCGGCGTGATCCAGAGTATGCTGCTTACTACTACCATGCGTCGCGCTTAGACCCTCGCCTACCCCCGCCGCTGTACGCACCCGGCCAGTCCTGGCAAGTCTGGGCTCCTCCAGGCTTGAACACGAAGAATAAGGGACCGGAGAGCGCCGGGCCCGCGTCGGCCAAAAACTTGGAGAAATTCAGGGGATTTGGCATGGACGATGATTTCATGAACAACCATCGTTTGGACGAGGTAAGACCCACACCGTGGATGCGCTTTGAGACGTCGTGACTGACAAGCTGGAAATTGCTTCCCCCCCCCCCCCCCCCCCCCCCCCCCCAGAGCCTGGAGCCGGAAGGTCGTTCTACCCGGGATGGTGACGCTTATATCGCGCGCAACAAGGGCGCAATGGCAGATCCCCGAACCGAGCAGATGATGGCCGATCCACGGATGGGCGGTGATGCGCGCATGAACGACCCCAGGATCGCGTCTGACCCGCGGATGATTGACCCTCGCATGAACGATGGGCGAATGGGCGACCCCCGGATGGCGGCTGCATGGAACAGCGAGCTGGCTGGGTCGCCATCCAAACAGCGGCGAAACCTTGTCGAGTTGATCCAGGAAGATTTTCCGCGCACGCCGTCGCCCGTGTACGCGTCGCGTCAGCGCATGGGTCTGGGCGATGAACCGGGTGAAAAGCAAGAACTGAACGATGTGCTGCGAGACCAAATGCGGGCTGAAATTGAAGCGCAGTTGGACCATTCGAATGACGAGGAACGGTCGCGCATGGCGGCGGTTCTGAGCGCTGCGTTGGACACCAGGGACGAAATGGCCAATGCCCCGCCCCAGCGGTCAGCGTCCACTCCGCCGTCGAACGCGCATTATAACCAGCTCCGTCAAGCCCTGCTGCAAAACTATGGCGATGAAGATATCCCGCCAGAACTTTTGATGACCATGCGGAACATGAGTCTTGGCGCTGGTGGTGGTGGCGAGGTAGGATATGTCGGACATTGGCGTAGCCAGAATAGTTATTTATTTTTTGCATCGACTAACCCACAAATTCTAATTTTTTTTTCTGGAATATCAGCCGCATCAGCATCCTCAGCAGCAACATCAACATCAACAACGTCACCAGGCCCAACCGCGTATGGGTCCCAAACCACCAAAGATTTCCACTGGACTGGACCGATTGTACAACGATATGGTGGTTCCCCGCAGCGCGGGAGCCTACCTGGGCGGATCAGCTCCGCCCATGCCCAACAGCCTTCTTGGAGGCTACGGAGCATCCTCGTCCCGAGGACGAGAAGCCGAAATGCTTGCGGCGTTAGAGATGCAGCACCGCTCTGCCCGCAGCCCACTGTACGATGACGAGTTGCGTGCTGCGGCTGCTCTGGGACTCAATGCTGGACAGTTTGACCGCCGCGGGTTCCCCTCTGGCGTGAATGACGATCTTGCTCTCGCGTATGCGTCCAGGCGAGCTGCTGCTGCCAACCAGATCTACGACCCCGCCATGCTTCAGGCCCTAGCCAGCCTTAACGGTGGCATGCCCAGTATGAACATGTCGATGGGAATGGGCCGGGGCGGACCCATGTCGGAAAAGAAGTTGCGCATGCTTGCGCAGCAGCAGCTGGTCATGCGGGAACAGATGCTCCGTCGGGAATACATCCAGCAGCTCAACGGCGGGTACCCGCAGTCGGCTGGGGGTCCCAACCGCCGAAACATGCACGCTGAACTCCCCTCTCCAGGCGCTCTCAGCGATCCGGGCCACGGGATGCGTTCGGCCCTCTTGGAGGAGTTCCGCAACAACAAGAACAAAAAGTACGAGTTGCGTGACATTGTGGGCAGCATTGTAGAATTCAGCGGCGACCAGCATGGATCGAGGTTCATTCAGCAGAAACTGGAGACGGCGAACAGCGAGGAGAAGCAGCTGGTGTTTGATGAGATTCTGCCCAATGCGTTGCAGCTCATGACCGACGTGTTTGGCAACTATGTCATTCAAAAGTTTTTTGAGCATGGTGAGTGTGAAAAAAGAAACGCATGCAGTACTTGATTGATATACCGATGTGTTGACTATCTCTGGTTTACGCACAGGCAACCAAATACAAAAGCAAATTCTTGCCAAACAAATGGAAGGCCACGTTCTGTCGCTCTCTCTGCAAATGTACGGCTGCCGAGTGGTGCAAAAGGCGCTCGAACACGTCCTCACCGACCAGCAAGCGGTGCTCGTGCACGAACTCGACGGCAACGTGCTTAAATGCGTCAAGGACCAGAACGGCAACCACGTGATCCAAAAAGCCATTGAACGGGTCCCCGCCAACCACATCAAATTCATCATTGATTCGTTCCACGGACAAGTGTACGCGCTGGCGACGCACCCGTACGGCTGCCGCGTCATACAACGCATCTTTGAGCACTGCGCCGACGAAGAAACGTTGCCGTTGTTGGAGGAGCTGCACCGGTACACGATCAACCTCATTCAGGACCAGTATGGCAACTATGTTATCCAGCATGTCCTGGAACGGGGCAAGCAGGTGGATAAGGGACTCATCATCAATAAAGTCAGAGGACAGGTGCTGCAACTTAGCAAACATAAGTTTGCGAGCAATGTGGTGGAAAAGTGTGTTGCGTATGGAAATAAGAAGGATCGACAGATGCTGATTGATGAGGTTATCCAGACCCGGCCTGATGGGTACGTCGCAAAAAACAAAAAAAAAAAAAAAACACGAACGAAAACGCAAAAACGAAAAATCTCCCCCTTTGGTCGTTTGAGTTTGCTAAATCTCTCCTTCTTTTTGTAGAACATCGCCACTGATCCTCATGATGAAGGACCAGTTTGCCAACTATGTTGTGCAAAAGATGCTGGATGTGGTTGACGGCACGCAGCGCGACGTTCTCGTGCAGAAAATCAAGCCGCACTTGCCCAGTCTGAAAAAGTATACATATGGAAAGCATTTGATTACGAGTACGTGTTTTTTTTTTTGCTCGCGCCATATGTTTTTTTCTTGCCACAGCGGGACTTATCGGGACTTTCTTTCCCACTTTATTTGCTCTTGCAGAGGTTGAAAAGTTGGTGCTGCAACACAACATCCAGTGAAAAACATGGGTGTTTGCGGATCGAGCCCGCCTCCCCAGCAAAGCCATTTTGGGATCATCCATCATCATCTCTGCACCAAACGAAAACGTACATAAAACGCATCAGCCATAACGCATTCCCTCAACTTTTTTCCTGCTGCACACGCACCTGCAACAAAAAACTTCCCATCAATCAACTGCAACCCCAACCCCCGCCCCGTCGAACACTGCCGATAATTCAACGACCTCCCCTTTATCATTATTCTTTTTCTCTCTCGTAGTACACACACCATCCATCACTCTCTCTCCCTGTTTGGTTCTTGCCTTTTTTTCTCTTTCCTTTCTTTTCTTCTCGCATCTCCGTTGATGGGGACGGCCCTGTCTTTTTCTTGTTTTCTACTTTGGTCCCCCCCCCCCCCTCCCCCCTTCCCCCCTTCTTCCTTTGATTGTTTGTTCTTTCTCTCTCTCTCTTTTGTTTTTTTTTGTTTTTCTTTTTTGCTTTCTTGTTGTGTGGGATTTTTCCGAAACCAAAAAAATAGAAATTTGTCACGAATTTGTTTCTGGGGTTGTTTGTTACTCTTTTTTCCCTTTAGCGCTACGAGTACGGAAAGATGGTATGATGCCCCCCCGGCGGGGCAAATGTGATTCGAATACACGCAACAGGAGTCCATGTACATATACATGATCGATACCACGGTTATCTTAGGAGACGTGGATGTGTCATGGTGACGAGGATAGGACAGTATAAGTTTGCCCTTTGAAAGGGACCGACTCTTTGCCGTGCGCGAGTTCTGCGCCAGGAGAGAGCCAAAAATCTTGAGCGCGAAAGAGCGATAAATCAACATCGAAAATTCCAACGGTTTGGTTAGTCCAGAGAGAGAGAGAGGACGGAAGACCCGCTCGGACATGGACGAGACTGTGGATGGGGACGGCGGGTTGTGGGCTCAAGGTACAGTACAGCGAGCAAGCACAGTACAACACAAAAAAGATTCAACCCCAACTCACCTATCGCAATCCTAAAAACCCGTTTTTTTCCATCGCGAACAAAGCCCCATAGCGCGTTCCCGCAGCACCCACGCGAACCCTCTCCCTCCTCTGCCGCGAACCGCCACGCCGCCCTCGCCGGCATCAACACACACCTGTCCGACCACGTGTTCTCTTCACCCCTCTGCACATCCAGCGTCACGACCGGGGGCGGATTGGACGACTATACCGTGGAGCGCGGGCGCGGATCGCGGTTGTGCGTGCGGCGGGAAGTGCGGGCCAGGTGGTGCGGGCCAGGTGGGTCGTGAACATGTTGGGGGTGCGTTGTACCCCCGCCTCCGAGTAGGGGTCAAGGCGAGAAGCGGGGAAATGGATTATACCCTGGGGTATGAGGTGGAGCTGGGGTGGAGCGAGTGGGAGCGAGACCTGGTGCGCTGGAGGGAGGATTGTGGGGAGGATGCGTGGTGGGGTTTTGGAGGATTTGGGGGGGGGGGGGGGGGGGTGGCTCGTTCGCTAGGAAATTCGGGACAATGCGCTTGCACTGGAGTACGTATGTGACGTTGATTAATAGATAATTGTTTTTGCCACTGCACACTTTTGTTTTCAGCAACCGTTTTTGACGAGCGACACATGTCAAGAGTGTTCGAATTTAACCATGACCATGCTTTTCATACCACAGTGGACGAGACGATGAACAAGAAACAATACACGATATCTCTTATCTATCTATGCAAAGCAGAGAGCGGCTAACTAATGAGGGATAGATAAAATGTGGGAGTAGTGGAAAAAAGCACTTCGTGGGATATACCGTGCATACGCGGCGACACGTCTCGGTACTTTACATGCAACGAACGAATGACCATTGGTGTCCAACTTTTTGTGGTCAACCTACATTTCCACTCATTTTGCAAAACAAAGCATTGACAGCATCGGGCGCGTACGTGTTTGCTTACGCACGATGGCACGTGATCTGTCAATGCGATCGCTTACGCAATCTTTCATGATTTGAACTTTCACTTTCTCTCAAAAGTATTTTTGTTCGAACCCTTGTGGGGCATTTGGGACATTCGTTTGACATTTTGGAAAGGAACGGTTAAAAAAAAAAGTTATCACTGTCTTTCACAATGGTCGCGGCTACGGGTCTCTACCAGCCTTTCAGGGCCATCGGCTACGTCACCTCCGACTCACCCGTCAATGTCCAAATACGAGGCAATGTCCATGCCCTTACAGCCTCGGTTGGAAACTCGTTCCATATTTACAGTGTATGCAAATGAATTTGCGGGGGGCGTTGCTGGACTGGCGTTCATGTGTTTTTGCTTACGGGTTTTTGTTTTTGTTACGTTTTTCTTTTTCACTTAGGGCGAGAAACTGGATCTCTTGTTTACGGGTACGGTTGTTGTTGAAACGCGCGGGAGCACACCGGAAGAAAAATGGAAGAGTTTGAGTTTCTGTTGAAAGAGGGTTTTTGGGGCTTTTGAAAAAGGAGAGCGTGGGTAATGGTGTTTGTGCTGTGGTCGCAGGGGAGAAAGAAATTGCATATTTAGTTGAAAAATACTATGTCAAGTGTACTAGAGAGTTGGAATGGGCCGAGTCAACCTCCAAGCGTAATGAGCGACTGCAGAGTTTTTAACCCACCCTCGATTTCTCCAGGTCCTCAAAATGCCGAGCCGGTCACAGCAGTCGCGGCGTTCAAGGACCGCATCTTTTCAGCATCTGGCGCCGGCGTATCCATTGCTGAGCGAGGAAAGGAGGTTGGCCGATTCAACGCGGACACGGCGTGCCGGATCTTCTCCTTGATCGTGTTCGGGGACCTGCTACTGGCCTTGTGCGACGACAACGTGGTTAGAATATGGAACCATACCAACGGAGGTGGGCAGACAGAAATATGACTGGCACTCAAACATCATGGAAGAGATATGAAAACTTACTGGTTTGTTTTCAGAATACTATAACGAAATCACCTTTCCGGATACATTCCGCGTGACTGCGGCGCTGCATCCCAGCACGTATCTTAACAAGATATTATTCGCCAGTCAACAGGGATCGATGCAGTTGTGGAACATTCGGACACTGTATGTTACATGCTCGCATCCCCGCTTCCTGAAGACCGAAACCGTGATCTAAATCCGCCCTGTTTTCTTTCTTTTTGTTCAGACGGATGCTCCATGAATTCTCGTCGCTTGAATCGCCAATCACAGTCTTGACACAAGCACCCGCAGTTGATGTAGTGGCTATTGGTCTGCTGGATGGCTCGATTGTTTTGCACAACATCCGTGCTGATGTTGAGATTATGAGACTGAGACAGCAAGGGAAAGTCACTGCCATATCATTCAGAACGGGTGCGTGACGTGGTTGTGTTGTTCGGAGAGAAAGTAAAAAGGGGCGCACATGTTGACTGTTTCCGAAAAATAGATGAGAAACCGCATATGGTGACAGGCAGCATTTCTGGAGATCTCGCTATTTGGGACCTTAGCAAGCAACAAGTCCTGAACGTCATGAAAGGCGCGCACTCTGCGCCAGTTCACACTGCATGCTATTACGCCGGCCAACCGATCCTTATTACCGCTGGAAGCGACAATGCTATACGGGTGAGTCTCCAATCTTTGCGCCATTTGAAGCGTGCCACCAACGTAGCCTAACGAACGGGCGTGCTTGTTAGCAATGGATTTTTGATTCCGCAGAAGGTGTGCCCCGTCTTCTCCGCTCCCGGGGCGGACACACCACCCCGCCAACGCGAATTCGATATCACCCACTCGACACGAGCCAGATCATCAGCGGAGGTGTTGATGAAGCGATACGCGTGTTTTCCGTGACTCGGGATGCAAGCAGCATGGAAATACCGCTGGGAGAGAAGAAGGGCAAGGGGTTCCGGGTCGATGACGCCCGTATTCCAGCTATTGCCCAGTTTGCCGCTGCGCAAGACGCGACTTCGAAAGCTGTCAATATCATTACGGCGCACGTGAAAGACCCATATGCCCGTATCTGCTCATACGGCGGGAAACCCATCTCCAAACGCACGTTTGTCTGCACAGATGGCGCTCTGGTAAAGTCGGTTGCCATCAGTGCGTGCGGTCACTTTGGATTTGTCGGTTCTGCGCTCGGCCGGCTGGACCGATACAACTTGCAGTCTGGACTCTTGCGAAAGACGTACGGAGACCAACATGGTGGGCATACCAAGGCCATTGTTGGCATTGTTTCCGACCGCGTCAACCGGCTGGTGATAACGGCTGGACTTGATGGGCTCGTTAAGTTCTGGTCATTCAAATCGGGATCCCTCCTGCATACTATCAACGTGCCAGCACCCATAAGTGCCGTCGACCTCCACCGCGAATCAGGGTTGCTCTCGGTCGTCAGCGACGATTTCGTTATCCGCGTGATCGACACCAGCACGCACAAGGTTGTCCGTGAATTTATGGGTCACCGCTCGCAAATCACTGACACGACCTTCACCCCCGATGGGCGCCTTATTATTTCCACATCCACCGACTCGACGCTCCGCACGTGGGACCTTCCCACCGGTCATTGCGTAGACATTACCCGCGTTACCAGCGTGCCCCGCAGCGTCTCCATATCACCCAACGGGGACTACGTGGCCACCGTGCATGCTGATCAGGTTGGCATTTTCCTGTGGGCCAACCGAATGCAGTTTGGCGGTGTATTGATCAAGCGCGTGGATGAAGAAGCGGCCGCCGCGGCGCCCGTGACTGAGCTCCCGCAAACTGGAGGCATGGTCCTCACAGAGGAGGATGAGAACGCAGCAGCTGAGCTTGCCGACCAAGTCAGGAGGCAAGAGCTGCTTGAGGAACAGGAGATTGAGAGAGGCGCGCGGGTGGTGGATGATGAGTTGATCTCCTTTTCGGGCGTGGCCAAGACCAAATGGCAGAACCTTTTGAGTCTGGATGCTCTGCGGGTAATGATATTCGCCTTTCTCATAATTTCTGCACTCGCTTCGCAAGTGCTCACAATGGGAATTTCTGTTTAGAAACGAAACCAACCCGCCGAAGCCCCCAAAACCGACCGCGCCAGCTTCTTTCTCCCCACCCTCCGCGAGCAAAAGATGCAATTTGAGGCCGACGCCGCCGCCGCCGCAGCTTCTACCGACAGCAAACCACAATCCCGCATTCTCCACTCCGCCATCGACGTGTCCTCTACCACGGACAACCTGTTTACATCGCAGCAAAACATGGAATTCAGCCGTCTCCTCCGGGAATGCCATGCCGAAGAGGACTTTGATGAGCTCATGACGTATCTCCGGGACATGGCCCCCTCGCAGATTGATGTGACGCTGCGAACGCTGGACCGCGAAACGGAGCTGGACTTGTTTGTGGATGCGGTCGTGTGGATGCTGGATAGACGGAGAGATTTTGAGGCGGTCGAGGCATTCATTGCTGTTCTCGTCAAGGTATGCCCACCCCGTCCGTCGTACCAACAGGCCGTGTTGCGCAAGTCTCGTATGTTTTTAACCAATGCTGCTTCCCCACCCTCCGTAGATTCACTCTTCTGAACTCCTGACGAACCCCAAGCTCGACGAACTCCTGAAGCGGCACACCCAAAATTGGGAGGTTCTGGAAAACATGTTCCAATATGGACTGTGCTTGCTTGATTTTGTCAAAAAGTAGTTGGGCAGCACCCAAACCTCCCCTCCCCCCTTCTCGTTTCATTTTTTTCATTTGTGTATTTATTGCATTTCTGCATGGTTTAATTCCGTAATCAAACCCCGTCGTCTCCTTAGTGGGGTATCAATATCAATCTATGCTATGCTTGGCTAGGCTACTGTAGTCAGATTTTACGTTCCATAGATGATAGGATGGGATGATTTACTAAGGTTCTGAGGAATGAACGACTTACGGTGCTAGACGGCGAGCGCGATACCTGGATTGATATATCTATTCAACTACGTGTTGCTGCATGTTTAGACACAGGTGGTCGAGGGGACATACCTCCGTTTGCTTTCGATATGGCCTGGACTTGAATTGCCACTTTTCAGAAATACTTTAAGTTGCGACCTCTCCAAGAATCCTTGCTTCCTGGTCATCAGGAAACCCCAACTCCACACTTATGTTCAACGACCGTTCCGCAATTCCCATTCGACTCAATAACGACATCTCTGTTTGCAAAGACTTGACTGTCCAGTTGGCGGCCACCAGGGTCGTAATCAGCAACTGGTCGAGTTCGTCCATGTGATTAGCGACTGCTTCGTTGTCGTCAATCACAATGGTGTAGTCGAATGTTTGCGCGTCGCCGATATTCCATGCATTCAGCAATGCGTTGAGCGATTTGATCGCTGCGTCCAGCGTCGGCTTGAGTTTCTTCCGCACACCTGCGCGTGTGAGCGCGCCGTCAATCACTTTTTGGGGTGTTAGTGCTGGAGTGTGGTCGGAACGCCGGTGAGAGTGAGAGCATCAGTTGCGGGTTAGGTTACTTATCGAAATCAAATAAAGAAGCTTTACTTGTTGGAGTTGGGATGGGGTTGCACTCGAACCTTGCGTAGTCTCGTTGATCTCTGCCTTGAGGGCCGAATCAGCTGTACTACCTCCATTTGCGTTGGATGGTCGACGTCGTTTCGGTGCCATGGTGCTGGTTGTGTGATTCTTCTTTGTGACTTTGGTGCGGGGGTTGACGCGCGACGACTTTCCTTTGGAGTATGCTCAAGTAAGAAGTGTCAGTGACAAGCTATTCGCGGTCCCTGCTCTATGTGGCGTTGTTTCAGGGTACAGCAGTCAGGGTTCCAATGTGTGTGTGTGTGACGCGCTCTATCGGTTGCTCAGCGTGGGGAGCGAGTTTGAAAACTCTCACACTGCTTTTCTTTTGGTCCTTTGTTTTGTCTGCGGAAAATGTCCACACGCATGTGTTTTCCAATCTGGGATTCGTTTCGCATATTGTCTATCATGCATAGAACGGTGGAGGCTTTTCCATACTTGACGCGTCGCGGTACCAGAAAGCCGGTAGGTGACAGTGGTACAAGAGTGCAGTGATGCTTTTCGATGAGAGCAATAGCAATACTCGCAAGTACCAGTTTGCATTGAGATGTCAATATTCGCTCTCTTGCGTTGAAGTCAACCAAAGTGATGCACATTGAATGTTTGCACATGTTTTATTGCCGGTTAGGACAAGTTACGTGAATCTTCTCTGCTCGAATGGCCGGCAAGTAACCATCCGCCTACTCCTCCCCCTCTTTCTTGTCATCTCCCCTGAACGTGCCCATCTCCGGCAACCTCAATCCCACAGCATAAAACAATCCATCGCTCGCCACCTTCCGTTCCCCAAATGGATCTACACACAAATTCGTCACAATCCACCCGGCCTTCTCCAATGCCTCCCTCAGTTGCCGCTCCAGAGGTTCGTGACACATTGGCCAAAGCGTGTCAGCGACATAGGTGGTGAAGTTGATGGATAGCGTCTCCCGGAACTCGCAGTCCGCTAGCCGTTCGTTGATGCATTCTAATGCGGCTTGAACTTCTTGCGTGGCTGCCCGATCGATGAATTCGCGGGGTGTCATTACTGAACAAGTGACAGGTTGTTGACGGGAAGAAAGTTTGACGCGCGGATTACGCAGAAAGAGTACATACCTTTTATATCAGAAATGGCGGGCATGGATCGTTCTGGTGAAAAGTTCGGATGAGACGTTAGCTTATGTCCGAGACTCGAGATCTCGGGGGGAATGTGTAATGAAGTTATGTCCATTGAATTTCATTGCATAGACATAATTTCATTGCACCAGTGATAACGTAAGAATACAAAGCCGAGGAAGAGGGGAAACATCCATATGCTCACTCGCTCCCCCTACAGTGCCCTATGTGGGGAAACCCAAAGGGACGCGCGTGTAGTTTGTGATCGCCCGAAGACTGGGCGGCGCCAAAGGGCTTCAGGTCAAATAAAAGTAGTATCTTTAAATGTCTGACACATGACATGAACCAAAGCGGATGATGTTTTCTAAAGAGAAAATCTCTTAATGACACTGAACGTTAAATTTGACGTTTCGTAACGTAAAGCTTTGTCTTACATGTAACAACTATATCTCAATGACGCTAACGATAATATGTCAAGACGTTTCGGTTCAAGGCGACCTCTGCCGATCCACTTCTATGTCACGCATATCAGGGGAGTACAGTTTTATCGCATACTACAATGCCGGCTTCTCCCTAGGCGACTCTCTACCCACGCGATAACATCACATGTGCAACTCTCCATCCCGCATCGACTAACGCTCTCTCAATTTCGTCTGCAAACTCGTAGTGTAGTGCTCCGGCCAGTCGGCGCGGACAAACGTTCGAACTTGAGAAGAGGCATATCAGGGACTTTTGCTGTCTTTGCGTCGGCCAGCTGCATGTTGATTTGCTTGCGTGCGCATGAGAATTCGTAGTGTAGAATGTTACGGGCGCATTCTTGAGGGGTCATCACTGCCGGGTGTGGTAAATCCGCGTCTGAGCGCGAACAGCATAGGATTGCACCTGCACAAACCTTCCAAGTCGTATTTTGACGGCATGTTTGTGCTGTCAAAAGCTTGACACCGCGAACGGGTACTTGTAGCATGGCTACAAAATCTCAGTGATCTGATGATAGATTCGTAGTGTACGGGTGGTAGCTAACGGTTCTGTTGCTCTGGCGCGCGAGTTGAACGACGGGGGTGTGCTGAGCGGCTCCATCTGTGTGCGCGGTGCTAAGCCTCACAAGCCACACGCTGAGATTTCCCGATGCCGTCAAAAAGTAAACGCTTGCTGGTGAAGCGACTGATTCTGTGCTGCCAATTGGAGCGGTTTTTCTCTAAATGGAGCTTATTCGAACTGAAAAATAAGTAGATGGAAACGATGGAACAATTCAGTCTTGGAAGAGTGAGAAGAAGAGTATGACTACGTCAGAACGACTGAACGACTGACTATCGGTCATAAATTTGCATTGCTAGCAAAATGTGAAAATTTAACTGAACTGGTGGAGCGATGAAACCATATTATGACCACTTTACAAATTGCTGTTCTGCTATATACATCTTTCACTTGACCTGAGTAAAGCTAATCTCCCTTGCCCATCATATGCTTGCCACACCTGCGACCCCCCCCCCCCCCCCCGCCCCGTCCCCCCGACTATTTGTTTTTTTCCAATATGTGGTGGTCGCTGTTAGCACGCGCTGGGCTTTCTGCCCTCCTCGTGGGTTCTTCGTACTACAGCCACTGCAAACTCGGCACTTTCAGGTCCATCGTTTAGTACAGAGCGTCGACAGAAGTTGTATGATCATTCTTGGACTCCTTAGGTTCGACCTTCAGATTCGACACTATCCAACCAGCCTTTTCCAGAGCCCGACTAACTTCCCATTTTACATCCATTCCAAACTTTGACCACCAGCCAATGGCGTGCGCTTTGGGGGATGCAAATGTGATGTGTATGAATTCCTCAGGAACGAGGCTGGTCAACTGCAAGTTGATATGGAACAGAGCGTTTTTGAATTGTCGTTCCACGTCGAGCTGCATGAATTCCTCATGTGTCATCACTGCATAAATGAATAATCAGGTTGTAGCGCGTAAATCAAAAGAGAAGTCTCGGAAGCCCTACTCGCACCTCTCTTTGACATAAGGCTTGAGTTCCACTTCATGTCCATTCAAGTTCGAACCTAATGCTTTTGCCAGCTAATCAAGTGCTGTACACTAGAGGGTTGATTGGGTGTTATCGGCAATACATGCTGCTTGTGGACCGGGGAGTGCATTGCGATTGGGGCGCCACAGGATTAAGAAGCGTTTGCCATAGATTCGTCAGATGACAAGCAACGGTTTCAGGGATAGCAATTGAGCTATACCACGCGCGGTTTGGTGTCATTTTCACGCCGTTTTCACCCCCAGTTTGACCTACAAGGTGTACTAGCTCTTTCCACAAATCTAGCTCAGTTCGTGACTGTGCAGAGCGGTCCTAAAGTTAAGTGGTATTTCGATCCCCCAGCTGTGACCTACTTTAGCGTCGCAGCAAGCGTATTTTGTTTATAACCTCTTCCGCGCTGAACAAGCGACGAACAAGGGTCTTCTGAACGACAATACAGCGAAAACAATGGCAAGCTCGGACTGTCGCGTATCATGAACAGGTGGAAGAGGATTTGGATGACTACGAGGAAGAAGGCTCGGGTTACGAAAGCGGGAAAGAGGATTTGGATGATGAAGCCGAGGAAGAAGCTTTCAGTTACTTCAACGAGGAAGAAGATTCGGACGAAACCCTCGAAGTGATTTTTTCAGGTCACGAATACGAGGATGAAGATTTGGCTAACGAAAACATGCAAGAAGAACTGGCTAATGGAAACAAGGAGGAAGATTTGGGTGAGGAAAACGCGGAAGAAGATTTGGCTAACGAAAACATGCAAGAAGAATTGGCTAACGGAAACAAGGAGGAAGATTTGGGTGAGGGAAACGCGGAAGAACCATGCGAAGGCTCGAGTGCGAGAAAGAAGGAAAAAACGTGTGCGATGAAAGCGAAGAAGGTATGAGCGATCTATGTGATATGACATGAGACATGCTTTGCGTTAATGCACCTACATTCACTATAGATGTTGTTGAAAGTTCTAGTTTGTTGCTCCTCAAAGCCTGGGATTACAGTGTAGGTCAAAACCAGGCACTCAAGAAACACATCGAGCGGGAAGTTGTCGCAGCGATCAAATGCTTTAATCGCAAAATCGTGGACTTTGAACGCATTGACCAGTCCTTGCAAATCAAATTTAGTCGAGAATATCCGAACGAAGCGCCATTGACTAACAGCTACGGTATCAAGATCCTAAAGCATGCGCTGACACAACGGATCAGACGGGCAGGGTGAAGCGTCGTTTTCCTTGAGATCACGGCTGAAGGCACTACTCCATACTATCTGCCTTATAGCATCTAAGTAGGATGGCCTGGATGCTTCTCTCTAACTATTGCGATGGAGGAAGCGTGCGAGAAGAGCATCTACCAGTAGGGTGGGGAATTTGGCCATCTCGCGGTGAGATGAGAGGGTAATTTAGTTAAGATCTTATCAGGATCATGGAGACAGCCACTCTGAGATGGTACACAATGTCAAGGGTGTCGAAGTGGCGGAACATCTACCGGTGTGCGATCAAGCGGGGCATGATTTGGAAGTTACTCGTGCAGACTCGTTAGGCTGGATGAAATACAATGAGTGAGGTTGGACGAAGGATAGCAGTCTGTCTTCGTTAGAAAAAGAAGTTTCACATGTACACGAGGAAGTGATGTTCATGCTTGGGGGAAATATATTGAGACCAGCTACAACTGACTACCCTGTCATATACACTTTTCGCAAATCTGTCTCTCGTCCTACTTTGATCTTCATACGTGCTGTTCCCCGGGCCGGCGCAGATTCATATAACATCACTTTGTCTTCTGTCCGAATAGAAGGTAGTCTTCACTCACGCGATGCGTTCCTGCTACGCCCTTCGGTCCGCTTTATGTACTCCGGAGTGACTTATGGAGTTGGCAATCTCAACTCCAATGTATACTGCAGAACGTCTGTGCTCCCAGCGCGACGACACCGCCGAACGGGATTGACTTCCAATTTCAATATTATCCAGCTGGCGTCCCTCAAGGAGTTGGTGAGTTGGCGCCGCAAGGCTTCTCCGCAAGCCAAGCACCAGCTGTCAGCGTGAGGCTTTTGAGTTTCAAACTTGATTGTTATGGGATCCCGAAGCGTGGCGGTCTTCAACTGGTCATCGATGAAGATCAGAGCGGTATCAAACTCTGCTTGCACCCTGGTGCGAATGAATTCGTCAGGACCAATCACTGTTCGAAAAAAATAGAAAACAGTTGTTAGAAGAAGAGCTAGATGTCATTTTGAAGGTTTTCTGGCTAAATATTACTCAACGTGATGGTCGTACAGGCAATTCAGGTAGTTTCTCGGAGATGAGAAGAGTGCTTGATTTGAGATAGCCGGCTGCCTTCGCACAACAGCGTCAAAGCAGACAAGCAGCGTGTGAAATAACCCCATGGTAACTTTCATTTCAGGCATCTCGACCGGAATGGCGACAAAAAGTTTCAGGGACAGCAATGGCCAATGTCTCAGGTTGCTGTCCTGAAAAGCTTGCACTCTCCCATCATCGTGAGCTGTCGCGTCGCTGTCGGCGACCTGTCCGTCAAGGAAGTGACAAAAATGTTTCGTCCCCATACTACTGCTATCATGTCAGAGTTGTGATTTGAATGGCAACTCGGTCTGCCGACGTTTAGGGCAGTTCTTTATTCTAGACACATTTCTGTTTGTTTTCGTGTCCGCTTTCTTTCCGCTCGCGGGACAAAAGGCCATTCTTGCACCTCCGATCAAATTAATACAGCAATGTCCTCAAAAGACGAAATCTCAGGTCCGCCAGGTCTTTTGTACTGATTCAAGCTGAACATTGCCGCATTCTAAACAACTGCTTGCTTCCATAGCCGTCGATCCACACACAGTCTTCCGCGCAGCTTTAGAGCGTACCAAAGATCAGAACGACGCGACCAGGTCCCAAATCAAAGTGATTAGGAAAGAGATCGACGAAGTAATCGAAATCTTCAATCATGATATCATGGATTTTCGCATCGACGAGCCGTTGAAACTCACCATCGAACACCTTGTCGAGCCGTTGCCACCCGCTGAACACAAATTCGAAATGATGCTCAAATGTGAGCTCACACGTCGGCTGAGGAGTGCGGGATGGAACGTGGTTGGCCTCAATACTAGCTACACACACCGCCGCCGCAGTCGGCACACCCCTTACACCCTCAGCAGCCGGTGCTACAGTCTGGAGGTGGCATGGCCTGGATTCTATGATTTGGAGATTACAGACGAGCGGGATCGCGCGTTGATGATGTAGGCTGGTGTACTTGAGAGATACTTAGGGCGTCGAGAAACGGCATGCGTAGGGTAGTCAATGATCAGGCGTGCAATATGCCGTCAGATTTCACAAATAAACTTTCTTGACCATCGTATACCGGAAGCTTTGCCAGGTAGTGTCATCAAGCTGTCAAGGGGGCAGTCAAAATGGCTACCCCGTATATCTGGTCGAGGGAATTCTCTGGTTTCAATTGCGACGTAACTTATCCCTTGTCCTGCCACCTTGACACTCCTCCTTTGCCATGGACAGCCGACAACTATGATAGAGCCACGACTCTTTCCGCACGCAGAACAAAAGCTATCCCTCTCCATTCTGCACCAATCATAGACCACAAAACGTCGGGGCAAGCAAGACAGAGTACGCTGACGGACTTGTCGCCTCAAGACGCAAACATAGGCTCGTCGGGTCTTTTGCTACGATACGAAAATGCCGCATCCCAAGCAATTCGCTCCTTTCAGAGTCATAGACCAGAAACCATTTTCCATGCAGCCCTTCTGCAGCCCTTCGACGACAAAAGTCCGAAACAACGTAGGCTGGAAATCAAATGACTCCCGCGAATTTTGTTCCAGGGATCCGTATGGTTTCAGTTACGACGTTACTCGTCTCTCGTCCCGCCCCCATGACACTTGACTCAGTTCACTACTTCTCCACAAGCACGCTTTTTCGTCCGCAGAACAAGACGCTATAGTTCTCTTTTACTCCACGAAACAGCGAACATTCAAATTGTCTGGCAAACGTAGGGACAAGATGCTGACCGAGATACCCGAAGAAGCCCGAGGAGACTCAGAGCAAGGTATGCATCCTCATTTGGTTCAGAACAAGACCCGGCACTCATCGAGCTATCGGCCACCGGCTTCCTTTCCATAGCTCTTAATTGTGTGACATTGTTCCCCAGTGCCATGCAACGTACCGTCAAACGAAACAACGAATGGCCAAGCATCAGAGAGGAGATCGACCTAGTGGTCAAACAGTTCAACGAATCAGCTAGAAAGTCTTACGTTGACGCGCCCGTGACATGTGTCCGCTACGACCGCACTGCACGCTCTGTGCCTCAGTATAGGATTGACATGCTCAAGTGTGAGCTAACACGCAGGCTTACCAACGCGGGGTGGACCATCAGCAAGCTCAATATTGACTATTGTTCGCCTGGCGGATTCCACTACGAACTGGTAGCGGGATGGCCTTCAATCTTCGCTCGACAGATTGCGGATGAGAAGGAGCGCGCAATGAGTCTGTAGAGTTCTTGAAGGTGGCCATGCGTTCAGATGATTGGGTGCTCCGACAAAGAGCTTGCGGTGAGCAGAACTGCAACAGGAGAAGAGTCAATGGAGCAATCGCTGTACCTTTTTGCAAAGTATTGTATATTTTGTGAGAATTAGCTGAAGTAGGGGTAGTCAATAAGATTCGCGTTGCCGACTAGTCGGTAAGCGTGACATACAAAACTACTGTAGCATCTTACTGAGTGAATGTGAGAGATAATTAGTTATTTGACTTGTGATACAGCAATGTACCAGACAAAGCTATCTACATATTGTTAAAGAGACGCACAATATACAGAATAATAGAGTAAAATATACTACATAAGGAACGATAATAGGGGATGCAGGCATCTACATAGCGATTGGACCCGAGATAACAACATCCTGAATCCACCAGAACCTGCTCGCCAGCAGCCTCGCATACTCAGCGTATAGCATTTGCGCTTCCGCCTTCCTCTGCACATACCCTACATCTCTCGCCATTTGATCAGGGTCATCGATTCTTGGCAGCACACATTCTCCCGTGTTTAGCCCGGTGAGGGTCAGATGTACAGACGTGAGATGCCTGTGCGCGAGGAGCATCGGCGTGAGATGGTCACACTCCCACTGGGCGGTCGCAACAGGCAGGCTGTTGGGTCCGACAATGTGGAAGGTTGAGAGAAGTGGCCAATGGTGTTCGAGAAGACGAAGCGTAAATGGCGGTACAGTGAATCCGCTAAGACGGAGATCACGGATATGGGGGCAACTGAGAACGAGATCCTGGATGAAACTTTCTGGAATCGCGAGGAAGGCTTGTGCGCTCTGGAACGCCTCCATTCGCAGCGACTTGAGACGCGGGGCGTTGTATGTCAATGCTGTTGCGGTGGCAAGGCATATTTTGTGGCCGAGAATTGACACGCCGCGGATGGTGAGTTTACAAAGATTCGGCAACGAGATTGTAAATCCGGCGGGTAGGACGGCCGGCAAGTAGCTGAGCTTGAGGGTGTTAAGCGCAGCTGCGTTGCAGTGAATCAGCTGGGTCGGAAACACTGGACAACTTGTGAGTGAGAGGTATGTAAGGTTCCTAAACTGGGCCGGGATGTCAGACTCGTAGGGCATGGTTTTGAGACCGCGCGGGTTGCCGCATCGAAGCTTGAGGCGTGAAAGTGATTTAAGATTGATTGTCGCGGATGGTGCCCAGATCGGCATTTTAGTTGCTGTGCATGTGTCGGCGGGTACATCCAGATGCAGGTGGACGAGATTGGGAAACCGGTCAATGAGGAATCGTACATCCTCTACACTCAATGCGAAGTCACCAATTGGGTGCAATTTGAGTGCTTTCAGTGGATGTGAGCGTGTGAATGTCCGCATGCCGCCGATTGTTGGAATTGCGGCCGGGACGCGGCCTTCGGGTAACTCTCTGAACAAGCATCGCTCAAACTCCATTGTATCCAGACTCCTGAACGCAGCAGAGATGTAGCGTATCAGGGTAACCCATCCTTCGACGAACCAGACGCTGCACTTATCGAACACCAGCTTCGTCAAGGGCAGGTGGGCGAGGTCAGTAGCCATCGTGCAGATCATGGAGGGCGGCGCCTCGAGTGTGCTGAGCGTCAGAGACGACAGCAGGGGGCAGCCTGCTGCAAGCGCGGCGAACATGGTTCTGGGTAAGAAGGCGTAGTCGATTTCCATTGACAGTGTAGTGAGGTGTGGTAGGACTGATGCAGCTCCCAGTTGCCTGGGATTCAGGAAGTCAATGAAACTCAGAATGGAGGATGCCGTGAGACTCGTCAGGTTCAGAGAGCGCAGCGCGAATGATGTCTGAACTGCGGTATCTTGAGACGCACGAGCCCACAGATGGGGGTGATCCATCTGAACATGCGTGAGCCATGGTTTTGACTTCAAAATCCAGGTGAGATTTCTTCGTAGTCCAGAAGCATTCCAAATTTCCCTATGCGCAGGAGCGGCAGGAGTAGAGACAATTGCCACCGCTGCCGCAGCCATATTATCGGCCACCATGGTCTCTTCCGCAATGGGCGGAGCATCGTCCCGCAGGTCGGAAGAGTGACTTATCAGCCGAAGCTCTTTCAGAACAGGGCACCCGTCTATTGCGCCAGGAACAATCCAGTCGCTGGAACACCAGATGTGTTGAACGGTCGGGTGGCCTGTAAACTGCGCAGCGACCTGATCTACAAGCCCCGCTGCGACTTCTCGTGCAATGCTGCGAGCTGGATTGAGAACTAGCCGGCAGAGTCGCGGATACTGAAAGAGTATTCTTGGAAGACCGTATTTAAAGACGGCTACAGAGCACTCTAGTTCGAGGACCTATCATAGTCGCCGAAATTAGTCCAAAGCGAGGTGAGAAATGCAAGTGGTCGCCTCCAGCTTACCCTTATGTCTCGAACGCTAAGTGCCCACCGTTTGCATACTCTCGAGAGTCGTGGAATCTGTTGGTCGGACGATATGTACGAGAATATGTGTAGGAGGGTCTCGAATGGCAATGTCCCAATTGTCACGGAATGGTCCATTGTGTGGAGACTCGGCATTTCAAAAATGTCGCAAACGCAATCTCTCGGAATTTTGTCGTGTAGATACTTACGAGTTATTTTGCGAGAAAACAAGCTTATGCTTCTTCGCGAGGGAGGGGGGGGGGGGGGCTGCGGCAGGGGAAAGGAAAGGGAAAAAGCCGTCACTCCGAGTCCTTCACACTTGCTGTTTCCGTTTGACAACCGTTTCCTTACGTAACCTTGTCAAGGACGCGCCTGTCACGTGAGACCCGTCAGTCACTTGCTTGCATTGGAGGTCATATAACACGGACTAGGAAGCGAGTGACAGCTTGTAAAGACGGGGGAACGTGGGCGTTGATGTAGGGGAGATTAAGCAGTTAGCTAAATTGTCATGATGTAATCCACTTATAACAACCAGCAGTACAGGACTGATGCTCTTTGAGTTTACCGCTGACGCTTGTAGCGCCGCTGGCAAGCGGGGTAGCCCAAGACCAACCCAAGTCACTTCTTGTTAGGGACTTTGCTTTAGCGTCCCTGCCTGCCGACCATCGTTTTAATCTGACGTCGAGGGTGACGTGATCGCCCGCAACACCAAGCGTTATGGCCGGTGAACATCTCATCCGTGCGCATCCAACAGCGCGGATTCCTGTCCGGCCTGAATTGCGCCTTGCCGCAGCAGAGCGGAGTTTCGCGTCACGTGTCCATTCATTGCGTTCCGATCTTCTCCTATGCAACCATAAAGAAGGCCTACCTGCATAGACTGGCGTGATTACTGAAGACTGCGGGACTTTGTACAAAGCCCTCTGCCTAAACCTGATATCGATTGTCTATCAAAAGAATAATATGACTTCTTTACGCGAGTTCATCATTAAAGTCTCCGGATAATTCATGATCACAACAGCAAGAGCTGAGCTGGAGAAGTTGTGAGCGAAGATGATTTTTAGAAAAAGCATAATTGCAGACACGTGTCTCCCATCTCCCCTCTAAAGAGTCGGTTTTCCCAATGAGTGATGTCAAAAAAGGCGCCCAGCAACAAGAACCGCGGATTACTTGTACTTGTCACATCATTACCGGAGTCAAATCAACTCCAAACAAAAATGGCGGAAAACTTCCATCTCCGCATCCCCACCGAACAATGGCGGCGGAGTCCAGCTTCTGGGGAGAGTAGTCCTGTCGAGTGGAGTGATTTCAGCAGCAACCAAAATTGGATTTCTAGTATCACGGCCGCAAACGTGGAACGAAGGTTGATCAATACAGAGGATAGCGAGGCTGCTGATCAAGGTCTTAAAGTTTTGATGGAAGAGTCCGGCAGCGCCCCACGAGCAGATGGTAGAGAAGAAGTGCCGATGGCGGGTGTGCCTGAGCATCATGAGCCGCATGTCCATTTTCGTGAAGAGGACCAAGCGGGTGGTAGTGATGCCCCCCTGGAAGAACCAGTCGTGGTCCTGAAAATTGACGACAAGGACACCACACCACCCGCGAATCAAGATTCTATCCACGCTGATGACACCACAAGTGAAGCGGCTGTCAACGACGAAGAGGAAGACAGCGGAAGCGAATCCAGCGTCACAACATCCTCTTCATCAGACGAAGATGATTCCGGATTAGAAAGCGCTGACCCTGGCGACGAGAGTAGCGTATCGAGCGTCACAGGGTCTACTTTGTCCGACGAATCTGCGTCCGTATCGGAAAGTGATACAGATGAGGTTGCCTCAGGGTCAGAGAGTGGTGCGGATGAGAATGATATGGTTGAACGACAAGAGCAGGATGCTTTGGAAGCTGAGGAGGTTGCTGAAGATGATGAAGAGGAAGAAGCGGATGTGGAAGCCGCGGAAGAGATACACATTCATAACCCTTCTAGTAGTCTCGGTGATGAATTAGCAGATGCAGAGGAAGAAGAGGAGGTCGTGACGGAAGAACATGGCGCCGACGAAGGAGATGATGCAGACAAGGCGCATGAAACGCATGAAGTAGACAAAGAACCTGAAGCGAGCGAGGAAACTGATGCCAATGACGCACCTGACGTCGACATAGAAATTGAAGCCAATGAAGATGATGTCGACAACGGGCATAACGCTCAGGAAGCCAAGGTCGAGGAGAGCCATGAAACACGCGCCCCACTCTCGGCTGCCTTAGATCCAGTCACTACTGACGATGCTGCTCAGGAACAACCTGTGGACGAAATAAGCTCTAGTCGCGAGCAACCCGCAGTCACACCCATCGTCCCAACTCCCGTTCCACCTATCGTTGAGGACACCTTTGACGAAACAACTGTGCATGCGACAACACTAGTTGAGGAAGGGCACACTACCGCTCCCCTCCCTGCAGTCACGACGGGTCATGATACCACTGAGAAAAACGCCACGGAAGAGGAGATTGCCGCAGTTGAGGAACAGCACCCTACAGCTCCGGTCCCTGCGACCCCAGATCCAATTCCTACTGGTGCAACGCCGGAAGAGCAAACCGCGGTCGGTACCACTCCAGTCGAAGAGCACACCACCGCTCCCGTCTCCACGGCTCCAGTTCCGATCGTTACTGACGATCTTGCTGTAAAAGAGCGTGCCTCAACCGAGGAACAACAACCCTCTGTTCCGGTTTCCTCGGTCCCGGTCCCAATTACTTTTGTCAATGTTACTGAGAAAGCAACTGCGGATGAAATTATTTCACTCCAAGAACGGTCCGCCGCCGCAGGTGACGACGGGGACGATGCACAAAGCGTCACAACAGATGGCTCATCCTCCTCCCCACAATCCCCCCTCCCCCCTCTCGAATCCCATCACATCCCAACCATCACAGAATCCACACAAACCAAACCCGACACCTCACGCGCTACTTCACCTCCCCTGAGCGACGCCAACGACGACGAAGACGAGGACTCCATTCTCCCCATCCCAGTCCGCAAAACCCTTCGAAAACGCAGTTTGACCATTTCCACATCACCATTACCGCCCGAGGTGCAGCACGAAGTCGAGGCATACCGACCCACCACCAGTTCGTCGTCGTCGTCGCCCACGCGAAGCAGACTGCAGGCCCTGGAAGCGGCGTTGCTGAGTCCGCTGCAGCGGCTGGGTTTGACGCACCATCATGAGGAACATACGGAGCGCGGACGAGCTGTGGGTAATAAGCCGCCGGAACATAGCTTGTCGACGGTAGAGCAGTTGATACATTATTTTTCGTCGTTGTCGTCGACGGGAGAGTTTTTTGAGGGGGCATATAAAGGCGAAGGCGAGGAGGGTGGTGAGGAGGATGGGAAGGAAAATGCAGCGTCGGGAGATGATGATAGTGTGGTTAATTGGGATGCGGAGGTTCAGCCGCAGGAGGACCAGCCACATTCAGTAGCAAGTGCTCCGCCAGAGGCAGAACTTGCAGCAGATGCAGCGGTTGCAGAACCACGCGAAGTTGACAGTGCCCATCCGCGCTCGCTGCAAACAGGAGACCATGTTACACCCGATGGAACGGAACCATCTGCAGAAAGGGAGGTGACTATGGGTAACGCTGAACCAGCAGAACCACTTGCAGAAAGCGAAATGACTGCCAGTAATGCTGAACCAGCACCTCTGGAAGACGCTGCACTACCTCCACTAGTAGACGTTGTAGATGCCTTACCTACTCCTCCCGAAGCGGCTGCATCACCTCTGGAGGTGGAAGGAACGGTGGATGCCCAAGCAGCGACTGAAGCTGGCATCGAAGACACCGTTGCGGAAACGATATGTCCGGCGGTTCCATCACAACAGAGCGAGGCGGTTCCCGCACAAACAGACACCACTGCAGAGCCCATTTTTCCTGCAATTGACTCTGGCGCAGAAGCCGACCGGGATGTTGCCCCTCCATCTACCCAATCCACCATCCCAGACCCAGTCGTCACCGCCTTGCTCCCCAAAAACCTCCACTCTGCACCCCTACAACCCACCACACCCTGCGAATGTGTGCACCACCTCCGTGTGCAACACGCCACTCTCCGCGCCTCCATCGCGCACGCCAAGAAAGAAATCGCAGCTGGGATCGCGCGTGCGAAGGCTCTCATCGCCGCACAGCCCGAAATTCCATCAGCGGCAGAATTCTCGCAAACAACGTATACAAGCTTTGCGTCGTCGCAAATTACGTGCATTTCGGCGGCAGTGACCGCGCGTGATAGTGCACGATGTATGAGAGAGCTGGAAATCCAGAAGGACTTAAAGGACGTGCGGGATCGGAAATCGCGCTTGAGAAGTCGGGAACCTGCGACGGAGTTTTGGATGATGTAGAATATAGATATTGTGAATTGACACTTCATTTCTGTGTATTGAAAGTGTCAAGGTGGTTAACCAGCCATACTTACCTTGTTCTTGGACACATAACATTGCTCATCTGGAAGTCGCACGTCACTATCAGGCGCATAGAAAAATGGAACCTACTACGATTCGATCACTATACTGCTGTCAAGGTACACAGAAATTTGAAATAGAAATATGATGGTGTGCTATGGAGAGTCAGAGGTGACAAAATGTGACAAGGGTCTTTTTCTCGAAGAAACCGTCCCGTAGAAAAAGCTTCCCAGTGACCCCTGGCCATTTGAGCCTTGACCAGCACCTTGCCTTGCGTCTCTTAGAGCACACACATAAGCCCTTGACCCCAAGTCACACGCACACCGCCGTACTGACCTTCTTTGACCGCGAACTCATAACAGGTATGATGACAAAGAGAAAGAAACGTTCTCCGCCCCCCAGATATGGATTGTGCGCATACCTCTGTAGTAACTACGTGAACGTCAATGGTATCTGTTCTATGCTCTCTACCACTTCCCGTCCCCAGCGGCATGCACCACACTGACATTGTTTCACTGCCAGAAAAACCACTGTTCCGCTAAACCCGTACACATGAAGTGCGCTGCTCAGGATATTCTCAAAGTGAATGCGACAGCATATGAGGACGCCTGTAAAGCTGCGATTATGGAGCTGTTGAAACACTGCCGCTTGTGTGTAGTTAATGCAAGATACAGAACATTGGGAGGCCGGCGAATAAGATGAGCAAAGTAAGTTCTGTAACCATGCCGGTACGGTTATGAATCAAATCGACGTTTCTCAATGGATACAACGACAGTCAACGCCCATCCTCATCACCAGCGCAAAGCCACAAGCCAAGCAATCGAGCGTTCCCGCTGGGCAACCCATGATAGCCCACGGCCTGGGAAAGCAAACAGAAGGCGAGAAAATGTCTCAAATCGAGAAAAGTGAGCCATATCACCGTCACATGAATGCTTCCCAACCTCTTGAGTCATGGTTCCTTTCATCGTGTTGCAAGATCTGATCGTCAACAGTCACTCTGATCAATTGTACAAAGTCGAGGCAAAGCGATACGCCCAACGGTCCATATTGCTATGTCGAGATCGCTCGTCGGAATTACAGATACCGGGCGTCAAGCTTTGTGCGAGCTAAACGTGTCTACGCACGAGTCTCATGGCACGTGGAGAGATTAAGAATGACATGGGAAAGCCTTCCCGCTTCCGCTTCCGCCTGTGTTTTACGCTTACGATCGGAGGAGCATAGCAAAAACGCGGAGACACGGAGACACGTATACGTGGGCGCAGCCTTTTGCACGGCCCAAACTTACGTTCGGGATGTTCGGTACGGAAATTGATTGCACTACACATGTCCGTGCAAACTCCGATTCTCCGTCCTCCGGAGTTCCTGGCAGATCGGCAAACATGGCACGCCTTTCCATGCATCGTCCAATGTCTACTCGACACATGAACAGGGCGGAAGCGGTTGCATATCCTCATGACTAATCTTTGTCTCCGGTGGGCGGGCGTTGAGGCTGTACCGTCGACTACGAGGATATGTTCGGAGCTCAGATTTGCATAAAAGCAGGAGGAGAGAGCAAAATGCCTTTCTCGTTCAAACAGCATTGTATCACCGCCAAGCACCATCGTTCCACACATCACATCTCTTTACCGGGAACCATAAACTTGTCTGGCTTCCCCCCAACTTGTCAACTCCGACCACACGCCCCGACTGCAACGCATACCCCACTCATCTCTCTCGGTCCGAATATCACAAATGGCTGATTTCGACCGCAAATCTAACGACATGACAACTACAGTTAGTATCGTCTCAGACCAGGAGCAGCATGCTAGGTCTCGAATCCACGACGGCGGAAGCTTGACATGGTCCAATTTGAGCTATGAGATCGATCTGCCGAAAGGTGGCAAGCGGGTTCTCCTCGATGGCATCTCGGGATCGGCCAAGCGAGGCGAGCTAATTGCCATCATGGGCGCCAGTGGGGCAGGAAAAACCACTTTGCTGCAATGGTACGGGAGCAATTTCAACTTTGGGTGCTTGTTTGATCGTTTGCACTAACAAAGTTGACATATTCTGTATCACAGTTTGTCGGGACGTCTTTCAACGGGTCGCCTCACCGGTTCCATCACACTCGACAACCAACCGCGCGCTCCAAAGACATGGAAACGCCTCATGGCTTTCGTCGAACAAGACGACCACCTGCACGCGCACCTCACAGTTCGCGAAACTCTGCGCTATGCTGCCCGATTGCGTCTGCCATCATCCCAATACACACGCGCCGAAAAGGAGTGGAAAGCCGACGAGGTCCTCTCCCGCCTCCGTCTCGACAAGGCCGCCGAGACCCGCATTGGCGACGGTCTCACTCGCGGCGTGTCGGGTGGAGAACGCAAACGAGTGTGCGTTGCGCAACAGATTGTCGCGGACCCGGACGTGCTGTTCCTTGATGAAGCGACCTCGGGACTGGACTCGACGGCTGCGCTCTCGGTCCTTGCTAACGTGAAACGAGATGCGGAGGCTAGTGGCCGTATCGTGGTTGTAACGATTCACCAGCCCAGCGTGGAGTTGCTTGAGCTCTTCTCGAGCGTTGTTGTGCTGTGTGCTGGAAAGGTCGCCTATTTTGGGCCTGTGGACGCTGCGACGGAACATTTCAGATCCCTGGGTTATGACTGCCCGCCACACAAGAACCCGGCAGATTTCTTCCTCGATGTTGTGACAATTGCCTCGGAAGGCGGCAAAGAAGAGGATGCCCGTGTACGTACCCTGCACGAGGCCTATCGATCTGTCGAACGTGCCCGTGATGCTGGACAAACGTCGGCCATTTCAACATCAAACGTAGCGTCTCGCACGGCATCGGTGGTAGAAGTTAAGAACCCATCAATCGACCGGAACTCATGGATGTCCGAGTTCCTCACGCTGATGAACCGCGAATGGAAAAACCTCAGTCGCCACCGACCCGTCATCATTGCCGACTTTGTCCGTACGTTTGTTCTCATCATCCTCATTGGATTTGCCTCCTTCCGCTTGGAAGCCGACCAACGCGGCCTGCAGAATCGTATCGGTGTGCTGTTCGTCTGGCCCACCAACCAAATGTTTGTTGTCCTGATGCCCATTCTCACGGTAGTCCCTCTCGAAAAAATCATCATGATGCGAGAGCGTGCTGCAGGATCTTACCGCGTATCTGCCTTTTTTGTCGCCAAGATGCTAGCCGTTCTTTTACCCGCCTTGTTCTTCTCCTTCGTCGCTACCATCCCCCTGTACTGGATGATTGGTCTGCAAGCCGATTTTACCAAATTCCTGATCTGGATCGGTGTCAACGCTCTCCTGACCGCCTGCGGTGTCGCTCTCGCGCTCGCTGTGTCCTGCGCCGTCCCCACCGTGCAGCTCGCGCAAGCAACCGGTCCTCTTCTCGTGGTTGTCTTCATGCTGTACGGCGGCCAGATCATCAATGTCGGGACTCTGGGCTGGTACTTTAGGTGGTTGCACTACCTCAGTCCGATCTCGTACGCCTACCGGGCGCTTGCGCAGACAGAATTGGCGGAATTGACTCTTTCCTGCCTGCCAAACGAGGCATGTGTGACGACTGGGAAAGCGATGCTGGCAGTGTATGATCTGGACACGATCTCGACTGGTGTTTGCGCCCTGGTACTCGCGGGTTTGGCGACGGCGTGGTTTGTGGTGGCATATGGACTACTCCGCAAAACGAGCAAGCCAAAGATGGTGGTGCTGTAGAATAGGACCTTCCAAATTCAGCATAACATTTCCCGATCTTTTGTATATTCGGTGAGCTTCAAGTTTTTCTCGTTTTCGTTATAAAGACAATAGATACTAGTTATGACACACCTCTTGTACACTCGATATGGATTTGGCTTTGCACTATTTGACTTGCCTGCTAGATATGTTTCGTGTATTTACTGTATGTGACATGTGACTTCGACTTGTTGTTTAATAACACTAAATTTTTCCCCCGCTTGGTATACACTGCCTACTAAACTGCTTTATGGTACAACACAGCAGATTTCCGCCTGACACTGCTGTGGAGATGGTGAATACGCACTCCTCGAAGATGAATGCCGGGCGGACGGGCAATCATTAGCTAAAAGATCTGATAACGTCGGAACCCAAGCCCAATGTGACTTCGAACTCCAACTTGTTTCCGCGAGCGTCTCCTCCTTTTGCATCCACCTCCTTGATAGCCAATGCTTTGGCCGTCCAGCCGGCGGTCTCCACGGCATTGCGAAAATCGCGAGTTACCAAGGGCAGGCATACGCTGGAGACGGCGTGTTGGCGCCCAGTGTGAATCGTAACTGAAAATACTCGAGGATTGTGATTTGGCACGTTCATATTTTCAATGGCGCACACCATAAGCTGTCTGTTGAGTTCGTCCACTGCTCGGTTGAGGATCTCCCCGTACGCGTTGTACAAGGATGTTTTGGCAAACTGCACAAGATAAACCAGACTGAATGACGAATGGGCTTGTCATTCCAGTGGTCAAGAGTCCTTTACCTTTTTTAACGTTGCAGAACCACTGTCGGTGCATGGCGAGAATTCAGAGTATCTGGTTGGGTTCAAAAGACAGTATGGGGTCCGGAGATCTCTCAAGCAACGTTGGATTGAGTGGATGATAACAGGCAAATGTCAGGTCAAGAGATATCTCAAGCAACAGGTTGACTTTGCCGGCATATTTGCGAGCGAGCTGCCGTGTACTTGTATGATTTGAGAAAAGTTCTGAAACCAAGACGTGTAGCGAAACGTTCGGGTGACGATTACAAGGCATGACCACGCCGACCCAGAGCGAGTGGTGTACCGTCGCTCCTTGCCTTATCAGGCAACGATGAGTACAGATTGAAAAGAAATATGTCGTGTTGTCTGTCATTCTTTGCTTTGTTTTGGTCATATAATATTTTGCGACTGGTGAATTCGGCATGTAACGCATCTACCAAATGCGTGTGGTACAAGATTAACAATCTCACAGAGGCCAACGGGCGGGCTACCTCAGGCAAGCAGAGCTGCGTGCAATTTTATATTCCAAGGCGTAGCGGCGAGAAAATTTTCTATCTGATGTCAATTTTTTGACCAGTTCTTTGATAAGTAGCGGAACTCACGGTCAAGCATGTCATCCTCGAGAAGGAGGGCTGGAAGCTGACATTGCATCTGTTAAAACGTCACACTCATCCCGTCATGCTCCAACTAGGATTGACCTGGAGCGCAACTCGGTAGGCCAAATTCCCCCGCTCCCGCGGGGGGCCTGAGTGTAGAGCTCTCCCTTAATTCCGTATGCCGATAGCGAGCAACCATATGCGTCTTATGTAGGCATCACTATATGTTAAAGCATACGCAAAGTGATTTCGAGTGCAGCTTGGCTGCTCCTTCTCCAAAGTATATCACAAAATGTTGACTTTGTGTTGCTTAGCGTATTTAAGTTGTTGACAATAATTTCCTCTAGTACAGTTCCGATGCAGTTTATACTCTCACTAACAACGAACTGCTCCACAGTAAAACATAAGACGTTTCAAGTGGCTACTTTATGGTACATAAGATATTCTTTGTTCACTGCTGCCAAGCTGGTGACGGCTGATTTCGTAAACGTGCGATGCGGAGCTTACGACCTGTCAGAAGTCCCAATGCAGTTTGTCCGTATTCAATCGCAATGTAACCGTGACCTCCAACTCGTCTTTGCGGGACTTCACTTCGGTAAGGCCAAGTTCCTTGATCCTTAATGCATCGATTTTCCAGCCGGCAGTTTCCAGAGCATCGCAAACAGCGTGGATCAGAAGGTTGAGGTTTAAGCCTGAGAGGCCTCCCGTGTAGGCTTTGAACTTGAATGTCATACTGCTTCTTGCTTGGCGCGATCGGTTGGTTCCCGGCCCACAGTACCATCCGTCGGTTGAGGTTGTCCACAATGTTGTTGTGGATTTGCCAGTACATGATGCGCAGTGTAGTTTTGGTAACTTGCGCTGGAGTCATTAATGACAGTGTGCATGTATTCACAATCACCTGGGCCAAGAGTCCTGTACCTCTTTGAAGCTGTTCCTCGCTCATGTCGTTGTCGTTGGGGTGGAGTGCGAGGTGAGGTAGATAACAATCAAGTCGGAAGAGTGGCTGGCGAAAGAAGTTGAGGATTCAAGTTCCATGTGAGTGATGTCAACAGCTCACAGAATATGGCCAAGTATTTGGGCCCAACGCATGAAACTTTTGCAGTGACAACTGCGAAAGGATGACCGCACCGACTTGCCTTTGTTATGGGCGCACAAGTTGTTGGGAACGGATTGGAGATTCGCACTTGCTTACCCTTTGCTGACCCTAGGATCAACCTGGAGCGCGTTTCCGAAAGATCGGTAAGCAAGTTTACGCATATGCACCTTTAACTTCCCAGGTTCGTTGGTTTCGATCATTGGTACTTTTTCCACTGCTTATGTTGCCCTGAGCCAATACCGGATGCTGCCAATGCGTTTCTCAGTCAAAGTACTCGGGCGTACGCCATCAACGGTGTTCAGTTGACGTGCCGAAGAGTGCATTTACAGCACACAGTTGACGCAAGTGACAACACTGTCTGTGTTGAGTTGGGCTAGCTCCATTTTGGGTGCCACAATTCTGAAGAAGTGCCCTGCAGGCATTTGTCACTCTGGGTCTCCCGCAAAATCTTGTGACAATTGAGTTGGCTCTTATTTTCATTTATGACGAATATTTGTACAAAATTCCAATTTCCATAATGATTCTGTTGCTTCGCAAACATTGAATTGCCCCCCGTTAGATGCGGTGGGGTTTTGGGTTATGCCTTTGTAAATGGTGATTGCAAATCGGACGTTGGTTTGTAACAGGGTGTGGTGCTTGTCGTGGTAGTGGGCGCGGGCTTCGCTTGGGCCTGAGACGCTGGGACCGCGACAGCTGGCTACTTGGCGGCGAGGTTAGTGGCGACCATACTGGCTCAGGCTTTTGTCTTTCCGCTGTCGAGGTCCAACTCAGTCTTTGCATCAAGTGATTCCTTTACAAGGGACAAAAGAGCGCTGGAGGACAACGTTGCGACGAACGAGTAATGGACTGCGGCCGGACCAAATGTACTGGCTTGGTACTTTCGTTCCGTAACTTGTAGTTCCTCGACTTTCCAGCCTATGGTCTCCAAGGCCTGGCGGACATCGCGGGTCAGCGGGGCCGAGAGTCCGGGAGAATGGGAGATCCCGCTAGAGACCGTGAACTGAATCTGCATGGATCCTTTCTTCAGGTCGAGCGATCTGTATGCACCGCTGCTAAGCTGCCTGTTGAGCTCGTCTATCGTGTCGGCGAGGGCTTGCTTGTATAACTTGTCCAGAACAGTATTGGCAAAATGTTCTGGGCTCATGACTACAGAGATGTCGGCTGTCAGGAGACAATGACAATGCTCGTATGCGACAACCAACAAAAACATGGTACCTGTCTTTTCGATTTTGGAAGCGCCTTGCTGGCCCCTCATGCTAGCGTTGGGAGATGGAAAAGTTGACGTCGCTGTGGAAAAAGAGAGACGAGATCAGGCACAGCAGTGGTGGTGAACAGCAATTCGGTTGTGGCGGTGAAGTCCTGGACGTGTTGGCGAGAAGGGTGAGAGCTTTTATATCCGTAGAAGACTGTCTGTCCTGAACTGGAGTGACAGGTCATGGTTACGGGGACTCCCCTTTCGGGGAAGCGCGTGAGGTTTCACAGCTCATGAAAGACCGGCCGTTGACGACTGACAGATTCTGCTATGGCTGACAAGACGTGTCACTTGCATGTCACCAAAAGTAGGATCGCCGTGTTGTAGCGTAAAACAATGCATTTTCCAGACAATCGATACGGCGTCATCGTCGTTGACCTCACCTCCTGTCAGCTTCACCTGCGTGTTGGCTAAGATCCACGAGCTGATGCCTTGCAAGTGGCGTTCAAAGCGTATCTCTTATAAACGTGTCGAGACCTATCTCTGACAGTCTCTAATCCGAGTCCACCATTCTCTCACTCAATTTGATAGCTTTCTTTTTCACTCTAAATCACATCTTTCAGCTATGCAACGTGCAACCTCCATCCACAAGTGAGAGGTTTCTGACGAGACGGACGAGGGCGTGTGGCGCAAGCAAGAGGGATACTAGATGTGGGATAGCCAGGTGCACCAACAAAAGTCAAACGCGCTGCTCTCCGCTCTCTTTGGCGCCAGAATTCTTTCTCCAGAACTTTTCCATAGCTTTTTTTTTTCTTTCTATCTATCAGTATTCTCGGTCTGAACCCATGCGGCAGTATCTCAGCCGTATAATATTATTTCCCGTTGAATAGAGCTGAAATTCCTGTCAATTGCAAAGAGCGAACGTTTGGACGGACACACAGTCGCCATGACCAGCAGCGCCAACAATCAACGCCACAACGACCGCAACGCTCCACCACACCAAAGCCCGCCACAACCCGTCTACACCAACAGCAGCAGTAACGGTAGCGGCACCGACCACCGTCCGCAAAACCTACACCTTCAGCCACAACACTTTGCCTCTTCACACTCCTCGCACGTTTCGTCCTTTGCCGACTCGCCCGCATCTTCACCATCGCCCTTCTTCTCTTCCCGTCTCAATGTTCCCGCGTTTTCTCACCTCCACGCTTCACCTGCCGATTCACCCTCCAGCGCGCAATACTCGGCTCGAGACTCTGTCGGAGGCTCCATTGCCTACTCGTTCAGAGACTCGTATCAAGGTTCTGCGCCACTCTCGCCCCTCGAAGCGTGTCCGTCTCCGGAATCTCCCTCCATTATCTCTGCGCCCTCAGACATCCTCTCGGAACCACGTTCGTCCGTCCTAACTACTGCGCCGTCTTTGTCCTCATTGTACACGGTCGACAGAGAAAGTCATGAGGAGTATATGAGTATGATAAAACAGCGAAAGACCAGTCACGACTCGATCCACAATACCACGGCTGCAAGACGCGCCGCTGGCGGAGTGAGGGCGTCAATGGGTCCACCAGCGGCTCTACCGCCGCCGTCACATCGCCGCACTCGCTCCAAAGAGGACCCACCATCCGCAAACATATTTGCTGACTCGAGATATGGCGTGTACACCCAACAGCAACAGCCGCAAGACTTTCAGCAACCACCACAATCAATACAACCACCACAGGGGCAAAATATTGTCCCACGCCATTACGCGCTTCCGAGCCCAAAATATGTGGAAATGCTTGATCTCGCACATTCGCATGCTCCGCACTATGTCGATCCTTCTCTGAATCCATCCGACCACTCCAATTCCGCGCCATCAATTCCCCTTCCTGCTGCGCCTTCGGAACCGATGCACGACAAAAAGCCACAGCAACCATTCGATCAAACAACTGGGAATCGCAGCCTTGCTCCGACGACTTCATCCACTCCGACCATGTCTTCGCGCGGCATCGGGGGACTCTTTGTGACTGACCCTGACAGTCCGATGCCGCTATTCTCAGGGCATCTCTATAAACTCGGCAGAAACAAACGATGGCAATGGAGGGTAAGAACAACGTAACGATGCAAAGGGCTTATTCAGCTCTCGTTCATTGCTCATCGGCTTTTATTTTCTCCCTTCAATAGCTGTTACGATTCGATGGCCAATTGCTAACTTGTCTCAGCAGCACAAAGATAAAAGTCTCCAAAGACGCCACAACCGCCATCAACGCATCAACGACATTCATTCCTATCCCCAATTCCCAGCCTATGCCGCTCCTCAACAACCACCTGCTTGCTCACGCCCACACGCTATCTGACAAAGGGCGAGATGGTAATCAGTGGGTTCACCTTCCGAAATGGACAATACATATAGGCTCTGTCACAAGCATCAGTTTGATCAAACGCACGAAACAGGGACGACAATATTCTAACGTTCCGATGGGGTCTTCTCACCCGTCCTCACCGCCGAATCGGTCCGACGAGTCGAATCCGCCAAAATGGTATGGCACAACCAAAGTCTTTGTCATCAGAACGAATGAAGCCAAAAATTACGTCCTCCGGGCTAATCGCAAAGACGATCTCGAACGGTGGTTATTTGTCCTGGTCGGAATGTGGAGGGTCACTAGGCAAACGGCGCTCCAACAACAAGAATCCCAATATCAATCTTCCCTGCATGGTATCAACATGCATCGCTCCCTCGCACCGTCCATATATGATAGTATGGCCCACGAGGCCCAAGCGGTTGACATATGGACTGACACCATGGGCCGAGTGCGAAGGCATGTCAGCTTTGTGGCACCACCGCAGGAGCGACGCGTTCGTGCTGGGAACCACAGCGAGCAATCCCCCTCCCCGCAAAGCCAGAAAACCCCCAACACGAGCACCCCGACGAGCGCTCGGTCGCTCAACAGGCCCGTTAGTGTGGCTGAGCAGGACATGATTGCCGTCATGGCTGCCTCCTCGTCGAGGCCGACCCGCTCATCGTTCCTTGCAACATCCCGGGAGTCGTTGGTATTGAATCAGGAGGCCGGTAGGAGTCCACAGCAAAGTGCGAATTATCCAGCGAGCACTGGAAGTCCGCCATCATCCTATCATAGTGGCACACCATCGTCGTCGTCTCTACAAGCAGGCGACAGCTCATTCAAGAAACCACTATTTGGCCAGCACCGGCGCAAACCGTCCAGAGATGTTCCTATTGACCTCGGGCGAAGACTCGAGTCGGGTGATAGCCCTTCTTATCACGACAATAGCAGTCACGCTCCATCTCCCCTTCGAGCGACACATTCTAGTGAGCAAGTCGACCCATCAAAAAGCAACAGCGATATTAATAGCCAGGGGGGATCACCAATTTTAAGCTTGCGTGAACGGCATGTTGCCCCGGACAGACTTACCTTCTCTCCCGCGAGCAGCGGACCGGGAAGTCCATTTGGAACTCAGGAACGCAATTCCCGCGAGCGAATGGAATCCATGGACGCTGGTGGATTGCATGACCTGTACAGCATGTATAATCTGCCCCATATGTCACTGCAGCCCGAATCTCCGCATCCGATGGACTCCAGCCCCGCCGACTTGCAGGACACAGCAGATGCGCAGGCGTATTTGCCTGACGCGGAGATGGAGTCCGCCGCATTTATTGTGACGCCGATTGACGTCTCCATTCCCCTCCCACCACCCGATAGTGAAGATACATTCGAGCACCAGCAGCAGCAACCAGAGGAGAAACAACCGCGGACACTAACGAAACCGGCGACTATGCGCAGCATTGCGAACAAAGACCTTCGACACAACATCATGCAGCAGCTTGACGACCTCGCCAAAGATCTGCGCGTGGCTCAGCGGGCTCAGAAGGATCTCACCAAATTGGGCATACAGACCCAAACCGGATATCCAACTCTACCGTGGTATCCGGTGCGGAAAGAATCGCTCGAACGCGGGGCAGACGTACGTCCGCCCATTCATCCCGATCTGGCGGCGGTAGAACGTCAAAGCACCGCTTCTCCGGTCACAGCCCGCCGGATCAGTGCGATTCTGGCCCTTGCAACTCAACAGAGAGATATCCATCCGCCGAAGCTTCAACAGTATCATGCCAACTCCTCAACCCCGACCTTGCCGTCAGCCAGTTTGTCTTCCGATGCATCAGCTGGGTCTCCACGAAGAACCAGTTCGCTCATTAATCTTCAGAATACACTTTCGTTCCGATTTCGGCCGAACCCTCAAGAGGGTGACCCGATCCCGCCTGGCACCGTTCGGCGGACCAGCATCGTCATGATGCAGCCCTCGTTTCAAGAGGGCACCGGCCAAACGCCGCAGAGCATGCCGCCGGTTAAGCCCAGCAAGATCTCCGATACGGCGGATCAGCAACACTCGCCCTGGATACTACAACACGGGCAAAGTCACGACGCGTCGCATCTGCAGACACAGTCTCTGCAGCGCTCGTCACAGCTCTTGAACCGCCAGTCAACCATTGTCACGTTCCACCCGGCGCCTCCACAGCAGCGCCAGGTCATGGTCAGCGACCTGCAACACCACCACAATTCGTTTACCACCGGCACTAGCGGTGAATACCGCAACGACCGCAGAAGCAGCACTCTTCCATTTGCCGCGCGTCCCATCCTCTCCGTTGCCGCCGCCTCATCGGCAGCGGCGTCAAACAGCCCGGTCCGCAAACCCTCCAAAAAGGAATTTAAGCTGGCCCAATCGACACCCACCATCATGTGGACGGCGCCGGACACGCCCGCAGCCTCAATGGCCAGGCGAGCCGATCAACCACAGCCAGCGCCGCCCAACAGTGCGTTCCAATTCCATCAACAGCGAATGGCGCTCCCGAAGCGAATGGACAGCTCGGGCAAACCGTATCCGCCGCGGTCGGCCGTCAGCATCACGCAGGCGGTGTACGACGCGTGGAGATCAAGTCTTGCTAGTTTGATTGAGAACGACGCGGGCGTCAGAGTTTCCGTCGTGGCAGGTGCCCCTCCCGCGGCCCCAAACACCACCGCACCTGCCACGTCGTCACCTCTCGCGCGACAAGATACCAGCAACACGAACACTAGCGAGACTCGCGAAGAACGGGACTTGCCACAGGAGGACGATGATGCCGACCGTCCGCTCCCTCCTACTGATGCGATTGATAATGAAGAGCGGACCGACAGCATGGACAGATGGATCAGCGCTCATCGGCATGAGGTCCAGAACACAGTCTTAGTCGTTGTGACTAAGAATACTGCCACCACAACGATGACTGGAGATCCCAACTTTTTGCCCGCAACAACAAACGCCACTGCGAGAGACACTGCTACTCCGTCCGCTCGATGACGGGTGGAGATGGGAGGGACATCAGCCACGTTTGTACATATTTATCCACCCCTCACATGAATACCTTACAAGTCACTGCAAGATACACGCACACACACATGCACATAGATTGTACATACAAATACATGAACAATACCAACATAGATATGAAACAAGTTTTGATTTCGTGTGAAGGATGCGTTCTGCAAGTCATTGAGTCGAATAATCATAGCATGGAACAATGAAAGCCCTCTTAAAGCCTGAACGACTGTGAGCTGCGCGCGTCAAAAAAGAACGCGTGAAACTTTTGTGGCGTTGGACGTTTCTTCAACACGCGCGGAAACCCACCTTTCGGGGTCCCATCCCACTCATCTCCGCCGGAGTGACCAGATATATACTCTTTTGCATCGCTCAACACCACTGTTTAGTGATAGTGCAGTAGCGACTCATTGAGGCGATAGTCCTGTCATTTATACAAAAAAAAACGCGCATTTCGTGTCCAGCTCATTCCCCAACGATGGCCCCCTCCACCACCACAACAACAGCAGCAGCGAGAGCCCCCGCGTCAACCTTCCACAACAACAGCCACCTCGACGAAGGTGAAGACGACCTGAACCGGGATGACGCGGACCGGCTGTTAAATGATGCGGGTGGTGCTGTTCTTGACGGCGATCTAGACGTGTCGCTGAGCTTCGACGTTGGCACCCAGCACATGACGCGCGGGTTCCTGGATTCCCTTTCCCGCGATTTGGACGCGATTGGGGATATGGCGTACGACGATATTAGAGAGAGGCTGGGGCGGTTAGAGGAGTATATTGGTAGGTGTGAAGTCATCATGCATTGGAGGATATCGGGTGGCAGGAGAACGGCGGTTTATGGGTTTTTTCTTTTAATTTGGTGATTTGATAGATCGACCTCACTCAGCTGACAACCTCGGTCTAAACGACACTGACCGACACGGGGACCCACAGCAGTATCTGGACGAAGCGGAAGGGTTCGACGACGCGTTAGAGCGCAACTACAGCGGATTCGCGCCGTCACGGTTACGTGCTCTTGCTGCCGACCACAGCGCCGTCGTTCCCACGACGCGTTCTCACCCGCAACCCACTACCAACCGCACCACGACCAGCAATCTTATGAATGGCGGCGGCGATTTCAGTCTTTCGTTTGATGAGTTGGGGAACAGCACCTTTCGCTTCATTACTGGCGTGGATGAGAACGAGCTGGAGGAGGAGGATAACGGTGTGGTGTATGGCGGAAAAGACCAGCTGCCGCATAGTTTGGGCTTTGGGGCGTCGGCGTTTGAGCGGTTGGATAGCATGATTAGGAAAGAAGAGGAGGAGAAAATGCAGCGACTGGGGGATGATGACGGAGATGACGAGAAATTCCAGTCTGATGCCTCGGCCAGAGGTCGGCAGCATGAAAAGCCTCCACCAGACAGTGTTTGGGATCATCAGAGCGAGAAGGCTGGGCAACAGGACGGCGCGTTTGATGATGGGGAGAGTGCTTCGTCGGCAGTCAGGGCGGACGCGCATTATAAATCTATAATGGACGAAAGCGATCTGGATGAACAGTCGTTGCCGGCTATGTCGGCCGTCGGGTCGCCGCCACCACCATCGGCTGCGACACACCAACAATATCATCTGCAACACCAGCAACAGGACCTCGTGTTGAATGATGACTCACAACAACCATCAACGCACGACGTCAACGATCATGATATTGACGCGTCCTTCTCCGCGTGGCAGGACAGTCTCAAAGACGCGGACAGTGCCCGCGATGCCCGCTACGTTAGGACCTTTGAACGGGACCTTGATACTGTTGACGGTGGATTTTCGATTGATGGTGGGGCCAGCCTCATGAGTCCCTTCCGTGTCGCTGGCACAAGTTATCCGCGCGAAGAAGTCGACTTTGATTTGCGAAGCCTTGATAGGGGTGTAAGACAGCAGATGCAACAACAACATCAGCCTTCACACACCCCACCCCGCGACCGTGGACTCCGACCCGCTACGCCACCCCCTCTGTCGTCACAAATACCGATATCGGCTCCTCCACCAGCGCAAATACCGACGCCGTCGCAAATACCAGTACCACAATCACGACCGGGCGCCCTCCCCGCGTTTAGAAATTCGCCGGGACGTATATCGTCTCCTGACATCCGTCTCCAGAAACAGCATCCGCAGCACCAGCAGTACCAGGCGACACCCCATGGCCAAATGGATTCGGGGACTTGGCGCCCACCGTCCCGCTCCAGTATTGATTTCGGAGATCAGTTGTTGGATCAGCAAAAACAGCAGCAGCAGCAGCAGTCGCAGCAACGACCCCATTCGTCGCCGTCGAGAGGTATTGAACAACCGTTTGCTCAGTCGGTGAACTCGGAGCGATCGGCCACCCGGGGCCGGCTGCCCTCCCCGTTTGCGAATCTTGGGGATGATACCCCGCCCTCGGCAAGCTCGGTGGATTTAAGAACGGAAATTAGACCGCGGGGGCAGTCAAGAGAGCGGGGTCGTGACCACGATCGTGGTCGAGACAGTGAGAACGGCCTACATGAAGATGTGAAAAACGACAACAAAGCCACCGTCGACGCCCTCCGCGTACTGCAAGACAAGGTCGGTCTGCTCGAATCCGAAAAACGCGCCGCGAAACACAAAATCGCGCAACTCGAAACCGAGCTCGGCCGGACCCGCGGGATCGTCCTTTTGGAATTTGAACAAGGGCGAGAGCGCGTTACGGGGCATCGGGGGAGGAGTTTTGGGCGACGACCTAGTCGGACCCGCAGCAGGAGCAAGAGTCGGGCGAGTGACCTGCTCGAAGGGGCAAGACGGGGAAGTGAAGAGAGAAGAGGGGGGGTGAGAGTCGGGAGTATTAGAGAGGAAGAGGAGGCTGAGAGGAATGTAAGGGATAAAGTGGAGCAGGCGTTGAGGGAGAAGGAGATGAGAGAGGCGGAGGTGGGGAATAACAATGCTCCCCAAGGTGCTCAGATGGAACTACAGCCCGACAAGGCGGATACCACGACGCACCTCGTTGACACGCTCCGCAGCCGGTCCGAGCAACTCGAACAACAACTCCACGCCACCCGCGCCGTTGCGCAAACCGTCGAACGCGAACGCGACCATGTGGTGCAACGTCTGGAAGAAACCCGCAAGCAGGTCGAGCAGCTGCGGCGGGAAGTCGTCATGCGTGAAATTGAGGCGGAACGGGAGAGAAAGCAACGGGAACGTGAGGTGGTGGAGCAACAGCAACAGCAGCACCACATCAACACTAGTGGTGAGATCGTCAGACCTTCGTACACCCATGTACCCCCCGTTGCGATCACCGACCAGGGTAAGGTGAGCGAGTCACTCTACCCGGCGACGAAAACCACTGCGACAACATCGCAGGGTTCGCCACTTACGCAGTCGAGACAGCAGCAGCAGTCGCCGGGAAGAACACATTCGCAACAACAGCAGCAGCAGCAGCAGCAGCGGAGGTCGCCCAGGAAAGAAACTCTGAACGCGACCAGCAACAACAATAATCAGGTGGATGCGAGTTCGTTCCTGCATCCGGACGAGATTGAGCAGTTGAGAAGAGAGATTGATGATGAGCGGGCTGCTGCTGCTGGAACAACCATACCACACAAGGACACTATCAGATCCGTTGTAGCTGCCACCAAAAGCGGGGAAACCCACCAGATCCGTAAAGAGGAACCGCCCACTCAACCAGCGCCGACTGAGCAACAACCCCGGCTGCTACCCGCGCGCGCGGCCCGAAAACGAGGGGATGTAACAATAAACCCTACACCTAAATTGTGCGAGAGAAAGGTCGCGGGGGACCCCCTGAACCCGGCGACGAAAGAACGGTTGAGAAAGTTGGTTGTGACGAGGTTGTTGGAAAAAGGGGCGGCGCGGGGTGGTGGTGAGACCAGGAATGGAAAGCAGCAGCGTGATCAGGACGGATTTGTTGTCACGAAAGAGGGACACCAACCAATTTGGAAGCGCGTGCACAATGCGAACCCGGGTCCCGTGTCGCAACTCAATACGCGCCCTGTCCATGCGGCGTTGGCAGCTGTGACGGCGGCTAACCGAGTGGACCGCCACCGACCGACTAAAGCATCCGACTCTGCGAAACGGAACGCGAAACCCCAAACGGGCAAAAAAGCTACAACTACACCCACCGCACATACCGCCACCGCGAGCCATGAGAAAAAGAACGGTAATGGAGCACCCACAACCGCCGGACCGCCAACAAAAACAACAACAACAACAACAACAACAACAGTTGTAGGCCGCGAAATGCCCTTTGTCGTAGGCCAGTCCACCCAGCGCTCGCATTCGGTCACGGCTAACCTCCAGCAGGTGTTTTCGCTCCTCAAGGCACATAACCCGACCCGGTGTTCGGTGTGTCGGCCGAGGCAGGGAGCGGGGAGGCTGCATCAACAACAACATCATCAGCAGGACAATGACCCCCGATCGCAGAAGCAGAGTCGGAAACTAACACGACCGACCGTGAGTGGACTGCGTCGGCGGGAGAGGCGGGAGCGGGGGTATGAGAATAGGGACGAGGAGGAGGAGGAGGAGGAGCAAGGGGATGAGGAGGGCGACGGTGACTATGATGATCACGCGTCGTTCCACGGTCCCGTGCTGGACAATGCGGCGGCTGTGGCGGCCGCGCACGTCAATTTGCGAAAGACGCGAAATGCGGTGCGAGCAAAAACGATGATGCCGCCGACGAGTGGAGACTGGGAGCAGCACCACACGGGTGGACTAGGACACCACCACCACCAACAACAACGAGGAGGTGGTGGTGGAAGAGGCGGAAGAGTGGGAGATGATGATGATGAGGGAGGAGATGATGATGCGGGTGGGATTGAAACCCTGGCGGCTGTGCTGCGAGTACTGGAAGACGAGTTTGGAGTTTTGAAACGGTAAAGAAGGAGCTTAAATATGGGGGGGGGGGGGGTTTTATATATACATATATAAACGCCCCCCGCGTCACTTTCCCCACGCGAGTTTTTCTAACAATTGTGTTTTTGTACGGTGTCGTTATAGGCAGTACCATACTCTCGTCGCCCGCTACGGCGCCGCATCCCACACCACGTACAATTACCATCACAACAACAACAACATGGGCATGCCGCATCATCACACGACCAACGACGACCTCCGCGCCCTGGGCGACGATCTCCGAGCCGTGATCCGCGGGATGGACGCCAAGCAGGACCAGATTGGGATTTTGAGGGATATTTTGGTCGGGTTTGGGGTGGGCCATGGCGCTGCTGCTACTGCTGCTGCTGCGACGAGTAGGAGGAGGCTGCCGCGCAACACGAGTGGTAGTCGGGCGCGATATGTGCGCGAGGGGAGAGGCGCGAGACCTGCGGAGGGCGGGGATGGGCCGCGGTGAGGGTGGGGGTGGGGTGGGGGCGCGAGGTGGGGGGATTGTATTTTAAATTTTAAATTTAAGAGGGTTGGATATGAGATAGAGTCTGGCTGGCTGGCTGTCTTCGCGCCCCCCGATATGCCATTGCCGTTTTGGGGATGCACGCCCGCCGTAGTTATTTCATAATGCGTTTATTTATTTATTTTTTATTTTTATTTTTTTCGTTTTTTGGTGATGATGGGAGTGGGAGGGTCGCGCTGCTTAGCGGAGCGGTTTCGTTTTTCCTCTCTCCTTGTTCTTGTTCTTGTTCTTGTTCTTGTTCTTGTTCTTGTTCGTGTTCTATCTAGTATAGTCTTGTTCTTGGGCTTGGCACTTTGTCCTCCGCTCGTACCTCCGCGTCGTCCGCGTGCATGCACATGGTGCGGGGGTCCCGCTTCTCTTCTCTTCTCGGATCTTGCATAGCCACCATCCCACCCCGCAGCCGACCCGATCCGCCCACTCCTCGGGAGATGAACACCAAAATACTCAAAATCTTGATTTTGGTGAAATAGAACGAAAACAACAACACATATCCCCCCCACTGGGCCCTGACGCGCCAGAGGTGCGCGGGGGGGGGGGGGGGGGGGGGGGGGGGTGGTGCGAACCAGCGAACCAGCACGCACATATGTCCCTCGAAAAAGCGTGTATGTATGTCTGTAAGTCTGTCTGTCTGTACACGTATGTGCGGGCGAAAAGATACAATAAACCAACAACAAAAACAACAACCGCACATCACACGACGCCAACCACCCGCCTCTCACCTCCCGCGTTTTCCGCACGAGAAACAAGCCAAAGTGCGAAAGTGCGAGCGCGTAGTGCACGCCCCCTCACTGGATCCCCAACACAACACCCCGCCGCCGGCCCCCACTCCCGCAGCCCCCGACTCACAGAGGTCGACGCACGCACATGGATAGATACCTAAATGGGGCTGGCAGGAGTATCGTGTATATATAGAGAGAGGGAGGGATATACAGAGCACCGTTGTTCACCTTCTTGCGCATTCATATATATATATATATGTATGTATTTTTTTTTTCTCTTTTACAGGGAGGTAAAGGGGGGCAGCGTTCTAGCCCTCAGAAAAAAAAATGCCAAAACCTACAAAAAAAAAAAAAAAAAAAAAACAATCTCCCAACAATCTCAACTCCACCGGTCCATTCCCCCATTTGCCTGGGGCCGAAAGCCGAAAGCCGAGAGCCGAGCCGCTACGCGCCCGCATGATGATGGGTGTGATGATGATGATGGGCACGATGGTGGTGGTGATGTGCATTGCGATCGTGCTCCGTCAGTGGCGGGGGTGGGGGTGGTGCGGGTGGTCCGTCCGTCAAGTTGAGCAACTGGGCGAGCATGCCGTCGACGCCGAGGTCCAGGTCCGCGCCGTCGGATGGGACGGGGGGTGGGGAGTGGAGGGCGGATGATGCACCCCCCGTGGTGAGCTGTTGTTGATCTGGGTGTTGGGTGGTGGCCTGGAGGCGGAGGTTGGGATGTTGCTGTTGCTGTTGTTGGTGGAAATGGGGTTGCTGTTGTTGTTGTTGATGTTGTTGTGGTTGGTAGTGGGTGTCGGGGTTGTGGTGCGGGTGATGAAACTGTTGGTGGTGCGGCTGCTGTAAATGTTGCTGTTGTAGTTGCTGTGATTGCTGAGGCTGTTGTTGTGAATGATGGTGCGCGGGGGGTTGTCGAGGTGTTGTTGGCTGCTGCTGCTGCTGCTGCTGTTGCTGCTGCTGTGGAAGGTGTTGCTGGGACCGCGCCGCAGCCGAGAATCTGCGTTTCGCTTTCGTAGTGGGTGTGCCCGGTGTTTTGCCCCTGGCGCTCCCTCCTCCCGATCCCGATCCACTTCCCCCCGCATGCGGGTGATGATGGCTGCCATTCGGGATCCATCCCGCGTCCTTGGCCTCTGCTTTCGCCGTCGACAGGAGCGCCTTGCAATCCTCGTCTTTAAATCCATGCGCGTGGACAAGATGGTATTTGAGTCCATTGAGATTCTTGTACGGTTTGTCGCAATCGAGGTATCGGCACACAAACGGTTTGAGTTCCTCATGGGTGCTAGCTACGGACGCAATAGAAGAGTGGCCGGGTCCGCCCGGTGTGCCGCTACCGCTGGCGGCATCGTCGTTGCTGCCTGCACCATTGGTGTGATCAGTAAAGCCATGGTAGTCCGAGGTGGGTGAGTCTTCCGGGTGCCCGTGCTCGAGATGGTATTTGAGGCCGTTGGGGTTTTTGTAGGATTTGGTGCAGCCCGGGCGCGGGCACGGGTGGGGTTTGGGCGGACCGAGCGGGGTGTCTGGGTTGGCGTCTTTGGGTTTGGCTTTGGTCTTTTTCGGTTTGGCGGTGGGTTTGGTGGATTGGTGCTGTTGAGGTTGCGATGCGGGCGCTTCGCGCTGTTGCTGCTGCTGCTGCTGCTGTTGCTGCGCGTCAGTGGTTCCATGGTTGTCGAAAGCGGCATTGTTCAGGTGGAACTGCTGCGGAGGCTGGCCGAGAGGCAGAATGGGACGGAACTGGGAATCGGTGTCATCAACATCGCCGTTCAAGGTAGTGTAAGGATGGTTAGCCATTGCGTTAGACACCTTGGTGTGGCCTCGCAAGCCAGCGGGGGTTTGATGTTGTGGAGGAGGGGCAACGACATTGGGGTTGACATGTGCGGTGCTAGTGCTGGTGTTGCCGGTACGGGTCCCAGTCGGATCGGCGTCACCGTCCAGATTGAATGCCGTGGACAGGGGTGGTCCACGCATGGGCATCATGGGAGGAGTGGACAAGGACGAAGCCTGGAAGTTTGAGATCATAAAGTCCATCATCGACATCTCATTGGTGGTGGTGGAGGTCAACGGGATTGGCATGGATGGCTGTTGCTGCTCTTGCTGATGCAAGCTGAGAGGACGGCCCGCCACCGGTTGCGGCGGTGACGTTTGCTGAAGTTGCTGGGAAAGGGCTGAAGTGCGCCTGGTCGGGGCGTGCGGCAAATGTTGCTCCTGGTGCGCGTTTCCTGACGATCCTGTAGGTTCGGAGGGTCCGTGATGCAGCGCTAGTCGCTCGGGCTGGTCTGTCGATGGCAGCATGGAAGCGCGCGCAGCATCCATAGGGCTCGTTCGGGAGGGCGCTCCAACAACAAAACCGGCGTCAGTGGACGGCTCAAATTGCTGATTCGACGGCTGCTGGCCGTTCGCGCCAGGCAGCATGTGAGCGCCTGCACTCTTGTCGCCATACGCATTGTCTTCCAGAGAGTCGACATTTCCACCGGAATCTATGTTGTTGCCGGGAGCGCTTCCGTAATCCTGCTGCTGGGCCAGAATGTCCGAGAAATCCACTCCACTCAACCGAAACTCTTCTCGGAAGCGTTTAAGCTCGACCGCCGCATACGAGCCCATTGAGAATGCAGCCGCCGAGAGGTTGCGCTTTGCGAGAATCTGGCTTCCGCTGTCATTGGGAGATGGGTGGGCGGCGAGCAGTGCGCTGATATCGGCATCGACGTTGCCGGTACCCGACGGGAAAAGGCCTCCACCGGCAGCATGCCCGTGTCCGCTGCTCGCAATGTCAAGAGGACCAGTGGTTGCAGGGCCACCACCGCCGGATTGGGCAGAAGGGGTGGCGGTCCACATGTCTTCCCGTGCGACATGTCCGTGAGCACGGTACATTGGTCCGCTGGAGCTCTGGCCGGAATCGGTGCGTGAATGAGAAAACGATTTGGGAGCCGCTGCTGTCCATGGTCTGGCAAAAGGGGCGGCCTTTGGGACCGGGTTGGAGTTGTCAGTGTTGGTGTCGGCAGGTTTGTTTTGTATGCCATGCTCGTCGTCGGTGACGGGAGCCAGCTGCTTGTCATTCATGTGGTGATGATGTCCATGGTCGGTTTGATAGTGTCGAAGTAGATCGTCGACGGTGGCGTGAGTGGTATTGCAGCACGGAATGTTTTTTGACAAGTGGCTGACGGGAATCTGCTGCGAGGTGCTGGTGAAGAGATAGGCGTCGTCGCGGGGCGGCAGGGGTGAAGTGGAGAGGGGAAACATGGGCGAGCCGCTGTACATGGCAGTGGAGGAAGAAGAAGAGGAAGAAGAATCCAAAGGGTTGTTGTTGGCTGACAGATGGGTCGAGTGGGGGTCGTTCCAAGCGGTGGGAGGTCCGCTGGGGGTCCAACGAACAGCAGCGTGGGGCATGTCATAGGCAAACGAGTCGACCAAACCTACTTTGGAGAAGGCAATGGCTTGCGCAGGAGCGGCGGGTTGATATTTGGGAAAGCCAACGGGGCCGGGGGGGTTATGTGCGGTGGTGGTGGCGGTGGTGCCGAGCACGACGCTCATTGCCCTTGACGTGGGAGTTGGGAATGGAAACGGCTGGGTATGACGAAAGGTCTGCTGTTGCTGTTGCTGTTGGTGTTGTTGATGCTGGTGCTGGTGCTGTGGGTGCTGGTGAAGAGGTGGCTGCTGACGGTTGTTGGAGGAGGAGGAGGGGGAGTTGTTATTGTTTGCAGGAATGGGAAGGGCAGCAGCAAAAGTGCCAGCGAGCAGCTTTTCAGCGACAGATGACTTTTTGTCCTGGACAGCCATGACCAAGGGAGAGAAGCGTTTGCGTTTGCGGTTGAATAGCCAAGTGAGATGGGAAAGAGTGCCTTGTCAGAGTGTGCGGTGGTGGGATAGAAAGAAAGAGGTGGAGAAGGAGGAGGGACGTGGGGGGGGGAGAGAGAAGGGAATTGGAGAGGAGAAGGCAAAGAGGGTGCGGGTGTTCAGTTACATGCGCCGGCACGACGAGGGATAGTGGCAGATATCGATAGATAGATAGATGGAATGTGGTCGCAATGTCAATGTCCAAAAACACAAAACGGACTGAGAAGGAAGGAAACGTCGAACACTCACTCACGCACAGAGTCTCTCACTTTGTCAGTCTGTTTCTCTCACCTGCTGACTGACTGGCTGTTTGACTGACTGACTGGTTGTCTTTCTCACACTTTCTTTGGTCACTCACTGTGAGACTCCCATCTAGCTCAGAGAGAGTCACGGGGGTCTCACATGGACATGGGCAGAACTCACGTGAGCATCCTCGTGATCGCACGCGCAAGCTCGCACGTGATGAGGCTGCGTCGCATCCAGTGCATACTAAATGAAGCATAGGGCGAACGGGCGATGACCATATCATCCACTCGATAATGGCAGTCCAGAACGCACTCACTCACTCCACCCCCACACAAACAGACAGAGAGACAGACAGACGAACGCACTCTCTCTTTTGTCAACAAAGGATCATCCCATCCTATATTAATGAGACGAACGACTGCCTAGATGTAGGAGGACAGTCAGAATGCATGGATGCTAGATGCAGGCGCCTACATCAAGGATGCCGTCAATGCGCGATGACTCACTCTCCCCTCTCCCACTTTTCCCACTTTTCCCCCCAACCTGTTCATTAGCTTTCTCGTCAGCTTTCTCGTCGCTTTTCTCATCAACTTTCTCGTTCCAAAGCACTCTAGCTTCTTACAAGACTCCTCCACTTTGCCTGCTCCCCACGTTCCTCCACTGGCCGCCCTGCATTCTGCGTCGAGTCATTCCCTCGTCCCAACACACAAAATGGCCACCGCCGTCGCCGCTGCTCCCTCCCTCTCCCGCAACCCACAACGCTCCGCACGCTCCGCCACACACCCATACAACCACCCTCTACCCTCCCTGCCACGCCACTCTACAACCCTCGTCCAGCGCGACCGCCTCAACCACGTCTACTCCCAGGTCCTCCGCTGCTGTCTGCTCCCTGTTCTTGACGCTGGCACACCAGAGACTTCCTCTTCTTCCGCCGCCGCCGCCGCCGCCGCTGCTGCTGCTGCTGGCCAACGACCGCGGAGCGCTGCACAGTCTCCTCCAGCCTCCCTGGCCGCACCCTCTCACTCCTCTGCGCACACAGAACGGTCATTCGCCGAAGAAGCTCGCAGAGCCGCTGGAAAGTTGAAACGCAACGTCCACGCCGCTGCTCTAGACCCATACTTTCACCACCACGGTGATCAAACCATCTACTCTGCTCCTTCAGACATCAGCGCCGTCCTCGGCGATACCGTCCATATCGCCACCGCCTCACTCAAAATGTTTAGAAGGCTCCTGGCCGCCCGCGTGGAAATGTTTGCCGCCATCAAGGCTGACCTGCGAACCGGAACCTTTGCCCGCGCAGGGTCCCGCCTTCTCCGCGAGAAACTCAACGATACGGCAAATTTGCCACTCCTCGCCAACCTTAAGGATCTGATTCTTGTCATTGGCGCTTACGTGCAAAAAGAACTGCCCAAGGATCGCGTCCCGCAGCCCAAAGACTACGACAGATACTTTCTCCTCATTTCCGAACTCTTCATGGCCGTCCTCCGAGAAGCCATCCAAAAAGCCGAACCACGCACCAAAGTGCTCCACAGTCCACTCCTCAAAGATCAAGAGCCCCTGAAAGTTATCCTTCATTCCTTTCTCATCGACAATGCCTCCTTGTCCTCGTCCGCCGCCTCGGCAGCCACCAGTAACAGCATTTCGAGTTCCACCAGTCTCGTCGAATGGACTCGCGTTGTCTTTGACATTAAAAAAGAAGATCACCGCCGCACGCTCGCTCAACTAAAAAAAACCGCAGCTGCAAGTGAGATTCATGTCTTTTCCGAACTCAAAACCCAGCTCGACGAAATTGTCAGAAACCAGTGTCCCGGCGCTGGCCCCGCAGACTTTCAAACCACCCAAGCCTACGACGCATGGAAATCTCGACAAACCCAGCTCCTGCAGGTGCTCATGAAGACGTTTCTGCAACGATTTCCCAATACGGTTCACAACCTGGGCAGCGCCGGTGGTAGCGCGCCTTCAACGGCTACCATCCCGCGGGATCCTCGCGCCACGTACCGCGTCCTGCTCGAGACGTGTCTCAAGCACGACATGCAGAATGCATCCCAACAGGCAGGCCAACAGGCGGCCTTTTCCCTTTCCAAACTTTCTGTCGCGCTTCTCTCCGAATGCGGCCTCCGGTGGAAACTGCCCAAAGAGTACAAGGACATTGTCCTCCTCGACCTCCTCGTCACCCATTACAACTCGGGCACGCTCATCGAAGACGATCTCTTTCCGAGATTCAAAAGCATCGTCAAATCTTCCAGAGGGGTGGAGGCCTGGACCAAACAGGATCGACAGTACTACGTCTCAGTACTCGACTCTCTCAACACGGCCTTGCACAACAAGCTCCGCCATTTTGCCAACATGTTGGGGTGGAAAGAGAAAACCCCCGATGGCTGCAACAGTACCATGCAGCTCATTGGCCTGCTCCTGACCGAACTCTGCGACGACCAAGCGTGGCGCACCGAGCATCCGGAATGGACCGACCCCGGACGCCTGGAGGAGCTCGTGCGTGAAGAACTCCTCGAAGCCATCAATACCCGCTACCGTGCCTGCAGCGATCTCGTCTCGGGCATCCCGCGCGAAATCATCCGGCTCACCACGTCGGTCAAGGCCGTCAATAGCGACATTACAAACTACCGTATTTACTTTCGGGACCCTATTTTCAACATCTCAGTCACCCTGATTGCGGCAGAAACGTGTCTCAAGTATTTTATACTGGAAATGGAAAATATGCGCTTTTCCCTCCAGGGCGATTTCCAGATTGCCGAAATGCTCGATCTTTATCAGGTCGTTAAATTGCTGCGTGACATGTGTGATGAATCGCTTTTGCCGTGAGTATATCGTGTCGCAGCGCCTGATACGCATCCGTTGGCACTTGGGTTTCGCTAAACACGAACATTCTTTCCTGGACTCTTTGTAGTATTGTCAAGAACTTTGACGTCGAATCTTGGTTCGCTCCATTCATCAGCCAATGGTTGACGCTTACGGATCAGAAATGGTTGGAGTGGGCAAAATCTGCCGTCACCGTCGAAAAGGTATGTGGCTCACATCTCAGGGGCGCTTCCGAACGCAATCGCAAAAAAATCAGCGAAACCTGAACAACGTTCTCCCCGGTCATTTCATCCAGTACGAACCGTACTTTCCCCCACTCTCGATGCATTCCACCTCTGTCATGGATCTGTTCACATGTTTTCATGCTGGATTGGATTTCATCGAGAAGCTTGCGTGGCGAGAGTCGGCCAAGAAGGATCGGCTGGTCAAGGATTTTATCAAGGTCAGTTTAGGGGGGATTCATAGGAGAAACGCCAGGACGATTTTTTTTTTGGTCAACAGTTTTAGGCTGACAGTTGTGTGTTGGTGGTGGTGGTCTAGATGATGAGTAAATCGCTGCAGGAGTATGTGCAGATGATGTGGGAGGAATTTGAGGTGGTGGATACCGAGCACAGCGATAAGCCTGTGGCGTTCTCTTACCAGGTAATGTCGGAAAAAGAAAGATAAACCTCAATATCTCAATCATGCTAACCGCTTCCAACTTGCCCCGCCCAGTCATGCATCAAGCTGAACAACATGATCGCCGCGCACTCCAAACTGAACGACATCCTCTCCAAACTCCCCACCACCAGCACCACCAGCCGCTCCGGCCCCCTCACCATCCACCCGGACGCTGCGCGCAACGAACCGGAAAAAGACAAATCCACCATCTCCATCACCCTCCTCCGCGCAACCAACCTCGCCATCTGCGACTGGACCACCTCCTCCAGCGACCCTTACATTGTCCTCTCGCACGCCGGCACCGAGCTCCACCGCACCCGCGTCGTCTACAAAACCCTCAACCCGGCTTATAACCAAACGTTCCAGCTCCACGTGCCCCATTCGCTGCACGACACGCAAAGTTTTCTAGATTTGGTCGTGTATGATCGCGACGTGATTGGGAAAGACGATTTGTGTGGATCCGCGTCCGTGTTTCTCCGCGACTCGAAACTCGAGGATTTCCTCGCCCATGATCTCACCCTGGCCTTGAAACCCCAGGGAAAAATCATGGTCCGCATCACCCGCGCCGGCGAAATCGACGACCCGGCATTCTGGACCCGCAAAGCCCAACAGTGCCTTGTCTTTGCCATTGAAGACATGATTCGCGTGTACACGGACCAAGCCACCCGCGTCGCCCGGGCCGCCCTCGCCGCTATCTTACCTGCAACCCCCACCCGTCGCCGCTCCGGCGTCCCTTCTACGTCAACCACCTCAACGGCAGTCACAACACCACCCCCGAACATCGAATCCATACAAACGAAACTCGAACCGTTGCTCTGCTACCTCGACACTGTGCTCGGACTGTGGAACGAAGCCCTCGATCGCCGCCTCCTGAATGCGTACCTCGTCGACACCCGCCCGTACCTCGCGGACCCGCATGCATGTCTCACCCATCCTGCAGTGGACACGAGAGAGGCGGCGGGATCCAGGGGCCCGAGACGCACGCAGACGAGGGCGGCGAAACGCGGAGCGACACTTGCGCAGAAGAAGAATGGGAGCAACAGCAGCAATAACTACCCCAACAACACCAGTAGCAATGACGGATCAATCAACGACGACGACGAAACGGCGCTCCTCGCCCGCCCCTGCATCCTCGCCAAACATGTGTGGAGCGAACTCGCGCGCTGCTTGAACGAACTCGTCGCCACCTACATTGTCACCGAAACCCCCGCCGACTCCACAACAACAACAACAACAACATCAAAACAACCCCCGCCACCCGTTGTCACCACCACCATCAGCCATACCCTCGAACTGCTCAAAACCCTCTTTGCCTGCCCGCACCTCGACGACCCGACCCGGCTCGCGGCCTACCCCATCGACGAGCTGGAGGGTGTCCCCGCCTATGACGCCTGCCGCGACCTGTTGGATCGGATTTTGAAGGGGAGGTTCTAAGAGGCAAAAAGTGGCAAAGTGGCGTCACACAGCCCCACCCCCACGCCAACCCCACTTTTTTTAAACTCTTTTTTACTTTTTTTCTCACTTACATTTTGGCAAGGGGAGATGGTGGAAGATAAACCTCCTTGTCCCCTTTCCCCCCTCCCCTCCCCCCTCGCTGGCGCTTTGTTTTGATGTTTGGCATTCGAGGGAGCCCGTGTACACTGTTTCCGCTTTTGTAGATATTTATTTTATATACATATATATACATACATACCCCCACTTTCTGTTTTTTTCGTTCTGCCGTTTTTCGCTCGCTGTGCGTGCCCACTCTTTCTACAAAAGTCGGGCGGAACATAACGAACGGTGGGTTGTGGCGTGGCGGCCTTGAATTTTTTTTTTGTTTTTTTTTTTTTCTTTGATGTCGACATACCACCGTATCACCCACATCCCGGTATTCAAGGGGAGATACGGCATCTCAATGAAGGAGGGAGACCTTCAATACGGTCCTATCCACGCGACATTCAAAAACAACCCCTGCCCCGCAGCGCCAACTAACCCCTATAACAGCGTATTTTATTTATTTTGGTCCCACCCTGTACGCCGTCACATGGATGTGTCCCCCACACAGCTGTTTTTGAGTTTTCGAGCGTGTGTGTGTGTGTGTGTGTTGCGGTAGATCCACAGATGGGGAGATTCTGATACACCTATCATTTGCGCTCCCTCTCCATCACTCACGCAGACACTGGGCCGATCTGTTTTTTTTTGGCTGTTTGGTCGTAATGGTAGCGATGTGCGCTTGGAGTTGCCGCTGCCGTGTGCGCTCTACTCTATCGATATCTGGGGACATCTGCGTACGAAGAAACGGGTGTTTTTTTTTCTTTCGATATTTTGAGTGTGATCAGCTGTCGGGTGATGATGGGCCTTGTGGAAATTATCGTAGCAGGATGCCTACCTACCGTGGGGAGGGTGAGTCGGCATGGCGATGCGGGGGGATTTGCATTGGATAGTGTATGTACGGTAGCAATTATACAGTAGTTTGCCTGCCGCTGTTCCCCCACCCCACCGCATACCCGTGGAAAACAAACTCGAACGCGTCGCCCGCCAGTCACGCGCGCTCCGTTTACGTAACGGGCGCTTTCGCGCGTCCGATGGTTCCTGCAAACATGGCCCAGGCTGCCCTATCTCATTGTCAGTAGTCGTCTGCAAGTTTACCGTACGTGGATCCGTCCGCGAGACACCCACCCCCTTAGTGACGTGACGTGACGAGAGGAGCGCTGGCTAGCTAGCTACGTCATGGAACGAGTACCCCACGTGAGCAAAAACAGATGGGTGTGGATAGGCGTGTGATGTGAGATAAAAGGCGGACGGCGACTGCATCCCCCCCCCCCCCCTCTTTGGCCATACAGCATTGAGAATATCGATATAGGAAAACCCTTTTTGCATAAATACGCGAAAAACTCTTTCGTAACCCACACACACACACCAATCACTTGAGAAACAGCATGTCGGCCAACACGGAATATCTCGACACCACAAACGCGACCGTGCCCGTTACCAACTACGTAAGTCGATAGATGATGAAAGAAAAGAAAACCCACAACAAAACAACAACACTCTCTCTCCCCTGCCATTGTTGTCCTACACTTTTTGTTTTGTCTCACCTTTGTTCTTTCTGCATGCATTTTGTTGTTGTTCGTCGGAATATATATCTCAGGCCGGTGAAAAAGTCAACACGGTCGACTCCTCCCCCGCAGCCACCACCACCACCGCCACCTCAACCTCAACCGCCTCCCCCGGCGAGCAAAACGCGGCTATGGCGGGTATAGGTGCCCATACGGTGCACACTGACCACGACGCCCCGCATACGGCCATGGAGAAGCCGACGTTGCCCCGCCATGGGGGAATGTGAGAAAAGATAGCTATAAAATTAAAAAACGTGGATCCCCGGCTTTTTGTGAAGAGGGTGGGGAAACATATCATGTATACCTGGAATGGGGATAATAAAAACGCATATATGTTGAGATTAGACCTGGCTGCCACACCCTCCGTTTGGGTTTTGTCCGTTGTGCCTTTGCGTGGACATGCTTTTGTGTGGGTGTTGAGAAATGCGATGTGGGGAATACTGGGAAAATGCATAATAGCTATGTGACTGGGTATATTTGCAGACGTTCGTGCAGCCAAATCGAACCCGCCAAAATCGCTCTGATATGACAGGACCCGTACCATAACATTTGCAAAACCACCTCCTCCATCAATTCCCAAAAACCCACACGGGTTGCTGTATATTATATATATCTCTCTTTCCATGGGATCGGCTCTCAAAAATCATTATCCTCCCCACTCTCCCCCTCCTCCTCCTCTCCAAACGCTCCATTGCGGTGCCCCCGGGCCCCAAGGCCCCGCTCACTGCCTCCACCTCTCCCCGCATCCATCATCAACTCCAATTCGTCGTCGTCGTCATCGTCGTCTTCCAGATCATCGTCGTTGAAGTCGTCGGACAAGTCCGCGTGGCCTTCATCGTCATCATCATCATCATCATCATTGTCATTGTCATCAGGGTCCGCATCATCATTCGCATGTTTGTTATGGGTGTTGTTGTTACGGTGGCCGGTCGAGTGGTGAGAGTGGGATTGGGAATTGGATTCGGCGGTTATGGAGCCCTCGCTATGGGAGCCGTCGTCTATATCAAATGAGTTGTCATCGTCGTCGTCGTCGTCGAGGGCAGAGGCTGGGGTGTTGATGATGCCGTCTTGGTCCATGTTGGAGTGTTTGGCGAGGCGGGACGTGGATTTGGTTTGCGGTGAGGACGGGGTGGGCGAGGCCGAGTCCGAGCCGGTGCCGGAGAGGGTTTTGAATGAGCGGGAGCGATGGCCTGCACCTGCGGGAAAGTGGGGAAGAGGAGGCAAAGAGGTGATGAGATTCGGAGTAAAGGAGTGGTAGGATGGGGACTTTGATGAGATTGAGAGTGAAAGAGTGCGACGATGGGGACTTTGAAAGACACGGCAGGGAATGGATTCGTAAGTTTTACCTTTCGGCCTCGTCAACTGCACACCTCCTTCTCTCGCCGGACTCTGTCCACTTCCGTTTCCTCTGCCAACATCCTCATACACCGACCCCAGATCCTTATCACCCCTCAACAACCTCATTTCCTCCTCCTGCAATTTCATCTGCATCTTCTTCAAGCTCTCCTCGGTCTCCTCAAACTTATCTTGCTCGACTCTATTATGTTCATCCAGTTGCTGTTCCAAGTAGGTGACATTGCGAAACTTTTCCATGTATGCGTTGTAAAGGGCGCCGAGATCTTTCTCGATGCGCTCGTATTCGTCCATGTAGGCTGGGCGAACACTCTGGAGCGACAACAACCTCTTTTGGGCGCGCTCGAGCTCGATTTTCTTTTTGTCGATTTTGGAAATAAGGTTGGATTCGTCGGCGGCGAGGTTGGCGAGGGTCGTGCGGGTGGTTGTGTTGAGCTCCACGAGCGCACGGATGGACGATTTCACCGAGGATTCCATCGCGCCGAGCTCGAATGGCCGCGAGATGATGGCGGACCGGATGTCCCGGTACAAGAGTTCGTGCCCGAGCGAGTCGTAGAGCTTGGCCCCGCGTTCCGTGATTTCGGTCGCGAGCAGCCGGCAGGTCTTGAGTTGAGGCAGTTTGGAGGAGATGTCGAGGGGGTGAATGCGCGCCGTTTCCTAATAGTGCACAAGTGGCAGAAGAAGAGTGTTGGTATAATGGCATTACGGAGTGCAAGAGAGCACAAGAGACGGGAAGAATGGCGGGTCGCGGGGTGGGGGGGGGGGGGGGGGGAGAGAGTGGGCTGTTTTCTTATAGCTCGCATATTACCTCGCCAGCATCACTCGCCCGCATTGCAACCGCCTCATGCAGCAAATCCACAATCTTGGCCAATTCCCTTACACAACTGCCGTCCGCCATATACAATCTCCGCGTATTGAGTTTGATGTGTGCTTTTGGCGCCTAATCAAAACAAAGAAGCATTGTGAGAGTCAGCGGAGCATCGCAACACCCCAACATCTCTTCTTCTGGAATCCCTTACCATGAACAACGCAACGCTTTTGACAAAAATTATCCGGTCTTGCTCCGTGTCAATGTCGTCGGGGATTTCTGCCGTGGGATCATAACTAAATCCCACCAAAAAAAAACACATGCATCAGAATCAAGCTCCTCCCCCCACCACTTTCCCGTCCTCTGCGCTCCGTTTTCAAACCCCCACCTTTTCACCAGCCACAGCAGTATATCCGCCAACAACGAGAAATTTGGCATACGGAACGATTCCATGGATACCAAGCGGGGGTAGCCAAGCAGCCGCATTTTCTCCGTGAAGGCTGAAAAAGAACAAAAAAAATGACATATGATATTGTGAGATATCATGGGTGGGAGGAGGGTAGCGGTGATGAAATGTGTGTACCGTACAGCGCATCTCTCGATATGACATGGTTGGAATTGGTGTGGGTATGGGGTGTGATGTGCGGGTGGAGATAAGGGTGGGCAGATTGAGTTGATGTTTGCTGTGTGAGGACGGAATTTATGATGAAAGGAAAAAGTACTTTTTGGACAGGGAGCGAGCGGAGTCTCTCGGTCTCTTTTTTCACGCGCGTGGATTTTGCACGCGACGGACTTCAACTGACGGACGCGCCTGTCAAAAGAGACATGTGTGAGATCCGTCACACTTCTCCCTTCAACCCCTCGGTTATGCTTTTGCGTTTTCCAGCAACAAATGAAACACCGGACAACCACCCTCACCACCGCCAGCATCTCCAGCAGAGATAGCATCAACAGCTCGCCGGTCACTCACCACCACCACCACAGACGACATCCTCACCCTAAATCGCGGAATGGAAGCCGCGACGAGCAACGTGAGTGGATATACGTATAAGGGCACCAAAACCCAAAGCAAAGCTTAGCGACATGACTGGACTGTGCAAAATGTTGATATGGTGTGATTTTTCGTTATTGCTACAGCGTTCGTGGATACGGTCAATAGACTATTGAGGCATCTCGGCGTCCCGCTGGCGGTCGCGTCGCTGAAGGAATGCGTGCCTGCCTTGTGGGTTGCGTTGTTTGAAGGTATGTGCTTCATATATGTATCTGAATTCAAAAACTCCAACGCAACCTTGGTCATTACCCGGGATGGAGTCTGAAAATTATTTCGTGAAATACATTACTAAATCTCCTCATTCTTGCCATTTTTTATTTTTTTTTCTCTGGCAGGCCTCTTCCAAACCCGTATTCCCAACATCCACCGCCCGGCGCCCACGCACGCCTCCCGCGTGCACAACGTGCAGCTGGTTCTCTCCGAACTCTCCTCAACCGTTCTCGCGGGTACGGATCTGAGCCACATCCAAGCCGCGGAGGTCGTGGCGGGTGCGCCGCGCGCCGTGCGGTGTTTGGTGGAGATTTTTGCGGAGCTTGGCGCGCTTATTTTCGAGGGGGTTGGTGAAAAAGATGATGAGGGTGATGAGACGCCCCGGGACAGTGCGCGGGAGGAGTTTGAGAAGAAGAGTGGTGAGGGCGAAGAGTGGGAGGACGAGGAAGAGGATGATGAGGAATGTGATCGATCGTTTAGCCCGTCACGACAGCGGCAACGACGTGAACGTGAGAGTCGGCATCATCGGTGGCAGACCCGGTCGTCGGCGGGCCACCCGCTCAGAGAAACCTCCAGTTTCAGCACCTTTGTCTCACCCGAAAACAACACCGACGAAAGCGACCCTGAGCGCGAGCCCACAGACCATGACCATGACCACGTTGACGAGTTCTCTGACGTCTCGGCTATTGCCAAAGACGAGAACACGACGTATGATGATGATTACTACGATTACGACTACGAACGAGATGAACCAGAGTCATCACAACCTCATCATCATCATCAACAACAACAACAACAACCATCTGAGTCAGATATCACACAACCCCGCCGACGCCGTATCCGCTCGGGCCGCGACACGGACGTCCTCACTGACGTCACGGACGATGTGGAGGAGTTTTTGAGGGCGCGAAGGTCCCTGAATGAGGGGTATGGCCTTGACGAGAATGGAGATTGGGAGTCGCATTCGAACGATGATAGTCGGGCTAGCGCGAGCAGTGGGGGTGGAATGTCCAGAACACGCCGGATAGCGATGCAGAAGAGGATGATGGGAACGCCCAACAGGAGTGCGGCGCCAAAGGTAACCCTCCCGCACGGGACAATAGTAAAGGCTAACTTGCTAACCTTTCTTTTTTATGTAATTTTCCAGCGGCGTCGAAGCCTTCTCAATGTACTCCCAACCGATACCCCCTTCACCAAAGCCCTCAAACGCCGCCGACTAGCCCAACTCACGCCCCGCAAATCCCCTACATCTCCCCACCACCGGCGTCATCATGTTCGCCGCACCCCACCCGCCCCCACCCTCCGCCGGCTCCAACAACAACGCCGCCGTTCAGCACGTACATGGGTCGTGGCCGAATCTGTCTCTCCGACCTCTGACAATGACGAAACAAATCGAGCTGGTGGCCGTAGCAGTACCCGTAGCAGTACCAGAACCCGTCCGGCGCTGTCGCAAGCAGAAACGAATTTGGAGCTGTATCGACGCGATATTGAGAAGGCTCTCCCCGCCGCCCTCGCGTCGACAAAAGTGGACGATCGGAATTGGACCCGCCAGGTGGAGACGTGGACACGCGCTCTGGATGATCGGCTGTGGGGAAGGAAAGTACGGAGGCAGAGAGATGAGAATGAGGCGGAGGCGACACTGCATCCGTTGAAACAGCATGCGAAAACGGTTGGTGACTCGCTCGTGCAAAACGTAAGTTGGTCCTTCCCCCCCCCCCCCCCCCCACCCCCGCCGCTCCCCGCAACTGACACTGCAGCATGCTATCGCCATTCCACACATGTAACCCCTACCTTTCTTCAGCGCCCGCCCTCATCCCGCCCAACCCTCCTCGCCACACAATCCGCCCACCACGCGCAGCGCCGACGCATCATCGCCGCCAACCAACGGGCCGCGGAAGCGGCGCGCATCGTACAACACCACCGCACGACCCTGAAACACAAGGACGAACAACTCATCAAACACCTCTACGACACGTACACGGCCACCCAACGGCGCGCCATCATTGACGCGCGCGCCCAAACCCGCGCCCACGCCCAACTGAAACACACTCAAATGAAGAAAACCCAGGACGCCAAAGAACATTTTTACAAAACCCAGTTGGACCTCCTCAAGGAGCAGCTCGAGGAAGCCAAACGCGAGGAACGTCTTGTGCTCAAAGCCCAGAGTGAGGAAGTAAGGAAATTGCTCAGGCAGCAGAAGGAGGAGGCCAAATCCCATGTGAAGAAGGTCAGGGAGAAGTTGGAGGTGGATGTCAACGATCTCGTGTTTAGGGAGTTGGATGCGTGGGGGGTCGAAGAGAATTTGGCGTTTGGATATAGGGATCGGTGAATTGATAGGAGGCCAACACAGCCAGTCGTGACAATTCTTTTTTTTTTTTCCTGGGTTTGTGTGTTCTGAATACAGATATACCAACTCAACACACAGATACCCACCATATACACACACATACAAAGGTCGCATCCGATCCGCAAATGTTTTGTCAGCAAAACTCTTGGACTGTAGTAGGCTCCGAGGCAGCAGAGGGTGGGGTAGCCAGCTTTATAATTTACGGGGTGCTGCACTATACTATGTACATGAGAGGGGTGGGGGAGGGGAAGGGTATTTACACATCAGCGACGTTGGGGTGCGCGCGAATGTATATACTGTATATGCATGGGGAGGGGGGAGCTGTGGTGGTATCTGTCGCGCTATCTTCATCATTCGGGTGTGTCCCCAAGCTGTCTCAATCGCTCATCCTCCACTTTCTGGCGTTCCTCTTCCTCGGCCACTTCTTCTATTTCGGGTAACGGGAAGTTGAGGATGGCAGCGACGCCCGTGAGCTGGGAAAGCTGTTCGCCCGAGGTGTGGAGGGAAGAGAAGACGAGCACCGTGCTGCCGCCGCCGGCGGCGCGGACTTGTTCGACGAGGGCAATGTACTTCCGCCGGGTGGGAATGTCTGCTGACCTAGATGAAGAGGGAGAATTCAGCAGCAGCATAAAAAGAGGGGGTGGGGTTCCCGCTGAAACAACCCACCTAAATAGTTCATCCGTGACCATCAGGACCTCAATGGCGCCTCTATCCGCCGCGAGGGCGACATGTTGGAACCCGTAAAATGCTTTATCCGGATCATGGGCGAGAACCGTGTAGAATCGCTGCAGGGTGCGGACCTCGTTAGCGTATTTAGTGTCTGATAACTGGTTTTGCACGACGGGTTGAGAGAGCACTTCGGTGAGCGCGTGTTTTTGGCCCGAGGAGCAGTAGACGAGGAGGAATTTAGAGCGGTTTTCCATAATGGTTTTGTTGTCGGTACGGATGGCGGTGGCGTTGATGTATTGGAGAAGTGAGTCCTGGAGACAATGTAAGATGGGTGAGGTTTAACATTATGTGGCAAAGGGGGGAACCAATCAGTGTCATCGTTAGCTACCTTGACAAACCCTGGACTTGCTATAATCAAGACTTTGACGATCTCAAAATTGACATGTCTCAATATCGCCTGATAGATCTGATCATAGAATCTCGCCATGCCCTTTTCATGGTTAGTCGTTGATCCTTTCCGTTTTCGCGGGATGTTGATTTCGATGCGTTGACGGACAATGGTCATGTTTTGGGTAACGAGACACAGGTTCGCGAGGCCTTCTTCCAGCACGATTGCGGCTACGTCGGCTCGATTGGCAATGTTGCAGGCATCGTCGATGCGTTCCAGCGCAATGACGTCCCATTCAGGTTTGGTCAATGTAAAGTTTCGATTTAGCTCGAGGTCTAAGGTGTGGTACCCGCCCATCTGAGGAAGATAGCACAAGGGGAAACACGGGGGGTGAGATATGAATGGCCGGCAATGGGTGACGTTTGCTAACTAACAGAACATGTGGTCCTGCATTTTCACTTCAGCCAGGCTCTGCGAGGGCGGGGGGCGGGCATCACAAAAATCTGTTGTTGCGCCTCCCGACAGCTGCGGGCAACAGGATCACCCCGGGAAGGTAGACGCGAATCCTTACGCCGCAAGCAGCCTCTCCGCGACAGTTCCATGCTGTACGCTCTTGTTCGAATTCCTGCAGCATTCGCAGGCCGGCTCTCTTCATTCTGTTCGCTCACGCTCTCTCCCTTTGATGTGCTCGCGACCTGGTCCTGACCCCTCCCTCGTTCCCCCATTGTTGCAATCAACTTTTTACCTTAACAAACTTGTTTTCGACGACATTTCTCCCTGCAACTCTCAGCATGCAAGCCTGCGTGTCAAACTCTACTGATTCGACCTGTATGGTCAGGACGGTGCGGACGGTGGACTTGTCGGTGCTTCCGGTCGTCGACTCTGACACGACGCGCCTGCGAAGAAAGGTATACAGCAAGTGAGCAAAAGAGGACCGAAATCAATGATGGTCGCGAGAGAGACCTGGCTGCGACGAGTGCAGTTTCACATACCGTATTGTGGTGCTTTTGAGGAGGTCGTCTTTTGCGATGAGGTTGTAGGCGTGCCACATGTCCTCTTGTTCTTCAGGAAGCAGGGTGACGTTCCCCGACCTGTCCTTTTCAATAAATTTGTGTATGAGCTTCATTTTAAGCGATTTTGCCTTGCGTTGGTTCCGCTTTTGTTTTGTTGGTTTTTCGAGAAAAAAGAGAGAGTGAGAGAAAGCGAGGAAAGTGAGAGATGACATGGTGTGCTTGGATGTAGGATGGCTGCTTTGGATCGATTGTTGCTTACTCTATTATATAATAAGCAAGAGTGAATCACGTGGCACGGTAAGTCGAGTCCCCATCATCTCACACCTTCCTTCCTCTCCATTAGCACTCCGTTGGTCCAATTGATTCTTATTCTTGTCGCTGTTTAGTATATGGTAAACCTCCCAACTGGCTTCCCGGTACAGACAAACAAACCCTCCAGAGTCTCACGGTGAGTACCGAGTGCGCTGTGTCCCGTCGTAAAAGCAAAGAAGACGCACAACGCGCGACCTGCGCAAACGTGGTTGCCCAGAGTCTGCGCGGATTGCCAGTGTCGCAACCATATGGGGATCACCTGTATTCTGTAGCTGCACCAACCCGAAACACAAGTGGGCTAAGTTCCTCTCTCCCCAGCTCTGTCAGGGGCCATGCATTCGATCGGCCAACACCACGCGCAACCCTACCTCTACCAAAACCTGCCACCTGCCCCCAACGCTCCTTTGCACGGCATGAACCCGCTGTCAGTCTCCGCCTCCAGTCTGGCTGCCGCGAACGCCCTGGGTTATGGCGGCGGAGCTAGCGGATCCAACAATCTCCCCAGCGACCTCAAGTTCGCCCAACAGCAGCAACAGCAGCAACACCAACAACAACAGCAACAGCAGCAGCAGCAGCAACAACAACAACAGAACCAACAGCAGAGCCAGCAACTGGATGAGGAGGAGGTCTACCAACTGATCCTCGACCTGACATACCCTGCGTCGCGCGAGCAGGCGTTGTTGGACTTGAGCAAAAAGCGAGAGGCCTACGAAGACCTGGCACCGATCTTGTGGCATTCGTTTGGGGTTATGGCAGCTCTGTTGCAGGAAATTGTATCGGTCTACCCGATGCTCATGCCGCCAACCTTGACCGGCCACGCATCAAATCGCGTTTGCAATGCTCTTGCGCTGCTCCAGTGCGTTGCAAGCCACAACGAAACGCGCGCCTTGTTTCTAAATGGTAAAGAGCCACAGCTGAACTGCCCTTCGAACGACCGAAAACACGCTGGATCTCATTAATCTCACCGTATCATGTCCTCTTCTCAACTTAGCGCATATACCCCTCTTCCTGTACCCGTTTCTGAACACCACCAGCAAAACCCGCCCCTTCGAATACCTTCGTCTGACCAGTCTCGGAGTCATTGGTGCCCTCGTCAAACAAAATGACAATTCGGAAGTGATCAAGTTCCTGCTTTCGACGGAAATCATCCCTCTGTGCCTGCGCATCATGGAAACCGGGAGCGAGCTCTCCAAAACAGTCGCCATCTTCATTGTCCAAAAAATTCTGCTCGACGACATGGGATTGAACTACATTTGCCAAACCTACGAGCGCTTCTACGCGGTTGGAACCGTGCTTTCCAATATGGTCAACCAACTCATTGGACAACAGTCCATCCGTCTGCTTAAACACGTCATTAGGTGTTACATGCGCTTGTCCGATAACCCGAGAGCGAGGGAGGCACTCAGACAGTGTTTGCCAGAACCCCTCAGAGATACCACGTTCTCGCAAATTTTGAAAGATGATATCACTACCAAACGGTAAGTTGCACGAGACAGAGGTTTCTCTCTAACCCTGGTGTTTCGTCTCTTGTTGATCAAACATTCTCTGACGTCGCCCTATGAATCTTCCTCATCAAAACAGATGCCTTGCCACTCTCCTCCTAAACCTCTCCGACAACGCGTAAAGGCCCATCATCGCACTTCCTACGCTACAGATTCCGCCGCTGTTCGATATCCACCGAAATACCTGAACTGGGATCCCCGCAGTCCCCGTCCATTCCCTACTGATTCCCTCCCCGGAAATACCATGCCGCTTGAAGAATAATCTATGAGATTGTTTAGTGTAGCGCTCATTTGCCTGTATTTATTCCTTCTTGTTCTTTGCTTGCTTTCTTGCTTTCTCCCCGTTTTTCCCACTTTGTTTCCTTTTTCTTTTCTCCCTCCTTTCTAACCCCCCGGACGTATCCCTCCCGGGTTTTATCAAACATACACTGGCGTCCGTATGCACAAACAAAGATGACAATCAACCTGCTTTGCGCAAAGTGTCACTGCTGACCACATCGTGCCTTATGGCCATCTAGACTGAAAAGCAGAGTGCTGCAATCACACAACCACAATGGCGCTGCATCCCACATCGTGAGGTATAATAACACCCGATTAGGTATAGGGGCCCACTGGGAAAAAGACATCGATCTGTTGGAAACAGGGAGCGCATCCGAGCGCATCCTTTCTCGTTTCTGTAACCCAAAATGTGCCGATGCGTTCTACTGTACCTCACGCACGACGAGTCCGAGATGCCTGTGCCAAAGAAGTGACTCCGTCTGCCAATGGATCACGCGCTTGTCCTTCCAGATCTTTAACTCATGAAGTCACATGTACGGGGGGTTTTTTTTGCAAGGTCTGGTGCTGGTAAATCGAATGAAGGGACAAGGAACCTACTACAATAATACGATTCTGATTTCTTTTTTTTCTTCTGAGGACTGCTCCGCTTTTCAGTCCTTCTCTGGCTGTAATTTTCCCTTCTTCCCAGGATCCGCGCCAGTCAGCATTGACATTGTCAGCGGAGGGTCAAGCGAAAAGGCATACATGGTGGACGTCATCACATACTAAAACTACAGCTCGCTCGTCACATACATTAAATCTACGGCTAGACTATCTCAACTGTATCTGCAGGGTCTCATTATTCCAGCTTGGAAACGTGGCAAAGCCGGGACTTAACAGACAATAAACTTCATGGATCTGAACAGCAGAACGTAGACACGTCAGCAAACTTTGTTCGATGCAGCAAAACTCCAGACCCTCAGACGTTGTGAAAATCTTACCACTGACTGTCCCCACAACACTGTACTTTTTCCGGTAGTGTGCCTCCCACTTGTCCAACGTTTCCATTTCCTCGGGTGTCAACACCGAATAGTCCGCAATGCAATCTTCAGGCTTCAGCGAACTTTTGCCAAGAGCTCGGGACGCATCTTTGCCGGCAAAGACGTGGTATCCATTGCCCGGAGTGTACATATCGCGCGCTGGTGAGACATCAAACACTATACGAAGCTAATAGTCAGATGTCGACTGATCGACATTGTTCTGTTGTACGGGGGGAGCAATGTGACATTCACCGGTGCCCTTGACGGCCAGATAGATCGGCAGAGCGGGATCTGTCCCGTCGTGCTTTGCTAGCTCAGCTACCGTTATCGTTTTGGAGTCGCTTGTCATGTCTTTGTGTTTGGAGAATGCCGGTGCCGTTGCGTGTCGGTTTGCGCAAGACAGGCAGGCCGCTTGTAACGCGTGGCGCAGCTTTTGTAGAGTCGGTTAACAGCCGCAGTGCGTGGGGGGCATTACAGTAGTAACGAGGTGGGTAGCATTGCAATTGGCGTTGGAGCACAGGGGATCCGATCTTACAGGTACAGTACTACAGTAGCACGCCACTGAGAACAGCTCCGACTTTTTTCTGACGGGGCGGAAACACGGACACCTCTTTGCGGATGCATGGAGATTGACATTGGAAAAAGTCCGGTCCATCTTGATTTGGCCGCGGGTGCGCCTTTTATCCTGTTCAGTACTAGTGCTTCCTACAGTACCTCTCTGTGGACAGCTCCGCCTCTTCCTTCGCTTGTGGGGCAGAGTGGCATAGCAATCTCTCCCCGTCTCCGTCGGTAAAAATGGAGAGTCGTGTCCCGGGGTAGGACCTTTTTTCCAACTTGTCGTTGCCAGTCAAACATTCATATGTTCGGGCAGAAAAGCACGGACGATTGTTGCTTGATGAGGCTGAACCTGTCATTTGCAGCGGCGTGGGTTTTGTTGTGTTGCAGAGTATAGTATATCATTATCATTAGTTGTGAAACTTATGCATGCATATTTTTTTATGCTTTGATTTGCGTTGCTTTACAGTGTCGGTTCATGGTTCGGTTCACAACTTTCCGAAAATGTCATCTCAATCTGCACTTGTGAAGACAAGACAATCGTTAGCTAGTTTAGTTTAGCTAGGTTTTTGACAAATGAATGTGACTACCCATGTTTGTGTAGATGTCCAGCTTTCGTTGAATATTCGGCTTGCATTGTGGTGTAGGTCCCTTTTCTGGTGTCCTATTCTACTTGTGCCACATTATGTGCAACAATACTCACCCCCCTCCCCACATTCGTCATATGAGCTAAAGCCTGGTTGCATTATGAAAATTCGTCATTTTTTTTTTTTTATCTTGTCGTGGAATGTGGCGGGGTTTTTTTTACCAACTTTGTTAACCGTGAATGATGGACGAGCAAGCAAGTGGTATCCGCATCTAAAAACCAAACCATTTCTATTTCTCAACGCCCCATCCACCTCCACCGGGTGTCTCGATGCGCACGCGATCGCCCACATGCACATCGGCCACATTCTTGCCTCCAAAATTCACGCAGCGTCCATCTTTGCGAATCAGGGTATTGCGGCCCGGTTGGCCGTCGTGCCCGCCGTGCGCGCCGTAGGGGGAAAAGACGCGCCGTTCAGAGAGGATGCTGAGTTGAAGCGGCGCGAGAAATTCAATGTCGCGGATACAGCCGTCGCCGCCGCGGTGCAGACCCCGGCCGCCGCTGTTGGGGCGGAGGGAGAATTCGCGCAGGAGGACGGGCTGGGGGAGGGGGAGGAGGGGGGAGAGGGGAGAGAAAACAAACAGGTAAGATAAACGGGGAATATGGAAGGAATACGATATCCTGTCAACATACATATCGTCGTTCGAGGATTTCGGGATCGGTGATGCGGGTGTTTGTCATGTGGGTATGGACGCCGCTGCGGCCGTCCCACGTCGGTCCAGCGCCACTTCCTCCTGCGATGCTAGGACGTGAGAGACAAAGGAGAACGAGAGGGGTTGCCGGGGTTAGTGAGCGCCGACCCCACGTATTCTTTCTCGGGGCGCGGTAACCGAACGAACAGCGTTGGGGGTGCATGGGGGAGCGGGTTGTGAATGTTTTTTTTTTTGGTGGGTTCTCACTTACGTCTCATAATACCCAAACCCATTGTCCCCGCCTCGTCCAAACGTCAAATTGTTGCAACACCCCTGACTCGCCGCCGCCGCATCAAACGCCTTCAAGACCACATCCACAACCCGCTGACTCGTGAGGACATTCCCGCCTACCACCGCGGCGCCGTCGGTAGGGCTCAGGATCGACCCGGCGGGGATGACGACCGTGACGGGGTTCAGGGCACCCTGGTTGAGGGGGATGTCGGAGGAGATCATGCAGCGGAGACAGTAGATGATGGCCGAGTAGGTGATGGCGCGCGGGGCATTGGTGTTGCCGTAGAGTTCGGGGCCCGTGCCTGTAAAATCAAAGGTAGCGGAGCCGTGGTGGGTGTCGATAGTGACGGTGAGGGCAATGGGGGTGCCGTCGTCCATACGATCTGTGGCGGTTAAGACTGTGGTCGTGGTGCTCGAGTCTTTGTTGTGGGTGCGGTGTTTGGTCCCGACCTCTTTCAACAACGCTCTGACCGCGTTCTCGGCATTGGCCCGAATAAAGCCCATGTACGCCTGCACCGTCTCTAGTCCATACTCTCCAATCAACTGCCTGACCAGTGTAATCCCACGGTGATTCGCCGCAGCCTGTGCTTTGAGGTCTGATATACAGTCGTTGACGCAGCGGGATCCCGAACATTTGGGATACTGGGCGGGTTGGTCGACGAGGAGGTGTTTGATACCGGCTTCGTCAAATTGGTTGTTGCGGACAAGGTGGAAGGATTTGATGGCGGCGCCTTCTTGGTATAGTTCGCGCGAGTCGGGCGGCATGGACCCGGGGCGGATCCCGCCAATGTCCGCGTGGTGGCCCCGCGAGGCGACAAAGAACTCGACGACGCCTTGGTTGAAGACGGGGGTGATGACGGTTATGTCCGGGAGGTGGCTCTGTGAACCAAAAAGGCAAAATCAAATGTGGTTGCAAGCGAGTCAACTTTCAATTTCACAGAAACAGCCCTACCAAAACCCGCACCTACCCCTCCCGCCGACGGATGATTGCTCAACAGCACATCGCCGTCCTCAAACTTTGTGTTGCGCATCTGCCATCGAACCGCCTCCTGCATACTGCCGAGATGGACGGGAATGTGGGGCGCGTTGGCCACCAGTCCACCATCCTATCAATGAAACAGAAAACAATAGCAGAATGCAAAAGGAAATCCGTCAGTTCTGCCTCTTCTTCAGACCCCCCAAAAAAAAATGAACAAGAAAAAAGGAACGGCGCGACCCGAATTCCCGCTCTCGAGCCCATACCCACCGGTCCAAAAAGCGCACACGAAAAATCCAAGCGTTCCTTAATATTCGTCGAAATCGCCGTCTTCTGCAACGTCGTGCCCATCTGTTCCGCCACCGACATAAACCGATGCGCAAACACTGACAACTTGATCGGGTCATACGCCGTGCTAACCGTCTCCGCCTTCTGCTGCTCCAACGTCTCGATGTACAGATGCCGTGACGTCATGGTCGCTTTACAATTCGGCTCCAGCGCAATGGTCGCATTCTGGTCAATAATGAGAGCCGGGCCCGTAATCTGGGCACCGGGGTGGAGGGTGTCGACAGAAAAGACTGGAGTGGGTTGCCGTCCGCTCTCCCAATACACGTCCTGGGTGTCAATACTGTTTGTTGCCTCGCATTTGGTCAAGGTGTCGAATTCATCAAACACGTTATGGTCGATATCATCTTCCGCCACCGCGCTCTTCCCAATACCCCGGACCCTAATATCATCAATCACAATCTCGCGGTCCTTGAGGACAAACCCAAACTCCTGCTGGTGATGGGTCGTGAACGCTTTCTCAAAACCATTCCACCCGCCGTCCAGTGGCTGCTGGGTCATCATCGCGTGGTCCGTGCCCTGGTAGCGCAAGTTGAGATACACTTGGAGTTCGATCGCGCAGGGTTCAAATCCTTTGTCGGCGAGGTAAGATGTGCAGGTTTGTTTCAGAGCCTGGACGCGAGCGGCGATGGTGGGGAGGACGGACGGTGAGAGAATGTGGGCGCTTGGTTCTTGTTCTTCGTGCACCACGTCGGCGAGTGCGATGCCGTAGGCGGAGAGAATACTGGAGTAACGATGAACCAGGATCTTTTTGATCCCCAGTGACCTCGCAATAGCACAGGCGTGCTGGCCACCCTAAACCAACACAAGCACAAGTCACATCAGCGAAACATAGTGGCCGCCTGAATCCCCCCTATGCATCCACACATACCGCTCCTCCAAAACACGCCAACACATGGTCCGCCACATCATGCCCCTTTGCCTGGGTCAAGGCTCTGATGGGTCTGCACATGGCTTCGTTGGCGACTTTGATGAACCCGAAAGCGACCTCGTCGGTAGACATGTGTTCCCCAGCGCCCAGCGACGCGTTGACGTCGGCCGCGAGTTGCTCAAAGGCCGTACGTGAGGCGTCGAGATCAAGCGGTTCGTTTTGGTTGGGCCCGAAAATGGAAGGAAAGTGCGAGGCAACGAGGCGGCCGAGAAAGAGATTGGCATCTAGGAACAACGTGAAATGGAGTTTTGATCAGCTTGGCGGAAACGGCTGGGTTTAGAGCGCTGTGAGCGAAACAACCAACCGGTAACAGTGAGCGGTCCCTTCTTCCGATAACAAGCCGGGCTACAGAGCCGGGTGGGTGAGCGTTTACTCTGAAGAACAAACGGAGTTGCAGAACCGCACTTACCCCGGATTAGCCCCCGCGCTCTCTGGCCTGCCAAAATCCCACGTTACTCAACAAGAACCATTCCACTGCCCACGCAGCAACCACACAATTGCCAACCACATACCCAACCACAAAAAGGCCATTCCGGAAAAATAAGCGCGACCCTCCACCCGCCGCCACCGTATTGATATCCAGCTGGGGAGCCTGGATGGTAATCCCCGCAGTGGTGGACTCGAATACATGTTCGTAGTTGCCGGCGTATCGCGACACGTCGGTGCTGGTGCCGCCCATGTCAAAGCCAATGACGGGTTCCTTGTAGAAACTGGTCATGGCGTAGCCGACCACCCCGCCTGCGGGACCGCTCTAGAAAACAGTGAATTAAGGGGATCTGAGCGCAATTGGGGGATTGAGGACTGAGACGAACCAACATTGCGCGGAACCCGCAAAAGTCTTGCACGGGCGTCAGCCCACCATCGCTCTGCATAAATTCAATCCGGACTTTGGACGGATCTCTAATATGTTCATCAAAGCCTCTAAAGAATCCTTCAATGTATGCCTTTATCCCAGGGGTCAGATACGCATCGGCCATCGCAGACGCCGTGCGGGGGAGGATTTTAACCATAGGCATGATCGCGGACGACAGCGTCACATTCGCGAATCCCATCTGGTGCGCCACGTCCGCAACGGCCTGCTCATGTCTCGGGAACGTGAAAGAGTGCATGAGACAGATGGCCACGCTTCGGATCCCGCTGGCATAGACGCGGGTCAGGTCCGCCTTCACCTGGGCCAAGTCCAGCGGATCGAGGATCTCCACCCATTCGCCCGTGACACCTTTTTCGCATCGTCGTGCGTCGTTGCGGGTGAACATGTCGTCGTCGTCGGGTGAGGCGGCTTTCCCGACCAGACGCACGCGTTCGTTGACTTCGACGACTTGGCTGTAGAGAACGTCGGGGATTGTGATTGCCAGGTCAAAGATCTTGGGCCGCGATTGGTTGCCAATATGAAGCAAGTTTTTAAACCCCTTGGTGATGACGAGCGCGCATGGGTCCCCGTTCCGCTCCAATAATGCCTGTAGGTGGGACAGGATGTTACGCCACACAAGCCGAAAGCCCTTGCCCCCAAGTCTCGTGCAAAAGCGAACCTACATTCGTAGCCACGGTCGTGCCCATCCGAATCAGCTCAATCCTACCCACGAAAATGAGTCAAAAGTCGCCCTTCCACCTCACAACTGCTCAAGTGACTCCCCCCCCACCTCGAAGTATCCACGGGAACATTTCGCGGGTGCGGCTCGCCCGTCACCTGTTCCAGAATGCGTCGTATCCCTTCCCGCGGTGCATCATCATACGACTGCGGATCGACACTCAGCAACTTGACAATGAGCGTCTCTGTCTTGGTGCCGTCCTTGGAAGGGTAGAACGCAATGCTACGCGAGGAGGAAGGGAGTGTGAGAGACAAGCCCACACCCTTGCAGGGCAAAAAATGTGTGGGCATGCGATATACCAGTCCGTGAATGTCCCTCCTCTGTCAATGCAGATGCGGATTCTTCGTTGTGAGGGTGCTGGAGCCATGCTATAATGACGGGAACGTTGTTACCAATTGAGTGCTTTTGGTGGGAGAAAGTAGGGTTGATTGACTACCTATAGAGCTGATGGTTGATGACACATTTGACTCAACCTTAATGTAGTAGAGTGGCGGTGGCTTGGCTCGTGGCGCACGCGATGGATGTGGCAAAGCGCGCGCGAAGAGGTGTGACATGTTCTTTTCCAAGATGCAGTAACTGCTCCTCGTCTGAAACTGAATGAACTGTGAGATCTTCCAAAATCCCTGGTCAAGGGTGCATGCAGCCGCGCTCATGTAACGGCTCATGTAGCGTGGCATCTTCGGTATAGAGAAAAAGATATCATATACCTATCCATTCCTAAACACTTTCCCAAAAAGTCAGTGTCCATAAGAGTATCTCAGGAAGCTAGCCCAGCTTCAACGTGCCCTGAAATCAGCACAGATGCATCCGCCCTGTCCACACAACCCAAATCTGGTACACTACATTACATTCCCAATGCCAGAATTCCGAACAACGACAGTGAAGGCACCCACACATCAGTCCAAGCCAGAAAACCAGAAACACGCCAAAAAATCCAACCCTACAACAAAACCGCATGGGTCGCCCCAAAAACCAAAATGCAGGGTTGCAAAACACTTTGTGATGGTTCCACGGTGTCAACTCGAACTTTCCGTCCGACCATTTGTCGATATATACCAGAAACAGAGGACGAGGTAATGGAACATAAAACAAAACCAAAACAAAACAGAAAAACTAAACTAAAACTATACTACTTTAGAATACGTGGTCGATAAATACCACATTTTAGTCATGGGACCGATCAGTTGTGATGGCCTGCATCGCCCACACCCCCACTCCGTATCGCGGTCGGCTCCGCATCCGACAACAGTAACAGTAACAGTAATATCAGTCACTAGCACCCACACAACCGTCCACTGACCCAACCTATCTCCTGTACTGCATCAACGCTCCCCCCCCCTGCAGCTATCGATACAGTCCACTGAAACGCGGTACAGTAGACGAAACCAACGCAGGGCAATATCTCACATCCATAACCTCAACCTCTCCGAGTCCCGCCCGTCATTTTCATCCATGCCGCCCAACAGCGTACTGATCCGTGCATGGGGGAGGGGGGGGTCTCGCATACGCACAAAAACCGACGGGGGGAGATTTGTGATTGTCCGCAGTGGACCGTGCTTGTTTTGGGCAGGCTCGTGAGAAACGACAGCACGTGCATGACTCGCACGCGCTTCCCTACCTTTCTCTACTCTGCTAGATCTTGCCCCCCCCCCCCCCCCCCTGTCTCGTAACAAATCCACATAACCCCGGTTTTTCGATCAACTTTCATTTCCTCACAGTTGCCATATATATATATGTAAATATATACGGACAAAAAAAATCTTTTACCTCTGGCTCCTCGTTCAGACGGGTCAAATCTCACATTTCTGAGTTGCGGTGTGATGTATGGTATACGAGACAAAGAGACAACTGAAATCAAGGAACAAGCTTGTATTCCAATTTAGAGTGTGCGGGTTGACAGAGGGGTGCGGGGGGTTGATTGTCGCAAGGTCGAGAACGGAGAGCAAAGGGGGTCACAGGTAGACGCGGGGGAAGGCGAAACGCGAATGTTACAGAACACGAAATAAATATATATATATATATATATATAGATAGATATATATATGTATGTATGTAAAAGATAAGTGTATACAAGTCGGAGAATATGAACAAGCAGGGGGAAGGCGGCAGGGTCGGGAGGAGGTTGTGGATGAACCATGGTAGCAGGTGTGTGTGTGTGTGGAACGGGGTCCCCGCGTGAAGGAAGGGTGGAGGGAGAATCACCGCGTATCGAACCGTCTGAACCTAACTCCGACGCCCACCAAGACTTGTTCCCCATTTTCATCATGGCATTCGGTGACCGACCCTGGAGGGATACCCAACTCGCCGGCTTCCTCACTCGACGGTGGTGGTGGTGGTGATGGCGCTACCCCGGGATTAATATAGTTTGCGTCTCCATTCCGCACCGGACTCGGTGGCGAAATGTGTATCACATCATGGAAATCATCCTCCTCGTCATCGTCGGCTTTGAGGTGTCTGCTGTGGGTGGTGGAGATGGTTGACCCGTCAATGGACGCGCGGCGGGAACGGGTGCGGTAGAGCGGGAGCATGCTGTAAGAGCTGTTGGTGTCGGTTCTGGAAAAGGGCGCGCCGCCCATGTTTCTGCAGTCTTCAGGGGTGACAATGGTGACGCTGGGTGGTGCTGGTGGTAATAGTGGCGTTGCGCCGTTGGCGAGTGTGGTGGAGTTGATGGTGGTGGTTCGGAACATGGGCGTACCGCCCGGATCGGATTTGACCAAGATGCCGCCGGGAATGCCGTTTTCGGTCATGGTTTCGGTACTGTTGGTGACGAGGTTGTTGTGGAGGCGGTTGGAACTGTTGGTTTGGACGGTTTCCAGCGCGAGCCCTGGTGGTGATTGGGGGCCCCGACCGGCGTGGATGTTGGCCACGTCGGCGGCGGAGAGGATGGGCCCCGAGATGGCCCCGGCTCCGACAGGGACCTGTTATGAGAAAAAGTTAAATCGAATAATGAGCGTAGGGACATGAGAGGTGACGAACGACAGGAAAACGAGAGAGTGTAAAACCTACATTCTGCGGCCAAGCAGCGACTCCCGGTCCACCCGTGAAACTGAGCGTCCGGCCGTTAAACGACCGTCCACTGTAGACTCTCACTACGCTGATGGTCCTCACCAAGCCGTGCATAAGCACGGCCGTGATTCCGTACACCAGGACCGAGCACCAGACCACCCACATGACGAGCGTGACGGCTTCTTCGCCCACGACCTGGTGTTCAAACGCGTAGCAAATGTACCACACCGCTCCCACCCCAATCGGGCCAAAATGACCCACAAGGTACGCTTCGCGACGGGTGAGGAGGGCGGGCCGCGGTAGGTAGTGATGCAGAAGGAGAACACACGGGAGGCGGCGAAAGACAAGGAGGGCGGCCCAGAAGAGAATGAGCATGGGAATGGAGTGCACGGCAGTAAATTTGTCCCAGGGGATGATGGTGCCTGAAGCACAACGATACAGCGGGGGCGCGAGAGTCAGATACGTGTGGGGTAATGAGAAAGCAGACCACGGAGCTTTCCAAATCATACCAAAGTATACGAAAAAGGTCAAGTTGATGAGATTGTCGACGACTTCCTGGACGTGGGCTTCGACGGTTTCCTCGGTGAACCATCCGTCCCATGCAAAGACCAGACCGGTGACAAAGACAGCCAGGAAACTCGCCAACTGAAGCATAGAGGAAAGGCCGAGAACAAAAAGCTATTGAAACAACCCGAGGGACAAAAAAAGGTGTCAAGTTTAGTGAAACGGTTCACCGTTGGAATTCTTCTCCTGTGCTCAGAAACACGTACCGCCAGAGCGATTTCGACAGAGAGAAAACTCCTCTTGTCAATATAATTGCGCCTCTCCGAAGCTCGAAGCGCAAGTTTGGAAAGGTACCCCACAACAATTCCAAAGAGCACCGCTACTCCAACGTCATATCTGTAGAGGGGAAAGGAGAAAGGTTAGCGAGTCGGGGCTATGGCTACGTCTGGAAACAGGGTACTCGTTTCCTTACAGCCAGATGCGGTAAAACCACATGCTCCACGCCTTTTGGGGGGAGAATGACAAAAGAAACAGCCCCAACTCGAAGAAAGGAATGGCCAGTCCTAGAAGGACAAAAGTGAGCGATGATGTCAAGACATTTCTGAACTTGAAGAGTTCTGGGCATTTCAAAAATGTACCATCGTTGGCTGCACTTTCTCCAGACAGTAGGTTCCTGATCGGCACAGAAATGTACTTGTCCGCAAAGCGTCCAGTCACGATCGAGTTGGCCAGAATCTGCAGCAGCAGGTGAGCACAATGTCAGTCATTGTATGGACAGATACAACGAGGCGGGTCTCGGGTTGGGAGAAAAACTTACGGGATCTGTGGGAGCTAGGCAGGCAGCAAGGACCAGCGACTCGGCCCAGCTGACGCGCAGAATCAACCACATGAGAAGGGCCGAGATCAGCCACATCCATATCATGACGGGCCCCAACAGCAAGGCGAGGCTCGCCCACTGTTCCCTCCAGAACCGCTTCGGCAAAGCGATAGCAGCGGCCATGACCTGGATGGCAATGACAATTTCGGTAAAGTACAGGGTGACTCTGTGGGTTGAGCCAGGCCATCGTTCCGGGTCGAGGATTTTGATCCCCACTGGACCTACAAGGGTGGTTCAAAGGGATGATGAATGCTGGGGTTGACGGTGGGGAGAACGAGTCGGAATGGAAGAGAGGGCAGTACCAATTGCAATTCCGATGAGGGTAGCGACCAAAGACTCGGAGAGATACAACCGCTCTTTTATGATGAGCGATACAAAACCTAAAGTCGGTTGAAGCACAGACGGAAGAATAAGACAAAAGAAGTTTCGAAAACAGGGGAACGTTGGACGATAAGGTTTGATTTCCGCGCCTTCTTACCGAATATCAGGATGAAACCTCCGAGAAGGGCCGTCACCGCATGGACATCATTGACTATTTGACAGGACAACAGAGAAATGTGAGAGAGCCGTGGGTGTCAAGGGCGGGAGAAGGCAAGAGTGGGCATGGGGAGTGGGCATGGGGTTATCACCTTCGGTGTGGAAGAAGGAGAGGTCGGCGTCTACCATTCCTTCTTAATATTGAGGAGGGGGAGGGAAAAGGCCGGCGTAGCGTCCGAAAGTGGCTTGTGATTTGGTGTTCCTGTCCGGGTGCTGACGACGACGACGACGACGACGACGACGACGTGCGTATCGATAATAAATAAATAGAAAAAAAAGGAAGACCGACAGCGACAGACAAACCAGGCGTTCGTTGGCGCTGCTCCAGTTGACGTGATAATGCATCCGGGCGTCTGGTAGCGATAACCTTAATATCACGTGATAGGGAATGTGGAATGGACTAGATGTGGTATAAGTTAATATGGGATGGATAGATAAGGGAATGGGGGGACCTATTGCTAGGCAATGCAAAGAATGAGAAAGAAAGAAAGAAAGAGTTCAATCAAAATGGATGAAGAAGAACCCACAACAAACCAAACGCATGTCTTTTCAGGCGCATAACATTTCAGCAAGCAGCCAAGCGCCTTGACGGTTTCCGTTCGTTTTCGAGCGCGGGGGCATCCCATATCTATCACTCCATCCATCCCATATCTGTCACTCACCCAACAGAGGCGCCTTTTATTGAGTCAATCAGTCAATCATTCATTCAGTCAGTCATTTAGTCAGCAAGTCAATTCAATTCAATTCTCAAGTCGCGTGTTGGCCGTTTTGTCGAATTAGACCATGGCTAGATGTAGGATCAGCCCATCATCCGTTCGTTCGTTCGTTCGTTCGTTCGTCCCACTTTCACTCCATCAGAAGTGTGACCAAAAGGTGTGAGGAAAAGGTGTGAGATTTCGACAACTGTTCTTTATATCAACGAAGACTCGCCCCGTCTCTGCGCCCGTCAATCTTATCCCAACTCTTTCTCAACGCTCTCCTCTTTCAATCCGTCTGTGCGTCTCCTAGTAAATTCAAACACTCACCCTTAGTCTGGTCTGCATTCCCTTGTCAAACTCCCCCCTCTCACCGTGACAACCACGGACACACAGCTTCCCCCCCGCCATGCAGGCTCTGCCTCCTCAGTACCAGCAACACCAACCACACCAATTCGCTTCCCACACCACCCAACAACAACAACAGCAACAATCCCAGCAACAACAACAACAGCAAAACGATGATGCCGAAGTAGACCCCTACCTTGCCGGTTTCCAGGCGGGAGCCGCCGCCGCCGCCGCCGCCCGCGCTGCCGCCTCCGCTGCCCGCAACAACAACAACAACAACAACAACAACAACAATACCAACAACAATACCAATGCCAACAACCAACATCAACAGACCCCGTCCCACTCCACCAACCCTGTCGAATACCACATTGCAGCCGCCGCCGCCGCTGCTGCAGCCGCTGCAGCTGGGCGACCCTATCCGCCCCCGCAACCCCACATGATGCCAATGATGCCCCTCCCGCAACAGCAGTGGGGATACAATACAATGACACCAGGAACAACAACCCACCCTCAGTTTGGAGGCTATGGCTCTTTCCCCGCCATCCAGGACCCGGACCCATTCGCGACTTACACCACCCTCCCTGGAACCTCCGCTGACGCCATGTCAATGTCAATGCCAATGCCAATGCCCATGCAGATCCATAACCCGCATCTCCCGCAAACAGGCTTCTCGTTCCTCGACACACTCAACCTCCAAACTGATTTTAATATGCTCACTGACCACATCCTCGATAATGTCCTTCCCACCAGCACATCGCCCAACGGCACGATGCCGGGCGTCGACACTCTGCACCTCTCGACTGCGGCCATGCATGCTGCTGCTGCCGCACCACCCGGCAAGTCCCGCGCCAAGAAATCGAAACGCAAAGCGTCGATCGATCCTCTGCTGCCCGCAGACCAGTTGGACGGGGATGGCGCGCAGACAAAGAAAAAGAGAGCGTCGAAAAGAGCGGATGGGGAAAGTGCCGCGGATGGAGCTAAAGCGAGGCGAAAATCGAGGACCAAATCGTTGTCGAAACTGGATCAGCCAGTCACACCCACTGTGCAGGGCCCCGAACCGTCCGACTCGCTCGCCCCATCGTCCATTCAGCCAGCGACCGACGTTACCACCACCGCCATCACCAGCGAGCACCCCAAACCCCCGCCCATGTCTTCTACCGGGCCCGCCGAGTCGCTCCCGGCCGTCGCGCTGCCCGCCGACACCACCACCAATGGTGTCCCGCCTCCGACGTCAACATCCTCAACCACCATGCCAATGGAACAGACCCAGCAGCAGCAGCAGCAGATCGCGGACGTGAAACTCGACACCCTCCCTCCCTATCAGCCGACGACGATGGACCATTCCCCAGCGAGCCACGCCAGCGTGGCCACCATCTCGCCTCCACTCCTCCCACAATCCGCATTCACGTACGCGTTTGGCAATGCACCCGTTGCCGCCGAAGGAGGTGCTACCGCCACCACCACCACCACTACTTCAACCCCTTTCTCCATCCCCAACCCCGCCAACACCATTCACACATCGACCATGCCGCCCACGACCTCAATCTTCCCTACCGACAATCAATTCTCTTCAACAACCACAACCACCAAAATGGCTCTCCCCCGCCTCGCCAAACCTCCCCCGCAACCCACGCACTTTATCGCCGCCCAAATCATCAAACACCAACGCAAAGTCGCGCACAACGCGATTGAACGCCGGTACAGAAACAACATCAACGACCGCATCACCGAACTCCGCCTCGTGGTCCCGGCCCTCAACGGACCCAAAATCAGGGACGCCAAGGGCAGCAAACGAAATCGTGCGGATGATGTGGAAAGCTCGTCGGAAGATGACGCGGAGGCGGAACTGATTGATGGAGTTCCTGCGGCTAAAAAGTTGAACAAGGCCACCATCTTGAAGAAGAGCACAGAGTACATTCTGTATCTCAAGGCGAGCAACCAGCACGTGGTGGATGAGAATAGGATGTTGAGGGGGATGTTGGAGAGTATGGGTGGAGGTGAAATTTTGAGAAAATTTGATCTGCAGCAGCAACAGCGACACCAAATGCAGCTGCAGCAGGATCCTCAACAGCTGCAACAAGACCAGCAGCAGCAAATGAATTTCCATTTCGCCCAACAACAGCAACTCCAACAACAACAGCAGCAACAAGAGCTCCTCTTCCAACATCAACACCAGCAGCAGCAATCCCACGAAGACCGGATCCCCAACTCTTCGGAATCCTCCAACTCTGGTTCCCCCTCCCCGGAACCCGCTTCCCCACGCGACCCGGACCCGGCGCAATCGATGCGCATGATGGTCCTCTGCACCATGTGCGTCGGTATGTTATGGGCCCCGTCTCCGTTCTCGGACGTGGCCCACCACGTGCACGGCGCGACCAAAGTCTTCAATACACCCGCATCGCCCGCCAATCAACATCTCTCGGCATTTGCGGCTGCACTCCCGCTCGTGTATGCGCTCGCCAAACTCGTCTTTCTCATTATTGTACTCGCACGTTTGACCACGTGGGTCGGCCGCCGCAAAACAAACACGGCCACCACAGCAACCACACGGATAGCCCAGGCGGTGAATGAGGCGCAGAAAACTCTGACTGTAGCGTATGACGAACGCTGGCGACAGCTGTGTACCCTGGACCACCGAACACGCGCCGTGACCTGGTGGGATGTCCTCACCCAGGCCGGAACGTACATGTGTGCACCACTGTGGTGGATCGGACGGGATAGGATTTGGAATCAGGAGGTCGGGCTTGTCGCCCTGGGAACCTTGGAGGCGGACTTGAGAGGAGGTAAGAAGACATATTGACATGACCCCCCCCCCCCCCCCCCGGCGCGCTCTTCCACATCTCAATGACTCATCATTCTGCTTTTTTTTTGTGTGCAGAAAACAAACACTCTACACCCGCCCTCCGGCTCTTCCTCGCCCTCAAATCCCTCACGCTCCTCCACCACTCACCACCCCACCGTCCGCGCGCCCAGCGTCTCGCCGCCCTCGCGACCCACCTCGCAGCGCAGCACCCCACCCTCCCGCGCCTCCTCCACGGCGTCCTCGCGCGTCACGCCCGCGGCGTCCTCGTCCCCACCTCGTCCTCGCCCGCGGACATGGCTGCGGTGTTGGGAGACGGCGCGTGGACCCGTGCGTCCAACCCCCTTGCGGCGTTTGAACATGCGGTTGGGGAACGGCGCGTGCAGAGCGTCGTGCTCACGAGCGAGGTGGTGGGGAGTGTGAGTCGCGTGCGCAACGGGCCGGGTGTGCTGGGAACCGTCGTGGGTGCGGCGGGGAGTGGGCCCCACGGTGCCGCGTGGGTTGTTATGGCGTTGTACAGTGACAGCAACAGCAATGCGAATGCGACCCGCGTCCTGGCGACCCTCGTCCGCGAGAACAGGATCACGGGTGTGGTCGCCTTGGCGTTGCTCGTGTATGCTGCTGCAACGACGACGACGACAACGACGTCGACACACACACCCACACGCACTACTACATCCCCACACCCGAGTTTTGCCCGCTTGGCGGGTGCCCTGGCGACCACACTCGAAAAACAACCCACGCCCACCACCACCACCCTCTTGACGGCCGCCACCGAATTCCTCGCGCTCGCGTGGGCCGTGCAAGGGCTCAACCTCACCACCAACAACAACGGACCCGAACACGACGACCCAACAACCCTCGACGCTGCCCAACCCCGCCTCCGCTGCGCCCACCGCATGCGCACCCTCCTCAAACACCTCGTCAAAGACACGGACGTCCCCACGGCCAAAACATTTGTCGCCGTCTATAGACGCGTCGTCGGTGTCCACTAGCCCCCAATGAGAAAAACGTCTTCCCGCGCACCGTTTGTGAGTGAGTGATTGTGGTGATGGGTGTTTTTCCGCACACTCACACACTCGCAACCAGAGAACACGTGCCGGTAGCTGCGGTGGTTCGTGGCGATATCCGCTTGTTGGTGGTCGTGCTAATAATAATAATAGTAATGATATGATTTTTTTTTTCTCATCTCCTCTGGAATGCGCAAGTCGGTGAGAAATATGTACTGCTCCCTCCCATGTCCCCCGTTCCGGTGCGCAAAAAAAAGAAAAAAAAAAAAAAAAAAGCACAACATGTATTTTTGCGTGAGCTCTGCCCGTTGTTTGTGTTTGCCGCGGGCGAGGAGGACAAAACCACCTTCAGAAACGCGGTGTGCAGGGGTTCGCCGGATGTTGCGAATCTTGTCTCGCCGTATTGAGTTCCCCCCCGCCCGCCGCACAATGAATGCGTACCCCTGTTTGTGAGGGGGGCCTTGCGAGCAGGCGGGGGCGGGGGCGCACGCTGGTTCCCCAATGCCGAGGGCGAATTTTTGTTTTCTTTTTTGCCGTTTGGGTTTTTGCGGTCTGGGAACTGGGGGACAACTTTCGGTGAGTTGCATAAAGAAAGAGAAAGAAAAAAAAACAGAGAAAAAGTAGTTTGTGTGTACAGAACCAACTATGTTCAAATTGAGAAATTGCTACACGCGTGTCAAATCCCCAGCCCGCACTACTCCCCACCGCTACATCTCCATCCGCACCTCCTTGAATTCCTCGCTATACAGGCGTGTATTCCATTTAGGATACACGCGTTTATAGAGATACATGCAGACCGTGTCTTCGCCCTTGAGGGGTCCATCAAAGACACACTTCATGTAGCCGTGGGTGCCGAGGGTATCGCGGATATGGCCCTGGCGGCCGAGTTTGGTGACGAGCTGCACGGGCTTGAAGTAGTTGATGTCGGCGGGGTGCCAGAACATGTAGCGGATGACTGCCCCGCGCTTGTGCACTTTGAACGGGTGCCCCGTGAGGATCACCCGTTTGGCCGCGATCCGCGTGCTGTCGAGGTCCAGGACCGAGCCGTGCGCGAGGAGCGGTTGCGCGTGGTCTGGCGGGACGGGAAACGAAAAGTAAGGGTGAGCATGGGGGAAAAGAGCCGCGGGGGGGGGGGGGGAAGAGAGGGAACAAGGTTGTATGCTTTTTTTCGCCCGCCCCACTTACCGGCATCCCACTGGGTCACGACGCCACCCGGATTATACCTAAACATGAGCACGGGCGCGGGTCCAAACTGTATCGGGGCATACACGGTGGCAATACTGGAGCGTCCAGTCTGGAGGAACCTCTCAAACTTGTGGACATTATTCGACCCGCCACGGGTGTTGGTCGAGTAGAGGGGCTGGACGACGTAGCGGCGGAACCCGCAGTGCAAAATCATGGGTTCTTTGGATTTGACGGGCGCAGTGTCGATGATGGTCGGCGGCGTGGAAGAGGAGGCTGGGAGCGTCGAGGACGTGGTCGTGTTGGTGCTCGTGTTGCGGGTGACGGTGAAATTGAGCACGGAGAATTTGTGCTCGTGTGGGAGGAGCGCGAAGAGGGTAAAGGGGCGGGAGGGGTCGCGTTCGTCTAAACACACATATAGCAGAATCGTTAGGACCAATGCATGTTCAATAGAATGGTGGAGGGGGACAGGGTAAAGCGCAGAATTTCGGAATTGTGTGCACGGACAACATACCAATAACTGCACGTGGCACATCCTTCACATGAACTGTCACCCTCGTCCCCGGCAGGACACCCCCCTCGGTCAGGCCATCCAGCACCCTTCTCCTCGTCCTCTTGAAATTCTGAAACTGGAAAATACGCGAGTAATCCACGGGTAAATTTTCATACGGGTCCCAAGGCGACGTTCTAAAGCTCTTGAGGCCCCTGTAGCGCTGGAATCGGATGCGGGCCGCAGGATCCTTGGGCGTGTTGACTTCATCGGGAAATTCGAGGTCGTCGCGTGCTTCGTCTTGTTTGGACAGGAAGGCGCTGTACTGGGCGGCTTCGTCGGCTTCATCGTAGGTGGCGTCGAAGGCTTCGGGTTTTTCGGAAGCGTCTTCCTCTTCTGCAAGGTCTTCGTATTCATCTTCATCTGACGGTTCTTCATCGCTTTGCCGTTCGGCACCACCGTTGGTGATGTGGCCGAGTCCGATGCTGTTCCAGTCGACGGGTGCGCCGACGCCGTCGGCATCGGTCATGGTCACGTCCATGATGTTTGAGTTGGATTCGTCGTCGTCGTCATCATCAACGTCATCTTCATCCTCCTCGTCGTCGTTTTCGTCAACGATCCAGGCGGCTTGGTAGGCAGAGGTGCCTTTCGGGACACGTTTGGGTTTCTTGGGTGGTTCGGTTTTCGAGCCCGCACCCAATCGCTGCAGGCGCTCTAAGACACAAACAAGCATTAATAAACACGTTGGGCTTCACGGGGAACTCTGCATAGCCGTACCTTCAGCCTCTTGCAACTCCTCCTCTGTCGGCCACGTCTGTTCACCCTCCATCGGATTCACCTCGTTTTCCGCAACCAGCGAGTCCTGCAGCTCCGGAACGGGGACATCTAGCACGCTCTCATCAGTATCCATGTGGGTTGCCCCCGCAGCAGTCGGCAGGGAGGTGATCATTTTGATTTGAAAGTCGCCGTGGCCGGGAATGTGGACTAGGCGGTTGGCTGAGAGGTTGTTGCCGCGAACGTAGCCTTTGACTCGCAGAGTTCCGGTGGTCTGTAGAAAAGACAAGAGTCAGATGCGTTGACCCATGCGGAGGATGTAGGGAATGGTACCTCATCTCCCTCATTGGGCGCAAACTGAACATCTTCACCCAACATGTACGCATGGCGGTCTCTCCACACAATGGGCTTGGGCCGTTGTTGCGTGATATACCGCAGGGCAGCCAACGCCTCTGTTTCAGATGACAGGTGGAACAGCTTGGAGTCTTCAGGAAAGTGGTCCTCCATGTAGGCCGTGAGCGATTTCCGGATGTCGGATTGTTTTTTGGGCGGGACCTTTTCTAAATGCTGTAGGTGATGTGAGCGTCAGCGACAAAGCAGTGCGGACCCGCTGGTGAAGGATTGGAGGTGGGACATACCTGCACCGCGGCGAAAGTGGATGGCACACCTTGAGCCTTGATCGTCGTCAAGCACAAATCCCCAAACCTATCCACCTCCACCTCGGCCGACACTACAAACATGATAAAGTCCGCGACCTTGACCGCATCGAGAATCTCCAACAAATTGCGTCGCAACGGCACCAACTGCAGTTTCTGCTTAAACCGCTCCACATTCAGAATCGTAGGTTGGTCGTACGAATCACATTGTGTTCCAACACTATCGTGCAGATCTTTCACAATCGCGCGGGCATCAACGTCGGGGCAGAGCGGGATGATGGCGATGATTTTGGGAGCGCCAGCGACGCCCGAGAAGAGCCGGTTGGACTGCATGAGGTCTTGTCGTTTGCGTTGTTGGACGAGTTTGGCTTGGTTTTTGCGGTCCGCTTTGTGGGAGACGGTTTGGTGTTTGTGCTTTACGGAGGTCGCGACATCGACTTTGCCTATTGAAATTGCCACATTTTGTTAAATGCAGGGTTTCGAATGCCTAAAAGCACAGCATGTATTTTGGTCCTTTTGGCGCCTACCTTTTGTCTTTGCCTTGACTTGACCTTTTGTAGAGTGTCGAGACTTGAAGCCCTTGTTCTGCTGCTTCAAGCCCGAACGATGCGAGAAACCACCTTCACCCATGTTTGGCGAGACAGTGTTGGTGAAAGTCCCAACGATTGGGCTTTAATGTCAGGAATTGCCGGGATGGTTTTGTCAACAAGGCAAACACAAAGAAAGTTGCGTCAAAAACAAAAATGTTCGTTTGCTGGCGGCTGACTCATGCATTGCGTAAGATTGAGTAAGCAATTTCGCGCGACTATAGTAGGCGCGTCGTTGTTGAATCCTACAGATTTCTGTAGCGTTGGTTTTTCCGCGCTCGTTTTGGAGAGTATACACGCAGCAGTAAACAGCGCAATCAACTTTGAGAAGTGTTGTACTAGAGGAAGATCACAGAAATGGCGCATCATGTCCCAGCTAACGTACGGCACAGCGTAATGCAATGTTTCTCAGATGTGACATTTGTTTGTGGTCTCACTCACTGTAAGCCAAAGCTGACGAGTTATAACCTGCGCGTTCTGATCCTGCATCGACCAAGTTTGCGAGTGACCGCTTTTATCCAAAGCTAGGGCTCTGACGTGCGCAGTCGGTTCTCAGTCCGACTTTGTCCCACTCATGCGAAGGGCGGAATAGATAGTGATTCACCCCCAGATTTGGACACGTGATCAGAGTCTGGCAATATGTTGATGGAGTGGGTGTCCAGGAAATGACAAGGCTTCTTTGTCACCTCAAGTCGAAATCTGGTGGCGCGCGGGAGTATGCTTCTCGCGAACGCATCAGCACACACCGAACTCGAAGTAGTCCCGCGCCACCGATTTGAAATTACCAATGACTCAGTAAGCTACCTTAGCTAGGTCACAGTCAGCATGAAAATCACAGCCACACACGACGTAGCCACCCGTGCCTGTTTTCCTTCTATGACGACTCCCACCCTATGCGCAGTACCGTCCCCAGCCGCGCGCGCGCAGCATCCAGGCTAGCCACGAAAGCAGGCGGACAAAAGTGCATATTACAGAAGCAATAATCAGTGATCAGCTGACCGTTTGCATCCAGCGTTGGTTTTAGCTACCGTATCAAGCAGAAGGTCCGTTATGATGATAAGCATTTTGGGTACTATTACGCAAACACAACGTTTGTTCTATTTCAGTGTCTACCCATTCATCACGTCAGCCAGGAGAAAAAGAACACTTTCGAGACGCGCGTGTCCGTACGCGTTTTGGCATGTGTGCTTTTTGTGTTGCTTTGCGATCCTATCATAGCCCGCGTCTTTCCTTCCCCCTTTTTATTTAACAAGGCGTCTTCCATTGCACACCGTTCTTTGCTCATCGCCTCCGCCCCGCGCGCGCGCTCCGACACCCCGCGTTGACTGAGTAGGCCTCCCTGACTGCCCTGACTGGCGTTCGAAAACAAACATCAAAAAGAAGTGCGACAAGTGGAAAGCGCTTTCTAACAACAAGAACATCCGTGCGACGCTTTCTCGACCTGTTTTTGCGACACAGTAGTGAGGAAGCTTTAGGTTGGATAAAGGAAGGAACGGAAAGGATAGGAAAGGAAGGAAAGGGGTGACCTGTCTTTCTCTCTCTCTTGCTCTCTCCCTCCGTCACTTTGTTCGTTCGGTCGGCGGTTTTTGGTTTTGAGTTGCTTCTCCCGGACATTGGACGTTGGGAAACAGTGATGATGATACGGACTTCTGCGTCCGTCCTCGTTTCGGCCGTAGCAGGTTCGTAGCAGCAGGCCGCCTTTCAAAGCCATCTATGAAGCCAACTGACGTCGACTGTTTCTCTCTGTACCAGTCATGGGTCTGTTGGCCGACACGCGGGCCTGGCCGCACCGCATTCCGCGCGCATTGCTCGTCGCGTCCGATACAATTCCGGTGGAGTTTGGTGCGTTGCAGCCGGTGGTGCTGCCGCCTTTACGTACGACTGCGACGTTCACTCGCCCGGCGACGACGGGTGGTGCTACTGCTGTGAGTCAAGTCACGAATTCGGTTACGGTGGTTCAAGCTGCAGGTACGGCGACAAGCGCTGTTGCGACGACGAGTGGTGTGGACATTACACCCGGGCCGGATCCTGTTGTTCAACAAAAGCAGCAGCAACAGCAGCCACAACAACCACAACCACAACCACAGCCGCAATTACAGCCAACCCAGCCGCAACTCCCATCCTCACCCACATCTTTCCTCCGCGCCGAACCGCTCGGCACGACGTCGACCGCCCCGCCCCAACCAGCCGGTTGGTCGTCCCTCGGCGCACTCGCTAAAACGCTCATCATCGGCATTCCGCTCGTCCTCCTCGGCATCCTGTGCGCGTTCGTCGGTGTATGTCTCAAACACCAGCGGAAACACCAGAACCGAGGAGGAAACAACAATGTCTTGCGACAAAAGAATACGTATCACAATGATGACGAGGCGTCCAAGCCCCGGATCGCACTCGTGGATTTGTTTGGGATCCGGACGAATCCGACCAGCGTGGAACCCGCGGCGGGTCAGCAGTACAAGACAAAGACGAAAGATCCCGTCGCGGATTGGATTAGGCAGCAGCGCAAGGGACCCGCAGTGGGTGGGTTCGGGTTGTGGAGGAAGGGACAGCGGGAGGTATTGCCAACTGTGGCGGAACCGCAGCCGGTAGACTCTGACAAGCAGGTTTCCGAGCTGGCCAGAGCAGCAGAACCACCCAATATGTCTTCCACTAGCTTGATTCTCGAGCCCATCATGCCCATCACGCCCACCAAAACCATGCCGCGCCGTCCACCAGGCGCCAAACCACCGTGCTCGACACCTCGGGGTAGCGAAGCCGACAGTCAGCGCGCCCGCCTCCGCAAAGCCGCATTAGACGAGTTCACCCTCCAACAACAGCAATCGCGCGTCCCGTCCTCTGCCGCGTCCTCCAGCGGCCAAAGCAGCATCAGCGCCCACAGCAACCGAAGCCGCAGCACCACCCGCAGCAACACGCGTGGCCGGCAATTGAAACGAACGAAATCTACCCCGAATTTATTGAATGCGGAAGATGATGTGCCTTTGATCAATTTCTTGCCCAAACACCAACAGGCCCGCATGGTGGCTGCATCGGGGATCAGACAAGACCATCCGGCACGGCTGCTTAACATTCATACCAGCAGAAGCAACGCGTCAGCAACCTCCCTCGCGTCCCAGGTCTCCCCCTCGGGCTCATCCTCATCGCGGTCCGCAGCGTCATCCTCTTCTTCGTCATCGTCATCGTCAAAATCAACAGGTGCTGAAAGTCTCCGCACAAAGAAAACAATTTGGGAGCAGTCGCTCTTCACTCCGGGCTCGATGCTCTCCACCGCTCCGCCGCTCCCCGCAACGCCCAACATTGTCGTTCAACCACCCCCGCCTACCCTGCTCCGAACCCCGCACCCGCCACCCCAACCTCCAATGTCAGTCTACTCATCCTCATCCCAAGGATCATCCGTGAGCCCATACTACATGCATCACCCACCACCACCGCCAATAATTGGCGGGATGCCATACATGCCACACATGATTCCTCCGCAACAATCCTGGCTAGACATGTACACCGCTCCACCCCTCTACGGCCCCGCGGCAACCCACTACCACCCCGCGCCGACGCGACAACGCAGCCGCAGCCGCAGCCGAACACGTCGAGACGATCATGGTCACGACAGTGATGCCGCGAGCGAGGCAAGCCGAGGCAGGAAGAAATCGTCCCGCAGCAGGTCGAGATCGAAATCGAGGACAAAGAGAAATGGGTCACGGTCGCGATCCCGTGCCAGGACGAGTAAAGGCGAGGAGGAGGAGAAAGATAAAGAGAATGTCATGAACTTGGAGTTTGAAAAGCTAGTACAGAATGAGAGAAAGAACTGAGGGGAGGAGGGGCGGCCGAGAAGTGTGGAATAATCTGAATTTTCGAGGTGGGCTCTAAGGTCGTTTGGGTTTTTTTTTGGACATAGATTCCCAGTGTGTGTTAATGCGTGTTGTGCATGTCATTGTTTCTAAATTATTTTCGCAATAAATTCAGAGTGCAGATATGAGTGATGGCTATTTTGTCTTATTGTGTTAGTCGGAGTTTGCAGGGCGGAAAGCGCGTCTGCACTCGCTGCCAAGCCACATTCGGCCAAAAACACCTCTCGCCACCTGATGAGTGGATTATTGCACGTTTATTTACACTACTCACTATGCATCTTTCAAACACTGGATACACTAGATGAATTTCCTTCAGTACTTCAATTTTCACAAACTACGTCAGCTTACCCACTACATACATAACACATCCAAACTACATTCCGACTCTGGGTGGATAGATAGCTTGTTCAATGCCGTTTCTGGTGTACAGATTGGGTGCACCCCAAGTCCCCAAACCCTCCGCAGATCGGTGGTAGTCCGATTTATCGGGGTTTTTGACTCCGAACGACCCCTCCTTGTCGGAATAATGGGTTTGCTGAGCGTAACCGTAGTCTCGCTCGCAGGTGTGGTTCCACTACCAGTGATTGGTTGTGTCAGTTTGGAGGCGTGTTTTGTGACAGGTAGGATAGTGCGGGACTTTTTCAAGTGCTTGTGTTCCGCTCACGGTGACTATGTAGTCACCGTGGCAGGCGTTGGTTTTGACGGCGGGAGGGGTGGCATGGTCGGCCATGTTTATCAAAGTATCGATGGTGAGGTAGGGTAACGTTGGTGATAGGTGTTGATGGTGGACCAGAGTTAAGCGAGATTGCTGTTGTTTAGTGATCAAAGTGTAGAGGAGCTGTCACTGTTTTATATCTTGTCCGCCAGACTCGTCTCACACGAGGAAAAAAAAGGGGGTGAGCGAAACGATAGGGTCACCACCTCCCACCCTGCCATTCAATTGTCTTACTGAACCCTCCAGGCACAAGGTGTAATGCGGGTTGACACAAATGAGATGGGGCAAGGTACACATCCCGCTCACCCAGTTTCAGGTGAGGACAGCTATTGGCGGGGCTAACGCTTGGTATGTTCCGAATCAATACTCTCACTACGAGCAACACAATTGCCGGGTGTCATTCTCATGCTCAATTGGTATTGGTGCAGATGGTAAAAAGTATCCCGTGATATCGAGTGTGGGGGGATGGTTGCGGGGCATACATAGCACATCTTCACATACAGAGTTCGAAAACAGAGGACTCCATCGGGATTGGAGGGATGGATAGATCTCTGTAGGAAGGCCACTCTCGCTAGTCTAGTGCTTTTTCTGGTATGTGTTTCCGTTGGGTGCAATGTAGGTACCGTTCCATCCGAGGAACGGTGGTAGACCGAGGCATCGGGGTTGACGTAACCATACGATCCGTCATTCTTGGACCAGTGGGTCTGGCTCGAGTTGCCGTAGTCGCGGGTGCATGTGTGGTTTCCCTGGTTGATGGTGGTGGTTGGTACATTGTTTTTGTACTTTTTTTTGACAGCTGTGTAGGCTTACATGACGGTCTGATCCGCTACTGGTGGTCTTGTAGTCACCGTAGCGGTCGTTGGTTCCGGTGTTGGAGGAAGAAGAGTTTTTTGACATGTTTGAAGATACGAGTGGTATACGTAGGTTTTATCTTGATGGTTAGAGAGTCCGGCGAGAGCGGCGCTGTCGCGGCTCTTTATAGTCCCAAAGTCCCAAAGGTCACCGACCGGGCGTTGTCTCACACCGATTCGTCGGACACACAGTCGCGCACGTGCCATTGATTTACTTCTCCCTGGGGACGATTTCAGACGTATTACAAATTGCCGCAAATGCACAGCTTCAAGTTGTACACGGTCTCAGTTACGATGTACAGCGATTGGCGCGATACGCCAAGTTTGACAGTTTGCAATAGCTACCTTGGAGAGCATTGATAGACGTTTGTTGTTGTAGCGGTCATGTCGCGGAAGATGAGGCTTGAAGTCTCCCGTCCGACCCGCAGAACGTGTGTGCGCACATGAAGAAACCCGCTTCAGAGGCTCACCCGCCAATGAGATGGCATTTCCTTTCTGTATTCCTCAAAAGTGTTTACATCCCCACGTCCTTGCACTCGTGAAACTCCTTCACAGAATGCCAGCTGTCAAGTGTCAACTATCCCTCCCTGTACCCGACGTCATCATCCGCAGTCGCAGTCCCGTCAGTCATCATCGTGTTCGTTAAGGAACGACAAGGTTGCGCGTTTTTTTCTCACACTTGCGGAGGGATGTGGCTTTGCAAGACGCGGTCCAACTTCATTTAACCATTTTTGGGGATATTGCAACGTTCGCTCATTCTTTCGGTTTTTGGCTCAATCGGGGCTCATCCTTCAGTCTTATTTCCTAAAGGCATGTCTGCTCATCGCCACCGTGAAAAAACTCTCAGTAGCATACTCGTCGGATCAAGCTTGGCCTGAACCTACCCCAGTGCGGCGCTCGTGGGCTTCCAATACCGTCTGAAGGATACTCCCCCTCGCAAAGTGATACTTCTGCCACCGCCGCCCACCATGATCACTGACGAATACCCAGACCAGAAGCCAGCCGCGGGGTTGGCGGTGCCAGCGGAACCAACGGTAAAACGAACTGCCAGCGGGATGTCCACCAACCCGCTCCGAACATTGCGCGCCGAGAACGAAGAGTTGAGGAGGCGGCTGGAGGAATGCGAGGGGCAGCTGGTCGTTGCCGCCACCGTGGGGCAAAACTTGTTGCTGGAACACGATAAGCTCCGTGCTCGCTTGCATGAAACGGAAACGGGAACTTCTGGCAATGACTCGGAGCCCGCCCGCCGAACCTCTCTGGACTTGATGCGCGACATTGAAAATGATTTCGATGCCATATCGAGCTCGTTGAAAGGGTTCGTGGGAAAATTGTCGTCACGGTCAAGCAGCCCCGAATCACTGCCGTCGGGGCAGAAAAGGCGAGCCGCTCAGGATCCACCGCCTGCACCGACATCACCGCGGAAACTCTCTCGACGCGGATTCAAGAAACCCCAGTCGCCGAGAAAGATGGCGGCATCCAGGACCAACAAATTTGTGGATTCGGATCTTGCCTCGGATATAGATAATCACCTCATACACCAGGTCCGCATGTTGCGGGGAGACCTGGGGATCTTGAATGAAGAGAAGCGGGAGATGCATGATAAAATCGCGCGGTTGGAAAGCCAGTTGGAGGGTGTACGGAAACAGCGACAAAAGGATGCGTATGCAGCATGTGAGTGGCATTCCTTTTGCACATACCCGAAACAAATGGAGTGTTGGAGAACTGACGTTGTATCCACAGCCAAAAAGGACGAAAAGATCTGGGATCTCGAACTACAAAACCAGCAAATCCGCGAGCAGGCCAGCAAGGCTGAAGCGGAGGGCGCTCGGATGCGTCAGAATCTTCGCCAAATGGATGTCGCGTATGGCCAGAGCGTCGAAATGATGGAAGCCATGAAAAACGCAAACAGCCAGCAAAGCAAATCATTTGATCAACTGCGGGCAAGACTCGAAATCGAGCTGAGCCGGTCTCGCGGACTGATCATAGCACTTGAGAGCGAGAAAGCAGCATTGTCTCAGAATTGTCAAGACCTCATCATGGAAGCACGGGCCCAAACGTTCACGGCGCCGGACTTGCCCTCTCCTGGATCTCTGAAAAGCGTTCAGGAAACTGAGTTCCCTATACGGCCATCGTCGCCAGCCCCGTCTTCCTCGCCGGCGAGCCCGGATAGATCTCCATCAAAGCATACATTTTTTGTCGAGTCTCTATCGTCGTCTCTGTCTCATGCTCATCAGCAAATCAATGAACTGGAAGAATCCGTACGGGAATCAGAGTATGAGCGAGGTGAACTCGTCAAGCTCCTGGCCGAAGCACAGGAGACCATCGAAGCTTTTCAGCAAAAAGGACCTGCCACGCCCCCTCAAGCCGTAGTGGAGGAGGTGAAGGAAAAGATTCAGACTGTTACACGCAACCGTAGACACATCGACGATGATGAAACGGTTGATGGAGATATTGAGGATGCTCTTATAGTCCGGGAGTTTGAAACGCCACGTAGAATGGCGCGAAATCTCCTGAACGAGTTCAAAGAGGCACTGACCGAGGAACGAAAGTCTGCCAAGAGTTGGACAAAGAGAGATTTGTCTCCTGCAGAGGCGTCTCCAACACCAGTAAAAGAGCGTCAACACGACACAAATCGGCTCAAAGCAGTTCCTCTTTACGACTTTGACCAGGACATTACCGGCAAGGGAGAAGGCATTGCACAAGCCGTCGAGCCAGACGTCTCACCGATGGTGGTGGCACGATTGTCCTTGGAGGGTGTTGCGGTTGAGACGGTGACTACCCCGACCGACGCAAAGGATGCGGAAAGCGTATCGCGCCTACCAATCAGAGCTCGCTCACGCCTGTCCAGGTCCCCGACGAAAACTCCTGGAAAGTTTTCCTTGGCAGTCACAAAGGCGCAAGACAAGCTCATGGTCCAGCTTGAGGAAATCGTTGACCGTGAAGTTGACCTTGTTCTGTGCGTTGATAGTAGCATGCAGACCCTGAGCGACGGGAACTCGGAAGAAGCATTTGGGTTCTACGCGTCAGGTCAGCCCTCGGTTCTTACTATCCAACAGCGCCCAAAAAGACGGCGAGACAAAGTTTTGAGTGAGGCCAGTAACTTTGTGGAAAGTGGAACTACGATGGATGACTTTGTGTCGGACATTGATACGACATCTTGGATATCGCGGGCCGTTTCACATCCCACCCTGTCCGTCGACACAAAGAACCTTTCGGACAACGATGAGCACGAGCGCGCAATGTCCATGCCCTCGAATCTCCGCCGGCCTTCGTCCCCAACATCCCCATCATCCCCATTGCAACAACAGTACCTGACCACCTCACAACGTAAAGCGCTGAACTCGTGGGGAACAATGTACGCCCCGCAGGCATCGCCGGCGCCATGGCCGCTGCCACCGTCCAAAAACCTGAGACCGGCTTCTGGAGTTGGGCCATCCTCCACCTCGGCAACTATCAGTTCTACCCCTCGGTCGAACTCCAACGAGAACCTTCTCAGGAGTATCTCTGCGACGCCAGCGCCCATGCCGCTACCGGCCCTTGCTGACCCCTTGACAGATACCTCAGTGGACATTGATGAGGAGATTGATGGGGAGCAGGATGATAAAACGCTGCAGACATCCGTCATGAGCGTCATGAGTGTTGTCCCGCCCTCCTTGCCTGGAGAGCCGGGAAGCCCGGCGACAGCCGATCCGGAAGGCACCGGCGAGATGTCTTCTTCTCTGAATTTGGAAGACATTGACATGCAGGACAGCGACTGGGACGAAGATGAGAACAACTCCATTGTGTCTAGCACTGCCGAATGGCGACTCCAGAACCGCGGCGAGGGTTCCACCAGCACGAGCAGTTCCATGCGGCGCATGCGGCCACGCAACATGTTGCCGAAACAGAAACCCGTGCGACGGAAAACTACGGATGCCCCGGCAAATCCGAGCAGTCCGTTCACAAATATCATGCAGAATGCAAAAAGCCTCGCCAGTCTCAGAAGTCTGGGTGGTAGCAGCGCGGTGTTTAGCGAAGGATCGTTCAAGAGTCAGGAGAAGAGCGATAAAGATATCCAGAGTCTTACACATACCATGGTTGGCAGTTGGGTAAGTAGCGCCATGGCTTGAGTGCGTGCATCCGCTTTCAGGGAGTATAATGCTTACCGTCTTTTTCTTTTGGTCATGGCTGCAGTTTCAGAAATTCAACCGACACAACCGTAACCCTCAATTGCGATACTTCTGGGTGAACCCATATTCACGAGCGTTGAACTGGGCGCCTAAGCCCCCCAGCCAGGGCAAGAAGAACATGCAGACCAAAACAGGTACGTCAATCAAAATTCGTGCACCACATCTGATTGCATGTCAATGTGCTGACTTGCAATATCAATAGTGTTCATCGTCTCGCTGCGATGGAAAGAGCCAGACCGACAATACCGGAATTACCCGCCTGGCCCCGAACACGCCATCATCATCGAAACCCCGCATCGAGAAGTCCGGATTGTCTCAACCAACTGGAACGACCATGAACAGTGGGTGACCGGTCTATCCCTGCTCTTGGAAAGAACTCATCGGTCGCGCCCCTTGCATGAACAGTTTGGAATCATGGACCGGGATAGTGGCAACAATGTTGAAGATGATGTTGAGGATGAAGATGAAGAGGAAGCTGCCGCCATGCCTTCTCCCACAGCTTCTGAGTCACCAGAGAAGTCACAACCGCGACCTGTCTTTGCCTCAGCACAGTGGAGGGAGAGTGAGGACTCGATCAAACCGGTGGAGGACCAAGCAATGACGCTGGATGAGCTCGGTCGTGTCTCGCAGAATTCGGGACTTCATCAAGACAAGCCGGACAATATAAGCCACAGCTCCACTGGCAGCGATGCCCGCAAAACCCCAATCCTCCGCCGCAACTCGTTCTGGAACTCCATGCAAGAACTTGCTAGACCCAAAAGCAGCCTCCTCCCCCGTCCTATCGCGACTGCGTCCACCGCATCGTTGCAGTCGACAACAACAACACCATCCACCATCACCACCACACCTCGCCCAGATCGACCTTCAGGATTGCCCGTCGCCCCGCATACAGTGTCGCATGATGACCGGCGAGCGGGTATCAAACGGGAACCCCTCCAGAGACGACCCAGTATTGGCGATATGCTCCTCGGCCGTCGGTTCTCGCGCGATTTATCGTCGCTTACGAAACGCCGGAGTTGGATCATTGGGATGCCGAGTGCGGATGGGCAGTCAATGGATAAAGAAGAGCAACCGCCTTTGCCCTCACCTACACTGTTGCAAACTCATCGGCAACAGCAACAACAGCAGAAACAACATTCACCACAATCCCCACAACCGCAAACCCTACACCTCACCGAAGGCCAACAACACATCGAAGGCAGCACCGTTGGCCTCTCCCTCTCGGAACCCCGCCGCCCGCGCCCGCCCACCAAGCGCAAATCAGTTGGGGGCGTCATGCTCAACACGCTCCGAAACGTCAGCGGTAATCTCAGCATCCTCAGCGGGACCAGCGGGACCATTATCGACAGTGTTCCCGTGCCAGCGGGGATTGCGGGCGGTGAACACCCGCAGCGTGCAAAGATACCGCAGTCGGCGAGCACGTCGTCGCTGGTCGGTTCGGCCGCGTCGTCCCCGAGTTCGGTCGCGAGTCAGAGAAGTCGGTCGAAAAGTGATGCCCAGTTGCATCGCCAGGCGTCGTCGCCATTCTTGTAAAAGCACCGCACCTGCTTTCGTTCAACTTGAACCCTCATTGCAGTGGTAACTCTCGCCCCATTTTTTCTTTTTTAACCTCATCTCCCACATTCCCCCCCTTCCCCCCCTTCAAACCATCCCTCATTTACCCCCTTCTGTCCGCATTTCTTTCACTCTTTTGCACATGTACATATAGTTTAGCAGATTTTTGGGTTCCTCATGAAATGAAACGATCCATGAACACAAATGAGATTGATGAATTGATGGTCTATTTATGCATGTGCATAAGATGTGGGTGATTTTGGTATATACACTTCTCACGCGCTCCATTGGATGGAGCGGTGGAGCGGCAGGAATTAAAAATAAAAAGGACACATCAATCGGTGATGATGTTCAACCGCACCCCATATCGTGTCAAACCCAGATGTTCATTGTTCCAACCCCTCCACAATGCCAAATTCTATTTTGAGTGCTTCGGCCAACTCGGCCTCGGATCCGTCCCTCAACAACCTCGTACTGCGCACTCCGCGGGTCACCGTGCTCACTTTGGTGTCGTACAGGGTGACGCGTCCAGTGGGGGTCGCCAGCATGCACATGGGTTTGTGGGAAAGGGTGATGGTGGGGGAGGTCGCGACGTACCAGTTGAGCATGTCGCAGTCGGAATTGCAGATGGGCTGGGAGAGGGAGAAGAAGTAGGATTGCGTCCAGTCTGGGCGCGGGGTGGTTGGGGTAGCGGGCGCGCGGTAGAGGAGGTAGAAGCCGGTTGAGGTAGCGGGGTGGAGGTGCGGGGGTGGGTGGGGCGTGGTGGAGGCGAGGAAGGTGGGAGGACCCCATTTGGCGGATGTGTCGGCGAGGAGAGTGCCGGCAACGAGTTTATAGGCGTCGCCCGTGTCGGGGTCCACGTCTTCTGCGCCGTCGGTTATTTCAAGTGGCATGCGGGGCGCGCCAGCTGCGCCGAAGCCGAGGTCGATGAGGTATTGCTTTTGGGTATCGGGGCATGTGACGACCAGGACTTTATGTGTAGGCGGGAGGACCGGCTGGGACGTTGTAGTTGTGTCGTTAGTGTTGTTGTTGTTGGCGTGTTCCATCCCATCTCTGGGTGTAGTAGCCACCACTCTCGCCGCACAGCCAAACACCTCAAACCCGACTTGTCTCGCCGCGCGTTCAAACAGCGCATTCTGTTCATAACACCACCCGCCTCGTTTATGTGTAACCATTTTCGTCCAGAGTGCGGATGGGTCGAGGGAAACGGATTGGTGGCGGTAGGCGGCGAGATTTTCCCAGGGAATGGAGCGTTGGTGCGCGGTTTGGAGCGTGCGGAGGGTGCGGTAGGTGGGTGCGAGTGGGAGGGCGGGGACCAGCGAGGAGAGGTTGATGCGGTGCAGGTAGGCGGGGAAGTGGAAGGGGTCGATTGTCGCGGGGGGCAGAGCGGGGGTGGGGATGATGGGGTCCGAGTCGTGCTTGTCGGGGGTGGACATCGTGAAGGAAGTAAAGTGGGGTTGGTAAGATGTTTGTGTTTGTTGAGTTAGCTCGTCTATCTGAGAGGGTGCGAGGAGTAGTGCGACACTGGTTTTTATAGTGTGTGGGGGGGGGGGATGTCAATGTCATGGGCGGAGGAGTGTGGCTGGGCGATGTTCAAAGCGCGTCCGGCGTTCTTGAACACCTCCACCCACACCGTGCAACGCGAAAAAAAGAAGAGACATGTGGGGTATTTCCACTATCGCCGAAATCGTAGGTCCAACTCGCCGCTGTTTTCTGTGTCACGGTACAGAGAGGGGCATGACGTTGCGCGAGTACATAGCAGCCGAGGGGAGGGGGAGGGGGACGTTGTGGGGTTCCATACTGTGAGGTGACAAATTAATTCCCACTGCCCCGCTTATAGAAACCTCGTGAGAAACCTGCGTCTTTGTTTGAAGCTCCGGCTCCGGTTGACGTTGTAAGTAGTAAATAACTCTTGGGCAGAATACCACGTAGCATGGGAGCTGGAGGTCGCTTTTCAAATGAAGGGCTCCGGCTCTCACGCGTTTTTTAGGGTTAGCGTTGCGGTTGTTTTTCAAAGGCTCCGGACCATCTTCAACGCTCTCAGTTATCTCCATTTCTGCTAATACTTTCTGTTCGTGAGTACCGAAAGCACAAGCGTCACATCTCTTTTGTCAACGGTCGTATGACTCGGTCTACGACCGTACCATTTTTCACCATCATGTCGACAGACACTACATTTCTCAAAGCGTGAGAACATTCGATTAGCGGCGAAGAGGGGTGCCACATCCCTTCTGGTTATTAGTACGGGAAAGCGTTAAGCGTCCCTCTTTCAACAGGCGTATGACCTGGTGTATATCACGGACGATCCTTTGACCGTTTTCATCTCGGCAGGACATATCTGAGCGCGTGAGAACCCTTTCGACTGGCAGCGGAGAGCTTGTCATATCTTCTGTCCCTGCCCCCACAATATCCCCGTCTTTACTAATAAGTGTTCCGGTTTGAGTATGCAAAGCTCAAGTGCCATATGAGTTGGTTGGTGTATTACGATCCCTTGACCAAATTTCATCTCGACAGATCTCTCAACCACCCTTCCAGCGACCATACGTCTCGGTCTATTTACGCTCGTTGAACGTCTACTACGAGCCTTTGCCGCCTTCATTTGGGAGCCACATTCTCACCGCCTGAAACTACTTGACTGCCCGGACAGTTTGTCGAATTGTCACAATATGGATCAAGAACAAGGAGGCCTCTTCACCCCAGTAGAACCTCAACTTCCTCCGGAAATATGGCGTATCATCCTGTTCAACCTCCATCCTTCTGACCTACAACTTGTTGCGAGAAGAGTCTGCCGCGCGTGGAATAAGTTGATTCAAGAGTTGATGCCGAGGAGCCTGCTGAAAAATGTGAAAGTGAAAGTCTTTGGCATGATGCTCACATACGACAGCAGCCCCTTCATCGAGCCTCAGACTCGGACTCTGGTCGGTATCAGTTGTTCGTGGAACGAACTTACCTTTGTTCTTCCGGAAGAGGGTAACGGACCGTGGCATATCTTCGATTGCATCCATATTCAACACAATCTGTGGAAAACAGTCTTTCCTTGCGTGGGCAAGACGCATTCATGGAGCGACGTCAAAGTATCTGATCGTGGCGTTAGCAAAGGGTTTTTGTACATCAGAGACGGCAAGACGCCCTGGACGTTGCATTACACAGTCAAGACTCTCGATGTCGGCCGCTTCGTGAGAATAGACCGAATCACGATCAACCCTAGGGAGTTGATTACGTGGAAAGGGGTTCGACGAATCAGGCCGTCACTGCACAACTGGCGGTGGGTGCATGCCGATATTCGACAACAAAGACAAATACGACGGGCAAAGTTGTGTGTTTCGTGCCAAATCAATATGAAGGCCCCCACTTGTGATGGACAACAATGTGGAGCGTGTTGCCTGTCGGGCGGATGTGTTCGACACAGAGGGAGAAGGCGGCGACCTAACTTGTATAGTTAGATTGGCATATATCACTGGGTTGTCATGTATTGATTGTTGGATTTGTCGCAGTTGTGGAGCACCCTGTTGTGTTTCTCCTATTAGCTTAGCTTCCGATGGTATGATAGGATGTAACATGTATTCTCGGAAGGTTGTGGGCTGATTGCAATACGACTATCTGAACGAGTACCGTACTGTAAGAACACTCGATTGGCAGCGGAGAGGTTGTCGGCCCAAGTCCTGCGAGTCCTCCAACACAACTTCCTGCATTTCTCAACGCGCGAGAGCATCTTCATTTTCCTGCCCCTCACGGCGGGCCCATGCTTCACAGTACGGTTCAAATTCACCAGGAACAAGCTCGCTCCGCCCCAGTAGAAGATCACCTTCCCTCAGAAGTCTAGCGCGGCATCTATCTCCACTTGCACTCCCTACTTACATCCCGCGCGACAGCAACCGACGAACAATAACATCATGGCAGGCATCCCCAACTTCCGTCGCATCTACCAAGAGTTTCGCTCGCCGGAACAAGAGAAGCAAACCGCCAACACAGCCGTCTATACATTCTGCACGTTTTGTGTTATCTGCGCTCTCATGACGGCGTCCCGGAAGGCATCGTTTCCGCCACCACTTTGACAGAGAGGGTCACCTAGCAATCAACCCAGAAGCAACTGTTTTACTCAAAAGGACGAGCTGGATGCACTACCCGCTTCTGCAACCAGTGCTTCACGACACAGGATGTTGCGTTGACGTGCTTCATGGTCCGCGGATAATACCTCTGATGAAATCGCTGAATATCTAAGCCAGAAGTCTATCTACAAAAGACCTTTCGGTGATTTCCATTGATAGTGTATCGAGGAGATAGAAGATGCTGCAATGTAGAATCTGGTGGGATCTGCAACTCTGGCGCTGGCGGGACTGGTGCATGGGAAATGTTCTTGCGAACGCCACGCTCGCTCGTTTTCCAACCGGTGAAGACGCGAGATGAGGCCGACAACGATCCATTTTTTACAATAATCGCATCTAGCGCTTCAAAGCTGATAGTGTATGCCTTCCAAAATCTGCTGGTATGCACGCAATTGTGATGTTCCACCAGATGTTCACCAATGCGATACGGGAGTAATCTTGACAGATTAGGAAAAACGGTCATGATTTGCAAAACTTCTATGCAAAAAATAGTATACAAGAAGCATATAAAACGGGAAACAAGAATGAATGAATGGGCAACTGCGGGTGCTTGTCGGCATATGGTCGAGAGATTAATCGCCCACTCGCGTTGGCTCGAACGGGAGAATGGGGCAGGCAAGAGTCGCTGTGTTGACTTTTACACTGCGGGTCAGTGTTTGGGAGGTGCGTGTTTGGAAGGTACGTTTATTGTCCTGTGAATGAAAAATGTCAGCCGACAGGCGAATGAAATGACCTTCCTGAAAGTACTGTCGATACATACCTCGTCCACGGCCACGTCCGCCGAATCCACCACGACCACCGGCTCCACCACGGGGAGCGAATCCACCGCGGCCGCCAGCGCCGCCGCGGGCTCCACCGAAACCACCACGGGCTCCACCACGACCGCCACCGAAACCACCGCCGCCACGAGGGGCACCACGGCCACGTCCACCAAATCCTCCACGACCTCCGCCACGCTTTTCCACCATACCCTGACGACCAAGAGGTTTTCCTTTCCGACAAACGAAAAGGTTTAATTGACCCATTCCCATGTCCCGAATGCTCGAGGCATGTACTGATGCTCACCTCGTCCTCCAACGGCCTTGGGTTTTGGCAGGAACCGCTCCAGCGGCAAGAGTTTGTCGGGGGCAATAAAAACCTTGTCATCCTTCTTGAAACTAGACGCTTGCACGCCCTCCTGGAGTTTGACAGTGAAGAACACCTCATTCAGCGGTCCGAGAATTTCGTCCACTTTGCCAATTTGTGTTTTGTTTTCGAGGAAAATGGGGGCATTGAAGTACGGAATTTTCGCCTGCGATTCCAGCTTGGAGCATACGAGCTCGCCCTCGCAGTTGTGCAGGAAGGCACCCATGGCGACCACCGAGTCGGGTGGGCCCTGCTGGAAGCTGTTGAACCCGCCACGACCTCCACCTCGTCCACCGAAACCGCCACCGCGGGGTCCGCCGCGACCACCGCCGGCACCGAATGAACCTCGTCCGCGACCTCCTCCTCGTGCGCTCATGTCAGATACGAGAAGTTGAGAAAAGTGGTAATGCTCGGTAGCGCAGACAAAAGGTTGTTATTTGCTTTGGGCTGGAAATCAGCAAGTGCAAATTGAAAGGCCAAAAAAAATACACGCAAGTGGCTTGCGGTTCCAGCCAAGCCTCATATCCCATATATAGCATCACGGCCCCTTCCCTGTTTTGTCACTTTCACCATTTCACTTTCCCATTCCCATTTTCTTTCAACAGGCATTGCGTTAGAGTTCAGCAAGGAACTAGCGGTATGAGTGGCCGACCGTGATGTAATTGGGGGGATGGAGATGGCGAGCTCGGATACGATGCTGGACATGTTGGTTGGAACATTTGGTTCATAGATATTAGGAATAGTTTTGGGCGTTCGCCGCGTGCAGCTGACATGCAAACTGAGTTTGTGGAACTCAAGGCTTTCTCAACCTGCTCCTTCATTGAGACATATATTTCATGGGTCGCTTCATGAGGGGTGCGCCTACCGGTATTAGCAAGTAGGGTCAGTGCAACAAACTGCTTGTAACACTGACGACCGTGCTCAGTTTGTCACCGGATTCGACGAGCGCTCGTTCATGCCGCGCAAGACGAAAAATCGATAATTGCATTTATATTCGTTCATGAAACCTCTGTAATGCGTGCAGTCCTTTCATGCAGTAATATCCACTGTAAATAAAACAAGTACAAGTACTGTATGGTATCGTCATTACTTTTTGCTCAGCGTCCCGGTACTGGCATGCACGTTGAACAACCCAGCTCATAAATGTTCTCTGCCATCTCCGGCATAGCAACAGCCGTGATATTCAAAAGGAGAGCCTCAAATTCAAGCACTCAGTACCTGGTGCAAATACCCGAGTCCTCGAATGCTCAATTGAGTGAGGATGCTTCAATTCACGGTCCTCAACCCGGTCATTAACGACGACAGAGATGCACCCAAGGAAATTCAGGTAGCACTTTGGGTTTCATTGCCTATCACTACAAGCTTCTGATGCGTTATGGTGTTTCAGGTTGAGAGGGCTCTGGACGTGTACAACCGAAGCCTGGTGCTGATGCAAAAAGGGCGAAATGAAGAAGCGAGAAGTGTTTTCGAGGAACTTTTGCAACGGGACGTGCTGCGAGATACTCTCCCTCCGGTAGGAAAACCCTCGCATGCAGAGTGAGAAAACAAAACGCTGAAGTATATGGATGTGTTTCAGGGTTCTGGGGCACACAGCTCGCCAGCACATGGGCTTCGATTCGCTGTCCACAAAAATTACGCTTTCGTGCTAGAGGCAGAGGGAAAACTGGAAAAGGCATACTTTCACTACAAGAAGGTGATTGCAGGGCATTTCTTGCGGGACCATTGGGTCTGCGGTGGCGCTTACCGAAAGTTTGGAACACGTCAGGCGTCCTCCATAGATTCAGCTGACGCTTCGCTATGGTGTAAAATCGGGGAGCTTGCGGCAAGGCTGGGACGATGGGATGAGTCGTGTCAGGCTTACCTATGTGGGAAAGACCGGACGACTGTGCGGTCTCTGCGATTTCAGTGTCTCGATGGCATTGTCAATGTATGTGTCCTTCTCTCAGGGAATGGGAGGCTGACGAAGGTACATGATGCTAACTCGCATGTTTTGCGTAGGCTCTTTACGAGTTTGGAGACTTTTCAACCTGTCTTCAGTATATCAAAGAAGGATTGGAACTCAATCCGGAATACCCGCGTGGACTCTGGATCAAAGAACAAATACTCGCCGATAGGCTTGTCAATATGTCACTGACGAGGTGAGCATACTTTCCAAAGTACTGAGGTACCAAGTACTGATTGCCACTTTGAACGCCCAGTCTTTTGTACACCGAAATCACCCCTCAGGATATGCTTGAACACCTCAGCATGCCACCGCTGAAAGTTGACTCCTCGGCGCGACGACCACGACAGCCGCAAACTACGGGTACTGGACATTCCTTTGCATGATCATTTGAGCCTGGTCACTGATGCTTTCGTGATAGGCGTGGCGAATGTTGAGCATGATTCTGTAACATTGACCCTGAATGACGTTACTAGCGTGGGCTTGGGAAATTTACTTTTGGGCACCTATCGATCGTGGGCTCGACTCAACACGACGGATTCCAGGGAGTCCGATGTTTCACTACGGCGACACATTCATTTTCAGACTGACACGGACGCAGACGAAGTTGTGCCAGCGGAGATAGGGGAAGACGAAAAAGCTGAAGTTCCTAACGCGAACCTGACTCAAGAAATGATAGTCAGCGATCCACCGGATGCGGAACCAATGAAAGTTGATGGAGACGCAGAAGAGTCTGAACAGAGCGCTAAGAAACGTAGGCATTCAGAAGCGGAGGATCTTCGAAGAACGTCGAAGCGCGTGCGTACTAGAATGGAACAGGAACTGCAGCAAAAAGATGTGGACGATAAGGATTTGGGGGAGGTCATCGACGCACTGCTGCCGCAAGATGTTGCCTTCTCGTCGCGTGCAGACGGTTTGGTACCCGACACGGACGGTTTCTTGTCCGCATTCTGTTCCAAGATTTTGTCGACTGCCACGCCTACTGAACAAAAGCGCAAAACAAAATGGTAAACTTGTGCCCGCGCTGCCTCTAGTCGCCGCACTACCATTAATGTGGCTTGTTTAGCTCCAAGAAAGCTAGGAAAGCAAGAACACAACTCGATGTCGGTATAGCAGAGACACTCTCAACGGACGCCGTGTTTTCAAGCGAAAAATTTAAGGCATTTGCAGCCTCTGTGTCTTCCAACAACTCGGGTCTTTTGGATGTCATGCGCCAGTTTATCACTTGGCACATGATAGGACATACCTCACCCAAAGCCAAACCACAGAATCATTTTGCTAACGATCACTGGCCGCAGCACGTTTACAGCATCGTAACCAGTATGTTGCTCATCCTGGAGAAACACGACTCCTTGACCACGTTTTTACGAGACGCGTGGCCATCTGCCTTTGGTCTACAAGCTGCTTCGACACAAGATACTGCTGAGGCAAGCGAGGCACGGGAAGCAATGGAAGAGGTACGAAAGGGCACGTTTCAACATAATGGAAATTAAGGCGCACCTAACCATCGGTACTAGCTACTGATAAGTAGCGCGGAACTTTTATGTGACGCTTGGATCAATCAAGCCGCCCCGAACGGCACTCAGATCGAGTTCCCAACTGATTTCGAAGTCGAGGAGGATGAGAATTCCATCGATCGCAATCCACTGACCCAATTGTCAATGTTGCCGATTTTGCAACGGCTGAATAATGCTATCGCTGAAATAGTAGCAGCTTCTGACAAAGGCCAGGATGTAGTGCTGATCAGGTGAGGGGCGAACTACACAGACTTAGGGACTTCTTGGTCGGTTATTCATGTTTGCGCAAATGATTTGAAGATACGCCTGGGTTCAAGGACGAATGAGTGAACATCTACAGGATGACATGGGAGCTTCTCAACACTACGAGGTCTGCCGAAAAGCAATTCACAATGCCGCCAGGTTAAGGACGGGAAACCTGGATGTTTCAAATACGTACAGTGTTGAACTGATGAACTGGTAAGCAGTCCCTCACATTGATCGCTGCAGGTCGCATCTGCAATTGCTGAATGGGCAAGTACAGTGTTGCCGACAATGTGATCAGCCTAGCAACTTTACAGCAGAAATTTGCGGCAGTCGAGGCGCGGAGATATGTTCTGGACGCTGGGGACAAGTTTGCCAGGGAAGAATACCAGGCGGTCATCCAGCGTTTGAAACCGGTCTTTATCAATCCTTCAAAGAGCGATGTTGAAGATGGCCATGATGAGGGTCACCAGGATACCGAGTTGATCGATATTGCCAAAGATTTTCTGTTCAATAGTTATCCATTTTCAAAGCGGACCAAACTCCTAGATAACCTGCGACTGGTGAGTATCCAAATTCGAAGGTGCTGACGATCGCGCTACTGAAATGAGCCACCCATTCGCAGTCATGCGAGAAAGTAGACGATGAGATTGCATCATTTATATGCTCGGTTCACAATTTGATCGATGCCGTCTGCCATGCTACCACGGAACCAGATCTGGAAGGTCAACTTGAACTCGTGAGTGTGGCAGCTGAAGATATCCAACCCAATGGTTCCTTTTCTGACCTCTTCTTAGATGGCCGAATCCTGTGATCGGTGCATCCAGTTCATAAGTACTCGCTCGCACGGTGAACCCTTATGGGACGAGATTCTGCGAGCGCAACTGGGACATGGTCGAGTGGACAGCAGCTTTGACACGCTCCTTGATCAGTTCATTGGGGCAGTATCTTCGTGCATGCGCCTCACATGGTCATACATGAAGAATCACGCGGAAATGCCGAGTGCAGTGCGCAGGCCGGCCATCGCTCGTCGACTGAAAGCGTTGAATGTTTTCTCAATTCGGAGTTGGATCTTATCGTATCACGTTGTACAACTGCTTGGACGACACCATATCGTGGCTCGTTCAAGTGAGCAACATGAGGATGCAGAATCAATCGTATCGGTCCATTCCGATCCAGGTTCTCTGGGCCGAGATTCGGACGCAGAGGACGGTGGTCCTGCAGCGATGGAAATCCCAAAGCAGACCTCGCCTGCCAGACCAGATGCACCAGCTGCGCTGAAATTGTCACCAGAAAATCCTGATTTCCTGGCAGAAATGCTTTTTATCGGTCATGAAGAATTGGGCAAACGAGGATTGTGTGGTTTCGACAATGGTAAATTATGCTCCCTCCCAGACGTAATCTGCTTCAGCTCCCCTCATTTTTGTGTCCGTCGGATAGGACGATACCTGAAGCTGATACTACAACATGTTGGAATTCAGAATGACGATGCGTATCGAAGCGAAGCTTATCAGTGCTACCACTGCCTCTATGGTATCAGAGTAAGTGGTCCCGTCGGTGCCTTGTGAATGTCCAACCTCTCTTACGCGGTTCACAGGTGGACCATGGCCTGCATCTTCTCGCTGAACATTTCAGCTCTCCGGTTACTTTTGACCAAGAAGCTGCATCAGCTGTGTTCAAGACGGTTTCCGAGCAGTTGGATACTATGCTTGCGCTCCGGGCTGGGCGCGGCATTCCGGGTGATGTCAAGCAGTGCCTGGATAAGGTCACGGAAGTGTTTAGTAAACCTCCGTGGACGAATGGTATACCACTCCTCGTTAGTCTTCAGCGTCTACTCGTCACTGAGCCGTTGCTTTCCTTCTGCAGCGAAAGTGCTATTCAACAAAGAAGCAATCGATTCGTTTCTGGCTCGCCCTATCAACGTGTTGGAAGTGGCCCCCAATCGGAAAACAGGGCTGGTCTCGTTGGACTTTTCCGAAGAAGAACGCAAAAGAATCCCGGACGTGTACTTCAATCTGTTTCACCTGCAAGGCCGGCTATTGTATTCCCAATACAAAGCACGCACTGCGACCCAAACTTACAGTACTTTTTACAAGACTATTGATATCTTGACTGCGGCTGCGGAACAGTTTTTGGTATGTACATTAGTCACAAAGCAACGGGCTTCCGAATTTGAAAACAACTGACGCACGGTGCTGCTTCCCGATATTTAGTTTGACCTGCATTTGACCCCTGATCGAATGGATAGCTGGCTATCCCTGGCTCTTTGCTACGTTGCATTGGCGAATGAGCATCTGTCAAATAGCGCGACTCTCATCATTGAAGCGTACGGAAAGATCCGAGATTGGCAAAAGGTTTGTGAGGCTGCTTGACGAGCGTGCCATCAATGCCAAGTTAACGTAAGTTTCACGTTATAGAGAGCCTTCCATTGCTTCGCACAAGCCTGTCAGCTATCTTCGATCACTGCCGTGACTCCGGAAACCGTAACCCTCGAACTCGCCACGTCCCTATGGGGCGAGTTCGGGTTCCTGTGCCACGGAATCGCATCACGTCCCATGAACGGAGCTGCGACCTCATCCAACTCCTGGAAGATCCGAGAAATCTGGGCTCAGAGAGCAAAGGCAGTGAAATCAGCCACTGGCCAGGTCGTCGATGCGGACATCCTCGCTGACGGGTCCGCTGATGATGCAGTCGCGCATGAGGCGAACATGAACAAAAGCAGGACTGACATCCTTGCTCTGGGAGCATACTGCTTCAAGAAGGCCCGGGAGCTTAATAGCAAAGATTGGAGGTATTCGTACATGTTGGGAAACATCTATGCGAAGCTGAGGGCGGCGCCGCAGAGAGTCATTAGGCATTATCGGAAAGCGGTCGCCCTTGTCCCAGCAGAATGGACGACTAAAGAACAGGTAGGGACAAAGTGCTCAAGAAGTTTATATTTGATTTAATCTGAGTTCTATCCCCTAATCCAGGAAAAAATCTTGGACCCAGCTGTTAAGCTTGTTGGGTACCTCATCAAGAGTCTGCATCGCAACTCCATTTCGGTATACATCACGTTAACTTACAGCTTGTTGTACGAATCATCGAACTCACTGTGTGCTGCAGCCGGAAGAAGCCATTGCAGCGATAAGAAATTTGGCAGACCAGACGGGGGCCATCCCGGCGTCAATTTTCGATAACCTGCCAGCAGCCGAAACGCATCCCGACATGCGGCAACTGACATTCAAGAACGTCTTTTCGCTCATTCTGACACTGATGAAGCCACTCAACGTGTATCAGCACAAACCTATCTACAGGGTGCGTGTCTAGGTGTAAAGCAGACTCCGTTTCTTACGAGTATTTAAGCGGCGTTTAATCCCTTACAGCAAGCGTGGCTATACTATCATGAGATTCACAATGCCGAACATGCCAAGACCGTGCTTCTCAGCTTGTTCAAGCTGAGAGACCAAAACTCGAAAAAGTTTGTGCACTTTTGGAAATCCGAGTTTGAGAGGTATCCATGAACAAGCGTTCCTGCCTTTGTAAGATTCGGGCTTCTGACGCACAACGATACCCTGCAGGCCCGGTAAACATTTCATGTCGGTGCACAAGTATATTGCCTTCTTGGCAAAGCTGTTGGAAGAGACTGACGACGTGGATGGACTCAGAAGGCTATGTCGCAAAGTGCGGAAGGCAGAGGAGGTTCTGCTGTGGCCCGACCGAATATGGCGAATAGTGTTCACGGCTTGTTTTAAGGTACATGGCAATACGTTGCTCGACGGGCACAAGCGCATGGTCTTACATGGGTACTTCACAGGCGTTGCATGCCACAAGTCAGGGAGCACACAACTTGTCCCTCTCGGGGTCCATGTCCAAAACGGAATTCGACCTTCGCGCCCCAGACGTGGAATACCAAATGTTCGCCGCAGCCGATCCCAAACCAGTACGGCTGCAGAACCTCCTGTGCGCGTTCGAGCTCAAGAAACTGAACGACGGGTTCATGGACGAGGAGGACTTGGATCTGTTTCTCGTCGAAACGTACAGTTCCCTTTTCAGCGAATTTGGCGGTGGGCCGGCTACCATGTCCTCGGCACCGCCGACGGGCGAGGGAATCATGAAGGACTCGCAATCGTCGACTGTCTTCGTCGAAGACTCAAATGGGAGCGAACCTGTACGCATGGTGGTTACGAACGGGGATCCCATGTCGAGTCCGATGAGAGATAATGCTCCGACATATGAAAAGCTGCGTTTTGCCCATGTTCTGCAACGTGTCCAGCATGTTTGCAGATTCCCACCGCAGGTATTGTTCGTCATTCTTGAATAGAATGCAGTACTCTATTCTGATTAACAAATTCTTCATCAGATCCGACGGGAAGAACCACTCCTGGGCACTTCTTCCGAACCTCAGACGAATGGCACCTCCCTTTCCCACGAGCAGGCTACCAACGAGGAAGCTGCCAATGAGCAAGCTAACGACGAGCAACTCTCCGCCGAGACTTCATTTGCGACAGACGCAAATCCTCCCACTGAAGACACAGATGTATTGATACTAGAGGATTTATAGTCTTGTTCGACGGGCCCCGACAGGTTGAACTCGAAAGCTCTTGTATATAGAGTTCGTCCTTTGTGCTAGGCCGCTATCCCTCAACCCATGTGATATTTGCACAGATAAAATTCATGCATAACACAGAAAGAAACGACGCAGCTGGAAGCAAATTATCCAGTTTTCCGAAACGAGTTGGAACAAAATAAATACACATGAAGTCTAAAGTCTAAAGTCTTACAATGGGCTTCTGTAACTTTTTAAGGAAACCATGCAACAAAATGAGGAATTGAATACTTTCTCATTATGTACTTGCTACTCCTACAGTAGCTCCGTCTGCTTGTCCGACCATCCCCATAGAAGTCTAGACCGCACCCTCATCTCCAATTAAAATGAAAACGGCGTCGGTGGTGTACCATCCAATACAGGCGTCGTTAAGACTCTGACCCGCCGTTGCGAAACTCTTTTGCCCTCTTTTGCCAGCCAGAACGCGTGGACTCAACCTTCCCAAGCCACACGATGAGTTGATGCCGTCAGTGTCAACTGGAAGGACATGGTGACAACCGTCTTCTTGTCCATTCCGGCAACACAAAGTCCACGCTTGCGCACAGCACTGACCGATTCGCATATGTATGGTTTTACGACGTCTTAATGAACAGATTCTGCATGAGAAATGAAGTGTCTAAACATATGGTAAAGCAAATGTTGTCGGGAAGAGGCAACGACCGATTCTTACTAGCTGGTCTGTGCATACTAGTATGGTCTCGGACTTCTTCTACCCAAATATGGGCGGTGTAGAGACCCATATATACCATCTGTCCCAACGACTGGTTCGGAGGGGTCATAAAGTATGGCTTGCTTTCACTCTGCTGGCGTGTTGGTAAATTCCGACTCAAAAGAAGCCACTCGTGTTTGTATATATAGGTGACAGTGGTGACGCACAACTATGGACAACGAGTTGGAATCCGCTATTTGACGGCCGGAATGAAAGTGTATCATGTCCCGCATTGGCTCGTGACGGATCAAGTCTCCCTGCCGACGCTCTATTCCTTCTTCCCCTTGTTCCGATACATCCTAGTGCGGGAACAAATTGACGTTGTTCATGGGCATGCAGTAAGTTTCTGGGTCTAAGCATCCTGAGAGACGTGCGAGTGAAGGCTGAGCCCTTAGGTGCGATCTCAGGCATTCTCGTCGATGTGCCATGAAGCCATATTGCACGCTCGAACGATGGGTATCAGTGCTTGTTTTACGGACCACTCTCTGTTTGGATTTGAGGACGCCAGCAGCGTCTTGACGAACAAGCTTCTGAAGTTCACCCTATCGGATATTGACCATGTCATATGCGTGTCACATACCAGGTATGTGTAAAACCTGTGATCAATGGTCTAAATCACAGACTCAATACCGTCTGCGACAGCAAGGAAAACACGGTGCTACGCGCCGCGCTAGATCCATTGATTGTGTCTGTGATTCCAAATGCGGTTGTCGCTGCGGACTTTACGCCAAATGTCGCATCGCGGACGCCTGGTCGAAGTAAGTAGGAATCGTCAGCAAGCGGATCATCACGCGTGGTATTAACATCTGGTACAACCAGTAACGATTGTCATTGCTAGTCGTCTAGTCTACCGGAAGGGCGTGGACCTCATGGTCGCGGTGATACCGTGCATATGCGCAGAGTTTGACGACGTCGATTTCGTTATTGGTATGCGCTTGTAATGTCGGATCGCGTAACGAAAAGGGTAGATGCTCAACGGGGTCTTCTTTCGTTGACAGCTGGCGATGGACCGAAACGCGTCGATCTGGATCGCATGCGGGAAAAGCACGGTCTGCAGGATCGTGTGGAAATGCTCGGTTCGGTCCAGCATGCTGGCGTTAGAGATGTACGTTTGTGAACGGGAAAACCTGTGCCGCCTTTTGGTTTATTAGTGATGAGGGCTTCCCAGATGTACTTACCACATTCTTCTCGTCAGGTGCTGGTTCGAGGCCATATTTTCCTCAACACATCATTGACGGAAGCATTCTGCATTGCCATTGTGGAGGCTGCCTGCTGCGGGTAAGATATGGATAACACGATAAAGGACCGCAGGGGACATGCACATTGACATCAGGATCGCTGCAGGTTACTCGTCGTCAGCACGCAAGTGGGTGGTGTGCCAGAGGTTTTACCGGACAACATGATCAAATTTGCGCCGCCAGAAAGAAAGGGTATGATCTCGCGTACCCCCTTTGTTTGCCAGATCAGGGCTCTAATAGATAAGATTTTGGCAGCTATGGTGGCGGCATTGATGGATGCCATTCATATAATACGAACAGATCCTCCAGATCCTTCTCGTTTGCACGAGGAAGTCAAAATGATGTACGATTGGAGCGACGTTGCCGAGCGGACGGAGATGGTGAACTTCAGCACGTTGGTCAGACCCTTGATCGTCTTTTATGGCTTACCACCATCTTCTCTTTCACAGGTGTACGACATGATCATGAATTTCCCCCACGTACCCCTCGTCGAAAGATTTCAAAGGTATGGACGCCCCCTGCGAATCACTCTCCAGCTTAACCGACACCCACATGCTTCATTTTGCAGGTACCGAGGCTGCGGCCTGTTTGCAGGGATTCTGGCAGTCATGATTGTCGCGGTGGAATACCTGCTGTGGCTTTTTTTGGAGAGACTAGTTCCTAGACACACAATAGATATAGCGCCCGCACTGGACCACAGCCAGTTCTTAAGCATTTGTGCTGCAAACGTTGAGAGCGATGGCAAGGAGAATAAACGGGAATCAAAAAGCTAATGTGCATTATCATGATGCGGAACAGTTGTTGAGGTTCTTGACAACATGACTGAGGAGTGGAAGTTCACAAACATCACCATCAAGACAGCATCTGCTCAAATGCGAGGCAAATAGTACTTGGTCCATGTCATTTTGACGATTACACAAACATCGCTTTCATACAATTGAACAACTATAAGGTCCAATAGGGTGAACATATAGCTGCCGTGCCAAATGCAAAAACAAAGTGAAAAAGTTACTACCGGGGTTAATCATTACTACGTATGTGCTATCGTGCTATGTACAGTCTTACTCCTCCCCGACTCACAAGCCAGTCATTTCATCTCCCCCGTCATCGTTCCACGGGTTGTGCTTGCGGCGTACTAGCCGCATTTGGATCGGCCGGTCCCGCCAACCTCTGGATATCCTTCTGCAGTCGTCGGTGGGCGTCTGCCGTGAGATCCGGGTACACTTCACACATGAAGGTGAGAAGGTCCTCTTCCTTTAACTCCACCTTTGCACGCGGACCCCAACTGTACTCGAATGTGTCCGCGTCGGCAGTGGCGACTTTCACTTTGTCCAGATATGCGCGTTTGGTGAAGTCTGCTAGGAAGTCGTCTGGGGTGCCGAGGACGGGGTGCCGCGTTTCGCGGCGCAGGCCTAGGCGTTTCAGGTGGCTTAAGAGAAATCCTAAGCGCAAACCCAAACAATGATCAGCGACAGCGTCAAAAAAAATGCAGAAGATATTGATGTTACCTTCTTCGATCTTCCGGCCGCTGACGTGAATGATACCGAGGACGACGCACAGTAGAACCATGCTTGGTTCCTCTTCGTTCCAGTCGATGACCGCTTCACGTTCATCTGCTGAAAGGGTTGATCGGAGTACGTATGATCGGCTCATGGTAACCTTGTCGCTTTTCGCCGCAGCCGCTGGAATGAAGACAACCGTTGGATCAGCTTTTAGCCCATGTGCACGTAGTACCTATACTGTCCGTTGCAACTTTTTTCAAGCTTTATCCCCTACCTCGACGGCTGGCTTGGTTTGTGGGTTGACGTTTCTCGCGGGTGGCCAACTCTATCATTTCCATCCCAAACGTGCCGCGAAGGCGCGATTGTGCACCATCATAGACTGCACTGAAAGACCGAGGGTGGTCCTTTAGAACTGAAAAAAAAAAACGGAGAAGCAATACTGCCCTATCAGCAAAGGTTTCCCGCAAGTACGTGGGGTCGGGGGAACGCGTACTTTTCTTAGTTATGTCTTCTCGCTTCAATGGTTGGCGACGGTGTTCTGAGGCCAGCGCGAGTCGGACTAGATCCTTCACTTTGCGATTGAGTTCCTGTCATGTCCCAGCACATATCATCAGTTTCTTGAACGTGTTGGAGTCCAAGAGCGTCCGGCACACACCTCCACCGATAGGTTCTGTCCAGGGACCTGTGACCTAACATCGACCATAGACTGGTCTGCTTCTGCCGAGTCATCAACTACGTCTTCTGGTTCAACATCCTCATCTTGTGTCTACAGCAAATCGGACTTCCGATGAGTGATTTCAAGACGCTTCTGACCAGCCGAGTGATACTCACGTACAGCAGCGAATCTCCGGCTTGAACGCCGGCGTTGTGACTGAGAAGGAGTAAATCACTCTGGGTAACCTTCCGGAAGGCTATCCGTACAAAGATGCTTATGACTTACCATATTTCCTCTGTCCCTTCAGCAGGTTGAACTCCGCTTCAATTCTGTTCCTTCACCAAGAAATGTCTCTTTAGCACAAGCTACAGAACACACATTCAAGTTCGATTGTCCGGACACGAATACGCGATGAGGTGAAAGCCACATTCCAATGCGTCCCAAACGGCTGGGCGGTTGCCGTGGCTACTGCAAATTGCATCTCGTCCTTCTGGTCAAATATCACACGCTGGGAAAGCATTCGCGAAGAAACAACGATCAACACCGGGGACGAATAGTCGGGGTTGTGCGTTGCGCAGGACATTTCCAAACGATGGCTCTTCCGTCCGTACTCTCGACGGTTAGAACAACGGTGTACCCTCGAGCATCGGTCGCTTTCGCATCTTCCACCAAATCCCTCCACACCGCCTCAAGTCTCCTATCACAGCCTTCCACCCGGCTCGCGCGCTCGATACCAGCAGCAGCGGCACAGCAATGTTTCGCCCCACAGCAGCTCTTGCAGGTCCGACACAGAACCTACCGGAAGAGCGTCACGAAGCCGCAAAAGCGATACTTCAAATGGGTCGAGAAGCTGAAGGAGCAAGGCCTGGAGCCGCCCAAAGTTGAGCGGCCCGTGCTGGAGAACAGGTTCTGGAAAGTCGTGGGTAACATGAAGATTTACAAAAACGTGTCACCGGGATCGACCCACCGACGTCACCCGACCCGATACCATCTCTGGCGTGGAAGCTGCATCCGACGACTCTCATACGGTAAACGGTCGACGGGGGGCCGTAACAACACCGGAAAGGTGACGGTTCGTCATCGAGGTGGAGGTCACAAAAAGCGCGTGCGAAAGATCGACTTCAACCGATTTGTACCTGGTCAGCACGAAGTGGTCCGTCTGGAGTATGACCCAAACCGAAGCGCCGAGCTATGTCTTCTGCGAAACCTGTCCACCAACGAGTTCAGCTACATCATCCGTCCCGCAGACGTCAATCCTGGAGATACAGTGCAGTCGTGGCGTGAAGGGATTCCGGTGCCCGCCGAAGGTGAAGACCCGATTGCCAAAAACCAAATGATCCGGAAGGGCAACTGCCTGATGCTGAAAGATATCCCCGTCGGTACCGAGATTCACTGTATCGGTCTGAGAAGCGGAGGTCGGGCACAGATATGCCGATCAGCCGGAACCTCGGGCCAGCTGCTTTTTACGGGACAGGAAGGCATGGCACAAGTCCGTCTCTCGAGCAAGGAAGTGCGTCTCATCCCCGTCGATGCATGCGCAACCATCGGTGTTGTGGGTAACGAAGCGCATCAGCACCGCAACTGGGGCAAAGCTGGTGCCCGGCGGAGGAAGGGTTGGAGACCATCAGTGCGTGGTATTGCAATGAGTCCTGTCGATCACCCTCATGGAGGCGGTGGCAAGAGTAAGGGAGGAAAGGCCCCCAGAAGTCCATGGGGTTGGAAGACCAAAGGTTGGAAGACGGTCAGGAGAAAGAAGTGGTACGTCTTGAAGACCAAGAGGGAGGCCAAGATCGGCCGTTAGGGTGTGTGGGTGGGTAGATAGAATTGTTCAACGCCAAGAAGATGATATAGGCGGTAACATTCGTAACAACTCCATCAAAGCATAGATTTTTTGTAACATCCTGAAACAACATGAGTCAACCCCATGGACTCCAGTTGAGCTTTTTTCAGCAGGGCAAGAGCAAATCCGTGATTGCTGAATGACCAGCTCCAGCTCTGATACCAAAGTCCGTGGAGAAGTTAAGAAAATGCCCAAGTGGCGGACCACTCCACCGGGAAGGCCCTTTATGGAACTCATCGAACCCTTCCAAGCTGTACTCAGAGGGCAAACACTGGCATCGATAGAGAATACCCTGAGCTGAGAAGTCATCAGAATCCAAAGCTCCTGAGGAATGCCGGGGAAGCAGACTCATGCTACTTTCCCAGAAGGTGCCGAAATCGTTTATCTGAACGTGGTGTCCGATCCGTGTTTTGAGATGGCCCTCTTTGGAGCAAGTAAATCCCACTTTATCTATAATCAGATCACTGATTAATACGAGTCCCAGATGCGACCTTTCCAGGTTGAGGCTTTGCCCAACGATTTACCCACGGCCTTGAAGATAATGAAGTAAAATATTGACTCATGTGTCTACTGCCGCAATGCAAACATCTACGAAATCAAGATGCCGCAGTGCTTTTTTCTAAGATTTTTTTCAACATTTTTGATCTATGGATGTATAGACTTAAACTATGTGATCTAATTTGTTGGTGTCAGTCAAGCTGATAGCCGAAATGGAATGGGGACAGAGCCTCATGAATTTGACACTTAATCAGCTCGTTGCATCACAACTTATGCCTACGGCTGTAACTACATCGACGTTGGGTTCTGTTCTGCTAGTATTACTGATTCGCCGCCAAGACCGTGGTATAGTTTCGCGCGTGGCTTTGGGCGTGATTAGGCAGACGACACAGGCGACGTTCCCGTATCCCGACGGCACTCGCGCCCTTTTCCTTGCTGACCTGTTGAGGTATAGGTTTTGTATATTGGTTGCAACCGTAGTAGATAAGTAGATAGATGTCCGGAAAAGTCAGAACGCCTCCCGGTCTTCGCCGACCAAAGCTCTTGCTGTTGGACGAAGCAACGAGTGCTCTGGATTCTCACGGTCAAGTGATTCAACAGAGAGCGATTGATAAAGCCGCATGTGATCGCACCACAGTGACTATAGCGCATCGTTTGTCAACCATTAAAAAGTTCCTTTGCAGCAGTGAATGAAGGTCGGGTTGTCGAGACCGGGACGCACGATGAGCTTGTTGCTCTCAACGGGATCCATGCGGATATGTGTCGGCAGCAGAATTTGTGAACAGAAGTGTTGGGAGGAGGTTTACCAGGAAGTGAACGATGGTTCCTACTCCAAGGAATGGAATGTCGATAGACCTCGGGGATAAATAGGACCGTCGATCACAGCTTGTTTTAAGAATTAAGTAAAATATGATCGGACGCTCCTCTTCATTGGGGGGGGGGGGGGGAGCTCTGCAACCTCCGCACCGTCTCGGATAGACATCCCTATGTTTGCAATAGAGGTTCATGATCGGTAAAATTATGTAAAGTCTTTGACTTTACATTCCACCAAGCACAGTTTACATTGCACCAAGCACACTTTACATTGCGCCAAGCATATGCGCATCTGACTCAGTTGATTGCGGTATATCGTCTGATGACTGCTTACACAGCTGGACTGAACAGCTAGAGTATCAGAATCTTGAACAGCTGTCCCTAATAAAGGCGTTTTAGCCACGCTGTGGCAAAAGTATTGTAAATACATCTTGGCATTCAGTTGCTGCATCATCTCTGTCGGTATCATGAGAGCGTCTCCTTGGACGGCGGCAAGCTTCCAGTTCCCACAATTGCTCGGAGCCGAGGTCCTTGGCAATCAAGTCTTTACAGAGCCTCACGGCTTACATACGGGATGACGGGATGTACGCATCGAGGAAGATTGCCTTCCGGAAGCTGGTGTTCTTAGAAAAATCCATTGGGCTTGCGTCTTTGAACACTAAGTCAACATGGAGACAGTGTCATGAAGGTCCGTATTGATTATTTAGTGTGCATCGCTATGTCATAACCAAGACAGGATGAACGCGTGAAACAATTACTGTACGATTGGATCCCGCGTATCGGCCAGTGGCTTAGAACGAAGATCCCAGCGTTGTTCAAGTAAATCAATAGTCATGTTGTCGTTGCCCATATGAACTGCCCCTTACCGTACGGTGCATTAACGTTACAGGATTAGCGCGCTATGCACATTCTGGAGCAAAGGACCAAGCGACTTTGAGCGGAACGAGTGGATTGAAGTTACCATCCGGATACAGTAGGATGTGTAGATAGACGCGTACATGCCGTTTCTCTTTAGCAATATATTATTTGATCATAATGAGAGACAATATGCTCTTGTCCCTCGCGTCTGCGCCACTACCGATAGCCGCTCCGTACTGGAACAGGCCGCGAATTGAGAAACGCATCCCACTCTTTTCCACTCCGACACGGAATGCCAACCGCACTGGCCACTTGCGTCAGAATATCATCTTCCGAGACGAGCGCAAACGTCACGTCATTTTCGTCAGTTGGCGCAGGCGCCACGTTGTTGCGGTACCAATCCAAGCATGCCACCATGCTCCTCATGTGTTTTGGGACGACCACGCTATTATCCGAGAGCTGGCCAACGTGCCTGTCCCAAGAAACCGCTACCTCATCATCCTTCTGAGCTCGCAGAAACGGCGATTTGTACCTGAAACGCTGTTCCAGGAACCGGATCGCCTCCCGAGCTTTCGCATTGTGCTTTTCCGTTCCCTTTTTCATATAATCGAGTTGATCGATAACGTCCAAGGGGACGATGACCATACATCGCCCGCCAGTGATCCACTTTTTGACGAGAGATGTTGCGCGGACGTAGCATTCTGCATCAAACACGACCATGGGTAGGGCCTGTTCTTTCAGTTTGGTGATGTTCTGTTCGAGAGTCGTCACTTGGTCCCTCAATCGCTCGGTTGCGAGTGCTTTCATTAGTTTGTGCAGGCCTCTCTTCTTGGAGGTTTCATCCACGATTTCGAAGGTGCCGTCCGATTCATGAAAGCGAAACATGTCGACCCGTTCGTCGTCAGCCAGTGTCTTTGCAAATGACGCTATGCGGGCGATGCGAGCAAGTAAAGCTCCGTTCGGTGCGATACTACCATTCAGCATGGACTGCATGGAATCGCTTGTGAGATTTGAGTAGTAGTTTCGTAAAGGAGTCATGCCTAACAGTTCGACATCCTCCGGAAGACATTCGGTACTTCCGTCCATATCAGCAAACGCCGAGACGACGTTCGCGAAAATAGCAAGCTGGCGAGCCAGGTTGCTCAGTGTCTGGAAATATGTACGTGTCAGCTTGGTTGGCGAACTGAGGCGATCTAGTTAAACAACTCTTCGCCCTTCGTATAGATGTGCCGTACCAATTGTAAAACATCTTGCCCCTCTTTGAAGGTTTTGACATATTTGCCGAACAAGACAAAAACGTTCATGTTGCTTTCCAGCCATATGGCTATTATCGATGCAGTTGCGAGGTGCTCTAGCATTGGTGGAAAGGCGTTCCCGCTGGCAAGTGCGCTGACGTCCACCTCATTCACGCTCCAGAAATCCACGACGACATTCAGAGAAACCGTCAGAAGCCTGAATAGCATGGCCGTCGCATACACTTCAAGGATGCGTATTGCGTGACGTATATTGCTTTGTTCTGACACATTTGCATGCATCAACAATCCATGATCAAGATATGCAAAGCCACGAATTGCACCAACCTGTGCGATCAAACGATTGATCCAGATCATGATACGTGGCAATGAGGACGGGTACGGTCATTTTCAACCATTGCGGTAGCACATTGGACGACGTCGGAACTGCCGCATGGTCAACGAGGTCCGTGACCTTTGCAAATGGGACCATTACATTGCTGAAAGAAGAATTAAGCATATAAAACGGTTGAAACATTCTCCGCTTCAGATTTCTCACCTTGCAGTGGCTTCCTTGGGATTGAAGGCCAACCTATGGAAGGCGAAAAACGCTGTCGTGGCCTCTGGCAATAGTGTACTAAGCGGAAGTTAGTATATGCGTATTCGGAAGTGAAGACAGAAAGCAACTCACGCTGATCTGTCTTTCTCAGCTTTAGCGTAAATAGAGTGAAAGGCAGCAATGTTTTCTCTGGTGACGCTGTGGGGCACAGCATTCACCAAACTATCAAGAATACACGGATTGGTCAATTTCTTCCAAAAGGTTCCGGTTATCTCTATGTATATTGTGGTTCTCATACCTCAGGCAATACCAGTATATCACCTCTAGATCAGCCTTTGAGTAGCTGGAAAGAATAGCTAGCTGCGAAAACGGCTTGCCTGTAGTAATACGATGATGATTTCAGTGATCTGGCTGGCAAGGAGAGTATCATTAGAGACACACCGTTGTCGGGAACAAGTTGAATTGCCTTTCTATAATATGCCCTGGAGATGTGCCATTTCTTGGCATCGCCAGAATTATGGATCTCACGATATCGGGCTAGTCCACAGAGCGGCGATGTCATAAGTGCGCGGGTTACTCATCCAGGCGTCAGCTGCAACTTACAAATATCACCCAGAGAAACTAAACATTTGTGGATCACGCCCAGGCGTACGCTTTCGTTGCTCTGCTGCTCCTGGTGAATATCCATCCGATCTTGATCCTTGTGCTCTTTGTGCTCTTTGTAGACAGCTGTAAACAACAAAGCAGGTTTCTTCACTCAGAACCTTGACCGGCGGATATGGAACCCGCTTGACATACCAACACCGCAGGTTATCAGACTACTTTCACAGTATGACGTCAAAGTCAGCATTAAAGTTTGATAAAAGTTGGTGGCTGTGTCCAAATGCGAGCGTAATTCGCTCAAGGCGGCGGCATGAAGCGAAGCATCACGGTCTGCTTGAGCCTGCATTCGTGTTAGATCCACGACATCCCCGTTTTTTTTCCAGCCATTCGACGCGTATACCTTGCGGATGGCGCCTCGCAGCTCTTCTATGTAGTTGTAGAAAACCAGGTTCCAGATTTTCTCCTCCACGTTCTTTCCCGAAGCAAATACAGGATCGAGAACCATCAAGTCCTCCAAGCACTTGAGGAGGCAAAGACGAAGATTTTTGGTGGCCGAATCGTTGAGCACAATCTGTTTGTTGCGACGGGCTTGAGCACGGCGTTGCTGGTCCGCGTCACGCAATGTCCGCTCAAGAGCCAGCGCCTCGCTGTCATATTGTCCGATGAATTACAAATCAGTCAGTGGGGGGTCCAAGTAGACGGACATCGTTGTTGCCTATGCTGGCTTGACCCACTTCCAAATATGAGAACATGTTGCAGGGTGTGCTCGTACGACCTGAGGAGCTCTGGTCATGCCGGGAGCGTTTTATTCCACAGGAGAATAGCTAAAGAGTATGGGAGTAGATACGGGACCATCGCCAAACCGCAAATCAGAACTTCCGAGAGGTCATATGTCTTTGCGGGGGGGAGGTGCCGGTGATGCTTTTTGTTGGGGGGATTAACCAGCTCTAACCAAAAGCAACGTACATCCTGCGAATGACGGGTCATGTGACTGTCGAATACAGCGAGCGAATGACGGGTCAGGCACGGGCAAGACCACGTGGCACGAAACGCAAACCCATCCATTCTATTGTTGAGTCGCCAATCCACGCGTCTGGGCCATTGTCTCAAACCCAGGGTAAATTGAACGCACCCGCAATGAGTCGGTCGGGCGGACTGGCGGAGCTCTCCTTGCGTGGGCCTAACTGGACGATGATAAATGGGAATGATACTCACCGTCCCACACAACGCATTCTTACAACTTGTAGTTCGTGGGAGGCAAAGTGATAACAGTGGCAGGTTATGGTTACCGGACAAGTGGATTTTAAATTACAATTGTTTGTTCCACTGGATTTCAAGGCTTCAGCATCAGAGGAAAAATTAATAATCCCTTTTTCCCCCGAGAAGTTTCCCATCAACACACCCACGGGACAGGTGAGTGCCCGTCGTCATACATACGGGGGGCGGGGGACAGGCCGACGCGTGCACTTACTGGCCAGCTATCGATACTATTCAAAGTTACCAGCCTAGGCTATGCGCATCCCCACTTGTTTGTAGTCAATCCAGTCGTTTGCTCGTTAGTTACCCACGGACGTAAAAAGTTAATACTACCAGCAGGAGCAACGAACGGCAGCAGGAGATTGTAGTAGTAGGACACGCCCATACCCAGCTTATTACATACCCTGGCGTAACAAGCCTTTCCTTCCTTTTCCCCTGCCGTGCGCCCTCCGTGGCTCCAGCTTCCCGCTTGCAACCCCGGTCTCCGTTCGAAATCCTTGCCCACCATTTCCCGTTGCATTCTTTTTTTTTTACACACATTTCATAGGCGACATCCTTCTATGCTCTCCTTCTGGACTACTTACTTCTCGTAGTCGCCTCTTATCGCCCAGCCATTTTCGGGCCAGCCGCATATTAGAACTCTTCGCGTGCAATCACCGACCTCGGCTTTGCAAAGCGACATTCCTCGGCATATTAAATGGTGCCACAGACCCTATTCTGGCGTATGATACTTTCACCACCATGCTGTCGAACCCAACTAATACCGCAGAGTAAGCATGCTGGAGTTGTTCGCGAGTTTCTGGAATGGCATGGCTCCCGACGTGGTTGGCTGGTGCAGGTGATTCTACCCGCTGATATTCTGCCACTTTCATTCTCACCGTTTGCAGAGGAGAGTACGAAGGAGGTCAATTTAGAATTGTCCTGAGGCAGCAGCCTCAGCGAGCGCGAATGTGCGGGTTTAGCGACATCAAGGACCGGCGTTTAGTGTGAGTCTTCCTCGGCCACTGCCTGCTTATCGGTTCAACCAACGTTCTTGCTCATATCCCGGCTCTTCCATCAGGGACCCTCCACCGGTCATTCAATTGATATTACAAGATCGCAAAGGCAATCAAGTGCTCCCAAAGTATGTGATCTTCTTGTCACATCCAGTGTCTGTATACTTCAAACTAATGGTCCATATCCTATGCCAGGCCCGAGGAGACATCACATTGGATATGTCACGCTTCGTTGTTTTCCGCAAATCGCGAAGAGGAACGCAACGTGGTCGTCAAGCCATCTAGGCGATCCGGAAGCGGAGCACTTCACGAGACTGCATTGACGCCAGCGTCAGCCGAGTCCGACAAAGCCAAGGGGTCGCAGGCCCGCATGCTATCATCACCATCCTCATCAATCGCGCCCGCGAAAGTAGAACGAAAGAGCTTTCGCCCATGGTGTTCCGATGAATCATCAGTTGCTGCACTTCCCCTGGTCCTGCCAAATGGATCAGTTCCCCCAAGTCTCCGCTCAGGACCGCCTTCCGCAAATACAAAGTCCGGTACTCAATCGCTTCCTGAGCCCTTGGTACAGTCCGCATCAGCGCTCGCTCGGTCAAGGCCATTGCCGGATCCTTCTCGATGCATTCAAACTTTGGTCGGGGCAACGGTAGCCTCCTGTGAAACTCTGCGAGACGTGGATGGTCGCGAGGGCATGTTCTTTGTCTACAATGATCTCTCCGTCCGACCTCAGGGATCATATCGATTGAAGTTCTTGGTCGTCCACTTGAATTTGTAAGTTGCGGTCTCGTTTCTCAAAGAATGCATACCAGTCAACTCATGATCATTGGTACAAATTCTCCATCTAGCGAAGCTACAATGGCAGAAGTGAAAGCCGCTGTCATCACTGATGTCTTCGAAGTATCTCCTCCTAAATCGTTCCCAGGAATGACAGGTACTGGCAAAGTTCCCTTATACCTCATTATCTCTCGTGTGCTCATACAAACGGCGCAGAATCAACATCCCTATCCAAGTGCTTCGCCCGCCAGGGTGTTCCGATACATATCCGCAAAGACTGGTCTCAAACCGGCCCTGATGAAACACATACGTCTCGATGACACGAGACTTTGAACCACAGAGTCTGACTCCGCGTTCATCTCAGCAAACCGACAACTTGACGTTGATGTTTCTGGTCGCAGCGCTTCGGTATGGGCATCGGTGAAATTCATTGCTTGGCCTTACCGACGTAGGCAGCTTTGTCACCACCAGCAATTTTAGATCATACCCTGAGAGGAGTATATATATACATAAGTAAGAACTTGTCTCATTTATTAGCTGCTCGTGTCCATGTCAATCTGGCTGTGTCACGACACGAGCAGCGGTGCTGGCCATGCTGTAGAACCCTCTCCCGCACCCAAACAAGCTGAGAAACTGTCTGGAGTTTCTGGCTCTTCTAAGAATATGCCGCTGCAGTGTACTATGTTACAAATCACAACCTGATTTTCAGATAGAGCAGACACAGTGCCCACCTCCTGCCTCTCACCATGCACTCCAACCTTTTGAGCAGCTTTGCAGAATGGAATGAAGTGCTTCTTGATGAATTTCACAATCTGTGAGAATCACAGTCTGTTTCTGTGAAAGGGTCCTGGTTGGTAGGGGTTAGAGGCACCATATATGCTATACCGCACCTTGGGTACCAATGTGGCTTTTGGATGAGTTTGGCTATATTGGAGATATTGGTGTTTCCAGTACTTTATCAGAAATGCAGAGGATTGGTCAAGATTCAAATACTCTGCTTGTATTGCCTTTGTAGAGGGCTTACAGAGCTCGTCTGTGATGCAGATGATGATGTAACATTGTGAAATGTACGGAGATGTAGGTGTGGGAATGTATATTCAATGTCTTAAGTCTTATCAGCAAGATCTTGCTTGTCAAGTGAGACTACCAACTTTTTCTTCAATCACATGATCACACGTGATCCAATTCAGCTCTTAGTGTTACCGGTGTGTCGGTCATGCATTTTGAGCGGGGATTCCAAGTTAGGATCTACTGTAAGGACCAACATTGAGTATGGAATCCTCAACATTCCAATACACCCCTTGTTTAAGTAATTGATCTGCAGTGAAGGGATTTTACTCATTTGGGAGCACTGTCATGGACACTTGTGTTGGCGATGTGATGACATTGTTGTAGTGCTTAATGCTCATCCTTTTGCAATGGTACTTGAGAATGCCAGGGCCAGTAAGCGCTTTGTAAATGAATCAACAACCATTGCAGTGGTGAGTAAATACTTCAAATGTATCTCTTTGTTGACATGCTAAAGGATCAAATGATGCCTTATGTCAATGTGCTTTGTACGGGCGTGACGTACGGAGTTCATCTATTGGAATGTTGAGGACGGCGAACTCAACATTAGTCCACATTAGATTGTAATTTGGAATCCCTGCTCAGAATGCGTGACCATTATACTGGTAGCGCTAAGAGCTGAAGTGGATCACGTGTGATCATGTGATTGCAGAAAAAGTAGATAGGTTCACTTGACAAGCAAGACCTTGCCAACAAGACATAGAATGCACATTCCCATACATGCATCTCCGTGCATCTGACAACCTTACACCGTCATCTGCATCACAGAAGAGCTCTGTAACCCCCATATAAAGGCCATACAAGTCGTGTGACTTGAATTCGGCCAATACTCTGCATTTCTGATAAAGTACTAAAAACACCGATATCTCCAGTATGTTCACAAAGATGTTGTCTGAGCGGAACTGGAGTTGTGCTTCTCCGCTTATTGTCTGAGCCTCTGGTCTCTTTTGTTGGAGTTTAATTGCTTCGTTCAGCCACAATGGTCTGGTGTGCAAGGCTTTTTCCGTTTATCGCTGTTTCTTAGTCTCTTCTCAGCCGCTATTGGCCACATGTTGTTTGTGGACTTTCACGTCTGTTACTCCTGCTTTGTGGTATGCCGGTTGCCACTGGCAGTGTACCTTTTGTCTGTTCCTTTTGAATATCCTTTGTTCTTCTTCAGCCATTGTGGCGCGACTTCTAGAATCCTGCATGGATGTTCATTGTGTATGTGTCACTTTCGTTTTCCTAACTGCTTTTTCTGGTTCTCAGTTACATTTTGCGCCGTTCCCCCCTCCCCCCTTTTGGAAAAAGGAGCCGCTATCCGCATGCCCTGCGGCTGGAAGCGGGTTGTGCTACCATTATTTTGTAGGCGTGTACAGCTTTGGGGGCGCACCGTAAGTTCTCCCAGCTTTTCCAGGTGTTGTGCTTTGCTGACCAGTACTTCCACTTCACAGGAAACTCTCTGCCCTGCTTAGTGTCACAATGGTTGACAATCTTCTCAACTTCATATGCATCTTTGCTTTTGATTCTGTGATCTGAATCTTTGCCTGGGTCAATTCCACGTTGGGTCAGTTCTTGTGATGTCCCCCTATGCTTTGGGCCTGAATCTATTGAAGATATCAGCACTTCCAGTACTTTATCGGAATTGCAGAGGATTGGCCGAATTCGATGTGGCCTCCAGTATACTTCGTAAGGGGGGGCTTACAAAGCTCTTCTGTGATGCAGATGACGGTGTATAGTAGTCAGATGCACAGAAATGTAATGTATGTGAATGTATTTTGTGTCTTAAGTCTTATCGGTAATGTCTCACTTGTCAAGCGTTCTAATCTACTTTTTCTCCAATCACGTGATCACACGTGATCCAATTCAGCTCTTAGCGTTACCGGTATGACGGTCATGCGTTCTAGCCGGAGATTCCAAGTTAGGATCTAATGTAAGGACTAACGTTGAGTATGCAAGGCTCAACATTCCAATAGAATCGTTTGCAAGTCAGTTTGTTTGCTGTCTCTGCAAGCTTGAGCTCCTCCTCAAGCATCTCTTGCTGGGTTAACAAGTGGTTTTCATTGGAGTCAACAAGTTGCCGTTCAGTCCAATACCGCAGTTGGCGCATGTGGGCTTGGCAAAGGGTCTGTAGCAGCTTGAAAGTTGGTCCGTTGCATGATAGTATGTGGTGCAGTCCGGTCCACTTGACTGCCATCTTTTCCACCACTGTCTCATTCTCCTTCTGCACTGACTTGGTGAATTGGGGTACCGCAAGCCAGACTTTGTCACCTACACAGAACCCATAGTTTTTTGTATGAGAGACTCTGTCATACCAGGTTGTCTGCATCCTCTGGGCGTTCTTGATATTTTCTCTTGCTAGCTCCCAAGCTTTCTGCAGTTGGAGTTGGGTTTCTGTCTGGTAGTCACGCATGTGGACATTCATTGATGGTTTGTCCGGGCGGTCTTCTGGTGTGTTTTTCTGCTTTCAATAAGTTCTTTGGCAGCTGTGGGTCCCGTCCAAAGATGGGGAAGAAAGGGGACCTGTGCGTCAATTGGTGCATTGCTGTGTGGTAAGCCAGCAAGTTGTATGGCAATTGGGTGTCCAAATCATTGTGTGAGTATTTATTATCATTGTATGTTTGCAGCTTCCTTACCAGCGTGCCGTTGAACCTTTCTGTCAGTCTGTCTGCTTTTGGGTGGTATGGGGACGTGAATGCTGGATGGGCACCAAGCAGACTCAAGATGCGGCATTGTAGATCGCTGATGAAAGGCTGTCCTCTATCTGTAATGATGCGTCCGGGTATGCCAAACTGGCAGAACACATCTTCAACTAGGCGTTTTGACACACGGTTGGCAGTGATGTTGGGGACAGCAAACACCTCCACCCATTTTGTCATGTAGCCGGTTAGCACAACAATGTAGCTGTTGCATCTTGCCGTTGTTGATAGCTTGCCCACATTTAATGGAGATATCGGCACTTCCAGTACTTTATCAGAATTGCAGAGGATTGGCCGAATTCGATGTGGCCTCCAGTATACTTCGTAAGAGGGGGGGTTACAGAGCTCTTCTGTGATGCAGATGACGATGTAGCGTTGTCAGATGCACGGAGATGTAATGTATGTGAATGTATTTTATGTCTTAAAGTCTTATCGGTAATGTCTCGCTTCGAGCGTTCTAATCTACTTTTTCTCCAATCATGTGATCACACGTGATCCAATTCAGCTCTTAGCGTTACTGGTGTGGCGGTCATGTGTTCTAGTCGGAGAATCCAAGTAAGGATCTAATGTAAGGACCAAACGTTGAGTACGCAAGTCTCAACATTCCAATAACATTATCAATGCCAATCTTCTCCCATGGATCGTTCACCATAATTGGTGTTAGTGGTCCAACCCGGTTCTTTGGCAGAGGTTTGTGTTCCAAGCACTCCACGCAGGACTTGACATGCTTGATGGCATCTGAGTGCCATCCTGGCCACCAGCAGGACTCCAGCACCTTCTGGAGGGTTCTGTCTCTTCCTAGGTGTCCGACCAGTAGGTTGAAGATGTGTGTGCAGAATCCGGTTTTGTCGAATTGATGGACACAGTACAGTTTTCTGTTGAGCAGGATAAGGCAGTGAGCTATTCTTCTGATGCTTCTCTGCTGATCCTTAGTTCCATCCAGTGCTCTCTCTACAAGGTTCGATGGATTGGGGCAAAATCTGCATTGAATTGTTGGCATTGGGGAATGTCATTGGCCAACTTCAGCACAAGTGGGATGTTTGCAGTTAAAAGCCATTATTCCTTCTCTTCCTTGTTGTATGAGACTATCTCCACCCCACCCCCATTGTGTGAATTGCTGTCTCCGGTCTGAGTTGCAACCATGCTGGATTTTGGTGGGTCATCATGAAGATGCAACAGAAAGTCTGGTGTAGGGTGAGAAGGAGACTTGCCAGCTTTCTGCACCATATTAAAAGTGTAGTCGGCCAGGGCAGAGCTCTGGCAGGCTCATCTGCCAGAGAGGTTGCCTGTTTCTCGGTAATGGCAGTAGCAGGGATTGATCATGTTTAACAGTAAAATTCTTGCCCCATAGGTACGAGTTGAGCCTCTGAATGGCCCAGACGATGGCTAGTCCTTCTCTTTCTGTGTTGGAATAACAGGTTTCAGGGTCGGTCAGGGAGAAACTCAAGAACACCATTGGGATGCGTGCATTGTCCTTGACTTTGTACAATGCACCGCCTAGTCCTCCCTTGCTTGTGTTTGTGGACAGTACCATTGGCATGTCTTTCTTTGGGAATTCCAATATGGCAGCTTGTTTTATGGCCGTCTCAAGCTTCCTGGTCAAGCACCCGTTGCTCTTCAGCAGTCCATTGCCAGTCAACCCCTTGTTTGGTTAACTCATAGATTGGGCATGCAATTGTGCCATAGTTCTTGATGTGTTGGTGGTGGAAAATGCACATACCAAGGACCGTCTGTACTTCCGGCACTTCTTTTGAGACATTGATTGCTTGGATTCCCTTGACTTTGACAGGGTCAACTGCTCGCTGTGTCTGTTGACAATCTTGCCCAGTAATTTCAATGTGCTCTGCGCAAAATGGCATTTCTCCAATTTTATCCTTGGGCCTGTGTCCATTATTGGTTTGCGCACCTGGCTTATGTGCGTGACATGTTCTTCAAACATGTTGGAGCACACAATAGGGGGTTTCAGTTCTGAGTTGTATCCCTAAAATAGCAACGGGTTTTTTTGTTAGTGCTACAACATTTTTCGGCCGGTTTAGCTCTTCAGCTTTGAAAGGAAAGTTGCAGGATGACGTTGTAAGAGTGACGTTGCAACTTTGGATCAGATGGATGAGATGGATCAAATGTGGATGAGAGTGAGGGGAATATGAGTACAACAATGTCTTGGGGGGACCGTGCAATGCCCGTTGCTAAGCAACTACGATGTGCAAAACGTTCGCAAAAACATTGTAAGTTTCTTAACTCTGCTTGCGAGCAGAGTTAACAAAAAACGTTGTAAGCGGGTCTAGACCGCCACTATTTCGGAGGTAGAAATTGGCGAAACGCGCTAAGTGCAAAAGTTGGCCCTCAAGTTGTCGACGTTGTAACTTTTTGTTGCAAGCCGAAAGTTACAACGCGTTGTAAGGCCTAAAACGACAGAACTGAAACCCCCTAATGTCATCCACATAGACAAGGAAAAATTGGTACTTCAAACCAGCTAGCACAGCATCCATTATGCATTGGAATGTGGGCAGTGAGTTTCAGGGTGAAGGGTAGTCTGTTGTACTCAAATAGGCTGTGCAGAGTGCAGAACTCTGTGTAGTGCTTGTGTTCTTCCTTGATGGAATTTGCGGGAATCCCCAACGCAGATCCATTGTTGTGAAGTACTGTTTTCTGGCCAGGTAGTCAATGGTAGCGTCGACTTGCAGCAATGGGCACTTGGCCGGGATGGTGTGCTTGTTCAACTGCATGTAGTCTGTGACAAACCGTAGTCCCCCTCCGGGCTTTTATGACACTGGTGCAGCCCATGGGGATCAGGATGGCTGAACAACGGCATCTGTGAGCCTCATGTGGACATGGTCTCTGAGTAGCTCTTCTTTTACCATTCCTGCACCCCATGGTGGGTATCTGATAGGTCAGGTTCCCTCCATACTAGCCATGTGGTGTTCATAGGGAATCTTCGGCCATGCAGGAATCTTGGGGTCAAATACTTCAGTGACCACAGTTTTCCGCAATCTAGTTCCTCTAATTGGACTGTTGGGCCGGCTTGAGTGCTGGGGCCATAGCTTTGCCCGCGGAATTTCTTCCTCAAGCAGTATCTGCTGTGTCAGCCAGTCTTTGAGGCCATTGGGTTTGGCAAGGTATACTTCTAGTACTGGTTCTACCGCAAGGTCCCAGTCTTTGGAATCTATCCCACAAGTAGCTGTCCTTTCCAGAGCTTCTTTCCCTTGCTGGCAAAGATGGCGACTGGGGGCCATTCCAGTTCAGCTTCAGCTGGTTGGGGCATCAAATACTGCGAGTCTGCATGCTCTTACTGCCGGTAACCAGGTAACACTTGTTGAGCCTCATTTCTTGTTCAGGCCTGGCAGTAATGTGCATGATGTGGTGGGCTGGCAGGTAAGCTTCTTCCTCCTCCATGTAAACTGGGACATGAATGCTGCCGTACTGACAGGTACCATCAGTGGTGAGTGGCCAAGTGCCGTTTTCATAGGTGTCTTCCTTTGTGGACTGTCAAGCTTGCTTTTGCATTCCACTACATCAAATTCAATGTCTGGCTTGGCCTTGTATTCTTTCAGGCCGGGTATGCCAATGAGCACAGGTCTGCTGAGGCTGAAGACAATACTGAACTGCATGTTTTGTGGTTGGCTGCCTTGGATGCCCATCTCTAGATCAAGATGGACATGTCCAGTCACCCTGCCAAAAGCAATTCCCGTTAGGTTGCTTGTGTGCTGCCATTGTTGAATAGGTATGATCAGGAAGCTCTGCAATGTGTTGATCGTGTGTGGAAACTATCTTATTCTTTTAGAGGGAGGGGCCAGGGATCACTGGCCTTTTATGGGAGACTTTCTGTACACTGCCAAGGATGCCAAGTCCCTTGGCATGGCTGTGCCTGGTCTTGGCAGACCCTGGCTGAGCAGTGCCAAGCAATGCTGAGTTCTCTGCAGGCGCTTTGAGACTGCTCTGAGCATTGCCAAGATCCTTGGCAGAGGCTCAGCTCAACCAACACAGCCTCAGGATGTAGCCTGCCACAACTGGGTCAGCTTTGGCTCCCTCTAACTCAAACAAGGCTTGTTGGTTGCCGCACAACCCGGGCTATTCAACGCCGCCCACAGCTGGGGATTGGGCATCTACAGACAGAGATACAGACTCCAGCACTCCCACTTGAACAACAGACTTGATTCCCAGGCCCCAGCTTCTCACACAGCTTTGCAAACAGGGGGCTGGGCAACGGCTTGGTGAGCAGATCAGCTGCCATGTCCTTGGTGGGGCAGTATTCTAGGCCCACATGTTGATTGGCAATGGCTTCACAGATGAAGTGGTGCCTGATGTTGATGTGCTTGGTCCTGGCATGGCTTGTGGAGTTCCTGGCAAGCGCAATGCAGCCCTGGTTGTCCTCATAGATTTTGCAAGGCAATCCCTGGGGATAGCCTAGCTCAATCAGTAGCTGCTGGAGCCGAATTGCCTCTTTGCAGGCCTGAGTGAGCACCATGAACTCTGCCTCAGTGCTGGACAGAGCCAAAGTGGGCTGGCGCCTGCTTTGCCAGGCTACAGGGCCTCCAAATATGAAGACAAAGCCAGTGGTTGAGTGCCTGGAGTCTGGGCAGCCAGCCCAGTCCGAGTCAGAGTACTCTTCCAGGTCTGGGGCCGTGCTGAAGGATCCTCCCAGCTCGAGAACAGTGTCCAGGGTGCCTGACACATAGCGCAGAATGCGCTTTACAGCTTGCCAGTGTCCAGGCCCAGGGTTGGCCATGAACTGGCTCACACTGCCCACAGAGGCTGCGAAATCGATCCTAGTGCCAAGCATGCCATAGATCAGGCTGCCAACAGCACTCCGGTAGGGTGTGTTTGCCATCTGGGCCTTCTCCTCATTGCTTTGGAGCTCCATGGCCTTGGTCAAGCAAGTGGAGGTCTCCATTGGTGTGCTGACTGGTTTGCAGTTGGCCATGCCAAAGCTGGCAAGCATCTTCTGGAGATAGTGCTTCTGAGAGAGCCACAGGCGACGGCTGGGGCAGTCCCTGGTAATCTCAACTCTGAGAAACAGGCCCAGAGCGCCCATGTCTGTCATCTTGAACTGCTTGGACAGCTCAGACTTGATGTGGCCATGGATTTGGATGCCAGAATCATGTCGTCCACACAGACCAGCAGATACAGGGCACTCTGGGGGTCTTGAGCATGCAGTGAGTACATGCAATTGTCAGCATTGCTCTGCACAAAGCCCAGCTGCTTGAGGTGGGCATCGAGAAGCTGGTTCCAGTTGCAAGAGGACTGCTTGAGACCATACTGGCTGCAATGAAGTCTGCAGACCAGGTCCTCCTGCCCAGCAATGGCAAAGCCCTCAGGCTGCTCCATATAGATCTCTTCCTCAATGTCGGGGTAAAGGAATGCTGTCACAGCATCCATCTGCTCCAGCTCCATGTCCTCAATGGCTGCAACAGCCAGAACCGTCCTGACAGAGCCAAACTTGGCCACAGGAGCAAAGGGTTCGCCATAATCAACTCCCTCTCGTTGAGAGAAGCCTTTGGCAACCAGACAGGCCTTGTAGCGCTGGAGCGAGCCGTCTGCTGCTCTCTTGATCTTGAAGACCCACTTGCACTTGATGGGCTGACACTGTGCAGGCAAGGGAACGAGATCCCAGGTGTGGTTGGCATGCAGGCTGTTGAGTTTGGTTTGAGCTGCTTGCTCCCACTGCCTTGCATCGGGGGCTTTGAGAGCAGCCTGGAGGGAGGCAGGTTTGTCCTCTCCAGGTGCAGTAGCCTCAGCCAGCAGGCCAGTTGCCTCAGCCAGCACACCAGTCCCTGACTTCTAGTACTCTGGGGGCTGTCGGATGCAGGTTAAGCTCCATTCAGGCACTTTGGTGGCCTTAGGCTTCCTGGGAGCAAATGGGATCATTTCCACAGGGCTGGGCTGGTGCTCCTGAGCATCCACAAAGTCCTCGCCTTGCTCAGAGCCACCACCCAGCTTGTCTCCCTGCTCCCAGGCATCCTCCAGCACCTCCCCTTGCTGAGAAGAGTCATCTTCAGCATCTGATAGCTCATCTGCCACGTCAGTGGAAGCCTGGGCAGCAGGATCCGGCTTGCCAGGATCTCCAGCAAGGGACTTCTCATCAACCCAGATGTCTCCGTCTCAACCAGCTTGCCAGCAGCCTAGTCCCAGAGTCGATAGCCTTTTGTAGTCTGGCTGTAGCCCAGGAAGATGCATCTGGTGGCGTCTGGACCAAGCTTGTGCTGGTTTTTCTTGAGAATGGAAGCATAGGCTGTGCGGCCAAAGATGCGGAGGTGCTGAATGTTTGGACACGTGCCTGTCCAGATCTGCCAGAGTGTGGCCTTGTTGTGGAGAGCTCCAGCGGGGCTTCGGTTCCTCAAGTATACGGCTGTCATGAGCGCTTCACCCCAGAACTTTTAGGGAAGTCCAGCTTGGAGCAGCAGACATTGAGCCATCTCAACAAGCATCCGGAACTGAGCTGGTGTCGGATGCCCAAATACTGAGTGAAGTTTGAGAATGCCTTGGACAGGTAGTCTCCACCTTGGTCAGACTGAAGGACCTTGAGCAAGCATCCGGTCTCTGTTGCAGCCGCTGCAGCAAAGATCTTGAAGCTGGGAAGTAAATAGGGGAAGACTGCCCTGCTCTTGGCGTCAATGAAGAGGACAAAATAGCGAGCTCCTCCAATTGTGAGCATCCTCATTGGCTCACAGACATCTGAATGGACCTGTTCCAAGACTTCTGAAGCCCTGGATGAGCGCTCCTTAGGGAAGGGCAGTTAGGTGGCCTTGTCTAGAGCACAGGTTGGGGAGGGAGCCATTTCCAGCACTCCTACTGATTCCATGCTGTGGACCAGGCCCTTCCTGGCCATAAGCTGCATGCTCTGATGGCTGAGATGCCCCAGGCATCGATGCCAGGTCTCTAGAGTTGCTGAAGTTGTGCTGATGGCAACAGCATGGCAACAGCATGGCACGGGGCAGCAGCATCCAGAGGTTGTCCCAGGGCATAAAGACCCTCCTGACGGTTGCAACTCAGAGCAAGCGCGCCCATACTGGTCCTGACTTTGCATCTTCCAAACTGGATGTTGGCTCCTGCTCCCTCCAGCTGACCAACTGACAGAAGGCTCCTCTCGAGTTTGGGCAGAAGCCAGACATCCTTGAAGGTGCAGGTGATTGTCCTCCCATTAGAGAGAGCTGTCTGGATGGTTGTTGTGCTTTTCTCAGTTCCCTCCACCATCCTGTTGTCAGCCAGATGCACCCTAGCATTGTTGCGAGGTTGCAAGTTGCTCAGCCAGGCTCTGTTGCTGGTCTTGGGCTGTGATGCACCCGAGTCGATGATCCAATGGCCACCCCTGCTGCTGGTGGCCGAGAAAGGCAAAGGCCTCAGGCCCAAAAGCCTGGTTCGCCTCTGAGCTCTGCTGCTCTGCTGCCAGCCTTTTCCTGCGCTCCTTTTTGAACTGCCCTTCCTTCCCACAATATAAGCAAGGCCCTGCTGCCTTCTCCATAGTGGTGTTGCTGATCCAGCTTCTGCCATAGAAGGCTGTGCCGTCCTTTCCACCGCCATCCTGTCCTTCAGAGTGGTGTGTCTCCTCATGCAGAAGCCTTGCAGTGAGGAACTCCAGAGTCAGGTCATCCACCCTGGAGTCCAGAGACACAAAGAGTGACTCAAAGCTCTCTGACAGGCTGTAGAGTAGTGTGATGATGACATCCTCATTGTCCACCTTTGCCCCAATTGCCTCCAACTGTTGAGCAATCATCTTGACCTTGTTGATGTGTTCCAACATCCCTTCTCCATCCTTCATCGCCACTGTTAGGAACTTGCATCTCAGATAGAGCTTGTTCGCAATCCCCTTCCTCTCATGCACTTCCTTCAGCTTCCTCCAGACCTCAGCAGCAGTTGCAGCGTTCTGCACATGCATGAGTTGCTTGTCTCCCAACAACAGCAACAAGGCAGCCATAGCCTTCTCCTCCTTCCTGCAAGCATCCTGGTCGCAGGTGTCCAGAGGAAGTGTCCATTCGATGGCACTCCACAAGCTCTTGGCTTTCAGCATGGCCTGCATCTTGAATTTCCAGATGTGGAAGTTTTTGCCAGTGAACTTGTCAATGGTGAGGCGGCCGGTGTCAGGATCAGAGGACATGATGAGTTTGTTGAAGGTTGTGGGAGGTTGGGAAAGAGAGGAATAACAGTAAAGGGAATGGGTTGTTGGAGTTGATGTTGATTTTCTTGATTGATCAATGAGTTGCAGATGCAGGGCTCATAACCTGTTGATCAGGTATGATCAGGAAGCTCTGCAATGTGTTGATTGTTATGGAAAACTTTCTTATTATTTTAGAGGGAGGGACCAGAGATCACTGGCCTTTTATAGGAGACTTTCTGTACACTGCCAAGGATGCCAAGTCCCTTGGCATGGCTGTGCCTGGTCTTGGCAGACCCTGGCTGAGCAGTGCCAAGCAATGCTGAGTTCTCTGCAGGCGCTTTGAGACTGCTCTGAGCATTGCCAAGATCCTTGGCAGAGGCTCAGCTCAACCAACACAGCCTCAGGATGTAGCCTGCCACAACTGGGTCAGCTTTGGCTCCCTCTAACTCAAACAAGGCTTGTTGGTTGCCGCACAACCCGGGCTATTCAACGCCGCCCACAGCTGGGGATTGGGCATCTACAGACAGAGATACAGACTCCAGCACTCCCACTCGAACAACAGACTTGATTCCCAGGCCCCAGCTTCTCACACAGCTTTGCAAACAGGGGGCTGGGCAACGGCTTGGTGAGCAGATCAGCTGCCATGTCCTTGGTGGGGCAGTATTCTAGGCCCACATGTTGATTGCAATGGCTTCACAGATGAAGTGGTGCCTGATGTTGATGTGGTTGGTCCTGGCATGGCTTGTGGAGTTCCTGGCAAGCGCAATGCAGCCCTGGTTGTCCTCATAGATTTTGCAAGGCAATCCCTGGGGATAGCCAGCTCAATCAGTAGCTGCCTGAGCCAAATTGTCTCTTTGCAGGCCTGAGTGAGCACCATGTACTCTGCCTCAGTGCTGGACAGATCCAAAGTGGGCTGGCGCTTGCTTTGCCAGGCTACAGGGCCTCCAAATATGAAGACAAAGCCAGTGGTTGAGTGCCTGGAGTCTGGGCAGCCAGCCCAGTCCGAGTCAGAGTACTCTTCCAGGTCTGGGGCCGTGCTGAAGGATCCTCCCAGCTCGAGAACAGTGTCCAGGGTGCCTGACACATAGCGCAGAATGCGCTTTACAGCTTGCCAGTGTCCAGGCCCAGGGTTGGCCATGAACTGGCTCACACTGCCCACAGAGGCTGCGAAATCGATCCTAGTGCCAAGCATGCCATAGATCAGGCTGCCAACAGCACTCCGGTAGGGTGTGTTTGCCATCTGGGCCTTCTCCTCATTGCTTTGGAGCTCCATGGCCTTGGTCAAGCGAGTGGAGGTCTCCATTGGTGTGCTGACTGGTTTGCAGTTGGCCATGCCAAAGCTGGCAAGCATCTTCTGGAGATAGTGCTTCTGAGAGAGCCACAGGCGACGGCTGGGGCAGTCCCTGGTAATCTCAACTCTGAGAAACAGGCCCAGAGCGCCCATGTCTGTCATTTTGAACTGCTTGGACAGCTCAGACTTGATGTGGCCATGGATTTGGATGCCAGAATCATGTCGTCCACACAGACCAGCAGATACAGGGCACTCTGGGGATCTTGAGCATGCAGTGAGTACATGCAATTGTCAGCATTGCTCTGCACGAAGCCCAGCTGCTTGAGGTGGGCATCGAGAAGCTGGTTCCAGTTGCAAGAGGGCTGCTTGAGACCATACTGGCTGCAATGAAGTCTGCAGACCAGGTCCTCCTGCCCAGCAATGGCAAAGCCCTCAGGCTGCTCCATATAGATCTCTTCCTCAATGTCGGGGTAAAGGAATGCTGTCACAGCATCCATCTGCTCCAGCTCCATGTCCTCAATGGCTGCAACAGCCAGAACCGTCCTGACAGAGCCAAACTTGGCCACAGGAGCAAAGGGTTCGCCATAATCAACTCCCTCTCGTTGAGAGAAGCCTTTGGCAACCAGACAGGCCTTGTAGCGCTGGAGCGAGCCGTCTGCTGCTCTCTTGATCTTGAAGACCCACTTGCACTTGATGGGCTGACACTGTGCAGGCAAGGGAACGAGATCCCAGGTGTGGTTGGCATGCAGGCTGTTGAGTTTGGTTTGAGCTGCTTGCTCCCACTGCCTTGCATCGGGGGCTTTGAGAGCAGCCTGGAGGGAGGCAGGTTTGTCCTCTCCAGGTGCAGTAGCCTCAGCCAGCAGGCCAGTTGCCTCAGCCAGCACACCAGTCCCTGACTTCTAGTACTCTGGGGGCTGTCGGATGCAGGTTAAGCTCCATTCAGGCACTTTGGTGGCCTTAGGCTTCCTGGGAGCAAATGGGATCATTTCCACAGGGCTGGGCTGGTGCTCCTGAGCATCCACAAAGTCCTCGCCTTGCTCAGAGCCACCACCCAGCTTGTCTCCCTGCTCCCAGGCATCCTCCAGCACCTCCCCTTGCTGAGAAGAGTCATCTTCAGCATCTGATAGCTCATCTGCCACGTCAGTGGAAGCCTGGGCAGCAGGATCCGGCTTGCCAGGATCTCCAGCAAGGGACTTCTCATCAACCCAGATGTCTCCGTCTCAACCAGCTTGCCAGCAGCCTAGTCCCAGAGTCGATAGCCTTTTGTAGTCTGGCTGTAGCCCAGGAAGATGCATCTGGTGGCGTCTGGACCAAGCTTGTGCTGGTTTTTCTTGAGAATGGAAGCATAGGCTGTGCGGCCAAAGATGCGGAGGTGCTGAATGTTTGGACACGTGCCTGTCCAGATCTGCCAGAGTGTGGCCTTGTTGTGGAGAGCTCCAGCGGGGCTTCGGTTCCTCAAGTATACGGCTGTCATGAGCGCTTCACCCCAGAACTTTTAGGGAAGTCCAGCTTGGAGCAGCAGACATTGAGCCATCTCAACAAGCATCCGGAACTGAGCTGGTGTCGGATGCCCAAATACTGAGTGAAGTTTGAGAATGCCTTGGACAGGTAGTCTCCACCTTGGTCAGACTGAAGGACCTTGAGCAAGCATCCGGTCTCTGTTGCAGCCGCTGCAGCAAAGATCTTGAAGCTGGGAAGTAAATAGGGGAAGACTGCCCTGCTCTTGGCGTCAATGAAGAGGACAAAATAGCGAGCTCCTCCAATTGTGAGCATCCTCATTGGCTCACAGACATCTGAATGGACCTGTTCCAAGACTTCTGAAGCCCTGGATGAGCGCTCCTTAGGGAAGGGCAGTTAGGTGGCCTTGTCTAGAGCACAGGTTGGGGAGGGAGCCATTTCCAGCACTCCTACTGATTCCATGCTGTGGACCAGGCCCTTCCTGGCCATAAGCTGCATGCTCTGATGGCTGAGATGCCCCAGGCATCGATGCCAGGTCTCTAGAGTTGCTGAAGTTGTGCTGATGGCAACAGCATGGCAACAGCATGGCACGGGGCAGCAGCATCCAGAGGTTGTCCCAGGGCATAAAGACCCTCCTGACGGTTGCAACTCAGAGCAAGCGCGCCCATACTGGTCCTGACTTTGCATCTTCCAAACTGGATGTTGGCTCCTGCTCCCTCCAGCTGACCAACTGACAGAAGGCTCCTCTCGAGTTTGGGCAGAAGCCAGACATCCTTGAAGGTGCAGGTGATTGTCCTCCCATTAGAGAGAGCTGTCTGGATGGTTGTTGTGCTTTTCTCAGTTCCCTCCACCATCCTGTTGTCAGCCAGATGCACCCTAGCATTGTTGCGAGGTTGCAAGTTGCTCAGCCAGGCTCTGTTGCTGGTCTTGGGCTGTGATGCACCCGAGTCGATGATCCAATGGCCACCCCTGCTGCTGGTGGCCGAGAAAGGCAAAGGCCTCAGGCCCAAAAGCCTGGTTCGCCTCTGAGCTCTGCTGCTCTGCTGCCAGCCTTTTCCTGCGCTCCTTTTTGAACTGCCCTTCCTTCCCACAATATAAGCAAGGCCCTGCTGCCTTCTCCATAGTGGTGTTGCTGATCCAGCTTCTGCCATAGAAGGCTGTGCCGTCCTTTCCACCGCCATCCTGTCCTTCAGAGTGGTGTGTCTCCTCATGCAGAAGCCTTGCAGTGAGGAACTCCAGAGTCAGGTCATCCACCCTGGAGTCCAGAGACACAAAGAGTGACTCAAAGCTCTCTGACAGGCTGTAGAGTAGTGTGATGATGACATCCTCATTGTCCACCTTTGCCCCAATTGCCTCCAACTGTTGAGCAATCATCTTGACCTTGTTGATGTGTTCCAACATCCCATCTCCATCCTTCATCGCCACTGTTAGGAACTTGCATCTCAGATAGAGCTTGTTCGCAATCCCCTTCCTCTCATGCACTTCCTTCAGCTTCCTCCAGACCTCAGCAGCAGTTGCAGCGTTCTGCACATGCATGAGTTGCTTGTCTCCCAACAACAGCAACAAGGCAGCCATAGCCTTCTCCTCCTTCCTGCAAGCATCCTGGTCGCAGGTGTCCAGAGGAAGTGTCCATTCGATGGCACTCCACAAGCTCTTGGCTTTCAGCATGGCCTGCATCTTGAATTTCCAGATGTGGAAGTTTTTGCCAGTGAACTTGTCAATGGTGAGGCGGCCGGTGTCAGGATCAGAGGACATGATGAGTTTGTTGAAGGTTGTGGGTGTTGAGACGTCTTGACATCTACAAACAGGAACTCAGCATACCAGATAGGTTGCTAGGTTGTTGTCAAGACTTGCAGAGGGTCTGAAGGTGCTTCCCAAGGTAGGGAAGGTCGCCTGTAGTGTTTGGCAGAGTGTACTAGACAAGTAGAGTGTGTTGGACTGTTATTATATTGGTTGGGGATGCCCAGAGGGCGTCCTTTAATAACAATTTGGATCATAGTACATGTGTAGTGACAATCTAACTGTGCCCTAGCTTGGCCAAGACGGCCCTGGCCTGGCCTAGTATTGTTCCCAATCACAGGGTGTCTTTTTGCCTTTTCTTGGCGCTTCTATCAGCGCTCCAGACGTGTTCTAGGCCTTCCCAGGCCCTCTCCAGCTATTCTGGATCGTTCTAGACCATTCTGGACCATTCCAGACCATTCTAGACACAAGTGGATGTCCTCCCACATGTCCCGTGTGCTCTAAGTCCTCCCAGAGGCGCCCACAGGTAGATTCCAACACTCCCACTCACGAAACATGTTTTGTGATCCCACAGGCGTCCCTCAGTTTCAAGAACTGATCCCTAGCCAGTGGTTTTGTCAAGATGTCTGCAACCATGTCCTGAGTCGAGAGATACTCTAATGCAATCTCCAAGCGTCCTAGTGCTTCTCTGATAAAGTGGTACCTCACTTCAATGTGTTTGGTGCTGGCATGCAATGTCGGGTTCTTAGCAAGAGCGATGGCACCCTGGTTGTCCTCAAAGAGCATTGTGGGTCCATCCTGCTTGAATCCAAGCTCCCCTGCAAGCAGACGAAGCCAAACAGCTTCCTTGGTGCACTGGGCTAGTGCCATGTACTCTGCTTCCGTGCTTGAAAGAGCTACAGTGGTCTGCCGCTTGGATTGCCAGGTGATAGGCCCGTTGAACATGAAGATGAATCCAGTGGTTGATCTCCTTGTGTCCAAACATCCAGCATAGTCGGAATCCGAGTATCCAACCAGCTTCCTAGGCTCAGAGACATTCTCTTTGCCTCCCAGAAGGATTCCAAGTTCGCTTGTGCCCTTCAGGTATCTGATGATCCGCTTGGCAGCACTCCAATGCTCCTTTCCAGGCTTTGCAAGGTACTTGGACACAATTCCAACTGCAGCAGCAATGTCAGGGCGTGTTCCTAGCATGGCATAGATCAAACTGCCCACTGCATTCCTGTATGGCACAGAGCTCATCTCCAGCTCCTCCGTCTCATTCTGAGGTGCCATGTTGTTTCTGAGGTGCAGTCCATGTTCCATAGGCGTGGCATGAACCTTGGCATCTCCCATGTTGAATTTCGAAACGACCTCTTCAACATACTTCTTCTGAGACAACCAGATGGTGCGGGTGCTTCTGCTCCGTCTGATGTGAATCCCAAGGAAGTAATTCAGCTCTCCAAGGTCTGTCATCTCAAAAGCTCGCCTCAGCTCCTTCTTGACATCCCCCAGCTGTTCCTTGCTTGATGAGGCCACAATGAGGTCGTCCACATAGATCAGAATGTACTCTGTTGTCCCATTCTGACTCCTGTAGTACATGCAAGGCTCTGCAGTCGACTGCACAAAGCCCATAGACTTCAGTTTGTGGTCTATCTTGTGGTTGAAGCGCCTTGCTGATTGCTTGAGGCCGTAGAGGGGTCTCCCAAGCTTGCAGACCCGTCCTGGATGCTTGGAATCCTCAAAGCCCTCCGGTTGGCGCATGTAGATCACATAGTCCAGATCCCCTTGCAAGAATGCTGTCTTCACGTCCATCTGATGTGCCTCCAAGTCATCTGTGGCAATGATGGAGAACAGCAGTCTCATGGGACCAAACTTGGCAACAGGAGCAAACGTCTCCTGATAGTCCAATCCCTCTCTCTGAGAGAATCCCTTGGCAACAAGTCTTGCCTTGTATCTGTCAAGCTCTCCTGTGTCCTTCAGCTTTCGTTTGAAGACCCACTTGCATCCAATAGCTTTTCTGCCCGTTGGCAGATCCACAAGTTGCCATGTCCCATTCTTGGCAAGAGCATCCATCTCTTCCTGAGCAGCCTGACGCCATTGTGAAGCATCTGGCATGGTCTGGCTCTCCTTGTAGCTTGTGGGCTCGTTTGAGACAAAGGAGACAGCATAGGCAACTGCAGCAACGTTTGCAGCGTTGCTTGAAGCCTTCCACCACTCTCCTGGCGGCTTCCTGAGTCTTTTGGGGGTTGGAGAAGGCTCTGCAGCACTCTCATAGTCAGAGGACGGCTCAGGGGTCCGTTCCCTCATGTTCTCCTCTCCCTCTGACATGTCTGTGTCCTCAGAGTCGTTACTGACATCCTGCAGCTCGTCACTGACATCCTGCAGCTCGTCACTGACATCCTGCAGCTTCATTTCGGGCCCAATTCCCACTTCCAGGCTCTCAGCAGGCACTTGGGGCGTCTGAGCAGACTGGAGGGATGGAATGAAGCTCTTCTCATCGAATTTGACACTTCTGGAGAACAGGATCTTCTTAGTCTGTATGTCCATAAGCCGGTATTCCTTGCTGTGGGAGCTATACCCCAGCATGATGCACTTGACAGCAGCATCATCCAGCTTCTGGCGCTTGTTGGGTTGAATGTAGGCATAGGCAATGCATCCAAACGTCCTCAAATGTCCCAGAGATGGTGGGATACCAAGGAACATCTCATAAGGCGTCTTGGGGCATGCAACAGTGGGAGATCTGTTCCTCAGATAGACTGCTGTCATGATTGCTTCTCCCCAGAAACGCTTGTCCAAGCCTGACTGCTTCAACAAACATCTCCCCATCTCCACAAGGGTACGGTTGGCTCGTTCAGCAACACCATTTTGCTGTGGAGTATTTACTGAACTCCTCTGATGCTGTGTGCCCTTCTCCTTGAAGTGGTCCCTTAGCAAGTTGCTCATGTACTCGCCTCCTGGGTCGGATCTGACAGCTTTGATCTGCTTTCCATGTAGGGGGACAAGTGCTGCTTCCAGCTCCTGATAGTGCCTAGCAACTTCTCCCTTGGTCTTCATAAGGCAAACATGGAAATATCTTGTCTTGTCATCAATGAATGTGACAAAATAGCGATATCCAGTGATCGTGGGTGGTTCAACTGGTCCCCAGACATCTGTGTGGATCAATCCCAGCTTCTCTGATGCTCTGGAGGCCTGTGCCTTGGGGAATGGCGCTCTGCTTGCTTTGCTGAGTGCACAAGTGTCACAAATGCTCAAGCTCCCACTAGTTTGAACGCCCTTGGCAAGCTTGGTGAGCCTTCCAATGTCTGCAACGTTCAAATGGCCGAGTCTCTGATGCCATAGGGACAAGTCCTGACTTGTTGTGTCCCTTCCAACATTGTGGGCAATCCCAGCATTTGCCTGCCCATGTGTTGTCTCGAATGTGTAGACAAATTGGTTCTCTTTGGCAAGGAAAGCCATCCCATCCTTTGCAATGATCCGAGCAGCCTGTGGTCCCACTTCAAAACAAGCTCCAGCTTTGGCAAGGCGAGCCAGTGATAGGAGGTTCTTGGTCATCTTGGGGACGTGCCAGCAGTTCTGGATTTGCAGGGGCACTGTCTTCCCCTCTGTGTTGATCACCCATGTGTGAAGCGTTCCATGCCCCACAGCTTCCAATGTGTGATTGTCTGCCATCTCAATGGCGACAGGAGACATCTTCTCATAGTCCCCAAACAGCTCTCTGCGGCCAGTCATGTGCTGAGAGGCTCCTGAGTCCAAAATCCAAGTGTTGGATGTCAGGGATGGCATCTGAGTTCCAATGGTGGTGAAAGCAAAGCCTCCAGGCGTCTGTTGAGTTGAGTTGGCCTGGTTTAGGCCCTTCTTCTCGTCTGCTGCCCTCTTGTGGCATTCCTTCTTGATGTGGCCCTTCTTTTTGCAGTAGTGACAGACTGCCTCCTTCTTCCAATCTGGCTTTCCCCCAGCCTTGTTGGTCTTCTGAGCATTCCCTTTGGTGTCAGCTTGTGTGAAGAAGGCTTTTGCTGCCTTTCCAGAGTTCTTCTTTCCATCTGCACGCCTCATTTCCTCCTGCAACAGCCTGGATGTCACAAAAGCCAAGTCCAGCTTCTCACTGGTCGACTCCAGAGTCATCACAAGGGTGTCAAAGGCTTCTGGAAGGGAAGAGAGCAAGGAGAACACATGGTCCTCCTCAGAAACGGGAGCTCCGATGGCTGCAAGTTCCTGGGTCATCCTCTTGATCTTGTTGATGTGGATGGTCATGGAATCAGTTGGGTCCATTGTCACAGTGAGGAACCGACGTCTCAGAAGTGTCTGTTGGCAACCCCCTTCTTCTCATGCACCTCCCTCAGCTTTTCCCATGCTTCAAGGGCGGATTCAGCCTCATGAACATGCATCAATTGCTCATCATTCAAAGACATGATCAGCAGAGCCAGAGCTCTCTCATCTCGACGTATCCAGTCGTCTGATGCTGTGTTGGTGGCCTTGGCAGTTCCTGAGCCGTCCTTGATGTCAATGGCATCCCAAAGTCCCTTCTCAATCAACAGCATCTTCATTTTCAACTTCCAAAGGTGAAAGTTCTCCCCAGTGAACCTCTCAATGGACACTCGGCTGTCAGAGTCGCCAGCCATCTTGTGCAAAGAGTGTGGCAAAATGGGATAGTCCCGGTGTTCAACCGCAAGTGGTCAGAACCTGCTCCAGAAAATCCACTCCAGTCCAGTCCAGTCCAGACAATAGCTCGTTTGATGGTCAGACGCAGGTGTCCTATGCCTGCTATCTAGGCTTCTCGAGTGCTCAAACAGTTCTCCAAGTCCTCAGCAGCACCAGTGATAGGCACAGTGACGTGTTTCCCAGATAGGGATAGAGGTGGAGTCAGTAATGTTCAGACAGCTGTGTCAGGGCTCATAACCTGTTGAGACGTCTTGACATCTACAAACAGGAACTCAGCATACCAGATAGGTTGCTAGGTTGTTGTCAAGACTTGCAGAGGGTCTGAAGGTGCTTCCCAAGGTAGGGAAGGTCGCCTGTAGTGTTTGGCAGAGTGTACTAGACAAGTAGAGTGTGTTGGACTGTTATTATATTGGTTGGGGATGCCCAGAGGGCGTCCTTTAATAACAATTTGGATCATAGTACATGTGTAGTGACAATCTAACTGTGCCCTAGCTTGGCCAAGACGGCCCTGGCCTGGCCTAGTATTGTTCCCAATCACAGGGTGTCTTTTTGCCTTTTCTTGGCGCTTCTATCAGCGCTCCAGACGTGTTCTAGGCCTTCCCAGGCCCTCTCCAGCTATTCTGGATCGTTCTAGACCATTCTGGACCATTCCAGACCATTCTAGACACAAGTGGATGTCCTCCCACATGTCCCGTGTGCTCTAAGTCCTCCCAGAGGCGCCCACAGGTAGATTCCAACAGTGGGAGGTTGGGAAAGAGAGGAATAACAGTAAAGGGAATGGGTTGTTGGAGTTGATGTTGATTTTCTTGATTGATCAATGAGTTGCAGATGCAGGGCTCATAACCTGTTGATCAGGTATGATCAGGAAGCTCTGCAATGTGTTGATTGTTATGGAAAACTTTCTTATTATTTTAGAGGGAGGGACCAGAGATCACTGGCCTTTTATAGGAGACTTTCTGTACACTGCCAAGGATGCCAAGTCCCTTGGCATGGCTGTGCCTGGTCTTGGCAGACCCTGGCTGAGCAGTGCCAAGCAATGCTGAGTTCTCTGCAGGCGCTTTGAGACTGCTCTGAGCATTGCCAAGATCCTTGGCAGAGGCTCAGCTCAACCAACACAGCCTCAGGATGTAGCCTGCCACAACTGGGTCAGCTTTGGCTCCCTCTAACTCAAACAAGGCTTGTTGGTTGCCGCACAACCCGGGCTATTCAACGCCGCCCACAGCTGGGGATTGGGCATCTACAGACAGAGATACAGACTCCAGCACTCCCACTCGAACAACAGACTTGATTCCCAGGCCCCAGCTTCTCACACAGCTTTGCAAACAGGGGGCTGGGCAACGGCTTGGTGAGCAGATCAGCTGCCATGTCCTTGGTGGGGCAGTATTCTAGGCCCACATGTTGATTGCAATGGCTTCACAGATGAAGTGGTGCCTGATGTTGATGTGGTTGGTCCTGGCATGGCTTGTGGAGTTCCTGGCAAGCGCAATGCAGCCCTGGTTGTCCTCATAGATTTTGCAAGGCAATCCCTGGGGATAGCCAGCTCAATCAGTAGCTGCCTGAGCCAAATTGTCTCTTTGCAGGCCTGAGTGAGCACCATGTACTCTGCCTCAGTGCTGGACAGATCCAAAGTGGGCTGGCGCTTGCTTTGCCAGGCTACAGGGCCTCCAAATATGAAGACAAAGCCAGTGGTTGAGTGCCTGGAGTCTGGGCAGCCAGCCCAGTCCGAGTCAGAGTACTCTTCCAGGTCTGGGGCCGTGCTGAAGGATCCTCCCAGCTCGAGAACAGTGTCCAGGGTGCCTGACACATAGCGCAGAATGCGCTTTACAGCTTGCCAGTGTCCAGGCCCAGGGTTGGCCATGAACTGGCTCACACTGCCCACAGAGGCTGCGAAATCGATCCTAGTGCCAAGCATGCCATAGATCAGGCTGCCAACAGCACTCCGGTAGGGTGTGTTTGCCATCTGGGCCTTCTCCTCATTGCTTTGGAGCTCCATGGCCTTGGTCAAGCGAGTGGAGGTCTCCATTGGTGTGCTGACTGGTTTGCAGTTGGCCATGCCAAAGCTGGCAAGCATCTTCTGGAGATAGTGCTTCTGAGAGAGCCACAGGCGACGGCTGGGGCAGTCCCTGGTAATCTCAACTCTGAGAAACAGGCCCAGAGCGCCCATGTCTGTCATCTTGAACTGCTTGGACAGCTCAGACTTAATGTGGCCATGGATTTGGATGCCAGAATCATGTCGTCCACACAGACCAGCAGATACAGGGCACTCTGGGGATCTTGAGCATGCAGTGAGTACATGCAATTGTCAGCATTGCTCTGCACGAAGCCCAGCTGCTTGAGGTGGGCATCGAGAAGCTGGTTCCAGTTGCAAGAGGACTGCTTGAGACCATACTGGCTGCAATGAAGTCTGCAGACCAGGTCCTCCTGCCCAGCAATGGCAAAGCCCTCAGGCTGCTCCATATAGATCTCTTCCCCAATGTTGGGGTTAAGGAATGCTGTCACCGCATCCATCTGCTCCAGTCTGAGCTGGTGCACAGCCTCAGCATGTAACCTGCCACAACTCAGTCAGCTGTGGCTCCACCTAACTGTTGGAATCTACCTGTGGGCGCTTCTGGGAGGACTTAGAGCACACGGGACATGTGGGAGGACATCCACTTGTGTCTAGAATGGTCTGGACTGGTCCAGAATGGTCTAGAACGATCCAGAATAGCTGGAGAGGGCCTGGGAAGGCCTAGAACACGTCTGGAGCGCTGATAGAAGCGCCAAGAAAAGGCAAAAAGACACCCTGTGATTGGGAACAATACTAGGCCAGGCCAGGGCCGTCTTGGCCAAGCTAGGGCACAGTTAGATTGTCACTACACATGTACTCTGATCCAAATTGTTATAAAAGGACGCCCTCTGGGCATCCCCAACTAATATAATAACAGTCCAACACACTCTACTTGTCTAGTACACTCTGCCAAACACTACAGGCGACCTTCCCTACCTTGGGAAGCACCTTCAGACCCTCTGCAAGTCTTGACAACAACCTAGCAACCTATCTGGTATGCTGAGTTCCTGTTTGTAGATGTCAAGACGTCTCAACAGGTTATGAGCCCTGACACAGCTGTCTGAACATTACTGACTCCACCTCTATCCCTATCTGGGAAACACGTCACTGTGCCTATCACTGGTGCTGCTGAGGACTTGGAGAACTGTTTGAGCACTCGAGAAGCCTAGATAGCAGGCATAGGACACCTGCGTCTGACCATCAAACGAGCTATTGTCTGGACTGGACTGGACTGGAGTGGATTTTCTGGAGCAGGTTCTGACCACTTGCGGTTGAACACCGGGACTATCCCATTTTGCCACACTCTTTGCACAAGATGGCTGGCGACTCTGACAGCCGAGTGTCCATTGAGAGGTTCACTGGGGAGAACTTTCACCTTTGGAAGTTGAAAATGAAGATGCTGTTGATTGAGAAGGGACTTTGGGATGCCATTGACATCAAGGACGGCTCAGGAACTGCCAAGGCCACCAACACAGCATCAGACGACTGGATACGTCGAGATGAGAGAGCTCTGGCTCTGCTGATCATGTCTTTGAATGATGAGCAATTGATGCATGTTCATGAGGCTGAATCCGCCCTTGAAGCATGGGAAAAGCTGAGGGAGGTGCATGAGAAGAAGGGGGTTGCCAACAGACACTTCCTGAGACGTCGGTTCCTCACTGTGACAATGGACCCAACTGATTCCATGACCATCCACATCAACAAGATCAAGAGGATGACCCAGGAACTTGCAGCCATCGGAGCTCCCGTTTCTGAGGAGGACCATGTGTTCTCCTTGCTCTCTTCCCTTCCAGAAGCCTTTGACACCCTTGTGATGACTCTGGAGTCGACCAGTGAGAAGCTGGACTTGGCTTTTGTGACATCCAGGCTGTTGCAGGAGGAAATGAGGCGTGCAGATGGAAAGAAGAACTCTGGAAAGGCAGCAAAAGCCTTCTTCACACAAGCTGACACCAAAGGGAATGCTCAGAAGACCAACAAGGCTGGGGGAAAGCCAGATTGGAAGAAGGAGGCAGTCTGTCACTACTGCAACAAGAAGGGCCACATCAAGAAGGAATGCCACAAGAGGGCAGCAGACGAGAAGAAGGGCCTAAACCAGGCCAACTCAACTCAACAGACGCCTGGAGGATTTGCTTTCACCACCATTGGAACTCAGATGCCATCCCTGACATCCAACACTTGGATTTTGGACTCAGGAGCCTCTCAGCACATGACTGGCCGCAGAGAGCTGTTTGGGGACTATGAGAAGATGTCTCCTGTCGCCATTGAGATGGCAGACAATCACACATTGGAAGCTGTGGGGCATGGAACGCTTCACACATGGGTGATCAACACAGAGGGGAAGACAGTGCCCCTGCAAATCCAGAACTGCTGGCACGTCCCCAAGATGACCAAGAACCTCCTATCACTGGCTCGCCTTGCCAAAGCTGGAGCTTGTTTTGAAGTGGGACCACAGGCTGCTCGGATCATTGCAAAGGATGGGATGGCTTTCCTTGCCAAAGAGAACCAATTTGTCTACACATTCGAGACAACACATGGGCAGGCAAATGCTGGGATTGCCCACAATGTTGGAAGGGACACAACAAGTCAGGACTTGTCCCTATGGCATCAGAGACTCGGCCATTTGAACGTTGCAGACATTGGAAGGCTCACCAAGCTTGCCAAGGGCGTTCAAACTAGTGGGAGCTTGAGCATTTGTGACACTTGTGCACTCAGCAAAGCAAGCAGAGCGCCATTCCCCAAGGCACAGGCCTCCAGAGCATCAGAGAAGCTGGGATTGATCCACACAGATGTCTGGGGACCAGTTGAACCACCCACGATCACTGGATATCGCTATTTTGTCACATTCATTGATGACAAGACAAGATATTTCCATGTTTGCCTTATGAAGACCAAGGGAGAAGTTGCTAGGCACTATCAGGAGCTGGAAGCAGCACTTGTCCCCCTACATGGAAAGCAGATCAAAGCTGTCAGATCCGACCCAGGAGGCGAGTACATGAGCAACTTGCTAAGGGACCACTTCAAGGAGAAGGGCACACAGCATCAGAGGAGTTCAGTAAATACTCCACAGCAAAATGGTGTTGCTGAACGAGCCAACCGTACCCTTGTGGAGATGGGGAGATGTTTGTTGAAGCAGTCAGGCTTGGACAAGCGTTTCTGGGGAGAAGCAATCATGACAGCAGTCTATCTGAGGAACAGATCTCCCACTGTTGCATGCCCCAAGACGCCTTATGAGATGTTCCTTGGTATCCCACCATCTCTGGGACATTTGAGGACGTTTGGATGCATTGCCTATGCCTACATTCAACCCAACAAGCGCCAGAAGCTGGATGATGCTGCTGTCAAGTGCATCATGCTGGGGTATAGCTCCCACAGCAAGGAATACCGGCTTATGGACATACAGACTAAGAAGATCCTGTTCTCCAGAAGTGTCAAATTCGATGAGAAGAGCTTCATTCCATCCCTCCAGTCTGCTCAGACGCCCCAAGTGCCTGCTGAGAGCCTGGAAGTGGGAATTGGGCCCGAAATGAAGCTGCAGGATGTCAGTGACGAGCTGCAGGATGTCAGTGACGAGCTGCAGGATGTCAGTGACGACTCTGAGGACACAGCCATGTCAGAGGGAGAGGAGAACATGAGGGAACGGACCCCTGAGCCGTCCTCTGACTATGAGAGTGCTGCAGAGCCTTCTCCAACCCCCAAAAGACTCAGGAAGCCGCCAGGAGAGTGGTGGAAGGCTTCAAGCAACGCTGCAAACGTTGCTGCAGTTGCCTATGCTGTCTCCTTTGTCTCAAACGAGCCCACAAGCTACAAGGAGAGCCAGACCATGCCAGATGCTTCACAATGGCGTCAGGCTGCTCAGGAAGAGATGGATGCTCTTGCCAAGAATGGGACATGGCAACTTGTGGATCTGCCAACGGGCAGAAAAGCTATTGGATGCAAGTGGGTCTTCAAACGAAAGCTGAAGGACACAGGAGAGCTTGACAGATACAAGGCAAGACTTGTTGCCAAGGGATTCTCTCAGAGAGAGGGATTGGACTATCAGGAGACGTTTGCTCCTGTTGCCAAGTTTGGTCCCATGAGACTGCTGTTCTCCATCATTGCCACAGATGACTTGGAGGCACATCAGATGGACGTGAAGACAGCATTCTTGCAAGGGGATCTGGACTATGTGATCTACATGCGCCAACCGGAGGGCTTTGAGGATTCCAAGCATCCAGGACGGGTCTGCAAGCTTGGGAGACCCCTCTACGGCCTCAAGCAATCAGCAAGGCGCTTCAACCACAAGATAGACCACAAACTGAAGTCTATGGGCTTTGTGCAGTCGACTGCAGAGCCTTGCATGTACTACAGGAGTCAGAATGGGACAACAGAGTACATTCTGATCTATGTGGACGACCTCATTGTGGCCTCATCAAGCAAGGAACAGCTGGGGGATGTCAAGAAGGAGCTGAGGCGAGCTTTTGAGATGACAGACCTTGGAGAGCTGAATTACTTCCTTGGGATTCACATCAGACGGAGCAGAAGCACCCGCACCATCTGGTTGTCTCAGAAGAAGTATGTTGAAGAGGTCGTTTCGAAATTCAACATGGGAGATGCCAAGGTTCATGCCACGCCTATGGAACATGGACTGCACCTCAGAAACAACATGGCACCTCAGAATGAGACGGAGGAGCTGGAGATGAGCTCTGTGCCATACAGGAATGCAGTGGGCAGTTTGATCTATGCCATGCTAGGAACACGCCCTGACATTGCTGCTGCAGTTGGAATTGTGTCCAAGTACCTTGCAAAGCCTGGAAAGGAGCATTGGAGTGCTGCCAAGCGGATCATCAGATACCTGAAGGGCACAAGCGAACTTGGAATCCTTCTGGGAGGCAAAGAGAATGTCTCTGAGCCTAGGAAGCTGGTTGGATACTCGGATTCCGACTATGCTGGATGTTTGGACACAAGGAGATCAACCACTGGATTCATCTTCATGTTCAACGGGCCTATCACCTGGCAATCCAAGCGGCAGACCACTGTAGCTCTTTCAAGCACGGAAGCAGAGTACATGGCACTAGCCCAGTGCACCAAGGAAGCTGTTTGGCTTCGTCTGCTTGCAGGGGAGCTTGGATTCAAGCAGGATGGACCCACAATGCTCTTTGAGGACAACCAGGGTGCCATCGCTCTTGCTAAGAACCCGACATTGCATGCCAGCACCAAACACATTGAAGTGAGGTACCACTTTATCAGAGAAGCACTAGGACGCTTGGAGATTGCATTAGAGTATCTCTCGACTCAGGACATGGTTGCAGACATCTTGACAAAACCACTGGCTAGGGATCAGTTCTTGAAACTGAGGGACGCCTGTGGGATCACAAAACATGTTTCGTGAGTGGGAGTGTTGGAATCTACCTGTGGGCGCTTCTGGGAGGACTTAGAGCACACGGGACATGTGGGAGGACATCCACTTGTGTCTAGAATGGTCTGGACTGGTCCAGAATGGTCTAGAACGATCCAGAATAGCTGGAGAGGGCCTGGGAAGGCCTAGAACACGTCTGGAGCGCTGATAGAAGCGCCAAGAAAAGGCAAAAAGACACCCTGTGATTGGGAACAATACTAGGCCAGGCCAGGGCCGTCTTGGCCAAGCTAGGGCACAGTTAGATTGTCACTACACATGTACTCTGATCCAAATTGTTATAAAAGGACGCCCTCTGGGCATCCCCAACTAATATAATAACAGTCCAACACACTCTACTTGTCTAGTACACTCTGCCAAACACTACAGGCGACCTTCCCTACCTTGGGAAGCACCTTCAGACCCTCTGCAAGTCTTGACAACAACCTAGCAACCTATCTGGTATGCTGAGTTCCTGTTTGTAGATGTCAAGACGTCTCAACACTAACTCCAAAAAGACTCTTTGGCTGCCGCACAACCCTCGCTATTCAATGCTGCCCTCAGTCTGGGGATCGGGTGCCTACAGGCAGAGATACAAACTCCAACACATTATACATTATACACACCTTGGATACCAACATGGCTTTTGGGTGAGTTCAGCTATGTGTGGAGGCTCAAGGATATGCCTGGTGGTGAGGGGAAGAGTAGATGCGTGCTCTGTATGAGTACCTCTATCCTCAGTACTTGACTATATGCCTCTGCATATAGGCCTAGGCAAGATACGTCCTCTAGTGTACCGCAGTAGTGGGTGTGTAAACAATTCTGTTCTTTTCCTGCGGGACCCTGGGGTCCACCTGTTTATATACTCATGTGTTGCCATACTAGAAAATGCTGCACGTGCCAACCAGACCCTGCACATCCAGCATCGCACAAGTGTAGTACAAGGACATGGCACTAACTACCAAAACCAAACTGAAGACCCATAAATACATTCCGTTTCACAGTGATCAATGACTATTCACACCTCACATGGATCTTCTGCTTAAGGACAAAGAGTGAATCTATGGCGAAATTGATTGAATTCATCAACTTCATCAAAAAAAAGACCAACGAATGGGCCAGACAACATCATTCTGATCAAGGGAGCGAGTTTGTTCACCATCTGAAAGAATTCATCTAACAGTGTAGCAGAAAGGTTTAATCTCTCACCCTGTTTGACACAATTTGCTCTTTTGAACACTCATATGGCATCCTCTATTGGAATGTTGAACTTTGCGTACTCAAAGCTAGTCCTTACATTAGATCCTAACTTGGAATCTCAGTGCAGAACACGTGACCTTTATACTGGTAATGCTAAGGGCTGAATTGGATCACATGCGATCACGTGATTGAAGAAAAGTTAGATAAGACCGCTCAACAAGCAAGACATTACCAATATGACTAAGACATAGAAATACGTTCCCATACATACATCTCCATGCATCTGACAATGCTACGCCGTCATCTGCATCACAGAAGAGCTCTGGAACCCCCATACAAAGGCAATCCAAGCAGCCTGACTTGAATTCGGCCAATCCTCTGCATTTCCGATAAAGTACTGGAAACGCTGATATCTCCAATAGATTATGAGCCTTGAGAACACCGGTTGAATTTGAAACACTCTCCCTTTGTAAAACCTGGAAACTACAAGTCTTGTCAAAATCAAGTGCCAAGAAAGTACCAAGCACACCGTCAAGATGCCAGCTGCAAGATCTCCCGTCTGGGGACTGCAGACCCGCCAACGAGCCCGTCAAGCCATACAAGATGCTGAACGGGGTCCCACCATTGAAGGAGACGTTAATAATGAAGCCTCAATCTACCATGATTCCCACGACAAAGATGCTGTTGTGGATGAGATGAATCCTGGGAAAATGCACACCCAACCGGCAGCAGAACTGTCTGCATCGCAGACCAATGTAGTCTTGCACATTTTGCAGAGTTTCAAGATGGGAATGGACAAAAAGTTTGACCACCAGATGGAGAAGTTGGGGAAGAATGTGTTGATGACGCCAAATCCTCTTGTTACATCACCTTCCCATCAACACGAAAAGTTCAAAAGCGGAAACACTCACATCAGCGGTTACAATGGCTCTGCAACATATGCAATGCAAGACCTACCGGTTTCACTGATGCACAGCCCAAAAGCAGGCCCAGAGTACCCCTTTGCTCGAAATCTTGTTACTCACGGTGACGTTGAAGCCCCCGTTGCCCCTCACTTTTGTCTGCACTCTCCAACAGAGAGCACAACAACCACGAGCACCCAAAATGAAGACTAAGAAGCCCAGCGCCTTTCATTGAAATTTTGATTTTCAATGAAGTCATGTAGTACAATGGAATGGGAAATGTTTTGAAACTTGTCCATTTCGTTGATCAGGTTGTTGTGGTCTTCCACCTCAAATGTGTATCTGGAGATGAACAACTCTCTTTTGTATAGGCAAGCTCACTGGCGATGCAATGGTACCAGAACTACTGCAAGAAAGGTGATGAAGGGAAATATCCTCCTATTATCAATTGACCAACTTTCAAGCCACCTTTCCTCCAACATTACCAACTGCAGGATCACGAATAAGACCTACTATCTCAGCTTGAAAGATTACAGCAAGGTTGTCACACCATTCAGCATTACAATACCTCATTCACAAAGATTACCACCCAGTTCATCACAGAGATCCCTTTCCTGGCATACAAGTGGTTCTTCCTTCAAAGAATGAACCAACAACATGCTGCCCTTGTCAGAACCCAACCCTTTGATGATCTTGAAAGCCTACAAGCAGCAGCTCAACCATTGGAAAATGGAAATAACATGAGTAACCTGAACAACCGTTTTGCCAAAAAGAGCAAAACATTGCGCTCAAAGCCCAAACCTTGAAGAAAGACAGCTCAAGTCATAAGAAGACTGATGCAAAGAAGACCACCAACTCAAAGAAGAAGCAAAACTTCCTCTGTTGGTTATGCAATTCAAATGAACATACCCCGGTCAATTGTCCCCTCAAGACCGAGGCTGTCAAAGCTTTGAAGCCCGCTGCTAATGTCAACATTGCAGAAGCACACAATGCTGTTACCCTGGCATACCTGGATTGGGCTGCTCCTAGCACATGACAAATGGCATTTCCATTCTTGAAACCTATGAAGAACATACAACCTGTGTCAGATTTGGAAAGAATGCCTTTCTGGATGCCAAAGCAAAGTGGAACGCCACATTGAAGCTTTCAGACGGAGATGTACCTCTCACCCATGTTCTCTATGTTCCGAAACTCGCCAAGACCCTCATCTCAGGCTCTGCGCTTGCTAAAGATGGAAAGAGAGTTACCTTTGAAGATGAAAGTGCTGTCATTCAAGACTGCAACGGCACTATGAACAACATCACCATACCTCTTGTTTGAGGAAGGTATTACATCTCACCAACTCCAATGGCTTTCGTTACCCAAACTTGCTCAAGGACACACGCATCAATCACACAGGCACACACGTTGAAAAATACATCTACCAAATTCAAAAAATGGACAAACACGTCCAATGTAGTGCCGAACACGTCCGATACATCGATTCAAGCCACAGCCTCAGCCCTATCACACCCATCTGCTCCAGACACGGGGCCGGCTGCCCCAAATCGGGGCTGGCCAGCCCCATTGGGGAACGCCGGCACCAGCCACATTGGTGGCGTGCGAGGGGGGGGGGGAGGTCCACAATCAATATGGTTGTGGGCTGGCACCCCACCCACCTGGCCCCCCTCGAGCTGTGGAGGCCGGGCCCCCGGCCATGATTTTGGTTGTGGTGCAGGGGGCAGCCGGACCCCCCGCCATCTCAGCCGTGGCATTGGCCGCTTTGTCGGCCTCTTCTGGGACTGGTTCTGGTCCCTTTTCCCCTGTCAACGAAGGAACCCTCTGGCATCACCGTTTGGGCAATCCTGGCGCCCACAACATGAAGAAACTCAAGCTCCCAATGACCAACAAAGTCTGCAAAGGATGCAAGTTTGGTAAGCAGAAGCCCTCACCATTCAACGGTACGATGACACGGTCCAAGACGCCACTCAATCGCCTACATTTCGACCTAAACGGCCCGCACATCCCCGCGGTTGGTGATGAGAAATTTGCCCTTGTTGTGATCGATGACTATTCATGCTTCACATGGATCTTCTTCTTGAAGGCAAAGAGTGAATCTACTGCAAAGTTGATTGAATTCATCAACTTAATCGAAAATCAGACCAACGAACGGGTCAGACGACTTCATTCCGATCAAGGTGGGGAGTTTGTCAATCACGATCTGAAGGAATCCATTTCGAAAAAGGGCATCCTGCCTGAACTCACCCCTGCAGATTCCCTTCCGTCCAACAGTGTAGCAGAAAGGTTCAACCTCACCCTGTTTGACACCATTTGTTCATTGGAATATTCATACGGCATCCCGAAACAACTCTGGACCAAGCTAGCGGCTACATCAGTCTACTTACGGAATTGCCTCTCCCACAAGTCCAATAACAACATTTTACCATACGAACGGCTCAACGGTGAAGAGCCCTCACTTTCTCACCTTTGCGTGATTTGGGCCAATGCTTTTGTTCACGTTGTCCAGAGAAAACAAGTCTCAAAATTGGCACTGCGCGCCACCCGTCTCAAGCTCATCGGTTACGAATTTGACGGCGCTTACCGCTGTTGGGATGACAACTGTCAAGAAATAGTCATTTCTCGTGATGTAACGTTTGACGAATCCTCAGCACTCGAACTAGCAAAAGACTACATCCCGTCCAAAGAACTCTACGAAGTTGAAGAAATTCTCAACTCACGTGATGGCCCGGAAGGCCCCACATTCCTCTGCAAATGGCTGGGATTCGAAGACGAAGACAAGACATGGAAACTGATCAAAAATGTCAATCATTTGATGGTCTACGCGGACTACATCAATGAGAAGACGGCGAGCGCTCTTTCGGCTGCAAGTACCAAAGAACCCCAGACCTACAAACAAGCGCTCTCATTGGACAACGCACCAAAGTGGACTGAGGCCATAAATGCCGAGTTGAAGTCCCTTCACACCAATGAAACATGGGAAGTCATTAACCCCAAATCCTTACCACATGATCAACGGCCCATCTGCACCAAATGGGTATTCAAGATTAAGCAAGACCTAAATGGTCAACCCCAACGATACAAGGCCCGGCTTGTTGTGAAAGGCTTTGCACAACGCTACGGTATCAACTTTAACAAAACCTACGCTTTGGTTGCCAAGATCGCTACCCAACATGTCCTTCTTGATCTCGCCGCCAGCCTAGGCTTGACATGCCATCAAATGGATGTAGTAACAGCATTTCTGAATGGGATTGTTACCGAGACCATTCTAATCTATGCCCCGGAGGCTCTGGCTGTCCGCCCGGTACCATCCTTCCACCCCAAAAGGCCCTCTACGGTCTCTAACAAGCTCTGTGCGAATGGTATTCCCTACTTCACAAGAAACTGACCTCCTTGGGATTCAAGCACCTGGCAAATGACAATGCCGTCTACAGCAGAACTCTATCTGGAAGTGACTCATTGCAGTACATCTTTGTCTACATTGACAATCTTTTCATCTTTGCAAAGGCGGAATCGGAAATCTTGACGACCAAGGCATCCTTGCACATTGAGTTCAACATGTCAGACCTAGGTGAGGTTAATCACCACCTTGGGATGAGAGTTTGAGGTGATTACTCGCGGAGTGTCAGCTTATTGGAATGTTGAACCTTGCGTACCCAACATTAGTCCTTACATTAGATCCTAACTTAGAATCTCTGGCTAGAACGCGTGACCGTGAAACCGGTAACGCTAAGAGCTGAATTGGATCACGTGCAGTCACGTGATTGCAGAAAAAGTAGATTAGAACGCTCGAAGTGAAACATTACCGATAAGACTTAAGACACAAAAATACATTCACATACATTACATCTCCGTGCATCTGACAACGCTACATCGTCATCTGCATCACAGAAGAGCTCTGTAAACCCCCTTTACGAAGTTTACTGGAGGCCACATCGAATTCGGCCAATCCTCTGCATTTCCGATAAAGTACTGGAAACGCCGATATCTCCAATAGGTTATGAGCCCTGAGACCGGTCGAATTCGAATCATTCTCCCTTCGTAAAACCTGTAAACTACAAGTCTTCCGTCAAATTCAAGTGCCAAGAAAGTACGGAGGACACCGTCAAGATGCCTACTGCAAGATCTCCCATTCAAGGAGTGCAGACCCGCCAACAAGCCCGTCAAGCCACACGAGAAGCCCAACGGGGTCCTGATGCTGAAGAGGACGTTAATATCAATGCCTCGATCTACCATGATTCCCACGACGCAGATGCCGATGTGGATGAGATGAATCATGGAGAAATTCATGGAGACTCGGCAATAGTACCGTCCGAAGTACCGACTGACATTGTCATGCAAATTCTGCAGAGGTTCAAGATGGAAATCGACGAAAAGCTCGACCATCGGATGGACAAGTTGGAGAGGACTTTATTGACTAGTTCAAACCCTCTTGCTACATCACCTTCCCATCAACAATCCGAAAAGTACGAAAGACCTCACATTGGTGGTAATACTATGGCCGTTTCACCGATGAGAAGCCCAAAAGCGGGCCCTGAGTACCCTTTCCTACATCAACACATTACTCACGGCAAAGTTGAAGCCCCAGTTGCCCCTCACTTTCGTCCGTCTTCCCCAACGGAAAGCACTACGAGCAGCCGAAAGAGCAAAGACCGTGAAGCCCAGCGCACATCATTCAAATTCTTTGAATCAGCGATCAATGCAGTCACCACATTCGACGGAACGGGAAATCTGTCGAAACTCGTCGACTTCACTGATCAAATCGATGTGGTCTTTCGCCTCGAATCTGTACTTGAAGAAGAACAACTTGCATTCATCTTCACCAAGCTCTCTGGCGATGCAAAACAATGGTATCGAAACTACTGCAAGGAGGCCGAAAAGGGGAATGCTGACCCCATCACAAATTGGCAAACTTTCAAGCGACCATTCCTCCGGCGTTATCAACCAACTGATCACGAGAAAGTCCTACTCACTCAACTAGAAAGGTTGCGACAAGGAAGCCATACCATCTCGCAGTACAATACCTCGTTCACCAAAATTACCAGTCAACTCGTCTCGGACATCCCGTTTCTAGTCTGCAAATGGTTTTACCTTCGAGGCATGAACGAACATCAAGCGGAGCTCGTCAGAACACAAAGTTTCGAAGATCTCGAAGGCCTACAAGCAGCTGCCAAACGTTTGGACAATGGAAGTAACAAGAGTAACCCAAACAACCGTTTTGCCAAGAAGAGCAAAAAAATTGCGCTTGAAGCCCAACCTTCAAAGAGAGACGGCTCAAGTCACAAGAAGACCGACGCGAAGAAGACCACAGACTCGAAGAAGAGACAGAATTTCCCCTGTTGGTTATGCAATTCGAATGAACATACCCCATTCAATTGTCCCCTCAAAGCCAAGGCAGTCAAAGCCTTAAAACCCACTGCTAATGCCAACATTGCAGAAGCACATAACGCCACTACATTGGCTTACCTGGATTCGGGCTGCTCACAGCACATGACGAATGACATTTCCATTCTCGAATCCTACGAAGAGCACTCAGCGCGCGTCAGATTTGGAAACAATGCCTTTCTCAATGCCGAAGCGAAAGGGAACGCTATCTTGAAGCTTCCAGATGGAGATGTACCTCTCACTGATGTCCTCTACGTTCCGAAACTTGCCAAAACTCTCATCTCGGTCTCCGCTCTTGCCAAAGATGGAAAGAGGGTCACCTTTGAAGATGAGAGCCCTATCATTCAAGACTGCAATGGCACTACAAATGACATCACCATACCTCTCGTTCAAGGAATGTATCACATCTTGCCAACCCCAATGGCTTTCGCTACTCAAACTCGCTCAAGGACAAACGCGTCCAATGTACCGACACACGCGTCCGAGACATCGATTCAAGCCACAAACCCGGCCATTTCGGTGTCGGGGCTGACCGCCCCTAATCGGGGCTGATCAGCCCCATCGGGGAACGTCAGCCCCAGCCACAGCGGCGGCGCGCCGGGGGGGGGGCCAATACGGCCACAATTGGGACAAGATCAGTCCCCCCCCACTCCTTTCCTGGGGGTGGTCCCCCTCGTTGAGCTCGACAAGGGGGAGGGTGCCCCCTCTGCATGGTGCGTTGCCCCTGCATTTGCACCGGACGAAGCTGACACAAATGCCGCTGCCGCTGCCGCTTTGTCGGCCTCTTCTGGGGCTGGTTCTGGTCCCTCTTCCTCTGTCAACGAAGGAACCCTCTGGCATCACCGTTTGGGCCATCCTGGCACTCACATCATGCAGCAACTCAAGCTCCCAATGACCAACGAAGTCTGCAAAGGTTGCGAGTTTGGTAAGCACAAGCCTTCACCATTCAACGGTACAATGACACGGGCCAAGACGCCACTCGATCGCCTACATTTCGACCTAAACGGTCCGCACATACCCGCGGTTGGCAATGAGAAATATGCCCTGGTTGTGATCGATGACTATTCACGCTTCACATGGATCTTCTTCTTGAAGGCAAAGAGCGAATCTACTGCAAAGTTGATTGAATTCATCAACTTCATCGAAAATCAGACCAACAAACGGGTCAGACGACTTCATTCCGATCGAGGGGGGGAGTTTGTCAATCACGATCTGAAAGAATTCATTTCGAAAAAGGGCATTCTGCACGAACTCACCGCTGCAGATTCCCCACAGTCCAACAGTGTAGCTGAAAGGTTCAACCTCACCCTGTTCGACACCATTCGTTCATTGGAACACTCATACGGCATCCCGAAACAACTCTGGACCGAGTTAGCGGCTACATCAGTCTACTTACGGAATCGCCTACCCCACAAGTCCAATAACAACATTTCGCCATACGAACGGCTCAATGGTGAAGAGCCCTCACTTTCTCACCTTTGCGTGATTTGGGCCAATGCTTTTGTTCACGTTGTCCAGAGAAAACAAGTCTCAAAATTGGCACTGCGCGCCACCCGTCTCAAGCTCATCGGTTACGAATTTGACGGCGCTTAACGCTGTTGGGATGACAACTGTCAAGAAATAGTCATTTCTCGTGATGTAACGTTTGACGAATCCTCAGCACTCGAACTAGCAAAAGACTACATTCCGCCCGAAGAACTCTACGAAGTTGAAGAGATTCTCGACTCACGTGATGGCCCGGAAGGCCCCGAATTCCTCTGCAAATGGCTAGGATTCGAAGACGAAGAAAATACATGGGAACCGCTCGAAAATGTCAATCATTTGACAGTCTTTGCTGACTACATCAATGAGAAGACGGCGAGCGCTCTTTCGGCTGCAAGTACCAAAGAACCCCAGACCTACAAACAAGCGCTCTCATTGGACAACGCACCAAAGTGGACTGAGGCCATAAATGCCGAGTTGAAGTCCCTTCACACCAATGAAACATGGGAAGTCATTAACCCCAAATCCTTACCACATGATCAACGGCCCATCTGCACCAAATGGGTATTCAAGATTAAGCAAGACCTAAATGGTCAACCCCAACGATACAAGGCCCGGCTTGTTGTGAAAGGCTTTGCACAACGCTACGGTATCAACTTTAACAAAACCTACGCTTTGGTTGCCAAGATCGCTACCCAACATGTCCTTCTTGATCTCGCCGCCAGCCTAGGCTTCACATGCCATCAAATGGATGTAGTAACAGCATTTCTGAATGGGATTGTTACCGAGACCATTCTAATCTATGCCCCGGAGGCTCTGGCTGTCCGCCCGGTACCATCCTTCCACCCCAAAAGGCCCTCTACGGTCTCTAACAAGCTCTGTGCAAATGGTATTCCCTACTTCACAAGAAACTGACCTCCTTGGGATTCAAGCGCCTGGCAAATGACAATGCCGTTTACATCAGAACTCTATCTGAAAGTGACTCATCGCAGTACATCTCCGTCTACGTTGACGATCTCCTCATCTTCGCAAAGACCGAATCGGAAATCTTGTCAATCAAGACATCCCTGCACAACGAGTTCAACATGACAGACCTAGGCAAAGTCAACCACTACCTGGGAATGAGAGTTCGACGCGACTACTCAAGGCACGTCATCTATCTCGATCAAGAGTCATATGTAAATGACATCCTCGAGCACTTTGGTATGCAAGATTGCAAGCCCGTCAACACTCCGATGGACCAGACCAAGCTCAAACCCTACGAAGTCGAAAATACAAAGACTTCACCTAACCTGCAAGAAGGAGAATATCGCGAAATTGTTGGTTCTCTCATGTACCTGATGATATGCACGCGTCCTGACATCGCTGTCGCAGTCAGTATGCTTTCTCGCTTTGCAAGCAACCCTTTGCCTCAACATCTGCAAGCTGCAAAGCGCGTTCTTCGCTACCTATGGGGAACATCAGATTACAGCCTCTGCATTGGCGGAAATAACGTCACCCTTCACGGCTACAGCGATGCCGATTGGGGAAACAACATCATTGATCGACGGTCAATCACTGGCTACCTTTTCTACATTGGAAATGCGGGCCCCGTTACTTGGGCTTCGAAGCGCCAACCCACCGTTGCTCTCTCATCTACCGAAGCTGAATACATGGCACTTTCATTCGCCACTCAAGAGACAATCTGGCTTTGCTCACTTCTGCAAGAACTCCAAATCCCCGAATATCTCGATGAAAATGCTCAACCTACAACGATCTACGAAGACAATCAGTCATGCATCTCGTTGGCAATGAATCCCGTGCATCACGCCCGTACCAAGCACATTGACATTCGACATCACTTCATTCGTGATCACATCGACAAGGAGATTTGCCTGGAGTACTTACCCACCGCTGAAATGGTAGCCGACTCACTTACAAAGCCTTTACCGGCCCCGGCATTCAAGTACCATCGCGAAAGCATGTGCATTAAGCACTACGACAACACCATCATGCCAATGACAAAAGCGTCCATGACGGAGCTCCCGAATGAGTAAAATCCCATCATCGCGGATCAATTGCTCAGACAGGGGGTGAATTGGAATGTTGAGACTTGCGTACTCAACGTTTGGTCCTTACATTAGATCCTTACTTGGATTCTCCGACTAGAACGCATGACCGCCACACCGGTAACGCTAAGAGCTGAATTGGATCACGTGTGATCACGTGATTGGAGAAAAAGTAGATTAGAACGCTCGAAGCGAGACATTACCGATAAGACTTTAAGACATAAAAAAAAAATACATTCACATACATTACATCTCCGTGCATTTGACAACGCTACACCGTCAACTGCATCTCAGAAGAGCTCTGTAACCCCCCTTTACGCAGTATACTGGAGGCCACATCGAATTCGGCCAATTGTCTGCAATTCCGATAAAGTACTGGAAGTGCCGATATCTCCATTAGATCTACCTCCAGGAACAACCCCACCTGTCACGTCGCCAAGCAGGCTGGGTCGAGTTCCTCCAACAGTTCGATTTCTCAGTGGAATACCTCTCCGGCACATGGAATTCGATCGCCGACTTTCTCAGTTGTGACCCGACTTACGCCCCCAAGTGTGCGACCTGCCAGGCCAAGATCGACGTGGTCACCGCCATTGTGCAGACGGAGAAGCCCGTCATGACGCACATGCCGACCGATGCGGACTGGACCCAAGCGCTCGCATCAGATGATTTTGGCCAAAACATCTTACTAACCATCAACAGTCCCCCGGAGAACCTATCCGTGTTAGCACGTACAGACTCTGTCATTGAGTCACAACTGCGCCATCGCAGGGCGTATGCTACGCCACTATGATGAGCCACGCAATCACGTGCAAACCACGTGATCAACTCCAATATAAGTAGTTTTCCTCCATTACTTAATATATCGGTGGGACTTTTCTCTTTTTCTCCAATAGAGCGTACTTTGTTGTTTTGCCCAGTCAACTACCCTGAAAGCTTCCTCAACTATCTACCCAGATACTCTCAGACCAACAGGTTATGAGCGCTGAAATGGTAGGCAACGAAACGAGCCCCCGGTACACTCGTAGTATGCTAAGACGCCTAGCGGGTCGACGGACCCCAGGGTCCAATACGCTACAACGAGCCGTAGAACGTGCCGCTAAGAAGAGCGCACAAGTGCCTGGTGAATGGACATCACCAGACAATGGAGGGAAATCTGCTGGTAACGATACACCGGCAGAGCCAACGCCTTTGAGCGTCAATGCCAACGAGGGCGACGATGCATTGGAAGGGCGTACCCGAAACATCGACCGACACGATGACAAGGTCGATACCCGTCCCCTATCAAGCAGTACAGATGATCACAGAACGATCAACTACAGTACTCCAGCGGCATTCCCAAGTGGGGAATCAGCGAACACCATGCATGTACGCCCGCAAGGGGCAGACATGGATAGGATAGATAGGCTTGAGAATTCTCTAGCCCAACTAACGGAATTGCTCCAAATGAAATGGCGCATGGATCAGGATGTGAACATCCCGATCAACCCTCAGGTACGTACGGTGCAATGGCGCGTACACACACCATCACCCACTCACAACGACGGGTTTGCTGCACCGTGGACAGAGTACAATCAGGAGATTGGAGCTCAACAGGAATACCAACGTTCTCCAATCGAACGCCGCCCTACGTCACCAACATCGAGCATAAACAGCGTGACGACCAAAATCGTCAACAGTCGAGGGGCGAAGGCTTTCGTGGATGGAACGCTGAAAGATATTGGGTCCTACAATGGAGAATCCAATATGGTCAAACTTCGAACGTTCATCGACAAGATTGAGACGGTTGTGAAGTACGAAATGGTTCCGCCCGAGTTTCTCATAGATTTTGTGGCTGCGAAACTCACAGGATGGGCATACACTTGGTGGCAGTCGCCCTCCCCAAGTAAAAAGAACGAAATTATGACGTGGCATGACTTTGAAGACGTTGATTCAGGAAGAACCAACACCGGTCTTAGGTCCGCCCTTCTGGCGCGCTTCGCGCCACAAAACCACACAAGAGATTTGCTGCAGAAACTACGGGAATTGCGTCCCAAAGGCCGTATGGATGAGTACATCACTCAGTTCAACATGCTGGCATTTTCTCTGCCGAAGACACCGGATTACGTCCTTCAGGATTACTTCATTAACGCGCTAGCACCAGACCTTGCGGCCTTGGTTCAGGCTAATGAAGAAAACATAACTGATTTGAGCAGTTTACAGGCCGCCACATCCAGGATCGCCGCCAACATGGCTAAGAAGCCTAGCGGGACCACAACGGATACGCGACCAGGTGCCGCATACACTGATGCCTCTAAGAAACCAAAGGGTAGGACCCATGGGGAGAAGTCAACCGGCAAGAAGGACAAGGAATCCACTCCATCAAACAAAGGCCAACCACACAAGTCGGGTTGTTGGGCCTGTGGAGACCCTAAACACCGGACACAGGAGTGTCAAGTGTTAAAGAAGTTCAAATCCGAGATGGAGAAGAACAAGACGAAGGAGTCGTCTGATGGTGCTGTTAGCACAAATGCTGTGGAAGCATTACACGTCTGGGTCCGCCAAGAACAACCGTATGAAGCCCTCATCGACTCTGGCGCTACGGACCACATGACACCTCACAAAGCGACCTTGGATCACTCAACCGTGTTCAGTGATGTCAGAGCTGTTATGCTTGCTGACAAAACATCACTACCCTCTACAGTTCGAGGTACGGTACGAGTAGAAGTTAACGACTATCTGAATCCGCTCGAGTTGGGCGGAGTCCTGCATGTGCCAGGATTACAACGGGATCTCGTATCGGTAGCAAAATGTAACGATCAAGGCGTTGACGTGCTCTTCAAATCGAATGGAGACGTCATTTTCACGCGAGACGGCAAAGATATCGCCAAGGGCGTACGCCGCAACAACGCATATTACCTGCAAGGTACGCTACTGTCTGAAAGTCTGTGCTCAGATTCAGAAGTATGCACGGTCAAAGTCTCTCCTACACTCGCTCATGCTCGTCTTGGACACGTTGGCAAACACGTCCTGGAGAAGATGGCATCGGTTACGGACCGTTGGTCCGTAGTGGGGGATCTAAGTGACTTCAAAGATTGTGAAGCTTGCGTGTTAGGAAAAGCCGCTCGTCTTCCATTCTCCCCTGGTAACGTTGAAGCCAGGGAGATCTGTGAGCTGATTCATTCAGACCTACAGGGACCATTTCGTCTCTCTGGTTACGAAGGATCACGCTATTTGCTGGAGTTCATTGAACACACATCCAGATACGTGACTGTTTTCCCTATTCCTTCAAAGGACTCAGCAGTCATACTCGACAAGTTTCTCGTCTACAAGGCCTGGATTGAGAAACAGACTGACCGACAAATCAAGATCCTACATACGGATCGAGGCACCGAATACTTTGGCAAGGTTCTAGAGTCCCTATTGAATAATGGTATCACTCATCAAAAGTCCGCAGCCTATTCGGATCAGCAAAACGGGATTGCCAAACAATGGCATTGCACGGCGCTGGACAGGGTCCGCGCCACCTTTGCGGATACGAAACTACCCCAAAGGTTCTGGCCTGCTCTACTGGTAGCGGCTGGTTACATCTATTCCCTTACGTACAACCGCATCAACAAGAAGACGCCGCATGAAATCTTATTTGGCCAGCGTCCTGATGTTGCCCATCTTAGGCGTATCGGTTGCGTGGCGTATTCCGTTCTAACGAGCAAAGGACGCGATAAAATGGGAAATCAAGCAAAGAAGGCTTACTTGGTAGGCTATGCTCAACCCTCAGGTACCAAGGGGTATCTGGTTTGGGATCCTATCACTGACAAGGTGGAAGTGTCACGAGATGTGATCTTCAAAGAAGACTTGGGACTCGAACCCAGAAATCAGCAGGATCCAGCACATCTTGACCTTCTAGATGAGGAGAGTCAGGAGGATGACGTCGAATACGCCGTGGAGGCGATTATCGACGAGCGCCGCAGTAAGGTGCATACAAAAGAGTACTTGGTTAAGTGGGAGGGCTATCAAGAACCTACGTGGGAGTCCCGACTTTCACTACTCAATACTACTGCATTGGATGACTGGGAGAATCGAGTAGCCGCATACGATGTCGGCACACGACGAAATGACCCCATTGCTGCATACGCCGCCCGCGCGCGGACTCAAGCAACGATAAACGAAGACGCCATGACATGGAAGCAAGCGATGAAAACCCCTCAGAAGGAGGAATTTCTTAAGGCTGCATGCATCGAGTACCAATCCCTGGTCGACAACGGCACATGGGAGCTCACCAAGCTTCCATGTAACAAGCGCGTGATCGGCACAACATGGGTCTTTCGAACAAAGGTCAATCCCGATGGCACCTTTAACAAGTTCAAAGCCAGAGCAGTGGCTCAAGGCTTCTCTCAACAACCCGGTCGCGACTTTGGTGATACATACTCACCGACGCTACCATTCACAGCGCTACCCCCTCTTCTTGGCGTATTGTGTCCAGCACGGGCTGGACATCCACAGTATGGATGCTGTCACCGCCTTCCTTAACAGTGATATTGATAAGGATATCTATATCGAGCAGTTTGAGGGATTCGAAGATCCGGATCACCCCAAAGGCGATTGGGTCCTGAAGCTACTGAAAGCTCTCTACGGCCTGAAGCAATCACCTCTTCTTTGGTATGAGACCTTGAAGACTGCTCTGTTAAAGCTCGGCTACAAAGCGGTTTCTGTATGCCCGTGTATCTTTTTCAAGTACGCAACAGACGACCGTACACCTCCGTTGAACGACAACTTGGTCCTTATTATGGTCTTTGTCAACGACCTGCTGATTGCAGCGAAGGATCAGGAGATTCTGGCGAACAGCAAAATGGAGCTACATTCGAAGTTCAAGTTTACGGAACAAGGTCGCGTAACCAGTCACCTTGGTCCCATCTACAAATATGACTTCGACTCTCCTGTTCGTACCCTAAAAATCTCAAATGTCAAGTACATCGATGACGCTCTCGAACAATTCGGCATGAGCGACTGCCATCCTGTCTCCACTCCGTACGCCGTGTCAGCGCGTAACCAACAACCGGAGGATTCGACACCATTCACGAATCTCAAAATGTATCAGGAAGCAGTGGGGGTCCTCACTTGGGCCTCCATCACATGGCGATGAGTTATCGCCACTGCAGTCGGTTACGTTGCGCGCCGCGTCACCGCACCTACTCACTCCGACTGGAACAATGTTAAAAGCATTTTCCGCTATTTGAAGGGTACCCGCGAGTACGCCCTCAAGTTCACATCCGAACGAAATGATCCGCGTGGCCTACACGTATTCACGGATGTGGATTATGCAGGAGAACTCACCGACCGTACGTCCACTACGGGTATCTTGGCCCTTTACAATGGGTTTCCTGTTCTGTGGAAAAGCAGCAAGCAGAAGTGCACCGCCCAAAGTACGACCGAAGCGGAGTACATAGCTGCCAGTACCGGTCACAACGAAGATAAATGCCTATGCCAACTCTTGGCAGAAGTTTTGGGACCTCAACCGGATTTCAAATCTCGACCGGTCCCTCTCCATGTCAATAATCAGAGCGCCGGGGCCTTGATTCAGTCTAAGGCTATCAACCAACGCACCAAGCACATCGACGTTCGGTACCACGCTATACGCGATTCGTTCGCGAAGCAAATTATCGAAATCATCGACACCAATACGGACGATCAACTGGCGGACATCTTTACGAAGCCTTTTCCCACTGTGAAACATAAGGACACTGTTTTGAGGATTACGAATGGGACTCATATATTTGATGAAAGGATATGCAATGAGGGCGCGTCTATGGAAGCACACCGAACCCACGTGTTACTTGCTGAATGTCAGGAGCATTCCTCACAACACTGGCTTACCTGGGCATCTACACCGCAATTTGCGGAACCCGAAGCAATGCCCCCGAAGGAGGATGGGCCTGCCCCTCCTCCACCATCCTCATCGCTTGAGGGTGAGCGTCGGCTTGAAGAACCCGATGGTCCCTCCAACTCCTCGGCTGTCCCCTCCTCCTCCTCCTCTTCCTCATCATTATATGGAGCTTCACGCTCCAGGATGTCCCACATCCTCTTCACCTCCGCTACAGACTTCTTGTCTGCAGCCCTCTTCTTTGCCTGGGCAGTATCCTTGCCCTTCCCAACAGCCAGCTTCCGGCTCCGCCGGTCCTCTAGTATGGACCTCAGTCCATCAAGCGTCCCGGTCGCCCGTGCGCGACCCAAAGGCGTACCAGACCTCGCCCGGTCTTTCACCTGGTCTTTCGCCTGCTCGATGTGACGTTCCAAGACCCCTTGACGGTCCTTCCGGTGGAACTGTCGGGCATGTGCTGCCGACATTGTTCGAATCTCCGCTCGGGACAACCCCGCAGCGGGTGCGCCTCCCTGTGGCGCAGAGGGCACCACTGACGACGGCACAGCAGGAGCTGTGGTCGTCGCAGGAGCGGTTACCGGCGGTCCCGTCTTTCTCCCCGTCTGCTTCGCTTTGCCCGAACCTGACAACTACACCGGCACATAATTAGAAACGTACGCCTCATTGGCACGGATCTCATAGACCTACCCTGGCCATTCCTCGTATCTTTAAAAATGAAATAAATGGGGCGTTTAGGGGTGTGCGTGGGGATGTGTAGTAAGAGTAGATAGAGCAACTCTCTCACTGCCAGACTGACAGGTCTGAGTGGGGGTGTTAGCACGTACAGACTCTGTCATCGAGTCACAACTGCGCCATCGCAGGGCGTATCACGCGATCACGTGAGCCCACGTGATCAACTCCGATATAAGTAGTTTTCCTTCCATACTTAATATATCGGTGGGACTTTTCTCTTTTTCTCCAGTAGAGTGGGATTAAGTTACTTTGTTGTTCTGCTCAGTCAACTACCCTAAAGCTTCCTCAACTATCTACTCAGATACTCTCAGACCAACAGATTGGCCGAATTCGATGTGGCCTCCAGTATACTTTGTAAAGGGGGTTTACGGAGCTCCTCTGTGATGCAGATGAACGTGTATAGTAGTCAGATGCACGGAGATGAATGTATGTGAATGTATTTTTATGTCTTAAAGTCTTATCGGTAATGTCTCGCTTCGAGCGTTCTAATCTACTCTTTCTCCAATCACGTGATCACACGTGATCCAATTCAGCTCTTAGCGTCACCGGTATGGTGGTCACGCGCTCTTGTCGGAGAATCCAAGTAAGGATCTAATGTAAGGACCAAGCGTTGAGTACGCAAGTCTCAACATTCCAATACACCCCCTGTCCGAGCAATCGATCCGCAATGATGGGATTTTACTCATTCGGGAGCTCCGTCTTGGACGCTTTCGTCATTGGCGTGATGGTGTTATTGTAGTGCTTGATGCACATGTTTTCGCGATGGTGTTTGAATGCCGGGGCCGGTAAGGGCTTCGTAAGTGAGTCGGCGACCATCTCAGCGGTAGGCAGGTACTCCAGATGAACCTCCTTGTCAACATGATCACAAATGAAGTGATGTCGAATGTCGATGTGCTTGGTACGGGCGTGATGCACGGGATTCATTGCCAGTGAGATGCATGACTGATTATCTTTGTAGATCGTTGTGGGTCGAGCATTTTCATCAAGATATTTGGGGATTTGGAGTTCTTGCAGAAGTGAGCGAAGCCAGATTGTTTCTTGAGTGGCGAAGGAAAGTGCCATGTATTCAGCTTCGGTAGATGAGAGAGCAACGGTGGGTTGGCGCTTCGAAGCCCAAGTAACGGGGCCCGCATTTCCAATGTAGAAAAGGTAGCCAGTGATTGACCATCGATCAATGATGTTGTTTCCCCAATCGGCATCGCTGTAGCCGTGAAGGGTGACGTTATTTCCGCCAATGCAGAGGCTGTAATCTGATGTTCCTTGTAGGTAGCAAAGGACGCGCTTTGCAGCTTGCAGATGTTGAGGCGAAGGGTTGCTTGCGAAGCGAGACAGCATACTGACCGCGACAGCGATGTCAGGACACATGCATATCATCAAGTACATGAGAGAACCAACGATTTCGCGATATTCTCCTTCTTGCGGGTTAGGTGAGGTCTTTGTATTTTCGACTTCGTAGGGTTCGAGCTTGGTCTGGTCCATCGGTGTATTGACGGGCTTGCGGTCTTGCATACCAAAGCGCTCGAGGATGTCATTTACATATGACTCTTGATCGAGATAGATGATGTGCCTTGAGTAATCGCGTCAAACTCTCATTCCTAGGTAGTGGTTGACTTTGCCTAGGTCTGTCATGTTGAACTCGTTGTGCAGGGATGTCTTGATTGACGAGATTTCCGATTCGGTCTTTGCAAAAATGAGGAGGTCGTCAACGTAGACGGAGATGTACTGCGATGAGTCACTTTCAGATAGAGTTCTGATGTAAACGGCATTGTCATTTGCCAGGCGCTTGAATCCCAAGGAGGTCAGTTCTTTGTGAAGTAGGGAGTACCATTAGCGCGGGCCTTGTTTCAGACCGTAAAGGGCCTTCCAGAGTCGAAGGATGGTCTAGGGCGGAAAGCCAGAGCCTTCCGGGGCATAGATTAGGATGGTCTCAGTAACCATCCCATTCAGGAATGCGGTTACTACATCCATTTGATGGCAATTCAAGCTTAGGCTGGCGGCGAGAGCGAGAAGGACGTGTTGGGTAGCTATCTTGGCAACCGGAGCGTAGGTTTCGTTGTAGTCAATACCGTAGCGTTGTTCGAAGCCTTTCACTACAAGCCGGGCCTTGTATCATTGGGGTTGACCATTCAGGTCTCGCTTAATCTTGAATACCCATTTGGTGCGGATGAGTCGTTGATTGTGCGGTAAGGATTTGGGGTTAATGACTTCCCATGTTTCATTGGTATCAAGGGACTTCAATTCGGCATTTATGGCCTTGGTCCACCTCGGCGCGTTGTCTGATGAGTGCGCTTGTTTGTAGGTATGGGGTTCTTCGGTACTTGCAGCTGAAAGAGCGATCGCCGTCTTCTCGTTGATGTAGTCAGCGAAGACTGTCAAATGATTGACATTTTTGAGCGGTTCCCATGTATTATCTTCGTCTTCGAATCCTAGCCATTTGCAGAGGAATTCGGGGCCTTCTGGGCCATCACGTGAGTCGAGAATCTCTTCGACATTGTAGAGTTCTTCGGGCGGTATGTAGTCTCTCGCTAGTTCGAGTGCTGAGGTTTCGTTGAACGTTACATCGCGAGAAATGACTATTTCTCGACAGTTGTCATCCCAACAGCGGTAAGCGCCGTCAAGTTCGTACCCGATGAGCTTGAGACGTGTGGCTCGCGGTGCCAACTTTGAGACTTGTTTTCTCTTGACGAGATGCACGAAGGCATTGGCCCAAATCACACGAAGGTGAGAAAGTGAGGGCTCTTCGCCGTTGAGCCGTTCGTATGGCGAAATGTTGTTATTGGACTTGTGGGGTAGGCGATTCCGTAAGTAGACTGATGTAGCCGCTAACTCGGTCCAGAGTTGTTTCGGGATGCCGTATGAGTGTTCCAATGAACGAATGGTGTCGAACAGGGTGAGGTTGAACCTTTCAGCTACACTGTTGGACTGTGGGGAATCTGCAGCGGTGAGTTCGTGCAGGATGCCCTTTTTCGAAATGAATTCTTTCAGATCGTGATTGACAAACTCCCCCCTTCGATCGGAATGAAGTTGTCTGACCCTTTCGTTGGTCTGTTTTTCGATTAAATTGATAAATTCAATCAATTTTGTAGTAGATTCGCTCTTCGTCTTCAAGAAGAAGATCCATGTGAAGCGTGGATAGTCATCAATCACAACGAGGGCATATTTCTCATTGCCAACCGCGGGTATGGGCGGACCGTTTAGGTCGAAATGTAGGCGATCGAGTGGCGTCTTGGACCGTGTCATTGTACCGTTGAATGGTGAGCGCTTGTGCTTACCAAACTCGCAACCTTTGCAGACCTCGTTGGTCATTGGGAGCTTGAGTTGCTTCATGATGTGCGTGCCAGGATGGCCCGAACGGTGATGCCAGAGGGTTCCTTCGTTGACAGGAGAAGAGGGACCAGAACAAGCCCCAGAAGAGGCCGCCGAAGCAGCGGAGGCAGTGCTAAACCTGCCTGCCCCTCCTTTCCGAGAGCACCGAGGGGGCGGTGCTCTGAGGGGGGGGGGGGGGGGGGGGCATCCTCAGTGAGGATGGGGCTGACATTCCTCGATGGGGCTGACCAGCCCCGATTAGGAGCGGTGAGCCCCGACACTGAAATGGTCGGGTTTTTGGCTTGAATCGATGTATCGGACGCGTGTGTCGGTACATTGGACGCGTTCGTCCATTTTGTCAATTCGGTAGATGTAATTTTCGACGCATGTGTCGGTACATTGGACGCGTTTGTCCTTGAGCGAGTTTGAGTAGCGAAAGCCATCGGAGTTGGCGAGATGTGATACATTCCTTGAACAAGAGGTATGGTGATGTCATTTGTAGTGCCATTGCAGTCTTGAATGATAGGGCTCTCATCTTCAAAGGTGACTCTCTTTCCATGTTTGGCGAGTGCGGAGACCGAGATGAGAGTTTTGGCGAGTTTCGAAACGTAGAGAACATCAGTGAGAGGTACATCTCCATCTGGAAGCTTCAAGATAGCGTTCCCTTTCGCTTCGGCATCGAGAAAGGCATTGTTTCCAAATCTGACGCGCGTAGAGTGTTCTCCGTAGGATTCGAGAATGGTAATGTCATTCGTCGTGTGCTGTGAGCAGCCCGAATCCAGGTAAGCCAATGTAGTGGCGTTGTGTGCTTCTGCAATGTTGGCATTAGCAGCGGGTTTTAAGGCTTCAACAGCCTTGGCTTTGAGAGGGCAATTGAATGGAGTATGTTCATTCGAATTGCATAACCAACAGGGGAAGTTCTGTCTCTTCTTCGAGTCTGTGGTCTTCTTTGCGTCGGTCTTCTTGTGACTTGAGCCATCTTTCTTTGAAGGTTGGGCTTCGAGGGCGATGTTTTCGCTCTTCTTGGCGAAACGGTTGTTTTGGTTACTCTTGTTACTTCCATTGTCTAAACGTTTGGCAGCAGCTTGTAGGCCTTCGAGATCTTTGAAACTTTGTGTTCTGACGAGCTCCGCTTGATGTTTGTTCATGCCTCGAAGGTAGAACCATTTGTAGACTAGAAACGGGATGTCCGCGACGAGCTGACTGGTAATCTTCGTGAACGAGGTATTGTACTGCGAGATGGTATGGCTTCCTTGTCGTAGTCTTTCCAGGTGAGTGAGTAGGACTTCCTCGTGATCGGTTGGTTGATAACGTTGGAGGAATGGTCGCTTGAAAGTTTGCCAATTCGTGATGGGGTCAGCATTCCCCTTTTTGGCCTCTTTGCAGTAGTTTCGATACCATTGTTTCGCATTGCCCGAGAGCTTGGTGAAGATGAATGCAAGCTGTTCTTCTCCAGGTACAGATTTGAGACTAAAGACCACTTCAATTTGATCAATGGAGTCGACGAGTTTTGAGAGATTTCCCGTTCCTTCGAATGTGATGACTGCATTAATCGCTGATTGAAAGAATGTGACTGATGTGCGCTGGGCTTCACGGTCATTGCTCTTTCTGCTGCTCGTAGTTGTTGTGCTCTCCGTTGGGGAAGACGGACGAAAGTGAGGGGCAACTGGGGCTTCAACTTCGCCGGGAGTATTGTGTTGATGTAGAAAAGGGTACTCAAGGCCTGCTTTTGGGCTTCTCATCGGTGAAACTGCCATAGGGTGACCACCGATATGAGGCTTTTCGTACTTTTCGGGTTGTTGATGGGAAGTTGATGTAGCAAGAGGGTTTGAACTAGTCAATAAAGTCCTCTCCAACCTGTCCATCCGATGGTCGAGCTTTTCGTTGATTTCCATCTTGAACCTCTGCAGAATATGTATGACTTGGTCAGTCTGCGGTCCGGTCAGTATCGCCGGTTCTGCATGAATTTCTCCAAAATTCATCTCATCCACATCGGCATCTGCGTCGTGGGAATCATGGTAGAGCGAGGCATTGATATTAGCGTCTCCTTCAGCGTCAGGACCCCGTTCAGCTTCTCGTGTGGCTTGACGGGCTTGTTGGCGGGTCTGCACTCCTTGAATGGGAGATCTTGCAATAAGCATCTTGACGGTGTGCTCGGTACTTTCTTGGCACTTGAATTCGATGGAAGACTGGTAGTTTTCAAGTTTTACGAAGGGAGAATGATTCAAATTCGACCGGTCTCAGGGCTCATAACCTATTGGTGATATCGGCACTTCCCGTACTTTTTCGGAATTGCAGAGGATTGGCCGAATTCAATGTGGCCTCCAGTATACTTCGTAAGAGAGGGGGAGCTTACAGAGCTCTTCTGTGATGCAGATGACGGTGTAGTGTTGTCAGATGCACGGAGATGTAATGTATGTGAATGTATTTTTTGTCTTAAAGTCTTTTCGGTAATGTCTCGCTTCGAGCGTTCTAATCTACTTTTTCTCCAATCACGTGATCACACGTGATCCAATTCAGCTCTTAGCGTTACCGGTATGGTGGTCACGCGTTCTAGTCAGAGAATCCAAGTAAGGATCTAATGTAAGGACCAAACGTTGAGTACGCAAGTCTCAACATTCCAATAGTTCTGAGGTAAGCTGTTCCTGATGAATTGCGGCTTCCTGCATGGCGTCCAGATCCAAGAGATCCTTTGAGATGATGGCCAAGTAGATAGGACGCTTGAGTCCCTTGAGATAGCGATGCTCGATTTCTCCTTTGTTCATGTCGGGGATCTGCATGACAAGTTTGTTGAACGCATTATTGTATGCGATAACTGATGTGGTCTGCGAAAGATCATCCAGTTTATCACGGATCATCAAGCTGAACGCTGGTGGTGTGAACCTCAGGCGTAGCGTTGTTTTGAGATGATTCCATGTTCGAGGGGCGGTCCCCTGGCTTTCCTGGGTCCTCCACCAGATGTGAGCGGTGGATGTGAGTTTGCTTACCGCCATTTTTGCTTCGAGAAGTGGCGGAAGGTATGCAACCCCAAAGAAGTCGTCCAGTTTTGCAATGAATTCGAGAAGTAATTGCGGACTACTCATATCGCCATCAAAGTTGGGAACCTGTTTAAGGAGCTCCTTTGCAACGGAATTCATTGAGGACGACGTGGGAGAAGAATTCTCCGATGAGCGAGGGTGTGGGCGGTCCTCCGGGAAGACATGAGGGTTTGCAGCGGCGGCCATCTGCATTTGCATTTGTGCAAAGGTAGAAATCATCTTCTCCATCATCTCTCGTTGGGATTCAGCTGCAAGGAGTTGGGACTCCCTTTGTGACTCGGCGGCGAGTCGCTGCAATTCCAGCAGCATGTGTTCCTGCATTTCGGCGATAATGCGTTGGGATTCCAACAGCGCCTTCTCCATATACTCCTTCGTGACGATCTCATCGTCAGATCGAGCGGCTCTACCCTTGTCATCCTCACTGGGAGGATCGTCATCTGCGGAGTCCTGCGTCGGCGCAGGGGCAGTGTTTGTTCTGGACCTGGTCCAAATGGGGCTACGCGACAATGGCATGATTGAGTATTGAACAACGTGAAGAAGGATACAGGATGCTTGTCGTTTTAAGCGTTGAGCGGGCTAACAGGGCTCATAACCTGTTGTGCGTAGGTCCGGTTAAGGTGTAGTGCAACAGAGGAAAGCTAGCTCAACACTCTCAATGACAATGGGATGATTGTTCTAAGTGTAAACCGGTGGGAAGAAGAAGATCTAAGCTAAGAGGAAGAAGGAAAGTGGCTGTGCAAGCTATCTAAGCATACGCGGTCAGATGAAGCACCATTGCGCAGTAGAAGTCACATGGCGTCTTGGAGCGCTGTCGATTTGACAGGTTTATCTCACAAGTCCAATCTCAACACAACCGCACCCTGTTCGACACCATACGCTCATTGGAACACTCATACGGCATCCCAAAACAACTCTGGACCGAGTTAGCGGCTACATCAGTCTACCTACGGAATCGCCTACCCCACAAGTCCAATAACAACATTTCGCCGTACAAACGGCTCAATGGCGAAGAGCCCTCACTTTCTCACCTTTGTGTGATTTGGGCCGATGCCTTTGTGCATCTCGTCAAGAGAAAACAAGCCAGGAAGTTGGCACCGCACACCACACGTCTCAAACTCATCGGTTACGAATTTGACGGCGCTTACCGCTGTTGGGATGACAACCGTCAAGAAATAGTCATTTCTCGCGATGTAACGTTCAACAAAACCTCAGCACTCGAACTAGCGCAAGACTACGTCCCGTCCAAAGAACCCTACAAAGTCGAAGAGATTCTCGACTCACGTGATGGCCCGGAAGGCCCCAAATTCCTCTGCAAATGGCTAGGATTCGAAGACGAAGATAATACATGGGAACCGCTCGAAAATGTCCATCATTTGACAGTCTTCGCTGACTACATCAACGAGAAGACGGCGATCGCTCTTTCAGCTGCAAGTACCGAAGAGCCCCAAACCTACAAACAAGCGCTCTCATCAGACGACGCGCTGAAGTGGACCAAGGCCATAAATGCCGAATTGAAGTCCCTTCATACCAATGAAACCTGGGAAGTCATTAACCCCAAATCCTTACCGCACAATCAACGGCCCATCCGCACCAAATGGGTATTCAAGATTAAGCGAGACCTGAATGGTCAACTCCAGCGATACAAGGCCCAGCTTGTAGTGAAAGGCTTCGAACAACGCTACGGTATCGACTACAACGAAACCTACGCTCCGGTTGCCAAGATAGCTACCCAACACGTCCTTCTCGCTCTCGCCGCCAGCCTAAGCTTGAAATGCCATCAAATGGATGTAGTAACCGCATTCCTGAATGGGATGGTTACTGAGACCATCCTAATCTATGCCCCGGAAGGCTCTGGCTTTCCGCCCAAGACCATCCTTTGACTCCGGAAGGCCCTTTACGGTCTGAAACAAGCCCTGCGCGAATGGTACTCCCTACTTCACAAGGAACTGACCTCCTTGGGATTCAAGCGCCTGGCAAATGACAATGCCGTTTACATCAGAACTCTATCTGAAAGTGACTCATCGCAGTACATCTCCGTCTACGTTGACGACCTCCTCATTTTTGCAAAGACCGAATCGGAAATCTCGTCAATCAAGACATCCCTGCACAACGAGTTCAACATGACAGACCTAGGCAAAGTCAACCACTACCTGGGAATGAGAGTTCGACGCGACTACTCAAGGCACGTCATCTATCTCGATCAAGAGTCATATGTAAATGACATCCTCGAGCACTTTGGTATGCAAGATTGCAAGCCCGTCAACACTCCGATGGACCAGACCAAGCTCGAACCCTACGAAGTCGAAAATACAAAGACTTCACCTAACCTGCAAGAAGGAGAATATCGCGAAATTGTTGGTTCTCTCATGTACCTGATGATATGCACGCGTCCTGACATCGCTGTCGCAGTCAGTATGCTTTCTCGCTTTGCAAGCAACCCTTTGCCTCAACATCTGCAAGCTGCAAAGCGCGTTCTTCGCTACCTACGGGGAACATCAGATTACAGCCTCTGCATTGGCGGAAATAACGTTACCCTTCACGGCTACAGCGATGCCGATTGGGGAAACAATATCATTGATCGACGGTCAATCACTGGCTACCTTTTCTACATTGGAAATGCGGGCCCCGTTACTTGGGCTTCGAAGCGCCAACCCACCGTTGCTCTCTCATCTACCAAAGCTGAATATATGGCACTTTCCTTTGCCACTCAAGAAACAATCTGGCTTCGCTCACTTCTGCAAGAACTCCAAATCCCCGAATATCTTGATGAAAATGCTCGACCCACAACAATCTACGAAGATAATCAGTCATGCATCTCACTGGCAATGAATCCCGTGCATCACGCCCGTACCAAGCACATCGACATTCGACATCACTTCATTCGTGATCATGTTGACAAGGAGGTTCATCTGGAGTACCTGCCTACCGCTGAGATGGTTGCCGACTCACTTACGAAGCCCTTACCGGCCCCGGCATTCAAACACCATCGTGAAAACATGTGCATCAAGCACTACAATAACACCATCACGCCAATGACGAAAGCGTCCAAGACGGAGCTCCCGAATGAGTAAAATCCCATCATCGCGGATCGATTGCTCGGACAGGGGGTGTATTGGAATGTTGAGACTTGCGTACTCAACGCTTGGTCCTTACATTAGATCCTTACTTGGATTCTCCGACAAGACCGCGTGACCACCATACCGGTGACGCTAAGAGCTGAATTGGATCACGTGTGATCACGTGATTGGAGAAAGAGTAGATTAGAACGCTCGAAGCTATTGGAATGTTGAGACTTGCGCACTCAACGTTTGGTCCTTACATTAGATCCTTACTTGGATTCTCTGACTAGAACGCGTGACCACCATACCGGTAACGCTAAGAGCTGAATTGGATCACGTGTGATCACGTGATTGGAGAAAAAGTAGATTAGAACGCTCGAAGCGAGACATTACCGATAAGACTTTAAGACAAAAAAAAATACATTTACATACATTACATCTCCGTGCATCTGACAACGCTACATCGTCATCTGCATCACAGAAGAGCTCTGTAAACCCCCTTTACGAAGTTTACTGGAGGCCACATCGAATTCGGCCAATCCTCTGCATTTCCGATAAAGTACTGGAAACGCCGATATCTCCAATAGGTTATGAGCCCTGAGACCGGTCGAATTCGAATCATTCTCCCTTCGTAAAACCTGTAAACTACAAGTCTTCCGTCAAATTCAAGTGCCAAGACAGTACGGAGCACACCGTCAAGATGCCTACTGTAAGATCTCCCATTCTAGGAGTGCAGACCCGCCAACAAGCCCGTCAAGCCACACGAGAAGCCCAACGGGGTCCTGACGCTGAAGAAGACGTTAATATCGATGCCTCAATCTACCATGATTCCCACGACGCAGATGCCGATGTGGATGAGATGAATCATGGAGAAATTCATGCAGACTCGGCAATAGTACCGTCCGAAGTACCGACTGACATTGTCATGCAAATTCTGCAGAGGTTCAAGATGGAAATCGACGAAAAGCTCGACCATCGGATGGACAGGTTGGAGAGGACTTTATTGACTAGTTCAAACCCTCTCGCTACATCAACTTCCCATCAACAACCCGAGAAGTACGAAAAGCCTCATATCGGTGGTCATTCTACGGCCGTTTCACCGATGAGAAGCCCAAAAGTGGGCCTTGAGTACCCTTTTCTACATCAACACATTACTCACGGCGAAGTTGAAGCCCCAGTTGCCCCTCACTTTCGTCCGTCTTCCCCAACGGAGAGCACAACAACTACGAGCAGCAGAAAGAGCGATGATCGAGACGCACAACGTACATCATTCGCATACTTCAAATCTGCGATCGATGCAGTATCTACATTCGACGGGACGGGAAATCTCTCAAAACTCGCCGACTTCATCGATCAACTTACTCTAGTCTTTCGCCTAAAACCTGTATCTGAAGAAGAACAACTCTCATTCATCTTCACGAAGCTCTCTGGCGAAGCAAAACAATGGTATCGTAATCACCAGAAAGATGCCGAACAAGGGATGGTGGAGCCCATCACGGATTGGGAATCCTTCAAGCCTCCCTTCCTCTCGCATTACCAACCAAGCGATCACGAAGAAACTTTGCTCACTCAACTTGAAAGACTCCGACAAGGAAGTCATTCCATCTCGCAGTACAATACCTCATTCATGAAGATTACAAGTCAAATCCCCTTGAAGGTGCCGTTCGAAATCTACAAGTGGTTTTACCTTCGCGGAATGAATGAACATCATGCAGAGCTCGTCAGAACTCAAAGTTTCAAGGATCTCCATGGCCTCATGGCAGCTGCCAAGCGTCTGGATAACGGAAGTAACAAGAGTAACCAAAACAACCGTTTCGCCAAGAAGAGCAAAAACATCGCGCTCGAAGCCCAACCTTCAAAGAAAGACGGCTCAAGTCACAAGAAGACCGACGCGAAGAAGACCACAGACTCGAAGAAGAGACAGAACTTCCCCTGTTGGTTATGCAATTCGAATGAACATACCCCATTCAATTGTCCCCTCAAAGCCAAGGCAGTCGAAGCCTTAAAACCCGCTGCTAATGCCAACATTGCAGAAGCACATAACGCCACTACATTGGCTTACCTGGATTCGGGCTGCTCACAGCACATGACGAATGACATTTCCATTCTCGAATCCTACGAAGAGCACTCAACGCGCGTCAGATTTGGAAACAACGCCTTTCTCGATGCCAAAGCGAAAGGGAAAGCTATCTTGAAGCTTCCAGATGGAGATGTACCCCTCACAGATGTTCTCTACGTTCCGAAGCTCGCCAAGACTCTCATCTCGGTCTCCGCACTCGCCAAAGATGGAAAGAGAGTCACCTTTGAAAATGAAAGCGCTGTCATTCAAGACTGCAATGGCACTACGAACGACATCACCATACCTCTCGTTCGAGGAATGTATCACATCTCGCCAACTCCGATGGCTTTCGCTACTCAAACTCGCTCAAGGACACACGCGTCCAATGTACCAACACACGCGTCGAAAATTACATCTACCGAATTGACAAAATGGACAAACGCGTCCAATGTACCGACACACGCGTCCGATACATCGATTCAAGCACTCCACCTATCGACAGACGCTACCGGCATCTCGGTCACGCGTTCTACCCCGCTTCAAGCCACGACGGAGGGGCCGGCCGCCCCAAATCGGGGCTGGTCGGCCCCATTGGGGAACGTCGGCCCCATACTCTCCAGTGAGGGGGCTGGCCGCCCCAATTTGGGGCTGGCCAGCCCCCCACTGGAGAGTGAGAGTTGTGGGTGCTGTGGTGGGGGGCCGGCCGCCGCCGCTGCTTTGGCGGCTTCTTCTGGGGCTTGTTCTGGTCCCTTTTCTCCTGTCAACGAAGGAACCCTCTGGCATCACCGATTGGGCCATCCTGGCACTCACATCATAAAGCAACTCAAGCTCCCAATGACCAACGAAGTCTGCAAAGGTTGCGAGTTTGGTAAGCACAAGCGCTCACCATTCAACGGTACAATGACACGGTCCAAGACGCCACTCGATCGCCTACATTTTGACCTAAACGGTCCGCACATACCCGCGGTTGGCGATGAGAAATATGCCCTCGTTGTGATCGATGACTATTCACGCTTCACATGGATCTTCTTCTTGAAGACGAAGAGCGAATCTACTGCAAAATTGATTGAATTCATCAATTTCATCGAAAAACAGACCAACGAAAGGGTCAGACGACTTCATTCCGATCGAGGGGGGGAGTTTGTCAATCACGATCTGAAAGAATTCATTTCGAAAAAGGGCATCCTGCACGAACTCACCGCTGCAGATTCCCCACAGTCCAAAAGTGTAGCTGAAAGGTGCAACCTCACCCTGTTCGACACCATTCGTTCATTGGAACACTCATACGGCATCCCGAAACAACTCTGGACCGAGTTAGCGGCTACATCAGTCTACTTACGGAATCGCCTACCCCACAAGTCCAATAACAACATTTCGCCGTACGAACGGCTCAACGGCGAAGAGCCCTCACTTTCTCACCTTCGTGTGATTTGGGCCGATGCCTTCATGCATCTCGTCAAGAGAAAACAAGTCTCAAAGTTGGCACCGCGCGCCACATGTCTCAAACTCATCGGTTACGAATTTGACGGCGCTTACCGCTGTTGGGATGACAACCGTCAAGAAATAGTCATTTCTCGCGATGTAACGTTCGACGAAAACTCAGCACTCGAACTAGCGAAAGACTACATCCCGCCCGAAGAACTCTACGAAGTCGAAGAGATTCTCGACTCACGTGATGGCCCGGAAGGCCCCGAATTCCTCTGCAAATGGCTAGGATTCGAAGACGAAGATAATACATGGGAACCGCTCGAAAATGTCAATCATTTGACAGTCTTCGCTGACTACATCAACGAGAAGACGGCGATCGCTCTCTCGGCTGCAAGTACCGAAGAACCCCAAACCTACAAACAAGCGCTCTCATCAGACGACGCGCCGAAGTGGACCGAGGCCATAAATGCCGAATTGAAGTCCCTTCATACCAATGAAACATGGGAAGTCATTAACCCCAAATCCTTACCGCACAATCAACGGCCCATCCGCACTAAATGGGTATTCAAGATTAAGCGAGACCTGAATGGTCAACCCCAATGATACAAGGCCCGGCTTGTAGTGAAAGGCTTCGAACAACGCTACGGTATCGACTACAACGAAACCTACGCTCCGGTTGCCAAGATAGCTACCCAACGCGTCCTTCTCGCTCTCGCCGCCAGTCTAGGCTTGAAATGCCATCAAATGGATGTAGTAACCGCATTCCTGAATGGGATTGTTACCGAGACCATCCTAATCTATGCCCCTGAAGGCTCTGGCTTTCCGCCCGGGACCATCCTTCGACTCCGAAAGGCCCTCTACGGTCTGAAACAAGCCCTGCGCGAATGGTACTCCCTACTTCACAAGGAACTGACCTCCTTGGGATTCAAGCGCCTGGCAAATGACAATGCCGTTTACATCAGAACTCTATCTGAAAGTGACTCATCGCAGTACATCTCCGTCTACGTCGACGATCTCCTCATTTTCGCAAAGACCGAATCGGAAATCTCGTCAATCAAGACATCCCTGCACAACGAGTTCAACATGACAGACCTAGGCGAAGTCAACCACTACCTGGGAATGAGAGTTCGACGCGACTACTCAAGGCACGTCATCTATCTCGATCAAGAGTCATATGTAAATGACATCCTCGAGCACTTTGGTATGCAAGATTGCAAGCCCGTCAACACTCCGATGGACCAGACCAAGCTCAAACCCTACGAAGTCGAAAATACAAAGACTTCACCTAACCCGCAAGAAGGAGAATATCGCGAAATCGTTGGTTCTCTCATGTACCTGATGATATGCACGCGTCCTGACATCGCTGTCGCAGTCAGTATGCTTTCTCGCTTCGCAAGCAACCCTTCGCCTCAACATCTGCAAGCTGCCAAGCGCGTTCTTCGCTACCTACGGGGAACATCAGATTACAGCCTCTGCATCGGCGGAAATAACGTCACCCTTCACGGCTACAGCGATGCCGATTGGGGAAACAATATCATTGATCGACGGTCAATCACTGGCTACCTTTTCTACATTGGAAATGCGGGCCCCGTTACTTGGGCTTCGAAGCGCCAACCCACCGTTGCTCTCTCATCTACCAAAGCTGAATATATGGCACTTTCCTTTGCCACTCAAGAAACAATCTGGCTTCGCTCACTTCTGCAAGAACTCCAAATCCCCGAATATCTTGATGAAAATGCTCGACCCACAACGATCTACGAAGACAATCAGTCATGCATCTCGTTGGCAATGAATCCCGTGCATCACGCCCGTACCAAGCACATCGACATTCGACATCACTTCATTTGTGATCACATCGATAAGGAGATTCACCTGGAGTACTTACCCACCGCTGAAATGGTAGCCGACTCACTCACGAAGCCTTTACCAGCCCCGGCATTCAAATACCATCGCGAAAGCATGTGCATCAAGCACTACGACAACACCATCACGCCAATGACGAAAGCGTCTATGACGGAGCTCCCGAATGAGTAAAATCCCATCATCGCGGATCGATTGCTCGGACAGGGGGTGTATTGGAATGTTGAGACTTGCGCACTCAACGTTTGGTCCTTACATTAGATCCTTACTTGGATTCTCCGACTAGAACGCGTGACCACCATACCGGTAACGCTAAGAGCTGAATTGGATCACGTGTGATCACGTGATTGGAGAAAAAGTAGATTAGAACGCTCGAAGCGAGACATTACCGATAAGACTTTAAGACAAAAAAAAATACATTTACATACATTACATCTCCGTGCATCTGACAACGCTACATCGTCATCTGCATCACAGAAGAGCTCTGTAAACCCCCTTTACGAAGTTTACTGGAGGCCACATCGAATTCGGCCAATCCTCTGCATTTCCGATAAAGTACTGGAAACGCCGATATCTCCAATAGAAGCGAGACATTACCGATAAGACTTTAAGACATAAAAATACATTCACATACATTCATCTCCGTGCATCTGACTACTATACACGTTCATCTGCATCACAGAGGAGCTCCGTAAGCCCCCTTTACGAAGTCTACTGGAGGCTGCATCGAATTCGGCCAATGCTCTGCATTTCCGATAAAGTACTGGAAACGTTGATATCTCCAATACAGCTATCTCAATCAAGAGTCATATGTAAATGACTTCCTTGAGTGCTTTGGTATGCAAGACTGCCAGGTTGTCAATACCCCAATGGACAAGACCAAGCTTGAACCCTACAAGGTCGAAAATACAAAGACTTTGTTAAACCCACAAGAAGGAGAATATCGCAAAATTGTTGGATCTCTCATGTACCTCATGATCTGCACAAGCCCTGACATTGCTGTTGCTGTTATTGGAATGTTGAGCATTGTGTACTCCATGTTAGTCCTTACATTAGATCCTAATTTGAAATCTCCAGCTAGAACGCCTGTGTAATAATACTAGGTCCGTTGCCAGAGTCTAGTCTTCTATTCGGGAATTCCCTATCTCTAATTCTACTGTAAGATCTCTAAGTCTTGAATACGCCCTTGTCGGAGTATTCCTACTTTTCTTCTGGACCGCGGGGCGGTCCCGGTCACGTGATGGCCATCCGTGGCCATCCCTAAGGTCTAGTACCCTTTGGGATGCTGACGCTAGCATCCATCTCGCGCGAGGTCCTTCCCGATGCGTGTCTAGGCTTAGGTTGGCGAGCCACGCCTCATTACACCCCCCTTAGATTTGCGACTATCTCTTAGGCTCGAATCTCTTCAGCGAGGCGAAGCTTGCCTAAGCCGGGCGGCGGCGGGTTAACGGATGCTGACGTGGTTGTGGGAAGATGAGGCTGGGGAGGGGCCCTGGTGCGGGTCGCGTCGCGGTAGTCTCCGGCGGGTAGTCTCCGCCCTTCGTGGTGCGCGAAGTCGTCGGAAAGTCTATTTCTCTCTTCGCAGGGGCCCTAGATGAATCACGAGTAGCTTCCTCCATGCGGATTTCGATAAGTAACATCTGCTGCGCTCCGTAGGGGATGAAACACTAACACCTGAATTTCCGAGCGTTCCCAGGCAGATCGAGCCTTTAAAAAGGTACTGCCCGTTGAATCTCCCCCTCTCGCTCTTCTTTTCTTTGTAGCTTGACGAACTCACACCACACACACACACACACACACACACACACACACACACACACACACCATGGCTGACACCCCCAACAACTCTCCTCCCCCCCCCCCCCCCCCGACACCACCACCACCATGGGCAAGCGCCGGCCCGCCCAACAACTTCCGAAAGGCGCAACCAAGCGGGCCCAGCCCGCCCGGGTAAGTAGGGGTCAGGGCTCATCCTCGGGTGTGGCAACTTGTCTCATGTTGCCCGTCTTCCTTTGTTACCTACAGGACCCCTCGGTCCATGAAAAGTCCACCCCCAAGGGGTCAGCCGACTTGCCCGCTTGCTGGAAGTGCCATCTTTTCCGCAAGGGCAAGATGTTCACGTCGGCATGCCACCATCTGGTGTGCCGGCCCTGCATTGTGGCGGCGGCCGACGACACGGTATGTTCTCCTTTCGCTGAGGGGCGGCCTGATGCCTTCCTAACGGTGTGGTTCCCTTGTTCCATTGCTTTCCAGAACGACGGCCCTCAGGGCCAGTTGACGTGCGGCGCCCCCCACTGCGGCCGGGTCCTCTTCTTTGCGGCCATCCCCGCCGGGTGCCAGTTCGCTGGCTGCAACCATGTCGGAGCGGACCTCTGCATGTTCCCATGCAACCATCTCCACTGCATGGGCCACGTCCGCGCGTAAGTAGTACTCTTCGGCCTGCTGCTGTCTTAACTGATTAGCTCAGCTCTCTTTGCAGCGAGATGAACGTGGCAAATTACACCCCCCTCCGGTGCGGGTTGGGCAACCGGTGCCACGGCAATCCGTGCCAGTTCTCCTTCACCAAGCTTGGTTGATTTGTTCTCCCCCTCCCCTCTTTCTTGTATATACTTTCGATTGTTGTCTGTTGCTCCCTTGGGGCCTGGCCTCCGGGCCGTAATCAAATTCAGTACCAAAATCTCATCGCTGTACTTGCCTTCTCATCGCTGTGCTCCCTTGAGCCTTGTAGCATTTCGTATGCGTCCGCTGTGTCCAATGTCACTCGGCTTCTTCCCGGCTATGGTGCTCATGGTAGATGCCCTGCATCACACTTCCCCGTTGGGAAGACCGCCCAGCGGTTCCCCGGCCATCGTCCAACAATGCCGGTATCTCACCTAGTGAGGTCTACTGCCTCGCAGTCTTCGGCTCATCGCCCGGCGATCCCGGCATCTCGCCCAGCGAGGTATGCTGCCCAGCAGCCTTCGGCCATCGTCCAACAATGCCGGCATCACACCTTGTGAGGTCTACTGCCTCGCAGTTTTCGGCTCATCGCCCAGCGATCCCGGCATCTCGCCCAGCGAGGTATGTCGCCCAGCGACCTTCGGCCCATCGTCAAACGATGCCGGTATCTTGGCCGAAGCCCTTCTCTTCCCCTTCGCGTGGGTATGTACTGCGGCCATGGTCCCCGCGGGTCTCGAGGTACGCTACCATGCAAATCTGGTGCCGGTCACCTTGCATCGGCAAGCCGGTCAATGCCCAGCATCACCCTTCTCACCCAGTGAGGTATGCCGCCCAGCGGCCTTCGGCCCATTGTCAAACAATGCCGGTATCTTGGCCGAAGCCCTTCTCTTCCCCTTCGCGCAGGTATGTACCACGGCCATGGTCCCCGCGGGTCTCGAGGTACGCTGCCATGCAAATCTGGTGCCGGTCACCTTGCATCGGCAAGCCGTCGGCTCATCGCCCAGCGATCCCGGCATCTCACCCAGTGAGGTATGCTGCCCAGCAGCCTTTGGCCATCGTCCAACGATGCCGGCATCTTGCCCAGCGAGGTATGCTGCCCAGCAGCCTTCGGCCATTGTCCAACGATGCCGGAATCTTGCACTATAATGTCCTCTACCTCACGTAGCATCTCTTTTGTTAATTTACGGTACAGCTCGCTATCTAGGTTCTCTTACGTTGCCTGGCTGCCAGCCTTTGGCCGCGGTCCTCTCCGGGGTGCTCCCGGAGCCATTCTTCCAGTGCGGTCGTTCCCTTCACGTGTGCATACGGTTCCCACGTGTTCTGGGTGTTGTTGTAACCTGTCCACTTGACTAAGAACTGCTCGGTGTTCCTGTGCCACCTGGCATTTAGGATCTTGTCCACCTGGTAGGTCTCCTGACCGTCTTCGTCCTTCTTGGGCTCAGGCGGGGCAGTGACCTGTCTGTACGGGGTACCGCCCGGGTCGTGGTAACGTCTCAGAATGCTGACATGAAAGACTGGGTGCAATCCGGTGAACTCCTTGGGTAGTTCAAGCTTGTAGGTGTCAGGATGCGGCCCCTTGCCACGTACTGTGAATGGCCCAATCCATTGCGCAGCTAGCTTTTTGTTCCTTGAGGTGACGCTGGTAATCGCGATACCCTCACGATGGAGTAAGACCTTGTCACCCTTTCGGTATGCTTCCGTGTGCTTCTTGCGGTCGTAGTACTTTGCCTGCTGGTCCTGTGCGTCTTGGAGCTGTTGCTGCACAATGCGACTCACGTCAGCGAATTCCTTAACCCGTCTCTCCACGGTGGTTCGTGCCGATTGCCTTATCATCTCTCCGGGGTTAGGTGCTACCCATTGGTTCGGTACCCGGGGGATGCGGCCTAGGTCAATCTCGAAAGGGGATAGTCCCGTCGACGTCTGCGGCGTTCGGTTGTAGTTGTACTCGAGTGTGGGGAGTAAATTCCTCCAGTTGGAGCCGGCATAGTCAAGAAAGGGGCCCATGATTCCCTTGATCGTCTTGATGGCGTTCTCCGCCTTGCCGTCGGTCTGTTGGTGTCGTGCCGACGAGAGTTCCTGCTTGACGTCCAGTGCCTGCATGAGGTACCGCCAGAATTCTGATAGCCACTTGGGGTCCCGATCGCTCACGATGGTGTGGGGCAACCCCGTGTGGCGAAATGCCTGTTCCAGAAAGAGTTGAGCCGTCTCCTGAGCTGTAGCACGTGTGTTAGTAGGTAGAAGTATCACGCGGCATGAAAGGTAGTCAACGATGAGGAGTACGGCGTCCACCGTCTTGGTCAGTCTCTCGCCGGTGTGGTGCGAAGGGTTCTTCGTCGCGTCGGGCTCTACCCGAGGTTCCCCCCCCTTAGAGCCTGACGTGGGGAAGAAGATATCCATGCCGATTTGCTGCCACCGAGCGTCGGGGATCGGTAAGCTGCAGAGGAAACCGATCGGCGCGGGTCGTTTGTGACGTTGGCAGGTAGGGCAGGTGCGGACATATTGGTACACATCACGTTCCATGTGGGGCCAATAGTACGACTCCAGAAGTTTGGCGAGCGTCCGTTGGACACCGGAGTGACCACCATTCGCGAGGGAGTCGTGATGAGTCTGAAGGAGTGGCCCCCGCAAGCTGTCGGGGACGTACCGACGGTCATGGTACATCAAGAATCGGTGCGGAGGGGAGTCCACTGTCCGGAATCGGCGTGCATGGCCGGATAGGTTCTCCGTTGGACTGTTGATGGTTAGTAAGATGTGTTGGCCAAAATCATCCGATGCGAGCGCTTGGGTCCAGTCCGCATCGGTCGGCATGTGCGTCGTGACGGGCTTCTCTGTCTGCACAATGGCGGTGACCACGTCGATCTTGGCCTGGCAGGTCGCACACTTGGGGGCGTAAGTCGGGTCGCGACTGAGGAAGTCGGCGATCGAATTCCATGTGCTGGGGAGGTATTCCACTGAGAAATCGAACTGTTGGAGGAACTCAACCCAGCCTGTGACAGGTGGGGTTGTTCCTGGAGGTAGATCAGGGATTTGTGGTCAACAAACGCGCGGAACAGGCGGCCAATGAGGTAATGGCGGTTGGCGCGTATGGATTTGACTAATCCCAGTAGTTCTTGTTCATGCACGGGGTATCGAGTCTCGGCAGGTTGCATCTTGCGGGAGTAGTATGTCACCGGGCGAAGTTGCGGGAGGTTGGCTAAGCCCGATTTGGTGGTTGGTAGTGGGTGAGGGTAAGGGAAATCCCCTTTGGCCGGCTGTGCCAGCCATCCACCGTAGGCGTAGCCCGATGCGTCCGTGAACAAGTAGGTGTCGAGCGCCGGGTCGAAGTACGCTAGGGTGGGTGCCAAGGAGCATAATTCCTTTAAGCGATTGAACGCTCGATCTTCCTCGTCACCCCACTGCCATGGGCGGTTGCCGGATTGCAAATTCGTTAGGGGTAGGGCAATCTGTGCATACTCGGGGATGTATTCCTTGACATAGTTGAGGAGGCCCATGAAGCTAAGGAGCTCCAGGGAGTTGGTCGGGAGAGGTCGTTCCCGGACCGCGGTCACCTTGGAGGGGGCGATACTCAGGCCATCCTTGCCGACTCGGTGGCCACAGAACTTGACTTTGTCAACCGCCCATTGACATTTGCTGGGTTTGACATGGAGGCGATGTTCCGCCAAGGTCTTGAGGACTTCGTCGACGTGCTGAATGTGCAAACTCATGTTGGTGCTGAATATGAGAATATTGTCGAGGTATGAGATCACGTAGGTGTCGTACTTGTCGCCCAAGAGCTTGTTGGTTAGTCGCTGGAATGTAGCAGGTGCATTAGTTAAGCCGCAAGGTAGAACATTGTATTCGAAGTGTCCAAAACGTGTTTGGAATGCTGTTTTCTCCCTATCTTCCGGTCGGATCATGATGCAGTGGTACGCGTCGCGGATGTAGATCGCGGTGAATACCCGCATGTTAACAAGCCTGTCGCGCAGCTCCGAGAGGCTCGGAAGTGGCATGGCATCCTTGTGAGTCATCTTGTTCAGTGCCCGGTAGTCAATGCAGCAGCGTAGGCCGCCGTCCTTCTTTGGGGCAAATAGGACGGGCGCGCCCCACGGACTGCGAGAGTGTGAGATCCAGCCCTTGTCCATTAGACGCTGCATCTGCTGGCCGGGCTCGTCCAGCTCGTCAGGGCTTAAATGCCAGAGTGGTTGCATCACGAGCTTCGAGCCGGGTTTGAGCTGAATGGTGAAATTGTCCTCGCCTTGGTCCGGAGGCATGCCTGACTGCTCGGTGAATAGCGTCGTGACGTATTTCTCTAGGGTCGGTCGGAGTGGATGGTCGGCTGCCAGCGCCTCTAGCGGGTCCTCTTGATCTGCCACCTTGGCTTCAGTGTTGGTATGGCGTCGTTCCTCCAAGATTGCCCTTTTCTTGGCGTCGACCGTCCGTACAAATTGAGCCTCTGTGACTGGAATTGTATCTACAATGTGTACCTCAAAAACTCCAGTGATCTCGCCCTTCTTCATCAAGCGTTTCCATTGCTTGACCGTGTAGATTCCCTCTGCATTGAGTGCTGGCTTCGCCGGCTGGAATCTGCGGGGCCGTACCTCTCGTGGGGAGAGTAGGCGGGCAGCACACGCGGACTGTGCTTCCCAGTGGCGGTTGGTCGATTTGGCTCGAAGGCTGAGGGTCTGGCCGTCGTGGTAGAACGTCATCGTTGGAAAGCCCTCTTGGTCGAAGAGCCCTCGGACGTCCAGCCCCAATATGAATGGCAAGCCCAGTATGGCATCGACCCTGATTGGCGTGACCACGAACGGTACGGTATCCTCCCGGTAGGTGATCTTCTCCTCGGTGAACACCGAGAGGTCCCCACAGGTCATCTTTGTTGCCCCGTAGTTTCCCGCTCTGTCGCCCCACCGGACCTCCAGCGGAGTTGGAGAGGTGTAGGTCCGGAGGCCGTGTTTGGCGGCCCAAGTGTCGCTGATGATCAGGGTGTTAAATCCGGTATCGATTAGGATGCGGGCAAAATGCCCTTGTACCTTCCCGTGGACCACAAATGTCTTCCTGTGAATGCGGGGTCCCGGTCTGTCCGTGGGGATCTTGTCTTGCATCCGGGGTTGGGGTACTGAGACGGTGCAAGCGTTCAGCACCCGGGGCGAAAATCCGAGCTGTTGACTGAGCCCCCGTCACTGACCGCCTCGTCTCCGGACGCTTCAATGATCTCTACAGGGGCGGCGAACGTCCTATGCTCACCGGTTTTGCCTTTACTTGCTGGGCACCCACGGGCGTAATGCCCCTTGCCCCCGCAGTTGAAACATTCGTTGTGCTCACGGCGTTCGTCGTAGATGGTGCGCTCACGGCGTGAAATCCCTTGGTAGTTGTCCATACCGCGTGTGGGACGACCTGAGCCATAGGGGGTGTGGCGTCCCCTTTCTTGTGCTTGATAGTTCCCTCGATGTACCTGAGCCGGCTGGACTGCAGCGTACTGACGTCTCCTTCCATCAGGGGTTACCCGCGCGACATCGTCCGCAAAGCCTTGAATCCTGTAGCATACTAGGGCTTTGTTCTGTAGCTCGGTGATCGGGATCTTGGCGCCATTATTCCTCATGATTGCAGCATAGCAGTGGTCCCAAATGCGCTGGCTGACATGGTTGGTCGCAAATCCCGTCAAGAAATAGTCACGCTCTTGCCTTGGGGTAAGCCGCTCTTTGTCGTCGAGCGTCGCGATCTGGGCCCAAAGGGTATTGAACTTGGCGATATACTCCGATATACTATTAGTGAAAACCAGCCGCTTCATCTTTGCTTCTGCGGTGTTTTGTAAGTTGGCGGGGTAGAAGCGGATGCGGAGGATCCTCGTGAATTCTTCCAATGTCGTGGGCTGGTCGCCGGCATCTCTGAGCATTTGCCACCATTTGTCAGCGGTTTCCTTGAAGTACCCTGAGATGTGGTCGACGTCCCGGTGGTCCGTCCTGAAGTCCCTCAAGGTAGCGCGTGTGGACCTTCAAGAACTCATCGACCTTCGACACCATTTCTTCACTGTTCCCTTTCCGTCAAAGTGTGTCAGCTGCTTGCAAAGGTTCTCGCGGCGTTCCTTCTCGGCTTGCATTCGTGCGCGGTTTTCTTCCGCCAGGATGATGTCGACGTGCGGTGTTGCAACCGTTGGTTGGACTGGAGTCAGAATCCTTGAGAGAAGGGCTTCGAAGCGGGCCTCTCCCATTGCGATCTGTTCCTGCAGTAGGCGTTGGGTCTCCGCCAATTGTGCAGCTAAAATTGCGACGGGGTTGTCGGTCGGTGTGTCGACTTTGGGTTCTCCTACTGCCATTGGGCTGTTCCTGGTGCTACGTGCCATTGTTGCCGTCTACGGGGTGGTGCTACCATGTAATAATACTAGGTCCGTTGCCAGAGTCTAGTCTTCTATTCGGGAATTCCCTATCTTTAATTCTACTGTAAGATCTATAAGTCTTGAATACGCCCTTGTCGGAGTATTCCTACTTTTCTTCTGGACCGCGGGGCGGTCCCGGTCACGTGATGGCCATCCGTGGCCATCCCTAAGGTCTAGTACCCTTTGGGATGCTGACGCTAACATCCATCTCGCGCGGGGTCCTTCCCGACGCGTGTCTAGGCTTAGGTTGGCAAGCCACGCCTCATTACAGCCTGACCATGACACCGGTAACGCCAAGAGCTGAATTGGATCACGTGTGATCACGTGATTGGAGAAAAAGTAGATTAGAACGCTGGACAAGCAAAACATTACTGATAAGACTTGAGACATAATAATACTTTCCAATACATTACATCTCCGTGCATCTGACAACAATACACCGTCATCTGCATCACAGAAGAGCTCTGTAAACCCCCTTTACAAAGTATACTGGAGGCTGCATTGAATTCGCCAATCCTCTGCATTTCTGATAAAGTACTGGAAACGCTGATATCTCCAATAGAAGTAAGGTCTTAGGGTTAATGGCTTTCCACGTTTCAACGGTGAGAGTGGACTACAACTTAGCATTTATGGCCTCGGTCCACTTTGGCGCATCATCCAATGAGAGCGTTTGTTTGAAGGTCTGGGGTTCTTTGGTACTTGTAGCCGAAAGAGCGATCACCATCTTCTCATTGATGTAGTTTGCAAAGACCGTCAAATGATTGACATTTTCAATTGGTTCCCATGTACTGTCTTTGGCTTTGAGTCCCAGCCATTTGCAGAGGAATTCAAGGCCTTCCGGACAGTCATGTGACTGAGAATCTCTTTAACTTTGTAGGGTTCTTCTAATTTGATTGGCAAGGTTTTGTCAAACGTTACATTGCAAGAAATGACTATTTCTTTGCAGTTGTCATTCCAACAGCGGTAAGTGCCGGCAAATTTGTACCAATGATTTTCAGACATGTGGCGCGCAGTGCCAACTTTGAGACTTGTTTTCTCTTGACAAGATGCACAAAGGCATTGGCCCACATCACACAAAGGTGAGTAAGTGAGGGTTGATGTAGCCGCTAACTTGGTCCAGAGTTGCTTTGGGATGCCGCATGAGTGTTCCAATGAACATATGGTGTCAAACAGGGTGAGGTTGAACGTTTCTGCTACACCGTTGGACTGTGGGGAATCTGCAGCGGCAAGTTCATGCAGGATTCCCTTCTTTGAAATGAATTCCTTCAGATTGTGATTGACAAACTCCCTTCCTTTTATTGGAATGAAGTCGTCTCACCTGTTTGTTGCTCTGTTTTTCGATGAAGTTCATGAATTCAATCAACTTTGCAGTAGATTCACTCTTCACCTTCAAGAAGAAGATCCATGTGAAGCATGAATAGTCGTTGATTACAACGAGGGCATATTTCTCATCGCTAACTGCTGGTATGTGCGTGCCATTAAGGTCAAAATGTAGGTGATCGAGTGGCGTCTTGGACCGTGTCATCATACTGTTGAATGGTGAGCGCTTGTGCTTACCAAACCCACGTTCTTTGCAGACTTTGTTTGTCATTGAGAGCTTGAGTTTTCTCATGATGTGGGTGCCGGCGGCCCAAACGGTGATGCCAGAGGGTTCCTTTGTTAATGGGGGAAATGGGACCGGAACCAGTCCCAGAAGAGATCAACAAAGCGGCCAGCAACTATGCCACAGCTGACGAGGCCAGGAGACTGCCACCCCATGAGGGGCAGCCAATCCCCCAGGGGCATCCAGCCCCCAACTTGCAAGGAGAGGGGTGGAGGCCCTCACGTGCCCGAAAGAGACGTGGAAGCCAGGGAGAGGGGGGACAGCTGAAAGAGAGCCTAGCAAATGGCCTCCCCTCCCTCCGGATAAGCCATTGTTGTGGCTGAGGCTGACGTTCTCCAATGGGGCTGACCAGCCCCAATTTAGAGCAGCCACCCTTGCAAGCACAGATGACACTGAAGACTGGGTTGAGGGTTGAGGGTTGAGTTCATGTGTCGAACGCATTCATCACTACATTGGACGTGTTTGTCCATTTCTTCAATTTGGTAGATGTATTTTCTGACGCGTGTGCCTGTGTGCTCAATGCATGTGTCCTTGAGCGTGTTCGGGTAATGAAAGCCATCAGAGTTGGTGAGATATGATACATTCCTTGAACAAGAGGTATAGTGATGTCGTTTATAGTGCCGTTGCAGTCATGAATGACAGTGCTTTCATCTTCAAAGGTAGCTTTCTTTCCATCTTTAGTGAGTGCGGAGCCTGAGATGAGGGTCTTGGCAAGTTTTGGAATATAGAGAACATTGTTGAGAAGTCTTCTCCATCTGAAAACTTCAATGTCATGTTCCCTGTCGCTTCAACATCCAGAAAGGCTTTGGTTCCAAATCTGACGCAGGTTGAATGTTCTTCATAGAATTCTAGAATGGAAATGTCATTTGTTATATGCTAGGAGCAGCCTGAATCCAGATGTGCCAGAGTAGTGGCATTGTGTGCTTCTGCAATGTTGGCATTAGCAGCCAGTTTTAAAGCTTCGACAGCCTTGGTCTCGAGGGGACAATTGAACGGGGTATGTTTGTTTGAATTGCATAACCAACAGGGAAAGTTTTGCTTCTTCTTCAAGTCTGTGGTCTTCTTTGCGTCGGTCTTTTTGTGACTTGAGCCGTCTTTCTTCAAAGGTTGGGCTTTGAGCGCAATGTTTTGCTCTTTTTGGCGAAACGGTTTTTCTCGTTACTCATGTTACTTCCAATATCCAAATGTTGAGCTGCTGCTTGTAGATTTTCAAGATCATTGTAGGGTTGGGTTCTGACAAAGACAGGTTGTTGTTTGTTCTTTTCTCGAAGGTAGAACCACTTGTGTGCCAGGAACGAGATCTCTGTGATAAACTGGCTGGTAATCTCCGTGAATGAGGTATTGTAATCCTGAATGGTGTGATTTCCTTGCCGTAATCTTTTGAACTGAGATAGTAGGTTCTCTTTGGGATCGTGCGCTTGATAATGTCAGAGGAAAGGTTGCTTGAAAGTTGGCCATTTGGTAATGAGAGGATATTTCCCTTTATCAGCCTTATTGCAGTAGTTCTGGCACCATTGTATTGCCAGTGAGCGTCCCAGATACAAAGGAGAGTTGTTCATTTCCAGGTACAGATTTGAGGCGGTGAAGGGATTTTACTTATTCGGAAGCTCCATCATGGACACTTTTGTCATTGGCGTGGCAATGTTGTTGTAGTGCTTAATGTATTGTATAACGGTCACGTGTTTCAAACGGGGGTTCCAAGTTAGGATCTAATGTAAGGACTAGCGTTGAGTACGTAAAGCTCAACATTTCAATACATTAAGCACTACGACAACATTGCCACACCAATGACAAAAGTGTCCAGGAGTTAGGATCTACTATAAAGACTAGCGTTGAGTATGCAAAGCTCAACATTCCAATACATTAAACTTTATAACAACATTGCTACACCAATGACAAAAGTGTCCATGACGGAGCTCCCAAATGAGTAAAATCTGTTCACTGCAGATTGATTGCTTGGAGCTCCCGAATGATTAAAGTCTGTTCACTGCAGATCGATTGCTCGGACAGGGGGTGTATTGGAATGTTGAAGATTGCGTACTCAACATTAGTTCTTACATTAGATCCTAACTTGGAACCTCCGTTTGGAATGCGTGACCGTTATACCGGTAACGCTAAGAGCTGAATTGGATCATGTGTGATCACGTGATTGAAGAAAAAAGTAGATAAGTTTGCTCAACAAAGGAGACCTTGCCAATAAGACTTTATGGAATATACATTGCCATACATACATCTCTGTGCATCTGACAACCTTACACTGTCATCTGCATTACAGAAGAGCTCTGTAAACCTTACGAAAGCAATGCAAGCAGAGTGTCCCAAATTTGGCCAATCCTCTGCATTTCCGATAAAATACTGGAAACGCCTATATCTCTAATACTTTATGCCTGAAGAAAATTGATGCTGCAATGAATTGTTTTCAAGTTTTTGCTATCAGTAAGACAAAGACTGAAATCACAGAAACAATGGTTGCACACAGCAACTAATCTTTGTAATTTCTTGTTTTGAGAGATATATATCCGCAGTCATTTTACTGTCTGCTCTACATGTGCACACCGTCAGATGTGGGTGAAGTCCAGAGGCTAGAAATGCATTGTCAATACTTTGGATACTTATTAGCAATCTGTTCAGCAGTCCGTTCCAGAGTTGAATCTTTTCCCTATATCTTCAAATATGTAATATGCCAAGGTAGCAGAACATCAAATTGAGAAAGGGAGCGGCCGGGACTGGTGTGGGTGCAGGGGTTGAGGCACAAATGATACAGGGTTGTCGAGGAATTTGGCATGGGTTCGAGGATCCTAACCGCGCATGCGTGAAGAAGGCATCTAGCGGATTCTACTACTTATCAAGCGCTAGCAGCCTGCGATGTCGCTGTAGAGATTCGGCTACGGTTTTTATCACCGAGCGTTGGTGTGCCAACCGAGTCGTGGTACACTTGATCTGTGAGCGGTGGATGAGCAGACATCGCTCTGTTCTCCTTTTCATTTCGTCGTCTTGGAGGGTTCGCTCTCTTCCCAGCTGATGCCAAGGCCGGCGGCTTAGCGGTACCACGGAAGGAGGACTCGATTTCGGTAATGTTCTCATCGGTTGTCCTATCCGTGTCAGATGGCTTGTTGCGGTTTGGCCTGCCGATGCCATTGCCAGCCGAAGGGCCGTGATTAATGTGCGACTGGCTGGAACGATGGGTACCACGCGGTCGCCCGCCATTGTAATGGATATGACTGCTGCGATTGCACGTTGCTGGACCAGTGGCTGCGTCTGAATGGGTGCCAGTGTTGCGCGTGGCGTAGGCGCATTGAACGTTAGTGGTAGAGTTCAAGTCCTCGAGTGCTCTCTGCGCTTGTTGCTGAGTGCCGAAATGTGCGAGACCGTTGCTGGGGGATATAGACTTCGGGCAGAAACGGAACGATTGTCAACAACTGTGTAAAAGAACGGAATCGGACTGACATGCGTTACCTCAACTTCTTTGAAGCCCTCAAAATTGCGACAGAGATCCGCGAAGACCAGTTCAGCGCCACTCCAACCAACGTTGAGGAGAAGGCTTTCGCTCGGGGCTTCATTGACTGAGGTACCATGGCTTTTACCGGATGCGTTCAAAGAACTCTGACTGACATCGGATCGGGCAAACTGAACTTCACAGGCTGGGAACCGTTCGGCCAATTTGGGGATGGCTTTAGACGCGATCTCATGGTCCGGAAAAACGATGAAGCAGTAGTTCCGCTTGATAATCAAGCGGGTTGCTGATAGTTGGGATGTGGTATACTTTTTAAGTGTGGATATCGAGTGGGGTGGAGAGGTCAGGTGAAGAACATTTCTCGCTGAACCTCTCGCGTCCTTGAAAAGATTGGGAGTCGGATTGCCGGCAGCACGAATGGTAGGAGCTGGGACCTCGGTATTCCGTTTGTTCCCTGCAAACTCCTGGAAACGAATCTCATCTTCCTCGTTCGAGAGTGCCGTATCATTTCGTCCGACAGTGCTTTCGGTGCTTCCATAAATGTTTACAACAGGTCCAGATGGTAGTGTACGAGTCTCCATTCGGGGACGGCCATCGCCAGCGGAGTATATGAATGCACCTTCCCCTTTCTTAGAATAGTCCACATTGAGGTTTGTGATACGGACAAGATCTTCGAGAGCAGCTTGTGCATCAGCAACGGAAGCAAACTGAACCAGTCCGTATCTTTCTCCAGACGTCTTGATAATGGTTTTGAAGTTCGAAAAGCCAGTGTAGGAGGCAAGCAGACGTTTCACTTGGCCTTCTGTCAGAGGAGTATTTAGCGAGACGTACAGGACGGTAGATGGGTTCACGTAGCCCTTCGGAGTGCGCGGGGTGAATGATCTCCGGATGAGGGTTGTTTCTGAGCTCAGAGAGCGCAGTAACTCGAAATGAGCCCGTCTGGCGGCATCTATGTCCTCATAAATGCCAATCAGCGATCCATCCTCATCACAGATGAGACCTCTGAATCCAGTGTATATGGAAAACAGTTCTTTGGGGTTCGCGCCATAAGGAGGGATGTGTACTTTGACACCTGGCGATCCAATGGGCCCGGAATCGGAGAGCGAGCCATTGTGTCCTAGCGTGATGCTGTTTCTGGTCCCATTCTTCGCATAGTTGACCACGAGATTGGTACAACGGCGGATATAGTCGAGCGCGTGTCCGGCGTCCTGCGGACTGGCAAAGCGAACAATACAGTGTTGAGGTGCAAAAGTTATTCCTTCGCAACTGGGCATGTGTTCAAAAAGAGCACGAGCCTCGGGTTCCGGAAGGAAGGACTCGAGCTTAACGAAAAGGGCAGCTGCAGACGCCTCCAGGGGAAACTGCGTAGGGTCCGTGGGTCGCTTGTGAGCGAGCGCAGCGGACATGCTGGTGGTAGCACGGATCCTTGCGATGGCATTTTGTGCACTGGCAGGGTCGTAGAAATCCACAAAGCATTGGTTCTCGGATTGAAACGAAAGTCGAACAAAGCCTCTGTAACGGGCGAGCATACCAAGTAAATCCCGCGCGATGGAGACATTCGAACTTTTTGGTATCTTTGCTACAAAGATGGTTCGGGCTCCATTGTGGCGTCGCGGTGGCCTGGCGTTTGTGTCTATGTTGCTGATCTCAGCGTCAGTATCGGGCAAAACGGGCTCGTCACGCAACTTGGCGAAATGAGCCGCGAAGTTCGTAGTAGTGTTCAGGTCGTCCAGAGCCTTCCAGGCCCATAAAGCGTCTGAGAAGATGGCTTTGCGGCCTTGAAGTCGCTCAAAGCCAGCATATGTTTCCAGCACTCTTTCCACATCCTCCCCTTCCAAGAACCGCGGAGTAGCAAGAATAATCTCACAGCTGGGTTCGTTAACGAGTCTGCGTGGATCATGATTGTTGTTGGTATAGTTGTTGCTTCCGGGATCTTTGGCGAGCTCTGTTCTCGACATTTGGGCATTAATCCTCAGCGAATCATTAATGGTCTGAATGGCGTCTTCGGCAAGGTGCGTAGAGCTAAAAACTGCGAACAGATTTCCTGGGGCAAAATGTATCGTCTTTATGTTTGGAAGAATGTCGAGGAGGGTTTCGCGGAGTGAAATGTGGTCGTGGTCGCGCGGCAGAGGGACAAACACTGTTTTGCCCGAAGCTTTCTGCTGCCTAGGAGCGTCATAGGGGGAAAGCGTTGCAAGCGACATTTTTATTGTACAGTGGTGGGATTGATATTACGAGCAGATTTGAAAGTGATCTAACGAAAACGAAACCGGAGACGGAGGCTGGTGCAATGTTAATGGAGAACCAAAGAAGGGGTTCTGCGACGGAAGTGCCAAGTGTTGAAGGCGGAAGTGACACTGAGGTTGCCGTTGAGCGTAGATGTAAGAGAGCGGAGTGTGGTCGAGGGTTATGATAAAACGTTGATGCTGAGTAAGTTGGATTGTGAAAGAGAAGAAAGAGACGAAGGAGGAGAGAAGAATTCACACGCGAGTAAAGAGCCTCAGCGGGATATAATATTGAAGCTAACATTGGCCTTGCAACTGTTTTCGCATCGCAACCATAGTATAGTGGTTAATATACTCGCCTTCCAAGCGAGTGGCCCGGGTTCGAATCCCGGTGGTTGCACTTTCCTTTTGCAGAACAGCACTTTCCCAATCGCCATTAGAATCGATATCTCCAAAGTTGTCGTCGTCGTCGAGAAGGCATACAGTGATAGCTATATTTCAAAACGGAGAGATCAGCGCAGTGCAGATGAGCCTTGCAACTTGAAGACATGGGCGATACGTGTCAAAGGAACATTCTTGGTGTGACAAAAGTGACAAATCGACCGTCATTCAAATGACCAACTTCCACGTACAGTATATACACGCGTCCTCCCGTTCTCAGTTGCGTCGCGGCGTCGCGCTGTTGTGTTCGACTCGGCGCCAGGCATATATAGGATTATTTCTAGATTGTACTATCTTCGGCCTTTGTCCTCGGACCTCCGAAACCACCGGCCAGTTGTTGGAATTCTGGGAAGAACTTTTCCTCACGTGAAGCTCCGGTGTGGCTGGTCAATTACACATCATAACCCAGTTCTAGAGCAAGTTACCATGAGATGAAAAGGGGGGAGCAGACGACAGCTCCCCAACACTCAACCCAATCTCTCCAAAACATTTCTTCCTTCCATTCATACAATCAGTTCTGACCACCCGCGTCTCCCGGAATCATAATACTTATCTGAAAATCATATGTCTTTCGTCACCTCAAAACCAGTTGGAGCCACTGGATTCGGTCTCATGGGATTCACGTGGCGTCCGGTCCAGACTCCAGATGAGCAGGCGTTTGCTACCATGAAGGTATTGTGTGTGTGAGTCTATACGCTCTTATAGGACGCGGGGACCAAATGAATCTGATGTGTCGGTTTATGTCACACAGGAAGCGCTCGCTCACGGCGCCAACTTTTGGAACGGAGGAGAGTTTTATGGATCCCCGGAACCAGAGCTCAATCTGAAGCTGATTCAGCGATACTTTGCCACCAACCCGGCGGATGCCGAGAAAGTTGTTCTAAGTATCAAGGGCGGGCTTGACCTGCAGACCTTGGCGCCCCGAGGCGCGCCGGCTGACATCCGACGGTCCATTGACAACGTGCTCGAACATCTGCAGGGCTCCAAATATCTCGACATCTTTCAGTGTGCGCGCGTTGATCCCGCCGTACCTATCGAAGAAACCATCGCCGAAATAGCCACATATGTGAAAGCTGGCAAGATTGGGGGCATCGGCTTGTCCGAGGTTTCCGCAGAAACCATCCGCCGGGCACACAAAGTCCATCCGATTGCCACTGTTGAGGTCGAGTTCTCCTTGTGGTCCACCGAAATTTTGGACAATGGAGTCGCGAAAACCTGCGCAGAACTCGGCATCCCCATCGTGGCGTATTCCCCGCTCGGTCGCGGCTTCCTCACGGGTCACATAAAGAAGCCAGAAGACATACCAGAGGGGGATTTCCGGCGCTACTTGGACCGCTTTCAGCCAGAGAACTTTGCAAAAAACATGGACCTTCTCCACGCTGTCGAGGACTTTGCAGCAAAGAGAGTGGGCCCGGACGGCAAGCCGGTCACCCCGGCACAGCTGGCACTAGCGTGGATCCACGCGCAAAGCGGGCAAAACGGCCTTCCCGTTATCATTCCAATTCCTGGGGCCACCACCGCCACTCGTGTTGCAGAAAACATGGCGCGAGTCGCGCTTTCGTCCGAGGAGAAAGCCGATATAGACGAAATCTTGCGGTCTAGCGTAGTGGTTGGCGGACGATACAATAGGCATATGGAGGCCTTACTATTTCAGTGATGATTAGCGTTCCTGCCCCTACATATAGTTCTTCTTTTCTTTCTTTCAGCATGCCTTTGCACATCCATCACCCATGATTGAATGTAACTACATAGTAGAATTGTATAGATCCACGCTCCGCGGTTTGCATCGTCGATCTAGATCCTCTTTTTTTCTACCTGTCTGCGACAATTTGAGCAGGTGTGAATTGGCACTCTATTTATTGCGCTTCCGATCCACTGGTGAAACGGATCTGGTCATTGTTCCCATCCCAATTCTTCCAGAATTGGAGCTGCTAGGAGGAACACATCATTGACCCAGGTTGTTTTGCTGGCAGCCCTGGCAATGGCGACCTCCGACTGCTCGGAGGGTGCTGCTGCTGAGCGCTCAAATGAACGATGACACTAAACCAAAGTCCACGGTCCCTGGTTCGGTAGGCTCGGCGGGAGATCCGGAGCTTCCAAAGGATGACTTGTGGCAAATCTTCGACTCGATCGGAGACTAAAGCTTCACGCGATCAATCGCTTACGCGATCCAAACTCCGAGCAACCGAGGATTGTTATTTCTTACAACCCTGGAGTAAATAGACCTTGGAAACACACGCCGCTTCCTCGGTTGTACGCGGATGACAGAGATGCTAGTGTTAGTGGGACTGCCAGCTTAAACCAATGCGTCAATTTCGCTAGCCAACGTATTGACGTAGAATGTCCAGATCCAGTGTAGACCAAGCTATTCTTAGACAAACGTTGAAAAAGCTTATCGCTATATTGGGGGCCATGGTATCCCGATCGTTGGAACCTCTAGGGTTTCTCAATGTACTTTATTTTGCGTGATACCAGGAACCATAGGAGTGGAGGCGTTTGTGTACCTGTTGCGTGCTCCTCACCAGGGCTTTTGTTCGCCCTCTCACACTTAAGATCTGACAGCTTTTGCATCAATCCTCAACAGAGGAGGCAAGCTAGAAAAAGAGAGCTTTGTTGACAACGTTGGAGGCTTTGCCTTTCTACGTCTAGCAGACCTCTAATTTGATCCACTTCTAGCTGAATTGCCACTCGTCAGTTTGTCCGATCGGTTTGGGTCCGAAACTGGCCAACGTTCAATTTAAACACTTCAGTCAAACGGGACAAACCAGGCGCTCTTGAGGGAACCTCAATTGGGATTACTCTAGAACTTGCGCGCAGGAGCTCGTATCATCCTCGAGAGAAGAAGGCCTGGCTCCCGGAATCATTTCAACGTTGGCAAAAACAGGGCCCAATAAGGGATGGGGCAGTTCCGAAGGTGGCGAGTACTGTCAGTCCTGTTGCTGGTGTTGTTGCTCTGCACCTGTCCTATAACAGGGCAGCTGTCACAATGTGGGATGAACTGTATGATCGCTGCGTCAGGAAGTGTGGAGGTAACTAGCCACCGATTCAGCGACAGACTTGTGCCGTCCGCAATGTTTTCTTTTTTGCTGACGCCGTTTCGCTTGATTGGTTGAATGACAGACATTTTGCTCTGGGGCATTCAAAAACGCGGAGTCTATGCGAGCACCGTACTTTTCTTGCGCAGTACCAGCTCAATGTCCAGACCTCGCTGATATAGTCAAGGTGCAAAGCTTGTTTTGTCTGATGTGGATGATCTGGCGGAAAGGATTCTCACGTTTGTTGGCGCTACCATATGTTTGGCAGCTAGAAGCAGACTTGCTCGAACATTGCACGGTCTACCTGGAAGAGAACCGGCACCGCATCGGACTGTTTTTTTTTGGCACGGACCTCCTGTTCCTTGTCAAAGAAACGCGCGACCTCGTTTTCGGGGCCATCCATATTCTGTTCATCGTGGTGTTCGTGCCAATATATGTACGTGTGAGAGAAAAAGTTATGAGGCCTACAATTGCTGATGGAATCCCCCCCCCCCCCCCCCTAACGCTAGATTGTCCATCGGAAGGAGCGGATGGTGCGCCATAAGGACTGGAAGATGTCGGTCATCGTAGCCACCACGCTCGTCATATTCAGTGTGTTGAACATGTTTTACTACACCTGCTTCGAGGACCTGCGCAACCTTGAGTATGAATACTTGGGTTTTACGCACGGAAAGTGTCTGCGCTAATCCAGTGTATCCCAAAGTCCCATCAGGATTCGCATCTGGGCATCATTACAAATTCTGTCACTAACCTTGTCGATGTGTGGATTACACGCCCTTATTATAGTGTAAGTTGCATTGTTGGGCAGTATGCCAGTTGCGATGGTGGTTGGTTGAGATGTGCTCACACAATTTCTTTCTCTGTGCCCATAGCCATTACCTTCAGTAAGTGTTGCTCTCTCGATATGGCTTTCTCTTTGATCCCAAAATTGATCTTATACAATCGCAGAGCCAAAGTTCAAGCTCTCAGAGTGCAACTCCAAACCGAGATCCCTGTAATCTTCCAGTACCGCGGGGGCGAAATTACGGATTTCGCTGAAGAAGCGCGGCAACAGCGAAAGTCTGGCGATGTTCAGTCAAACTCCGTCAGCATAGGAGCACGAGGCAGTTCCATCAAAGGTGGAAGAAGAGAAAGCGATGAAGAAGCGATGCGACATGGTGGAGAGTCATCTCATTACTGCGGCACAATTGTAGAAAGCTTTCCAGGCCCGGAGACATCGCCCGCGCTCGGAGAGATATCCGAAGAGCATCATGCCGCCGACCATGCCGCTGACGGAATTGCACGTAGCAAGGCATCTCGCCAATTCGCCGACAGCATGTCACTGACGCCACAACCAATTATCTATGCGACGCAGGAAAGTGTGGCCCAGACGGCCGAGCGGCTGCGGCGCGCAATCTACTGGGCGCGGCCACACATGGCTTGGGTGTATTTTATTGTTTGCGGTATCCCCGCCTGGGGATTGAACGTATACGGCGTCGTGTATGCATACGAGAAGGGCGACATCATAAAATACCTTGCCTACGTCGCGATGTATCAGGTCGGACTAGCCGATGTGCTTTTGTTGATACTGGGAATTCCGTGGCTCCCACGCGACAAGTAGGTCCTGTTGCAGGGGAACGACGAATAGTAAGCGCAACGTGCTAACTACTCCGATTCGACTGCGCTAGCTTTGGACTAAAGTATCAGATCGTGGGAACAACCGTAGGGGTGTCCGTCGATTTGGCTGCGTTTCTCGTAAACCACTATTCACCCAGTAAGGACGCGCAATGGGTGTCCGCCTGGTGAGTGGTTCGGCAGATCTCGATACGAGTAGTTGACTTCCGAACAGCTTTTGAGAGGAAGGGAAATTAATTGTGGTGTTTTCATGGTAGGGCGCAAGGGCTCACAGGTGTTTGGGCTGTGGGGTCAGTGATTGTGTACCCATCAGTGATGGCCCTGATACCGAGAGTCCAAGAGAGCTTGCGCTTCTCCGCAATAGATAAAGTGCGCCGCAAACAGGCGCAGCATGGACGAGCCACTGAGGAAGGAACAGATCACAATCTGATAATCCCGAGACGTTCTTCGTGGGCGGACATGGATGGAGTGCGCGGGTGGGGCGTTCTTCGAAGAGCGATAGGGCACCATATTGCTAAATGGTCAAGCAAGGTCGGCCTTGGAACGAGGGATACTTTGCTGTCCACCGGACCGCTTGACAGCGGAGGCTGTCTTGAACCGGCCGGGAAGCGGAACGCAAGCTCCAATTTAATATCCATGCAACAACAGAAACTACAAACAACGAAACAGCAAGATTATGCCGTTGCGCTCAGCAAAATTTTGGATACTGGGATGGAGGGCGACGATCCCGCGGTGCAAATGGGATCCCAGCCGCTGAACCTGCCCATGTCGCTGTTTTCAGCGGATGGGAGTACGGAACCGAGCGTAGGCGGACGGCGGCCTGATGGGAACCGGTTTGTGGACCGGAATGCAAGTGGCCTTCTGAAACGCCCCGGGACCGTGAGCTTGAACCCAACACGCGATCTTGACATGACGCTAGCAAACCCAGCATCATTGGCTGCACTGTCGCAGTTTGCAGCACACGAGTACTGTGTGGAGAACCTTCTCTTCCTCGCCGCGGCAGAGGACTTCCGCTCGCGCGTCGCCCGTCTGGTGGGTTCAAATTCTAGATCGGGCGCTCAGTACCACGCTACAGCGGACGATCGGCTGTCGTGCGCTTCGCACATCATGGACGCCTTCATCACACCCGGATCAATGAACGAGATCAATCTTCCTAGCTATGTCAGAACCGAGACCGAGAAACGATTCCGCAAAGCCAAAGAGCCTGGATCCGATTCTTTACCTGGAAATATTTTTGATGAATGTGTAGAGCATGTCAAGTGAGTGATTCAGGACCTTTTTCAAAAAGCAATGTTAAGAAGCTGACCGATTTCTGCTCTTGTAGATTGATGTTAGCGACGGATATCATGCCGCGATATCGACGGTCTAGGTTTTATGTCGATATAGATCCAGCCGTATAGATTTCTTGAATAAAAAGATAGGAGACACAAAACACACAAAATAGCCCCCGTACATAGATAGATCTTTGACTTCTAGCTGGCGGGTGAGATAACTGCAGTCTGTATGTCCTTCTTCACTTCTTCATCGACAGCACTTTTGTTCTGGCGCGGTTTGCCATTCCAATAGTGCAACAGCAAGCGGATCGGGGTTCTTGGGGCAGCGCCCAAGGTGGCAAATCTCAGGATGCTCCGCCCGTAGAAATTGTTAGTATTCTGGAGAAGCTGAAAATAACCCTAACCTAGCCCTAACCCTAAGAAGCTGAGACACTGAAGCGAGCAACAACTTTAACCGCTCTCTGCATTCCATCAGGAAGGATTTGGCAGCAGGCAAGAAAACCGAGCACTGGACAATAAGAGTTGCGAGCGCAGGCTGAGAGTCGCTCTGTCATTGGAGAAGGGGAGATGCTGAACTTTATGAAGATGAGACATTACTAGCCGACATGCACACCACCGCAAATCTCTCGAACGGCAATCAACATGCTTGGTGACACCCTTTCGCCACTCGCTTTTTCACAGGTCTACGTGTCACAGTACCGTAACTGATCCGCAATGTAGCTTGAAGCCTCTTGTATTCAGAATGCTGACCTTCCTTCGGTCGGTACCATTTAAAAGAAAAAGAAAAGACGCTCGCCTTAAGAACTTTCCTTCCGTTACAGTAGTAGTAGTACAGCTGACAGTACAGCAGTGTACGATGAGGCTGAACCCACACATCCTACATATGGGCAGGATGAGTCAGCATTACTTCATCCTAATTGTGCAGTCAGTCAGTCTCTCTCGAGAAGGCGGAAGGACAACCAGGCTGAAGGACCTCTCTTCGCAAATCGTCGGCTCTGGGAACAGCGTATTGCAAATAGAATACACAGTGCCAATAACAGAAAACCTTCCGATATCGCCTGCCCAAGACTGTTTTTTTTTTCGTGGTGGCAGCAGAAGCATATCTTTTGGCATAAGCCATTCTTGTCACCCGAGAAAAGGAAAAAGCATCTCGTCCCCTCGTCTTGCCCGTTTTGCTTCGGTTATTCGTCCTTAGGTACGTCTCAGTAAAACTCTCTTGTAGCGATCATGGGTCTGATGCATTACTCCTCCCTCTTCTGCGCTAGCCATGGCAAATTGTGACTTCCTTGGCGTAAGTCTTTGAATTTGGACTTAAACACCAGGCGCGCGCTTCTAAGCACACAACGCTTTCTAGAAAGCCATTGGCATTGTCAAGAAGGCCACTGAAGAGGATGGGAAACAAAATTATGCTGAGGCATACAAGCTATATCACCAGAGTCTGGAGTACTTTATGACGGCCATGAAATGTAAGCACCGCCACCAAGTCAACTGGTTGCTCCGGGTATCAGTAACGCAAGCGCTGACAAACCCATACTGTCTACGAAAGATGAAAAAAACGACCGCTCCAAAGAATCCATTCGGAAAAAGTTCACCGAGTACTTGGAAAGAGCAGAAAAGTTGAAAGATTATCTAGCCAAACAAGAGAAGAAAAAAAAGCCAGTACCAGCAGCCGGGGGCGCAAATGGAGGTGAGTTGCAGAGAGGGTACATGCTTTTGCAATGCCTGCGCATGCGGATTGGAGCGTCTGAGAGATCCATCTAAGCCACCTCGTGATGACAGCGACTCAGAGGAAGGGAGATGACGATGACGATGAGGAAGACGGAAAAGATAAAAAGGAGGATGCCGAGACCAAGAAATTGCGAGACTCTCTGGCTGGTGCTATCCTACAAGAGAAACCCAATGTCAAATGGGAAGACATTGCGGGATTGGATGCTGCCAAAGAAGCGCTGAAAGAAGCCGTCATCCTACCAATAAAGTTCCCACATCTCTTTACTGGCAAGCGCACGCCATGGAGGGGCATTCTTCTGTATGGAGTGAGTAGCATGATCACTGCCGGGCTAGCCACATTTTTTTGCGTCTTACCGGAAGCGCTTTCGTCAAGCCCCCAGGAACTGGAAAGTCCTACCTCGCGAAAGCAGTGGCTACCGAAGCGAATGCCACGTTCTTTTCCGTCAGCTCCTCTGACCTTGTCAGTAAATGGATGGGCGAGAGTGAAAAGTAAGAAAGAAACTGATAAATGTTTGGTTACATGGGCTTGTCATGGTCCTAATCCCTGACATTGTCCAGACTTGTCAAGCAACTTTTCATGCTCGCTCGCGAAAATAAACCTGCCATCATTTTTATCGACGAAGTCGATTCTCTCTGTGGAGCTCGTGGCGAAGGAGAATCAGAAGCCAGTCGCAGAATCAAAACCGAATTGCTGGTGCAAATGCAAGGTGTGGGAAATGACATGCAAGGGGTTCTGGTTCTGGCCGCCACAAATATACCATGGGCATTGGATCCTGCCATTCGAAGACGGTACGCTTCATCGCTGTCTGAAGCGAGTGGCCTGAAATTATCAGTACTCATCAGAATCTTTCAGATTCGAAAAGCGTATATATATACCGCTCCCCGACGTCAACGCCCGTGCCAAGATGTTTCCTCTTAACATTGGAACGACAAAGAACAGTCTGCAAATGCAACACTTCCGTATGTTGGCGGATAGGACTGAAGGTTTTTCAGGGTCTGATATTACGGTAGTGGTGCGAGATGCGATGATGGAACCGGTGCGAAAAGTTCAAATGGCAACGCACTTCAAGCGAGTTGCTGGCAACAAATGGATGCCCTGTTCGCCAGGAGAGCAAGGTGCCACGGAGAAGAATTGGACTGCGGTAGCATCAGACGAATTGGAGGAACCTCCATTGACGGAAGTAGACTTCCTCAAGGCTGCAGCGACCGCAAGGCCCAGTGTCAATGGTGCCGATCTGTTGCGGTATACAGAGTGGACGGTACGTTCACGCATTCGGTCAACCTGCGCGCGGTTACTTGTTCTCACAGTGCCTCGTTTGCGTTTCATAGGAGGAGTTTGGGCAAGAAGGCTAGACATGTCATACAAAGCAAACTTCCAAAGAGAGTCTTGCAATGGCGCATCCGCGCATTAGGCTGCGAGGCCTTTCCATTTGGACAGTGAGATTTTGTGTATGTTACGGAATGATACTGTATTTACAAGACTCTGGGCTGTTTCACACTGGCGGTCTCCATAGTTAAAACAGCTGCATGTTCGCAGTATTTTAACGGGAAGGAGTGAAATCGACAGTGAAATCAGGGGTTTCCCATGAATGTGTCACGCGTCCTTCTGACGCGTCCATCCATCGCAGATGCCCTCCATTCCATGCTTTACTCAAAAGTGGCTTTCGTCAAGAACACAGAAAACACAAATACCATACAAGACCAAAACTAACATTTAAATACACATAACAACCACTCCAATGAGTAAGGACTCGGTCTCAACCTTTTGATTTGACAGTCGTCTCCCAGGCAAAGGCTATTCCACATTTTCACCCCCGTCATGTCGGCATTCTGGCCCTTCTCGGCGTGGTCAATTCCTCAGAGTTTGCAGAAGCGGCTTTTGAAATTCCTTTTGAAACGGGCGATAGGGCAGTTCCTGGCTTCAGAGATTGACTTAGACAAGCTTGACGTGGAGTTTGGGAGGGGTCAAGTCTCATTGCATGATCTGGAACTGAACCTCGAGGTAGGGCCACCACGCTGACGCACGCACTCATTAGGAACACAAGCAACTGTTCCGTTCAGAGCTGACTGACGGTGCGGCATGTGTCATGTGCTTGTAGGTGCTGAATGACCTTACCGCAGACTTGCCGTTCATTGTGACGGATGGGCATATAACACGAATCAATGCCCTTATACCATGGAAGGACCTGGGCAACTCGGACTGTACACTGGAGCTGGATGGGCTGCATATGGAGCTGACATCGATAATGGACGATCCAGAAAATGGTTAGCTCTTCTTCAGCTCGCCCATCTCTTGTTGGCATATGTGCTGACGGGGCCCCACGCAACACATTGCAGGTTTATCCAAATCTACCCAAATGTCGGAGAGTCATATCATGTCCTCATCTGTTCACTTTGCCGAAAACTTCCTCAGAAGTGAAATATCAGGAGACGATGATTTTGGTCCCACTATGGATCAAATCCCTGGCTCCGGAGAACCTATATCTCCAGTTGGCTCGTCTCCCAGTGGATTGGAGGGTATCCAGGTACTTACCCGGCTCATCGACAAGATCCTGGCCAGGGTCAAGGTCACTGCCAAAAATACCACAATCCGGATAGTACACAGATCGTATCACTCAATCGCGGATGGAATCGAGTCGGACTTTCGCCAAGAATATCATCTGGACCTCACATTCCCATTCTTGATGTATGAGGATGAGACATCCACGATGCAAAACGAGGCAGATCAGGACAGCTACGCAGGTGGAATGACGGAAGACCGACAGAAGAGAATTCGGTTTTCCGGGATCACGATCAGTTTGAACCAAACTAGTGTCGAGGATCCTACCGGACACAGTGGTGTCGATTTGAGAGATTCACGAGTTCGTAAACCCACAACTCAGCCATCATACTCATATACGGCCATTCTGGCTTCGACCTCGACGAAGCAAGAGGACAATATTCGGATAACTGTGAAGGGCACTTCGACAGATTCTGACGGGCGCCTCCACGCCCCTAGGTTGGATGTCGAAATATTGGTAGACTCGCTTTGCGCATTGATCTTGCCGGAACAACTCGTGGTGATGTCAGAGGTTTTTGATCTGATGGGAGAAGGGCAAGCGTTCTTGGCCCGCAACCGGCAATATGGCGATGATAGTGATATCAATTTCAGATCTGCCTCTTCCCCTGGAAGTCATCGAAGTCCTTCATCACCTTCTGAAACCAAGCGAGGATCTTGGCCAAATCACGGATATCCAGCTGCCGGCGAGTATATCTCAGATGTTGACACTCCGGATCCTCGGCATCTCCGGATAAGACTGGGCATCACGCAAATGAGTGTATACCTAATCACGCAGCGGTCGCATACATCGATTGACGCGACACAGTTCTACACGCTATACTTTGGTGGGAAGAACGCGGCCCGTCATGCTGCAGATTTTCCGACGGACCTTTCGATGAGCTTTGTGACAAAGTTGAACACGAGACTGAACACTGGAACTATATCGATGGATGATATACTTGGCGAATCATTGAAGGTAGATCACATCAGGATCGGGCTTTCTGATATCCTGGCTTTGGTCGGGTACGAAACGGGCAAAGCGACAAAGTCGGACAAAGACAGTAGCGATTTACTCATTCGAGACGCAACCATCTCAGAGTGGCGTTCGAGTCCCAGACGAGGTTTGCCTTTGTTCTCGTCAGGAAAGCAAACTCTAGTCCATTCAATGCTGATTTTTCTGTGTGCTTTCAGATACCGAAACATCTGGTGCGCAGGTCGGAAGTTACCACGCCATCTTGGTCTTCGAGCTGGGAGCAAACGTAGAGAAAGTGTCTGATTTGTACGCGCAACTGAGCGGGTCACAACCACCGTTAGCAAATCTCTACAGACCGTTGACGAAGGGTCCAGGCGGGTTGCCCGCGGCATTTCCGCTAGATGTAAAACAATCTCGTACCTATGCAATCTCACTTTCCGTGGAACGACCTTCGTCGGGGACTTCCAATGTGGATGCTGGAGGCGGCAAGTCGAACGTTGAGGAGATTTGCATCAAACTGGCTCCTTTGCATGTGTACCTGAGCGTGCCCTTGCTGGATCGATTGCGACGCATTATGCCACAAAAGGGGAATTCGCAAGCGGGAATGCCCGAAACGCTTCCGGATAGTTTAAGCAGGTACTGGGATTTACTGAGTGATAATGAGATCTAGTTTTCCAACGTAACGCCGTTCAATGTAGCGTCGGGCAATCTGTCGGAGGTATCATGGATGATCTAGCTCAGAGTACTAGCGGAGTAAGTTGTGGTCCGAGGTCAGACTGTCGATGCTCAACATACGAACTCATGTTCCATGACAGGAGTTCGAGACTCATAAGCGAGTTGTAAGCATTGAGATTGCTTTGCTACGTGCGTGGTTGGCTGTTTCTCAGCAAGACGGAACCCAAGTACCGGAAGCTGACGAGTAAGTGTGATCAAATCCGGTCAGGGTATCCCGCTCTTACCGGTTGCCCCTAATCGTCTCTACAGACCTGTCAATACCCTATGGGTTGATGTCATTGCCGCCCGTGTGGAAACGTACTCTGAAGTCAACGAGCACACAGTCGGGCGTCGCGCTAGCATCGGCTCAGGGCCTTTATCACCATTGGGTGGTTGTTTGACCGATGAAGCCAACGAGGTTCGACATTGGACATTTCACTGTCACACTGCGGGGCTCTCTCTTGCAAAGAGAAGCAAAGGATCACCTGGTAACCAGATCCTCATATCCATACGTGGCAATTTCTGTGCTTAACCAGCTTTGCTGCCCCATAGAGCTCGTGCTCAGACCCTTCCTTTCCATTACAAAGCCCCTCGCGAATAAGAAGAGTGATGCGGGAGCTCCGCCTAGTCTTGAGATCACAATAACACCGCATATATGTGATTCACTGTTGCAGCGACCCTCTATTGACATTCACCCAAGTGTCACGGGACTGAGGTTTGATCGCGATACCGATGAGGATCCTGCTGGCACATATGGACTCCAAAGCTGGTACGATCTAGGATCTTCAAATGCCGGTGTGAAGGGCAAGGAACATAGGCTTTTCAACGACGACGAAAATGCCCTCTTGTGGTTCAAGCAGAGGACAATCGAGGAAGCGGTAAGTTTTACTTTCCCTCTTTATTTAGCACACCGAGATAATTTCAAGTACTCTGATCGTCACACACAACAGTTGATACATGTTGACTGCCATGTGCCTCTTTGTTTCGTGAACATGGAAAAAGAGGACTATGATGGAATACAGCTTCTTCTCAACGAGCTGACTGTCCGCCAAGCTGATTTGCCGCCCACAAATCCCATCAGCGGGAAGGTTCCGGAAGCCGCAGCGCCTCTACTCAAATTTGGCACAACACGATCATCGACGTCGACTGAAGACAGCATGGGCAACTCGCCGAATCCAACAACGTCATTTGCGGCATCAAGTCCCCAAACACGAAATCCTTCTAGCATCAGCATCGTAGCTACATGTGATTCCTGTATGCTGAGTTATCGTGTATTATGGGAATACGGTCCGCGAACGGTGTTTACTGATCTGTGCTTTCTTTTTAGTACAGGCCACGATACATACAGTATCGGTCGAGGATGCTGCACAAGCATCAAGTGAGTCGCAAAATGAGTTATCATACGTTTGTGCGGCAGATGGTCTGCGAATGTTCACTGTCAGTGGTCACGAGAAAAAGGTAGGGAACACTTGGAGAGAGGCTCACCATATTTGGAAGTTCACGGCCACTCACACCAGAGTCCAGTCGACCTTGTACATGTGGATAGATGCCCAGGATGTTGCACTGAGTAGAGCTGCCACTGATTCTGAGGAGGTAAATGCGCTCTGCATCTACAGGACTCTGCCCAAGTCATTGCAGGTATGTTTATCAATACCGCAGACCCTGGATTTGGGGCTGTCACAATGGCTGTTATGTGGACCTACCCATCATTTTTGCAGCCTAAGCAAATGCTCTCAGCTTCATTTTCCATCACTTACGACGAAGAACTGAATATGAAGGAGACTTGGGCCTCCATCAACCTGGACGCCTTTGCTGTACAATCTACCATCATACAAAGGACTGCACAAGACATCGCCAACTTTCTGAAAGAACCCCCAGAGGTTTGTGCTGAAGCATGGGAACGCCCTTTCGCAATGGGCCGGCCAGGCACCCGACTGACAGCTTCTGAAGGTGGTTCTAGTAGATATGACGAACAGGTTCACAAAGCTCCACGTAAATTTCTCTGATGCGTGCGTCGAATATCAGCCACTCAACATGACTGCGCATGCCACGCTAGTGCTTGATAGCGTGAAGGTATAGCAGACTTCTATTTTCCAATGCCACAATCACGTCAGACTGCCCGCTGAACATATGCATTTTGATTGCGGCATCTAGCTCTCCTGCAACCTCATTCCTGAGTCCCCCACAGTCAGTCTTAAAATTTTGCTGTACAATGCAGCCCTCTACATCATCGATGACATCGCGACGAGACGTGAGCTGGGGGCTACCAGTTCGAGCGGTTTCATCAATACCAAGAAGCATTACTCTGTAAGTTTGTAGGTTGACCAAATCGCTTACACTGGATCTGGAAATAGTCGTCTTACGCGTTGATTCCTGGATCTGCAGGCGGAGGGCTTTGCCAATGTTGCTTCCTGCGATTTCTTTGACATTTCCATCAGAACAAACAGTGGCAACATAACTCCAAACATAGAGGTATGTACGGGGCTGCCCTATACCTCGATCGCAGTGCGTTCAGTTAACGTTTGTAAATAGGTTGATCTGTCCAATAACCATGTGACTATCGATACTTGTGCAGACTCGTTCGAAACGCTATTGTCACTGTGCCAATATATTGCAGAAGGGCGAGACTCGCCAGTTGAGAAGTAAGCCATGCAGATGACCGTGAGCCATAACGTTGACTTATGAATTTGCTTGCGCAGGATCGGGCCGGCTGAGCCCACTCACCAGCGAGATCCCGTCAACATCATGTCAAAATCAATACATGGCGATGTGCTAGGTGAGATCTGACATTCGCTATCGTGGTAGCGCTGGGCAAAGCTAAAATTCATCAAATCAGACTCGCTAGATGACAATGCGTTTGGACCGCCGCCTGGGGCCTTGTACGGACGGGAAGGTGATGCACAGTCTTCATGCGACCTGCAAATGGAGTCTATCGACGATAGCTTCAGCCCCGTGTCCATGGATGGGGGTAATGGAAAGGGGAACGGGACCTTGTCCCCTGGGAGCTCGGACGACTACGATTTCGGCGTCGGTGACTCTCCATCTGCACGTACTCCGTCAGCTCGTGCAGGGCAGAAGTTGTCTCCCTCTCGGAAACCAGCACCCATTGATACAATCACAGTAGTCGCTGATCCAGCCAAGTTTCGGATCATTGATCATTTCTTGTCAACAGCGACTGCGGCTGGAGATGGCAAACCAGCTGATGTTTATGGGTACGTACCGTTTCTGTGCTTGCACGATCGCATCTGTTCATGTCTACATCTGCCGTGCACAAGTCTTTGGCTGTATATCTGAGCTTTGACTGATGCGCTTCCAATCTTGCAGGAAGGATAATAGCTTGTTCCGCATCCGTCTACGCGATCTGAACCTGTCTTGGAACATATATGATGGGTATGACTGGGAGCTTACTCGTCAAACCGTGTCGCACGCGCAGCACAAAGGAAAGTCGCACGCCAGCGGGAGTGACTGGGATGGAGGACAGCCAGGACGGACCAGTCGGAAAGCCAGTTTCACAGCACCTGGCACGAGCGGCGCTTCCGCGGCGCTCGCTCCCCCGTTCTCAATACTCTCCCCGTTCATCAACGAGACATCCTCGGACCCCACGGACGAAAATACCGCTCTTGATATTGGCAATTACTTTCTTCCGACTTTGCAGCAGCCACCATCGCAAAGCGCGTTTGACCGCGAGGATTGGCGAGACGATGCGACCAGCTACAGCGGCACCAGTGGCATCTCGCGTGACACGCGATCCCACCATCAATCCCACCATCACCATCACCGTCACCGAAAACCCAAACTTCCCGCCGACCTCGTGAGATCCCACTCTGCTCAAGTTATGCTCAAAGTGTACGCTCTCCGCGTATCATTCGACAAGTTTTCTGACCAAGCCCAGGTTGCGTATGAGCTCGGCGCGGAAGTCCGCGATTTGGAAATCATCGATAATGTGGCCACCTCGCGATGGCGCAAGTTTTTGTCATACATGCGGCCAGAAGGCAATGCGGCGCCCAGAGAGACTAGCAGTATGATGATACAGGTGGATCTGTCAAGCGTCAGACCTGATCCAGAACGGAGTGCCGATGAAGAGCTGAGACTGAAGGTGCGCTGAAGATCTATTTCCTGGCTTCCTGTCTTGTTTTTGTGTGGAATGTCTAACTATATGCCGTGGTCCCATTAGGTTGACATACTCCCGCTGAGACTGCATATTGATCAAGATGCTCTGACGTGTCTGCTCCGATTCTTTTCGTATCAAAATCCGAATCGCGAGCCACCAGCTACTCCACCGGAGCCAGAAAGCACATTCTTCCGTAAGTGTGCCCAGGAGATGTCGCCCATCGCCGCGGAGAATGTGAAACTCACCCTGCGGGTTTCCCCTCATAGAGCTCTGCGATATACAGCCTTTGTCGGTCAAAATCGACTACAAGCCCAAACATGTGGACTACGCTAACCTCAAGGGCGGCAATTTTGTGGAAATGCTGAACTTTTTTCAACTGGACGCGGCGGAGATGAATTTGCGAGGCGTTCGTCTGACCGGGGTATGTCTACATTGGGGCATAGTACATCTCGACAGCACAGCAACCTGACATAGATGGCCGTCTGTTTAGGTTCGTGGATGGTCAAGAATCCTGGAAGGGGTACTCGGCCAGTGGCTGCCACATATCCGCAACACGCAAATCCCAAATATGGCGTCTGGGGTATCGGGCGTGCGGTCCATTGTAAACATTGGTTCTGGAATAGCGGATCTGGTGCTCTTGCCGATGGAACAATACAGGAAGGACGGACGGATCATCCGGGGCCTGCAAAAGGGTGCCAAGTCGTTTGCGAAAGCCGCCACCAGCGAAACCATCAAAATCGGGACCAAGATCGCGGTCGGAACGCAGGGGTTGCTAGAGCAGGCTGATGAGATCTTGGGCGGCGAAGGCGAAGGCTCGTCGTATTCGGGCCCCTCGTCCCCAGCGTCGCACCATAGTGGAGGTGGGGCCGGCGACCGCGATCATCTCAGCAGCAAGTATTCGGAGCAACCGTCGGACGTCAAAGAAGGTGTCGAGCTGGCGTACCGCAGCTTGTCGCGCAATGTAGCGACTGCTGCGCGAACAGTGTTTGCTGTCCCGATGGAGGTGTACGAAAATAGCGGAACACAGGTAAAGTATGAGCCCGATTTCCAAACTCTTCAGAAATCAGAAAGTCGGACACCATGTTACTGACATATACCTTTGCTTTTCTCGCTCCACAGGGCACAGTCCGGGCGGTTATGCGAGCGGTTCCCGTCGCTGTGCTTCGGCCCATGATTGGTGCAACCGAGGCCGTTTCGAAAACCCTCATGGGGATCCAAAACTCGATGGATCCGAGCAAGCGCATGCAGATGGAGGACAAGTACAAGGGTTGAGCAGGGCCGCCGCGCCATCATCCCACCTTTCTCTCTCCCGCAAGCAATCGCTTTGTCGGGCCAACCCGCGCCGCCAGTTCTCCCCTTAATTCTCACTTTGTCTGTACGAGAACGGAAGCAACTCCTATCCCATATCTGTAGCCTTGTTTTTTTTTTGTTCTCCTTTTCTTGTTTTTTCTTGTTTTTTCGTCTTTTTCTTGTTTGTTCTTGTCATGTGTTTTTTATTACATCTCAACACGCAATTTGAAATGGTACCTGTCTTGGGGCGCGGCCCAGTCTTTTCTCGAGGGGGGAATGTCAATTCTCACACTCGAGTGCCATGTGGGGACGTAGCAAGGAATGTTTCTTGGCATGGCTACTATCATGAGCATCATTGTGGAGAAGGACGGTGCTGTTGTGACCAGTGTAAGGGAAACGAGATGTGGGAAAATGGCGCCTCGTCCTACCCTTCCCACTCCTCGGATGACCAAAAGATCTGAAGGCGGGAATGGGTTCTGTCGGGGTGTCAATATCGTGCTGTGTCGGCTGGCAAGGCGCGGCAACGCATCGGGGTGCGTGGGGAGAGGATATGTTTCAGAGTAGGAAGTAGGACCTCCGCAAGTGGTACAAAAAGCCACATCTCCGCCTCGCGATATGGTGGCAGTAGACGGCGAAAGGGGGGGGGGGGGGGGGGGTTTGATCCGTCCTTGATCCACGCGGGGCCCAACAACAAACGTGAACAAAGACGGGCCCATTTTTATTTTTATTCACCATACAACCCACCGGCCAGCAGCGGGGGGTAGCGACATTTTTGTTTTTTCTTGGGCATCATCACATGTACAAAACGCGTTACACCGCACCCGACATCTTCAACGTCAACCCCCCATGTCCAAACGACACGTCCGAGGAGACGCGGTACGCTTTCGTGCGGCCACTGCCGTGCTTTGTCCACGTAAAGTAGGGCGATGTGGGGTCTACAATGTAGTGGGCGGGTTGGAGAGGTTCGTCGGGCGTTGCTGTAGTCTTTTTGGTGGTGGCCGTTGGTCGGGGTGCGGGGAGGGTGATCAGGTTCCATCTGTGGGACATGAGATAAGTGAGGGGGGAGGGGGATGGGGGAGGTGAGATGGGGAGGGGTGTACGCTACGCTACGTACTGGTGACGGCCTGCGGTGCTGTGGCCGGTAACGAGGGCGCAGTTGAGGCCGGCTGTGTCGGCGAGGAGCTTGAAAAGGAGGGCTTTGTGGCGGCAGAGACCGACGGGGACGGTGCAGAGGCGGATAAAGTTATGGCCTTCTCTGGGGGGCAGCGGGTAGTGGGAGATGTGTGAGTGTGTGGGAAGATATGTTAGTGAGCGGGATATGATCACCGAGTTTAAGGCGAGAATTTTGAGGTGGCATGTACTTTAGCATAGTCTCGTACAGCAGGCGCTCGGCAGTGTGTGTTGTGGGTCCGTTTTCCAGTCCGTAGTTTCCTAGCGTTTCGTGGGTGACTTGGAGCAGGTATTCGACGAGCACAGCTCCTTGATATCTGTTTGTTCATTCGTATCAGGCTTTGAATTTTTCCCATGACAAACAGCAAAGGGAACGGTGCAGACCTTGGAGCCTCCAAGGCGACTCTCCTCAACACGGTCCTCAACTTGACATCCTTGACGGTATCCACAACAACGACCTCGGCTTCCGGTCCATCGATGGCGGCTCTACACAAATGAAACACTTTCCAACTAATCCGTGCCGAGGAGCGGTTGCGGTATCTCCAGGGGATATAGAAAGCGCCGCCCGCCCGCGTTGTGTCAATCGACGAGGGTATGGATCCGTTGGTGGAAGCGTAGAGGGAGCTTATTTCGGGATTGTAGAAGGTTCCGTTGAAGGTGTGGGTGTGCGGGTTGCAGAAGCGGTGGTGGTCGGGCAGGGGCCGGCAGGGACACTCTGCGCAGCTTTGATGGATAATGGGCGTTGTGGCGGGATGGGCGGGGTCGATCGAATGGTTGGCGATCCCGTCGTGGGTTGCGAGCATTTATATTCAGAGACAGCAAACTGCCGTTTTGTTTTTGGTATTTTGTTTTTGCTCGTTTTAGTGGGGCCCAGGTTCTCTGCAAAAGTGTTAGTTCAAGCTGGAACAAGCTGCGGAATGCCTGACAAAAGAGGTATACTCACCTTGCCGGGTCAAGAGCAACATGTACTGCTGCTGCTGCTGCACAGGATATAAATGGTCTAGGGTTCTTCTCACGTCACGGCGCGGGGATGTGTGTGCGCGGCACGCGTCTTGAACACACGTTTTGAACACATGAGTTCGGACAACGCGAGAGAGACTCCGGACGCACATGTACCGTTTGGTATTTGGCAACTCTCCGCAGAAAGGTCTTTTGTCCCATTCTGGCCCATTCTGGCCCAACTCAAGGAATGAAAGAATTCTTTTGCAGGCTCTGATTCGGATTTACACAACACTTTCTCGTGTTATCATTATTCCAAAGGAAGAAGGTTAAGCCAAGGGGACCGTGGGATCCGCTTCGCGTCGTCGGAGCGGGAACGGAAGGCGCGCCGCCGAATAGAATGGCTGAAATCCAAAACCGGCGGAACAGACGACGCAGTATCGTTGACTGATCGTAGATAAGCATAACAAGGCCTAGATGTGCCGCCAAGATAGAATGCCCCGAGGCGGAGCGCTCCTTGGTACGGAGTCTTGTACATTCAGATCGCGATGAGCGCACCAGAGAAGTTTTGGATGGAATGTCCGAGTTTCCAAGACTATCTTCAACTTTAGATAATCGGGTGATATGGATGGATACAAATCTCTGGCACCCATGTTCACGCCCTGTGTGTGTGTGAACAGATGAGGTTTCAGCAGCCGCTCTACGAAGCCGCTGGTGCCGACTATCATTCTTTTTTTTATATTTTATCTGAAAGAGCATTGGGGTAAATAGATATATGTGCTGTGGTGCACGCATATACCGTTAGTTGCTGGCCACGTCACTTGCATACATGACCAGACAAGACAGTTTAGGCATTATTAGATATTCTCATTCCAGCCGCTTTCCCACTCGCTTCACTTTGTCCGCAAGAGTTTGTTTGATGGGAATCCACAAATTTAAATTCAAGCGGACTAGTGAAATAATAACAATGATTACAATTACAATTACAATTACAGTATCCAAGTCTAATGTCCGCGGCGGATGATGAGACAGACCCTGTGCCAGGATGGGGGGATGGTGGTACAGAGTATATTGGATGTCTTCTTGGCCATGGTGCACTGGAATGTGAAATTGGGTTCGAACAGCTGGTTTGTTGATCTGCGAGAATGAGAGCCACTTGTTCTCCTTCCGCGGAGGTTTGCGCTCCATGGTTGGTCCTACAAGGTTGATGCTGATGGCAAATTTGGCTCTAACCACCTACCTCATCGGAGGTGGAGCCCGCTTGCCTGGCTAGGCAGCGCTTGTTGCACGGTTGAACGCAGCCTCAGATCTAATCATTGCGCCCATTGCTATGGCGTGGCTGATGGATGTTTTTGCTCAGCAAAATCTGTGTTCGCATATCGATATTGGCGGAGTTGCCCTTGGCGTGTCCTGGCTCGGGTGACGACTCTGAGACGGAACCGGCCGAGGGGGTTGCGGAAGTAAACAATAATATTTCTGCCGGGGCGTATGGCGATTTCGAATGACATCATAGGCGTGGGAAATGGGATCGCAGTCAATCGTGGGCGGGCGGGGGGAGGGAGGGCGGGGGGCACACGAATCGAGACGGAACCCAAACGGCTCCAGATGGGGCTCCGAAGGGGGGAGGTCTAGAACATCTCAGACACGACGGCACGGCACGTACCGCAGGTCTCTACGGCTCCAAACGCATGGGATGGGGCAAACCCAATGTGGCGGTGACGTCAGACGCGGACCCAGACCCCCAGAATGGAGCCTCAATGAATTTCCACGGCTGAGGAAGGAAGGCGCTAAGCGCTAAGGATCCAACAACAACAGAAACGGCCTCCCAAATCGGACGGCTTGGGCTTCCGCGAGAGAGAGAGAGAGAGATGATTGATTGATGCGGGAGTTTGCTTGTGTTTGTGCAAACAAAGAAAGGCCCCCCCCCCCCCATGACGCACGCATGAGAAACCATATTCGGCATGTCGCTCGTTCCTCCTACTAGGATGATCATTGTCATTCGCATTGACTGACAGCATGGACTGATATTCGCGCGGGGCCTCTGTAGGACTGGCTGCGAAGGAGGAGGAGCAGTAGTCGTTGTTGGTAGGCGTAATTGGTTCATAGTTGGAACAAACGGAGCTCCGGGTAATACAACGGACCTCGGGCTGACTCGCTCGCTCTTCTTCTTCCTTCTCCCATTCACAAAAATCTCTTCTCTCTCTCTCTCAACCTTCCGCTCGCTCGTTCACGCGCCCGTTACATACAGTTCAGCTCAGAGTCTAGACCTCCCCCTCCCAGGTCCTCCTTCTCCCACCCCCTTTCTCTCTTCCCTCCCCGCCCTTCCCACATCGTCATTACGTCGTTGTCGCGCCTCCAAAATCTTTTAATTGTACCTGCCCTCCCCCGCATCCCCTCCGCTCCTCCTCCGTACTCGCAACTATACCTCTTCTACACCCACTTTTGCCGAAACCCCGCTCTGAGCAGCTTGCACTCTCTCTCGCCCCTCTCTCTCCCTCTCGCAGTCACATTCCTCCTGTAAGTAGCCTTACAAGCGCTTCCACACTCATCCCATCGGGTCGTTGTGCCGCCCGGTCCGTCGTCGTCGTCGTCGTCTGCCATCACCGGAAGGCGTCCCCCCCGCACTCACGCTCATAACCACCTGCGTGGCAGCAGCACCACCCGCCGCCTCCGCAACTTTCTTGGCAGTTACTCTCTGGCAAGCAAACACGCGCTCAAAAAGCATTTTCCCCACACCAGCATCGTTCAGCGCGGAATCGTGTCTTTCCCCCAAATCCCACTCCTGTTACATTCCCCCCAGACCGCAACCAGTCTCTTGAGACTGGTGAACAATGACAACCACCTCGCATAGCATGCTTTACGACAGCGACTCCCAGGATGGCTCTTCGCAGGCGCGCTACAACTCCCACCACAACTTGCACCCTACTATGACTGCCGTGGCTGCGTCCCGACAATACCAAACGGCCCAACGCCTCCGACACGCTATCGGAGCAAACAAGGTTTGGGCTTGCGACAGATGTAAGTCAATCATTTCACATTCTTCCCGCCTGCTTGCGAGCGTATGTACGTTGACACTAAATTCAATCTTCCACTAAGGTTATCGGTTGAAAATCAAATGTGACTCTGTCAAGCCCGCGTGTTCTGCGTGTACAAAGCACGATCTAGAACACAGCTGCACGTATGGAGGTGCCGAAAGAACAAATGGTTCCAGTCGTCGAGGACGACGATACGATACCACGGGTAATGAAAAAGATCAACCTTGTTTATTTTGACGGACAAAGCCATTGACACATCCGTTGACCTTGCCAGGCTACGTGCGCATGTTGGAAGCACGTGTGAGAGAAGTAGAAGGGATGCTGCAGGACAAGAAGCAACCCGCACCGCTCGAGCGTCGCGGCATCCCAAGCGATCGTGTCCTGTCACCAGACGACCCGCCTCAGATCGCTCATGCACATCCTCTCCACACGGATCCTTGGTCTCGTACCCCGCGTTACACAACTCCGAGGCCCACCACTGCTAGCTCGGGATTCCGCACATCCCCGCCACCCGAGGCTCAGTCTCCAACACGCACGGTGCCTCACGAGCTCTTCTCTCCCGAGCTGCAGTACGACCTGTGTCGCATCTTCTTTGATGATTTTATACCAATGTGAGTGGCCTGAAATCATTTAGAGTCACGCTTCTGGCGTCCCGGTTTCACTGACGATGCAAACTCGAATGCTATGCAGGATCTGGTCACCACCTTTCCATGAGCGAACATTTTTCCCAAACATGTGTTTGGAGCGCCAGGAGCATTCAGAGTTTCTTGTAACGACGATCTGTGCTTTGGCAGCTCCCTATTCAAATCATGTCGCTGTTCGAAATTTTGTCGCCGTCAATCAATTACCTCCGTACTGCGCAGGAGAGGCCTTTTATGAAAAAGCCGTTTCCATGGTTAATGACCTCACTTCAAGTCCTTCGGTCGATCTAATCGTTGGCTTGTTCTGGTTGGGCGCCTCGTCAGCTCAAATGGGAAAAGGTACTTGTGTGCTTAAGCCCAAGGTTCATATGTAGCTCGTCTGACTTGCAATCTTTCTAGACGGCTCGGTCAAGCAAGGTTTCTTGAGACAGGCTTTGAACTTCAGCATCGCGCTCAACCTCAACGTAGATCCGGATGTTGAAGAGGTGCATGGCGTTTTGCCATGGCTGACCAAGGAGATCCGCCGTCGTGTATGGTGGACACTATGCTCGGTAAGCAACATGGCGGTCATCCACCCCAGTCCTCAATCATATCCGATTTCTCACTCAACCATTGCTTTTCCTAGCTTGATATCATCAACAGTCTCCCCAATGCGGACAAGGCACCATCAATCTCTGATCAAGATCACCCGGTCACTGATCGCACTCCTTGTCTTCAAGGATGGCGACAGACGCCTAGAGCACCTGCTCCGGAGGCACTGTTCCAATCGGTGATGGCGGCAGATGGTCTACCGCGAATGTCAGCCTTCGTGCCTTCAATTGACTTTGATTGTGCCGAGAAGATGGTGAGCCTGACAAAGCTCTTTGGCCACATCAAAGTGCTACGAGGGTCTGCCTGGGCAATGGCTCAGAGAGCCAAAAGCCAAAGCCCCGAGGGCGGAAGTCTCTCAAAAAGTGCTGCTAGACGCGCGAGCATCAACCACCTTGAGACGGAACTGTGCGCATGGTTCGCGACCCTTCCCGAGTGGGCACAGGCGATCGATCGCGTCACTCAATTTGTACCGAACCCAACCAGCCAGAACCCGCCGCCATGGCAGCTCGTTACTCTTCATCTCTTTTACCACGCTGCCCACATTTCCCTTCATCTTCCCACCATGCTTGATTCAGAGGCACCCAACTCGCCACACTCTGACGACGCCGCCGAGGAGGCGGACATTGCGAACGCCCATAACATTTGCCTGCAGCACACGCAGCGAGCCAGCTTTCTGCTGACCAAGGTGCGAGATGTGAATCCGACATCCCGATGGTTGGGTCCCTGGTCTGCCCTCTTTGCATTCTACTCTGCACTCGTGCTGGTGATCACTCTCAAGACTGCGCCGCCCGGCCGGTACCGGGATGATGTGCGGTCAGATTTGGACGCCCACATTTCCCTCATCCGAAGCTTGGCAACCAAGTGGTACTCTTGCCACCGAACCCTCCTGATTCTGATGTCCATTGTCGCTGAAGATGAGGAAGAATTTTCTCCCACCTCTATCGTGGCTCCTCACTCGCAGCCCCAGTACAGCCAATCGAGTGGCAACATCGCTCATTATTCTCTAAGAGAGGGCCACTCGCCAATGTAGATGGGATGCTCGTGCTTGGGAGTGACGGGAAGTGCGAATGTTTATTTGTAGTTTCTCTAGATGGGCCTAAACTGGTGTCGCGCGCAAAACTACTGTGCTCTATAAAGGTCGTCCTCTAAAACATTTTTGGTGTGTCAAACAATGAAACGTTGATGCGAAAGAGAATGCTGTTTATTGAGAAGTCTTTTTTCTGCTGATGATGACATTCGACAAGAAGGACGGAACGTTTCTTTTGGTGTGGCGCACGCGTCGTGGTCTTTTCGGCTTGGTCAGCGCGTGCCTCTTGTCGACGATTCCAAATTCGAAAGTGCGGAAATTGCCGACCTCGCAGAGTGGAAACCCAACACATTAAGTTGCACTGAAACGCTTGCACCTTGTTTGCGTATCAAATTTTTTCTGCGGCGAAAACCGTGCAGTTTTTTGCAGCAAGGAAATTGTCCTCGAAATGTCCAGAAGCGAGCCAAATTCGCCCGAACACCGTACAGTCCCCAGTCCACTGGGTACCCGGCGAGGCACCGTTAACAAAAGCTCGACATCCGATAACAAGCGGCATGAGAGCTTGTCTCGTCTTGCAGCCGTCAACACAGACCTGGGGTCTCCGTCGGTGACGCGGCGGTCAACAGTCAACACCTCGAGCGTGCACCCACCGTTGTCCAATGTCGCTGCCGTCGATACCTATATCCACAGCGACCCACATAACCTCGTACAGCTTGTCCCCGCCCTCGCGCATCTCCTCTCCACATTCTGTCTCCACCACCCGGACGCGTGTCTGTCGACGTGGGACGCGCATCTGAAACCGTTGCTTGAGAGTCTCCACACCGCGTCAACTCTGCGGCAGCAGCACCACGCGGACCAAGAACACCACCGCCCACCTTCACCCGTCTGCGACCGCAAACCGAAAAAATCCGTCAATGTGCATGGCGAGACGTGGGAAGACGACTATGCGTGGCTGACCGACCGCGACAACCCGGATGTGCTCAAGTATATCCAGGAAGAGAATGATTATGCACTGACAATGCTGGAGCATACCAAGCCGTTGCAGAAATTGCTGTATAGGGAATTTGTTTCGCGGATTGATGAGGGCGAGCATTCGGCGAGGGTCACGTTGCAGGATGGGTGGACGTATTATACAAAGAAGGCAGGTCGGCGGACTTTGAAACAGATTTTGGGGGAAATGGTTTCTCAATTTTTTATTTTTTATTTTTTGGTGTCCGTTAGGTTGTCGGACAAGAATACCGCCTGCATTGCCGCATGCGGGACAACCAGGAGGACATTTACCTCGACGAAAACGAGCTTTCCAATAGCCCTGAATTCGAAGAGGCGTCTTATTTCCGTCTTGGCTTTCTCAAACACTCACCCGACGGCAAGCTCATCGCCTACGGAATTGACTCGAGTGGAAATGAGCGCTACACGACCTACTTTATGACCATGGATTCGGACAGCTCGACTCACAATGTGCTCGCGGACCGCATTGAAGGCGTCTATGAGGACCTGGAATTCGCGACGGACAATAGCGTGTTCTACACGGTCCTGGACGACTGCGAACGCGCGTATAAATTCAAGCGGCATCGGCTGGGAAGTGATGTGGGAAGTGATGATTTGCTCTATCATGAAGAAGACGAGATGTTTTTCTTGTCTTTGACCAAAACGTGCGATGGCCAATACATTGTGCTCAATTCCAGCGCTCAAATCACATCCGAGACGCGCTGCATATCGACCGAGCACCCCGACGACCCGCCATTGTTGCTCTTCCCACGGCGCGAGAACATCCAGTACTCGGTCGAAAGCCACGGGAAATACTACTATATCCTCACCAACGAGGATTCGAAAAACAATTGGCTGTTCCGCATCCCGATCCCATCTTTGTCCAAGTCCGCAACAGGCGTTGATCTTCTGGAGAACCGCGAAACAGTCATTGAGCACCGCGATTTTGTGCTCATTGAAGGGTTCGAGCTCCGGCGCAATCACCTGATTGTGTTTGAACGCTCCAACTGTCTCCAAAACGTCCGCATTGTCGATCTGTCCTATGACGGCTTCAACGCGTACCATTATATGAGTTTCCCGGAAACGGTCTATTCGATGTGGCCCGGCACTGTCCGCGAAGAGGAACGCTCACTGGCCAAAGCATCCCAGTTTGACACCAATGTGTTTAGGTTCACGTACACGTCGTTTGTACAGCCTAAACAGGTCGTGGACTATAACATGGACGAACGCGTAATGACGGTCGTGTACGAGGAACATATTGGTGGGTATGATTCTGATTTGTATACCTCGAAACGGCTGTTTGCGACGGGCGTGGATGGTACAACTGTCCCTGTCTCGATTGTGTACCGACGCGATTTGCTCGGGCAAGTGGGTGCGGGCAGCGCCGACCACATTATCACTGATGAAGATGAGATCAACATCAATAATGCGACCCATAGCAACCCCAACTTGCTCGATATTTGTGGCGGCATCGGGGACGGCAGTGTATTGAATGTAGCAGACCACAGCAATCCCTGCCTCCTACACGCCTATGGAGCCTACGGCGCCTTTGTCAACCCCATTTTCTCCTCTGCGCGCCTCTCCCTCCTTGACCGCGGGTTCATCTACGCCGCGGCCCACGTCCGCGGGGGGGCCGACATGGGCAATGGGTGGTACGAAGAAGGCAAACTGGCTAAAAAACCCAACACGTTCCTCGATTTCTGCTCGGTCGCCGAACATTTATGCAAAGAGGGCTACACCACCCCGCAAAAACTCGCCATCTACGGGCGGTCCGCCGGCGGGCTGCTCATTGGCGCGGCCATCAACATGCGCCCCGACCTCTTTGCCGCGGCCCTCACCGAAGTCCCGTTTGTCGACGTTGTCAATACCATGTTTGACCCCTCTATCCCCTGGACGGCGTTCGAGTACGAGGAGTGGGGGAACCCCGCTGATAAGGACATTTATGACGTGATGAAAACGTACTGCCCCTACTCGAATATCAGAGGCGAGGCGTTGGCGAGAAACGCGTACCCGCACCTCCTTGTCGTGGGTGGGATGAACGATCCGCGCGTGGCGTTCTTTGAGCCCCTCAAATTCGTCGCTAAAATGAGAGGCGAGAAACGAAGAGCGCGCGAAAGAAATAGCGCCAACACCACCACGACCCCCAGCCCCACGACGACCGACCGCCCGCACTCTCCCACCGCGACCACCACCACCACCACGACAACCTCCCACTACTCGCTCGCCAACATGGCCGGCGGCACATGCATCGACACGGACCTGCCCACCCACTCGACCCCGCGGCACCTCCTCCTCCGCATCGAAGACGCCGGCCACGGCGGCTCCTCGGGCCAATACTCGTTCCTCGAAAACCTCGCCTTTGAATACGCATTCATCATCTCGGCCCTCGGCGTCCCCGGCACAGAACCCCATCACCACCTCCCGACCGCTGCCTTCCCACCCTCCTCCCCGTCATCAACCCGTAGACGCCGCAACACAGCCACTGCGACACCCAAAACCCAGCAGCAGCAGCAGCAGCAGCCCCAACCCCTCCGGCCCCACGCAGGCGACGCATCCGAATCAACCGAGAGTCTGGACTCGACCAGTGGATGGGTGCAGCACCAGCAGCAGCAGCAGCGTGGCGATGCGGGGACTGCAGCCGCCGCCGCCGCCGCCACCCACCGCCGCAAGAAACGGGGCCAACCCCCCGACCTCCTCAGCGACGTCGACGAGAAGGAGTATCGCCGCAAAGCAAAGGGAGATCGCGGGCCGAGTACGCTGTTCCAGGTAGGGCGCGCTCGCATGGGACGTGTCCCCCCCCCCCCCCCCCCCCCCCCCTTTTTTTTTTTTTTTTTGTGTTTTTTTTTGGGCTTACACACTTGTTTTTTTCTGTGCTTTTTTTTAGTGGGTCACCAATTTCTTCTAAGAGGAAGGCACGCGCGGACCTCGGACAGAAAAGAAATTCAACCACATATACCACCACCACACACATATTTTTGTAAATACTGCCAATGTGCCTGCCTCCCCGGGGTTGTTCGTTGCCTTGCCCCCTTTTTGCTTTCTAAAACCCCTTTATGGACGTGTGTGTTATGTGTTTTGCGTATTTCCCTGAACGTGTGCGTCCAAACCCCCCAAACCCCAAACCCCACACACCACACTTGATACAAAACCCATTTTCAAAACACGGTGTGTGATTCCGCACCATGGTGCAAGAAGCGGTTCCCGCTGTGATATAGATTTTTCCAAGGTAGACTTTGACTGCGTTGCAGTTGCATTCTACGGGGGATGCTCATTCATCGTACGGAAGAATAGTGGTTGGGGGGGGGGGGGGAAGGGGGGCGCAGTGAAAAACGAAAGTAATTCTAATAAAAAGACAAAAACTAGGTATGGGCAAAAACAACCATCAACAGCGGGTGCTAGATCGAGGGTGTGTAGTACTATGTATATGCGTGTGTATGCGGGTGGTGAATGTGCTGTTGGCTGGCTTTTTTCCGGGTCATGTGTGGGGGAGTATGTGTGCGTTTATCTTTTTCCCGCGCGTGCTTCATCGTCTACTGTTGGGGCGGCATGGGCTGCTGGGGCGCCCCGGCGCCATTGAAATAATCCCACAACTTGAGGCCCTTCTTCTTGTTCTCCTCCATCTGCTTCTTGATAAACTCTTCCTGCTGCCTCTGCATATCCACCATCTGCAGCTTCATATTCTCCGCGTCCTTGTCCGCCAGCGCGTGTTCTTCCCGCGCCAATTGCTCAATCTGGTCAATCACGTTCAGGGGCTGCTGTTGTTGCTGGCTGGCGGCGCCGCCGCCGAGGAGGCGGGACAGCCAGGAGGATTTCGAGGTAGAAGATGCGGTGGAAGAGGGGTCGGCGAGTTGGCGGGCGGCGAAATCTTCGCGGGCGCGTTGCTTGTACATGGCCCAGGCGGTGGCGGCGTCTTCCGGGTCAATCGTGTTGACAATGTTGAGGATCGGGCGGACGTCTTGGATGCCGTAGACCGAGATAAAGACATAGAGTTCTGGGGGATTCTCAGCGTCAGCGAAAAAACGATACTCTCCCACCCAAGCGCAGTCAAGAGTTTCCAGGTTCCTTGTCTTTGTCTCTCTCACCTTCAAAGAACGTCTCCAACCTCTTCAACTCGCGATCCGACCGGTCGCCTAGCCACGGTTTCAACAAGATTCCGTTCTCGGGCTGCAGCTGGAACGATTCCTTGTTGGTGTCGAGGATAATGGTCTTGGACAGGTCACGGTTGAGTTGACTGAGATCTTTAACGTAGGTTCCGTCAACAAGAGTCGTGTGGTCGCGGTAGAGACGGTACATGGCGTAGAAAAAGTGAGGGTCGAGGGCTTGGCAGACGGGTTCGGCGAGCTGGAGACCCAAAACAAGACTGGGTGATTAGATTTTGTTTTGGAGAGACAAGACCTGTTTGTTGAGTAAACTTACGTAGCCGGGGGAGCTCGTGAAGATGACGACTTCGTAGTATCGGCTGAGGTTGGCCAAAAACTGCTTGACACCCGGACGAGTAGCAACTCTCCATCCAACAGATTTCTAACAAGACAAAGAGGAAAAAGTCAGCTTTCATCCGCTAGAATAATGGACGTTGGACGCTGTTTCCAATCATTCACTCACATCCCACTCCAAGTGCACAAGAGCGTCTGAAAGTTCGATGCAGAGGGTCAAGGGGCGCTGGTACGGCGGGGGCAGAGCGTCCGGCAGGAGTTTCTCAAGTGCCGGGCTGGACAAAGTCTGCAGGAAACAAAGAAACAAAGAAAGGGAAACCAAATGGATCAGCGAAAAAAAAAAAAACCAAATTCCCCAAAAAGAGAATTTCTCAATCGTTCATCACGGCACCTTGCGCAAGTTTTTCAAGTTGTCCCACGCGCGGATATGGTATCGGGCAAAGTACGACTCTCCCTCCTTCGGCTGCTGCTCTTCATTGTCGGGAAGTCCCAGGTATATGAAACAGCCCAATCCAATCAGCCCAAGCGTGATGGCCACATTCCGGCCCGACTTTGCCATCTGCTTGCGTTCCTCTTCCTCCGCAGCCTGCTTCCACTTGCGCTGCCGTTCCGCTTCAACGGGGTCTTCCAGCTTGGCGGCCTCGCCCTCCCCCGGAGGAGGCGCTGCTGTACCGGCCGCCCCACCACCACCACCAGCAGCAGTAGCCGCCTCAGCATCTCTCCGTTTCTGATTCTTTGCCGCCTGGGCAAACAGGTCCAGGCCCTGATCGCCGTCTTTTTCGGCGTCTTGTTCCGGTCGTTTCGGGGATTCCTTCTTGTTTGCCGGCTCCCCCGCCGCAGCTGCCCCTTCAGCTTCCGGGGATGCTTTATCGCTCGTTTTTATCTTCATCCCAGCACTCGGGACCCACATGGCCGGCCGCGGGCGCGTCATGGCCGGAAACAACGTTGTGCGGGCCAATCGCGCATTGGAGTGCAGTAGAGCGCTGGACAGAGTCCGCACCGTGGTGCGTGCATGTTGGCGAGGTAGAGCCGTGGATGCCGCCGCTAGCCGCCGTGCCGCGGCCCTGGTGAGGGTGGAGGCCAAGAAAGAGGATGCCATGGCGCCTCGTAAATACGTGTGAGATGCGGACGTTGACCCAAAGGTGTGCGAAATCACAATTAGTTTGTAGAATGTACAGGGGCAGTCCCAGAGGAGCTATATAAAAAAAAAAAGAATTGGCAAACGTGGAAGAGAAGCAAAGCAACGGTCTCGGGGGGCGAGTGACGATGGAAATGGAAATGAAATGCAAAGCGCGTGTTCCGGTGACTACCTACATCTAGGATCACTCATTCATTCACAAAGATACAAGAAAACACATAACTATAAAAAAAAAACGAAACATACACAACGCATAACGCATAACCCCATCGCATCACATAACACATCTGTGATCTGCATGCAACCCTCCCTCGCCATGGGCGGGCTAGCTGTTCTACGCAAATTGATCCTCTCGATCAGCCTCGTTGCTTCCCGCCACACCCGCGCCCACGGCCGCCATGCCGCCTCCGCCGTCCTCGAGTCCACTAAAGTTCAAAAAGTGGCTCGGGCGATGACACTCATGGTAAAACTCTTTCGGCGTGTCAATCGTGAGCTGGTACTTCATATCCGCCCGGTGTTTGGCCCCCATAAAGTTGTAGTTCCATATGCCCTCGCCCTCGGGAACCATAAAGAAACCAAGGAAGCGGTCACTGAGGAGCATCTGCACCTTTTCGTAGTGTGACGGGAGGTATCCTTGCGGGTTGACGCCCATGTCCTTGTTGTTGCGGCCCCACTCGAACCCAGCAGGAGTCAATTTGTAACTGGTCAAAGAACAAGATCCAGGGGTGAAGGAGCACGTCACCACGACCGTCTTGTCACCATCCCAGTAGCCCTTGTTGTCGGCCATCACCTTGGCGTGCATCGTCACGTCCAGCGGGCTCAGCTGCGGCAACTCGTTCGGCTGCGTGTGGATCCATCCGAGCGGTTCATAGTCCTTGAGGTACTCGTGCTCGGGCAGCATGTGCGGGAGGTGGACCTGCTGGTGGGTACCCCACTGCGGCACAAGGGCAATTGCGCGGATTTCCTTTACTTGCGGGTTGTCGGGCGGGGAGACACCGTACAGGTAACCCGCAATCTGGGTTCGCAGATCCGAAACGCAGATGAAGCGCTTGAGAATGTTCTTGGGCAAAATGTACGTGAATCCCGTTTCGCGAATGTCGTCCGAGTTGACGTAAATGTGGTTGGTACGGAGATGCAAGTTGGTCGACGAGATGGCTCGCACTCGCCACTCGGTCTTGGATGAAAACGTCTGGGTTTCGTAATTCGACGTGGTCGTCACAATCATCTCATCTCCGTGGATGTTCTGGGTACGCGTCGTGACCGCCGTCAACTGAGACGATTCGTTGGTCTGCTTCTCAATCTCAGCAATCTGCTGACGCTGGATCGACGGCGCCGAAATCTCCATTCCCAAGATGATATCTCTGACCTCCGAGGTCGTGAGGGATGCAACATTCACATTGTTCTTTTTTCCGTAATCCGCCAAGATCAGGTCCTTGAGCTGCACTTCCACCTTGATCCACTCTTCGTCGGTTAGTGTTGGCCAAATGTGATGCGGCTCTGTGACGACAGATTTGTCGGGGCGCAGGATGATCTTGGTCTTTTCATTGTTGACATGCAGGGCACGCAGGATCAGGATCAGACGCGAGAAGGCCGTGTAACTCGAGATGGTCCGCAGCCAGTCATCGTACAAGTTGAACAGAACCATTTGCGGCTCGGTGGCTTTGAGAATCAAGTCACCGAATTTCTCCACCTTCAGACAGGCCTGGAACGGCAACTGCAGCTCCGATCCCTTGATGACAATGTTGGGGAAATCAAGACAGTTGTGCACCACCGTCCAATCTGCCAACAAGAAGCGTGCCTCATGGCTGTCCACAGAGAATCGGAAAAACGGTCCAACTCTGGCAGGCTTAACCGTAAGAGCCATCCGCTTCTGGTGCGCTGTCACGGTTGCCCGGTATGGTCCCAGTCGTTTGCGCTGGAGGGCAACGTGGGCGCTTACTTCTTCTTGCCCCTGCCCACCAAGCATAATGTGGTTTGAAAGCAAACCGTTCCCGACTTTTTTCCCATCGAGTTGTCCGACAGTATGCACAAGACCCAACGACCGTCCCAGTTCCACGACATCATCCAGTAGGAGTTCGTGCACTCGTCCTTGGGCAAAGACCCACACATCGTGCAAGATCGTCTCGTCCTGTTCCGACGCCGGGTTCTCCTTTTTGTCACTCCACTCACGGGTTGGCTGACAGCCGGCGGAATCAACCAAACCAGCCAAGACACGCATGCGCACACTTTTTTCCGAATACATGTAGGCAGCCGGAATACGTTTGACGCCACCGTTCCCAATCAGGTTGTAAGAACGTAGCTGATCCTCAAGACGATGGCAATCAGTTGTAGGGTCGGTGATGTCCACTTGATACGCCGCTTTCCCAATGACCGCCTTCGACATCACCGTGAACCCTTGACGTTCAAAGATGGACTTCAACTTTCGGACAATCTCATCCTCATCAGAATGCACGGTAACGCGCACGCTGCTGGCGCCGATTGCGCCATCCCCAAGCCACAGACCGAGGAAGTACGGGTCGATGGTAGGCGTCTCTTGTGACAGCTCCGCCGGCCAGCAGTCTTCCACTTGTCCACGATAGCCGCCAAACACGGTTTTGAGGGGATGGCTATCATCGAGATGCATATACTCCAATGCAGTGATGTTCACGGTAGCCCCTACCGCTACCCTATCGCCTTGCTGCTTCCACCAATCCAGAGCTTGGGCCTTGATCCGCGCCCCGGTATCGGCTGCGGTCTTGGGATCGTCGATGGTAGTAAGCGCACTCCGTACAAGCTTGCCTTCTTCGCTTTGAGTGAAATCTCTGGAAACCCAATCCACCCCGCCGCTCTTGTTGTAGACTAGGTACTGGAAGCGCACAGTATTTGCCGTGTCGCCTGTCGTAAACATGTACGGGCTATTCTCGCAGCGCAGCGACAACAGGTGCCCCTCGGTGACAGTGTACTCCTGGTTGACCATACCATCTGTGCGAGCGGTTACCCGGAGAAGCGGACCAGTGCCAGAGACAACGGGGGTACTAATTCGCGTGGCCTTTCCGCGCTCGTCGAGAAGAACGTCTCCTTGAACAAGATCATCGACCTGGATGTTTTGCAAGCCGGCCTCCCGGATGACCTTCACCATTGTTCCGGCGGCGAGACAGTGGACTTCAAGTGGATCCAACATTCCCTTTCGTGTCACAATGATCTGCTTGGGCTGCTCTTCCACAGGTAACGACCGAATCAGCGCCGCAACTTCTTCTGCAGTCTTCCATTTCGCCAACTGTCCAAGACGTTTCTGTCCTGCCCAGACCGACGTGTGAATGATCTTCAGGAACAGCTGTCCCGTCCTTGGGTTGAAAATGAAGATTGCTCCATTGATCGGTTTCGTGGTCTAGATGAGAAAAGAGTGCAACAACAATCAGCCTCCAACTCTGCTGCTTCTCTTTGTGCGTCTCGTTCATCATTCTCACCAGGTTTCCTTCAAAAGTCTTGTGAATCGTGACACGGTACACGTTGGTATCATCCACAAACCAAATGATCTGGTTCGAGAACAACTCTCCGTAGTTTTGAGACGAGAGGTAGGGCTCGGTGGGTTCGGACGAGTAGAGCTGCAGACCCTTACGGATACGTTCGCGGAGCACGTACATGGCCGGGTTGGCCTTCATGATCTTGGCCATGGCTTGTTGCATGAGCGGCTTCATGCCGGGGAACCAGTTTCCGTAGGCACTGTGGAGCGAGTAGGCCAGGTCGACACCCACCATAACACCGGTGGGAGATGGATAGATGGACATGTTGTCGGTGGTATACTGCAAAGGAAAGCCCGCACATAGATGTCAGATCGACGTACACTTGACTGTGGAATCTTGGAGAGAACGACAGCACTTACATCCAAGAATTTGGCTCTCGTGTATCGCTCGATATCGTGCGAATCGAAATCGCCCCATCGGAGCTGCGCATCGACCCAATATTTTTGCGTGGTTGCTCCGTCAAACGAGTCCTTGGTATCGTTCAGGAGGGACGGTTTGGATACGTTCCACTTGTAGGCAGCAAAGAGCAGGACGTCGGCACAACTGCTGTTCATTTTGTATGATTTACGGGGATGGATGGTCTCCTTCTGAACCGTCTCGATTTCGAGCGCTTCCAGCTCTTGGTCGAAAACCTGGCATAAATCCTATACACCAATAAGGGTAAGTATTTTATATCGAGACAGATCAAAACGAGACCTTGAAATCATACCATAACGATCGATTCATGGATTTTCTGCCACAAATGCGCACGGAAAATCTGGATGAGCGAGATCTTGAGCGTCGGGATCTTGCCGTGCATGAAGATTCCAGTTAAATCGAGCTGCACTTGGAATCCGACGTAGACGTTGGCGCGGTTGATGGTCGGCGACCACCACAGGGTGAATCGACGGTTGGGAATCTGGTTCAGACCTGATCGCTGAGCGTTGGTCAACTTCTTGTACCTGGAAAGCAAGGAAGCAGGAAAAAATAAAAAAAATAAAGGTAAGAAATGGTTCGGACAAAGTTCGGACGCGTCATCTTAGATGTAGGATGCACGATTCTCCCGTCCGCGTCTACTTGGGTACTTACTTCATTGACTCCTCAAATCCACTGTTGTGAACCACCAAGAGGTCAGACCGCAGGAACCGTTTGTTGCCATCCACCAAGAATCCATAGTACGGCTGCGGTTGGGCCTCTCTCTCGACAGACGTGATGGCACAGACATACCAATCCTCACCAAGCCACTGCTTGTCGGTGGCAGATGATGGTAGGATGTTGGCACGGTAGAGCAGGAGCATGTGTTGAGTCGCAGAGGGCAAAGCGATATACTCCTCCACGGTTATCTCATAGATAGTTTCTTTTTCCACCCTGTGCACAACTGCCTTGGGGAGAGCCAACGAACTGTCCAACGTCTTCAGACAGAGAATATGGTTCCCTGTCACCACCAGATCCTCGCCATCTCCCTTCATCTTGATGCGATAGAGGTAGGCCCAGCCAGTGACGCTGCGCAAAACGTGTCTGGGTGTTCCGTCGTCACCCAGCAGCGCATCTCCCTCCACCACATCCTCGGCTCTGACCTCCGACCCATCCGCACGCAGTAGGTTGGTGTCACCGGCAAAGCAGGCCTTTTCCCAGAACAGACCCTCCCAAGTCGGGAAATACGTTCCCTTGAACAACGTATGTTCCAGAATACCCTCTACACCACCCAGCGCCTGAATCATATCCGTTCGGTAATTGTTCAAGTTCCACAACTTTCCGTCATGTCGGTGATGGGTCCAGAAAAAGGGATTGTTCTTCAAGACCTGGTACTGCTTGAAATCCGTCCTCACTCTCCATCCCTTGTCGTACGCAAGCGTATGTCGGTCCTTTTGGAACAGGGTGTTGATTCGCGGAATACCCCGATCCCACGAATCCTCCAGATCTTCCAACGTCAAACGTCGATTCTGCGCATTCGCTTCCTGGCGTTTGAGGGCGTATTCGGCCCACACGCGTTGGGAATCGATGAATTCGGATTCCCATGGCTGAATGTAGCGGTACAGATTGGGAATCGTCTGGTCTTCCTCGTGCGACATTCCTGATCGGAAATGAGTGATTCCGGTTTCGGTCTGTTTGGACCATCGGAGGTCCGACTGCGGGATCAGCACATGGCCCATCGAGAGCATTCCAAGTCCTCCCAGTTCCTTTGGAGTATAGAACTGAAGAAAAATAATGACATTCATCAAAATTCTGCTCAGCGGAAAAACAAAAGAAACGTAAACACGTCGGTCGACTTACCACAACAGGAGGGAATCGACTCGGCATTTTGGAGTTGAGACCGATTTTAATACGCGTTTGGATCTTGTTCTCCGCCTTCACAAGCAAGTCGAGGAGTTCACGGGTATGCACGACTGCCTCACGGTAGTACGTCATGAGGCCAACAAGACACCTGCATAGTAAGTTGGGAGTTATGTTAGTCATTCAGTACAAGTAAAAAATGGTAGCGATAGCGGGCCTTACGTATTCCACTTGTTTACGATCTTGGTAAACGTTGTGCTTCCGGACGCCATCAGAATCTGTCGCACCCTGTTATGGAATTTCTGCATGGATTCGTCATCGACCCGCAAGAACGCCTGCGCGGTGCGTTCCTTTGTTGACTCGTTGATCAAGTTCCAGACGCCCTCGTTCAGCGTAAACTCTTCATGGCTGGATCTCAATTTGGGCAAAATCCGGACCTCGAATCCACTCATGCTGAAGAGCAAGTTCGGGTTGTCGCGCGAGTAGACCGACACAAAGCTGTCTTCCCATTCGATGGTCGTGAGGGACCTCGGCAACCTGTTTTTGATGTCCCAAAAGACCGCACGTCCCAAATTGACGTCGTGCTTCATCAAGCGCATGCGGCAATCACGGGGCCAGCATTTCTTGTTATTGTAACCCACAATGTTCTCATTGTTCGGATCCGGGTGTTCGGTGAGGTATCGTTGGATGAGATCGCGTGACTCGTCCGCAGTGAATCGGAACAGAATGTGGATGCGGTCAATGTACCGCGAATACAGCCTGATCGGGTGGCGGACTTCGGTGCTGATGTCTCGGAACTGGAGAAAGTCGTTCGGGATGGCGGGTGGGCCGGCCATCTCGCTCGCACGGTGGAGACCCAGAATGAGGAGATCTAGGACCAGACCATAGTACTGGAAGATGAAGGAACCAAACTGCAGACCGCGGATCAGACCGTAGGCGTTGACGTGGTTCATGTCCTTGTAGCTGAGGGCAATGTTGTTTTTGGCGGTCATGTAATCGGCAATGTTGTGGTCGACAATCAATCGCAACAAACGATTGAGTAGGGTCAGATCAATCTTTTCGTAGACTTTGCTCAGCTTGGTCTCCATCATCACGTTGCATTCACCCTCGCTGGATTCCCAAATGTCCGTTAGATTGTTGATACCCTGACACCATTTGTAGACCAGCAACGGTGGCGGTTCCGAGTCTCCAGGTTTGATCCAGGCGGGGAACAAGTGGCGCTTGTCGGCTTCGTACCAGAGATACTGGTCGAGGTACGCATCGGTGATCTTCTCCAAGGGCTCCACGTCATACACGGGAATCAGATGGCTGTACAGATCCATGAATTCGATGCCGACCTCCTTGAAGGCTCGCTGGGTCAGCAAGAGACGTTTGATTCGACTCAAGCATTCGTGAGGATTGTCGTACGCTTGTTCAATGAGACCCAGTTCCTCTCGTTGACTTTGATTCAGCCGTCCCTTGACAGAGTACGCCTCCTTGAGTCGCTCGAGCGCCAGGATGAGCAGCTTTGTGTCATGTTTGTACGAAAGCGGTGGGAAGGGGATGGGTGAGAATTTGCGGGATTCTAGCCAGTGAACGGTGGTGGTATAAATGGCAACGGCTTCCTCGGCGGTGATGTAGGGTCCGTCTTTAAGATAGTTGTGCTGACGTTCCTGTTCGGCCTTCAACCACAGACGGGTGAGACGACCCAAATTCTTCTTGCAGACCGTCTTGTCGACAGTGGCTCCTCGTCGGATACGTTCCCGGTTGTAGTGAGAGACGCTCGTCCACCAGTCCGCCTTGGACTTTACATATCGCAGAATCATGTTTTCGATGGGCGTAGGCAAACCCGGCACTTTCCACGGAATGTTCGCCTTCCAGCATCGCCAGGCTTCAGACAGATGCTGCAGGATCGTCCGCGACTTGTTGGCCTTGATGCCCTCGGGCATCATATCCAAAATGTCGTGCATGACGGCCGCACGCAGTTCCAGATCGTAGTGAGATTCGACACGCTGCTTGGTGACCGTCTTTGCGATACCCTTCGATTGTCGACCCTCAAAGTGACGTGCCAACAGATTTCCCAACCATCGCTCCAAGAGCGGGACAACACCACGCATGAAAAAGAGCCACACGCGCCATCCAGGAGCCCAGAAGCCACATCCAGGGCCCTTTCCGACGGGTCCGGTGTTGAAACGGTAGTAAATCAGATGCTTCAGATCCTTGCACATTCGGATTTGTCGCATGAGCCGGTATTTGTAACGGTACATTCCCGTCAACTGACCAACGTGGGCAAAGATATACTGCAGTCCATCAGCGAGCTGGAACGCGTCGACGTTGCCCAGACGGTACTGGACATGGGAATCGACGACCAATTTCGTGAGACGCAGAATTTCTCGCATCAAGTGGAAAGCGTTACCGAATCGGGACTTTTTCCGCTCCTTTGTAGTCAGAGTCTTGACGGGTTTCAAGTTAAAGTTGTAGTCCAGATGCAGGTAGTTCAAGTTTTTACGGTGAATGAGCAAGTTCAACATGTTGTAGCCCTGTCGACACACTTGAAGACCAGCTTCCACCCAGTCGAGTTCGGTTGCCTGGAAAAACTTTGTGGCCTTGAGCTGCCTGAACAGATACTTTTTGTTCATGGCCTTTGGTGGTCGGTGTTTCAAGGCGTTCAACACGTAACATTTCAGGAGCTTCTGATACGATACTCGGACCTTGACTGGTTGCCCAGCAGGAACGTGCTCGAGATACCAGTTCTTGACGAGCGGAATGTCGATGGCACGGCGTGTTCGTCCGCTGCGTTTGTCAAAGGGATGCGGGGCCCAGTACAGAGCAATGCCGTTGGCAGTGTTCTCGGTGTACAGCGGCTTTTCGGCGAGGAACGGCGTCACCTCTCCGGGAAGGGTAAATTCCTCGTCTTCCTCCTTGTCGCCAAAGAGCTCATCTTCGTGCGAAACCTTTGCGTTGGAGTGCAAGTTGCGAGACGAGATGGGATTGATGATGGGGTCAAAGTAGAAGGCGGGAAGATCGGGGTCTTCGGCGCGCACGTACACGACTGTTGGGTAATGATACCACGAAACATGCACTGATCGAGGGAGGGAGTTGTACAAGAACGGGAAGGCGATTTTGTACTCTGTTCTTATCGGCTGGCGGATGATGATCTTGTGAATGTCGTTGAATTCGTTCCAGTCTTCGTCCGCAGCGTCCATATCGCGGTACAGCGGCTCAAACTTTGGTCCACCAGGGATTGCCATGTTCAGAGCCTTTGACGTGAAGAAGGCGTTCAAGTCAAACAGGTAGAAGTAGTTCTTGTCGGTCAAATCCGACAGTAACTGATGGGCCAATCGATAGAGAGTGGACATGATGGGCAGATTGAGATGCCATTTCCGATAGCTGGGTCCGTTCACGAATTTGGTGTCGACCAGCGGTTTGTGGTCGTAAAGCCAGTCGTAGACCGGACCATCCTCATCTTCATCGAGCTCCATCTGAATAGCCTCCAACGGCTCGACGTCCACAATGTTGTCTCCATAGTCCAATGGCGGTTCTTCATCGTCGAACGGCGGAAATCTCATTCGCTTGAAATGACGACGATCGCGCTTTTCTCTACGCATCATGATCCACATTGTGCCCCACTGGGCAATGTACACGGGCTCGATGACCCATGGTACTTCATTCACAAACGTGATAGCTCCGGTGACGTGATACAGCACTGGAACTTCGCGAACCTGCTCCCAAGGCATGGGCATGTTTTCCAAGAGCTTCAGCACAGCATGCGGGACGTACTTGAGCGCACCGAGGTAGATACGCTTGTCATGGCGGAACTTTTTGCTGGACATGTCGCCATGGTCTTTGATGATTTTGCGAATGTGTTCCGACGGCATGTTCTCCTTCTGAGGCTCGACAAAGCCGAATTTCCGCTTTTCTCCATAGCGCTTTGCATTCATCTGAGCCCATTTGCGGGCCTTTTCCTGAAGCTTCTCGTCTGAGAGTTCAGAGGTCGGGGTGGCCATTGGCGGTGGTGGCCGGGCAGCACCATAGGGCATGCCGTACGGAAGTGGAGGTGGAGGGGCGGCCATGCTGATCCGTATGGGTGTGGGCGACGACTATGCCAATGCGATGTTGCAAGAAGCGAATCCGGATGCGATGGCTCTTGAACGAAAACAAGCGGGATCTTGGTAAAACGACGCCCGCCGAGGGGGAAGACTGAAACTTTCGTCGGGCAGCTGTGGTTTGAGCGGTTCGACCTGGAGTCTTCTGCAGCGAGCGAGCAGGGTTGTGCTGGGGTGTGTCGAGTGGGGATGAGAGTTGAGATCCGTTGGGGGGGAAGACCGTAGAGTGGGACGGGTGGACTACTCGAGATGACTGAGGGGCACAGTGTCGGCGTGGGGTGGCTATGGCAACAACGAGAGCGCACGTGACAGACACAGCGCCTAGCAATAGGGAGAGGGGATATAGATGGAGGAAGTGCTTAATATGGGGGCGAGTGAGAATTCAATCAATCAGTCAATCAACGAACGAACGAACGCACGCACTTCCATCCATCCATCGCATAGGCAACCCACTCATCATCATCATCATCATCGATCGCCCTCTGTCTCTTTCTTTCTCTCTCGCTGCCTGCCCCATTCTCATCTACTAGATATAGTCTCACCCCCCCACTGACTGACTGACTGAGAGACTGAGACTGACTATTATCGCTATGACTGAACTGTCTCCTTCTCCCTGTCGATGGATGGAGCTTTCCCTTGTTCGTGTACGAATACGAATACGATCTTGATGATGATGATGATGCGTATCTATGGATGCACAGCGCGGAAAACTAACTCCGCCCACTTGCTTTATCCATACGCCCAGCTTACGCCAATTATCCTTCCCACAACGCGCTTGCCATTCTAATCAATCAATCATCACTTCCACACTCGACTGCCCTGCCCAGACCTATATACTCCAAAAGAACGATAGCCCTCCGCATCTCTTTCCACCTGCTACCTGCACCCACCACACGCCGCATCTGCTTTCCCCACGCTGTCAACGTGGTCTAATCCAATCGTCACCCTCGATATCTGGCTTGCTTGCACATGCGGAAGGACCCAAGGTGCGTGTTTAAACGTCCCACTGCGCGCGTACACTCCGACTTTGCTTTCCGTAGAGCTCTGTCCGACCCACTGAAAGCTCGCTTTGCGAGTGTGAATTTCTAACCGCATTCTCTAAACACATAGGCAGGCAATGTCTGGCTCACCTGACGCTCCAGACGCCAAACGCCGCTTTCAACATCACCCCCACGACATGGACCCCAACAATGCCGAATCCTCGTCTTCCTCACCCACCAACATGTCCATGCTAAAGATTGTTCCAGAAAAACTCGCCTACGACATTCACTCCTGGTCATCCCACTCGGCCAGCTACCACCCGAAAAACATCACCGTCAACAAACCCCAGGACCAATCCTCGCGATGGTCTTCCGGTAGCAATAACCAGATGCAGCACATCACCATCAAGCTCGATCGCATGTCCATTGCGCACACCATCACGTTTGGCAAGTATCACAAGGTTCACGTCTGCAATCTGAAAGAGTTCAAAGTCTTTGGCGGTCTGAGCCCAAACAACATGATCGAGCTCCTACATAGTGGCTTGAGAAACGACAGCGAGCCTGAAACCTTCTCGCTGAAACACAAGGCGAATGATGTGCTTTTTCCGTGTCAGTACATAAAGATTGTCCCGTTGCTGGCCTGGGGGGCAAACTTCAACTTCAGCATATGGTATGTCGAGCTCCGCGGCATATGCCAGGCGGAGATGGTGGAAAAGGCCCACTGGGATTACATAAATGTACGTATCTTTGAAGGTTCTCAACAAAAAAAAACAATTGCCCGCCTCAAAAACGTTTCTCATTGGAACACATGTCCAACTCCATTTGCTCTGTCGTTGCGCTCGTCCTGTGTTGAATTCCTGATCAGTATCGCGAAAACGAAGTCATCCGCCTTTGCCTGAAACATTTCCGCCAAAGAAACTATATGGACACGTTCGAGTCTTTACAAGTCCGCACGAGGATGCAATTAGAAGACTCCCTCCTGACCAAACTTCACCGCGACCTCGTCATAAATGGGGACTTTGCCGTTGCCGAAGATCTCATTAGGCAAGCTGCAGAACGGAACCTGTTTCAGGACTACATCAGCGAATGCATGTACCGCCCCGTGTGGAAAAAGATCTCGCCCGCTAACCCGGGTAAGTGTGCGCCCGTTTCCACATGGTCAATAGCAAATGAAAGTTGATAGAAAACCCGTGTCTGTGGCAGATGACGCGACGCCGTGCATGCGAGGTGGACACCAGATGGCGATTGATACAGATTCTGGCAAAGTTTATCTGTTTGGAGGATGGGATGGGTCAAAAGACTTGTCGGATTTCTGGGAATATGACCCAGATACGCAACGGTGGAAGTGCATCAGTCTTGACACGCGAAGGTAAAAAGATGGCCATATTCCCTTTGATATGTTTTGGCAACCAGCCTGACGAAATGGGCCTCACTCGGATAGACAAGGAGGACCTGGGCCGCGGTCTTGTCACAAAATCTGTTTCGATCCCAAAACGAAACAAGTATATACCCTCGGCCGATACGTAGATCCAGATAGCAGACCGAACGTGAATCTGGATAGTGATTTTTGGAGCTTTGATGTGGACAGTGCGCAGTGGACACGGATCAGCGGGAATACAGCCGTATGTTTTCAAGCTGTGAAGCTGGTGGCTTCCTTGGTATTGCTTGGTTGCGCGCTAACGCCTTCTGCTGTTCGCAGACGGAGGGTGGACCCGAACTGATATATGATCACCAAATGGTGGTCGACTCGGATACCCAAGTGCTGTACGTTTTTGGAGGCCGGACGATTGGGCCGGATCCGAATCAGACAATCTACTCTGGTCTGTACGCATACAGCATCGAGCAGCACCAGTGGAAGCTGATTCGGACCGACAACTCGCAGCCCGAACACTCCATTCAGCTGAAATCGCGGATTGGCCACTCGATGCTTCTCAACCCCCGCACCCGCGAGCTCTACATCTTTGCCGGCCAGCGCAACAAGGACTACCTTTCCGACTTTTATGTTTACGAGATCGACACGGACACGGTGCACGAGGTGTCCCGCGACTACAGCAAACAGGGCGGGCCCGACGCCGGTTTCACCCAGCGAGCAACCATTGACCCGGACTTGGGCGAGTTTTTTGTCCTTAGCGGCCTCATGCGCGAAAAGAACACGACCCAGGAAACGGTCAAGAACTCGTTTTGGGTGTACAACATCAAAAAGGACCGCTGGACAAAAGTATATCAGAATGAGAACACGGGCAGCGCGTACTGGAACTCGATGGCGGACAAGGAACCGTGTCCGCGGTTTGCCCATCAACTGGTGTATGACCCAAAACGAAAATGCCAGTTTTTGTTTGGCGGCAATCCGGGCGAAATGGGAAATCCGAATTTGAGACTCGATGATTTTTGGGAGTTGTGGCTTGTAAGGTGAGGCAAAGGGGACTCGTCATATTCAAGGCTGCATTACACACGTGCTGACGACACATCATGTTGAAGACCAAACCCGCAGGATGTTCTCCGCCACGCCAAATTCCACATCCGGAGACAAAAGTTCCGGGAAATGTGCGGCGTCGGGGACCCGCTTGGCGCGCTCAAGTACCTGCAGACGGAACTGTCCGAAGTGGTCGACCATGAGGATGGAGAAGAAAGCCAAAAGTTCCGCGAGCTGACGCAGTTCCTCTTTCAGTGGAAACCGCCTGGAGGCAGCAGCATCGGTGGCGCAGGCGCGGGCGCCCCCGGTCATCACGGGGAGAGAACACTGGCGGCGGGAGAGCAGCGGGGCGTGGGTGGATTGGCAACGGGACTGGGTGCGTCGGAAAGAAGTGGGAGGACTAGTGGCGCTGGTGAGTGCCCCGCTTTGACGGATCCCCCCCAGCCGCAAGATATCTAATCTTCTTTCCCCAATCTTTGTGTGTTTGTTGTAGCCACAGATGACGACGCTTACCAGTCGCGCACAGAGCTCTACGAGACGCTGCTTGAGTATTTCCCGGACAGCATGCGCGAACCCAAAGACAATCTTGTAGATCTTGTTCAAATGAAGTGAAAAACACGCCAAATGGCGGAGCACATACAAAGAAAACAACAGAAAAAATGAGCGACGAAATAAAGGCAATGCACACAAAGCAAAATACGCTTGAATTCCAAGCCCCGTTGACGGTTCTTGCACTACACAGTTATGGGATGGGCTCATCCATGGCTTTCATCCTCGTTGATTTGACGCGTGCAAATCAAATCAAATCACCCATCGAGAGCCAAGACGACAGCCATTGTCCCGTCAATGGGAACATGCGGGTAGACTTTTCACAATGTACAGAATGCACACCACAAAAGCTCAATGGGAAAGAGTTTTGTAAACAGCGTTTGTCACTTTTTCACTCTTGCCGTTGATGATGTGAACAGCGTTTTGCGCAGCCAATCGGACGCGTGCGCGTAGCTTGCTTGTCCCTTTGCTGTTTTGGGCGAAATGAATGAACCCGCCGTCAATATCACAGTGTACACGCGAGTTCCCCTCGTTATATAAACTGACCAGGCCCGCGATCCCCTTCCATCCCCGTTCGCTTCTCATCATCCAGAGGGTCTCGCAGACAATCACGTATCCCCTTTCTCTCCCATCTGCTCACAGCACCAGCGACACACGATGCGGATCGCCCGCTCCATCTTCCTCGCACTAACACTGCTTGTGGGCATCTTTGCCCTGGCCGCAGCCGATGCCAGCACCGGCAGTGCGCCCAATGACAGCGTAGCGTCGGAACTGGCCCTCAAGCCCCCTGGAGTCTCGTTCTTGACCGAGGACCAGGAAGCTAAAGTCCGCGAGAGCGGCCAGGCGTACCAGTTTGAGACCGAAGTCAACAAATTGATGAAGCTGATCATCAACAGCTTGTACAAGTCGAAAGGTACGGAGGCAAATGTCAAACGTGCGTGCGAGGTTGGTGCCATCAAGACTGATGGGTGCTTCTGATTGCAATAGAGATCTTTTTGCGGGAGCTTATCTCGGTATGTACATTTGCGTGACCCATCGCTGGGCGTGTAGGATAAAGCAAACTCACTCAAATGGTCTACATTGGATAATGATTTAGAATGCATCTGACGCCCTCGACAAGATCCGTTTCGCATCCCTCACCGACAAGGACGCACTCGGCGACACGGTCGATCTCAAGATCACCTTGGTGGCCGACAAGGAGCGCCAGACGCTGACCATCACGGACACGGGAGTCGGCATGACCTTCAAGGATCTGAAAAGCAATCTCGGAACCATTGCCAAATCGGGCACGGCCGAATTCCTTGCGTCGGTTGAAAGCCAGAAGAACAACACCAACTTGATTGGACAGTTTGGTGTGGGTTTCTACTCGGCGTTCCTGATTGCGGACCGTGTCACGGTCGTCAGCAAGAACAATGAGGATAAGCAGTACATTTGGGAATCGACCTCGGAGAGTGGTAAGATGCGCAATAAGGGCCCGGTTGGGGAGGGCGGAGCGAGTTGTACTTAACATTATGTTCGTAGATTTCCGCATCATTGAGGACCCGCGGGGCAACACCCTTGGCCGCGGAACCCAGATTGTCTTGCATGTGAAGAAGGATGCGCTCGATTATCTCGAGCAGAGCAAGCTCCGCCAGCTTGTCCAGCGGTACAGCGAGTTTATCAACTTTCCAATCTACTTGTGGGCTTCCAAGACGGAAACGGAGCAAGTGCCCATCGAGGACGAGCCCGAAGCCGAAACGCCCAACGACGACCTGGATGATGACATTGAGGACGTCACGGACAAGGAGGAGAAGGACAGCAAACCCAAGACCAAGACCATCACCAAAACCGTTACCGACTGGGAGCTGACGAACCAGCAGAAGCCCATCTGGACGCGTCGCCCTGCCGACATCACCGAACGCGAGTACAATGAATTCTACATGTCGTTCACCAAGGACGCGGTGGAGCCTCTGGCCTACAACCATTTCCGGGCCGAGGGTGAAGTCGAGTTCAAATCGATCCTGTTTGTGCCCAAGAAGCCCAACCCGGCCTTCCTGCAGAGCGGAGACGACTGGACCCACAATGTCAAGCTGTTTGTCCGTCGTGTGTTCATCACCGATGAGCTTCTCGGATTCCTGCCGCGCTGGCTCAGCTTCCTCAAGGGACTCGTGGACTCGGACGACCTGCCCCTCAACGTGTCTCGCGAAACCCTGCAGCAGCACTCGATCATCAAGGTCATCAAGAAGCGGGTCATTGCTAAAGCTATTGACATGTTCAAGAACATGGCTGCCAAGGACGAGGAAAAGTACATTGAGTTCTGGGCTTCCTACGGCAACGCCATCAAGCTCGGTGTGATTGAAGACCCGGCTAACAAGAAAAAGTTGATGAAACTGCTCCGATTCCGCTCATCCCACTCGGAGAAGCTTACTAGCTTGGAGCAGTACGTCTCTCGCATGAGGAAAGGACAGCCCCAGATTTACTTTATTACTGGAGAGCAGCCTGATACTTTCAGAACCTCGCCATTCGTGGAAAAGCTTATTGCCCGAGGCTACGAAGTGCTCGTAAGTAGCATATGGGTCCCATTATTCGGCGTTTGCTGTGTTTGCAATACTCATGTACACCTTCCGTTTCCAGTACTTTAGCGACCCCATCGACGAGTACCTGACCAACGCTGTTATGGACTTTGATGGCAAAAAGCTGCAACATGTTGGCAAATCCGGCCTCAAGTACGGCGACGAGGACGAAAAATCTGGCGAGTCCTTGAAAGAGCAGGAGGAAAAGTTCAAGCCTCTCAGGGACCACCTCAAGGAACGCCTCAGCGCATGGGTCGACACTGTCCGCGTCTCCCAGCAACTCACCACCTCCCCGTGCGCTGTCTTGGCTGGCGAGTACGGAGTCTCGGGCGCCATGGAGAAGATCCTCCAGGCTCAGGCTATCGCCAACAAGGACGATTTTAGGGCACAAATGTACTTGAACCAGAAGAAGGTGTTTGAGATCAACCCCGTAAGTAGTCATCGGCTCGTCTTTATTCTGTAAAGGTAAAGCTGGTCGGTAACCCAACAGCCGCTTTTTTTTTTTTTTTTGTGATATCTAGGAACACCCGTTGATGATCAAGATGCTCGAGAAGGTCAATGCCGGTAAAGCGTCCGAACTCGACGACTCGATCTACGTTCTCTTTGAATCCACGGCCATCGCCTCGGGTTTCGCGGTCCGCAACCCCAACGATTTTGCCAAGAAAGTCGAAATCGTTGTGCGAGAACGGCTCGGCGTGGATCTCAAGAAGGAAGCGCAGGTCAAGGTTGTTCCGGCTCCTGCAGTCGAGGAGCCCGTCAAATCCACCCAGTCCTCTGACGATGTGGATGCGGACGCCGACGCCGAGGAATCTGCGGAGGAGGCTGAAGAGGCCCCAGAGCATGACGAGCTGTGAGATGTACGGGAAAAAAAGACACTTGAGAAACTTTTTTATGTAAGTTTGGGGGACGCGCGACAGAGACGACTAGTCCTCTCCTCCACTTGCTTGTATTTAGAAGAAAGAAAAAATCAAAAGGAAAATACAGAACATTTCGTGATTTAGTCATACATGGTGGATTAGATGACGGTTGTGCCCCCACTGATGATATTTCAACAATTGCAGCTACGAGGTAAGGGGCTTTCGGCATGATTGAGGTGGGACGGCCATCCAGTGTTAGTTATCAGATCGCACGAGCCCCTCGAACACACAGAGACAGAAAGATTGGTCGCAGTTGAGAAAAAAAAGTCCAATACAAAAAAAGTGATATGCAAATTGGGGTATGAGGTGCAGCGCATACGTGGCGGGTGTTCCCGCCTTTGAGGTTTTTGTGGGACTGAGCACGAGTTTGCATGGGGAGAGGGGGATGAAGAAGGGTGGGTGGGGGAGCGTCAGCATGGCCGGGGCCTTGGTTCACAAACGTGAAAGGCGCTGAGCGCGGCTCTTGTAGGATCGGTCCGGAGCGTTCTGATCCCGCTTCTGCAGCAAATAGACGACGCGGAGCTCCTTGTCGGTAACGCATGTGATCCACACGGTCCAGAACCGCAGCCGGCTCATGAACGTGCTGGGCGGGGGGTGCCGGCTGCTATCAAACCGCGGCGATGGGTACAGCCTGCGCGGTAACAGGCCCCACGCACGACGCCACCACCCGGACTTTGCGTTCTGGGGTGGTGGCCGCTGGGATACTACCCCCCGTCGAGCGGCCTCGGCGGCTGCGTGGGTCGTTGTTGCCGTTGCCGTGCGCGCCGCGGGTGCGTCGTGTGTCGCCAGCACCACACTGTTTTTTTCTTCGTCGTTGCCGGCCTCTTCGTCGGGTTGGTTGAGGATGTGGGTGTTGTTGGTGTGCGACTGGGTCCGGCTGGCGCCGCCGTCCTCGCGCCCTTTCCGCGACGCGTGGGAAGGATGATGATATCCCCCCCCTGACCGCGAGACTTTGACGTAGGGGAGACAGTGCTCTGCTATCAGCTCGCGCCGAAAGTCGGCGCGGATGCTCACGATGGCGGGATCGAGCGTCAGAAAGACGAGGCTGAAGATGGAGCCCTGAGCCGCGCACCAAAGAAAAAAAAAAAAAAGAGTGTTGAGTGCCACTGGACTACCACACCTTGATCGCCTCTGAATTGCCCCACCTGCAAGCCGCTCGTGATATTCGCGAAAAAAACCAGCCATATGATCGCCTCCAACGGGTAGTGCTCTCTCGACGCATTGCGGTACGCGTACAAGACGCCATCCAACGCCAAATTGCACACCTGCGAAATGAACGGGATGATGCAGTAGATGGCAATCCGCGCCGCGCTCTCGCGGAAAATCCCGTGGCTCTCGCCCCCACTGTCAAACGACCCGTCCCGCGACATTTCTTGCTCCAGCACCCGCGACGAAAACGATGCGTGCGAGCGCGCCCCCGTTGTTGTGCCCATCACGCCCGATTTGCCCCCGGCCCCCTCGGCGTCCGGCAGCGCGGCGTGCGCTTCGGCTTCGTTTTGCTCCAGCTCCAGTCCCAGGTTCTTGCGCCAGTACATGGACGCCCACACAAACATGGACGCCGCGATCGAGAAGAGGGAGCAGAAGGCGATCCAGAGATATAAGCACGCCCTGTGATGGTGCGTGCAGAGACAAAGGTTGGCGGGGCACACGTCAGTGAGGGATAGAGCCATAATATACTGCAGCCCCGCTGTTCCCCCCCCCCCCCTCCCGCGGCCACAACTGCGTCCACCGCCCCGAAATGCGTACCACTCAACTGCAAACACTTTCTCAGGTGTGCCGCCATAGAACCAGCATTCGCCATTGCCGTGCTTCCGGCCGAAACTGTCGGTTCCAAGTCCAATCTACGCAAAATCACAAGGGAACAAATGTTGTCAGGCAAAAGAGAGTAAAACAATTCTTGAGTCTGGCTCCCTCTCAACGCGCCCCCAACTTTGCAAAAACACACACACACACCATAGGCACGATCGTCGTCGCGGCCAATATCGCCAACAAATGCATCCTCTCAAACACCTCGCCGCCGCGGGTCCACTGCAGCACAAACACCAACAACAAGTTGAGCGCAATCGCGCCCGTCGCAAACACACACGCCAGCTCCGACCCAATCATCAGCAGCATCGACGTCGTGCACAGCAAGTCTGACGATCGGTGCTGCACGAGAATCAACGCCCCGCTGTAGATCAGGTTGGCCGTTAACAGCACAATAGCGAGCCGGAACGAGAAGCGGTGCGACTGGGGACAGGGGAGAGGGAAGATGGGATTTTGTACAGCTTGACGAATTAGCATTTGATGCCGCCGCGGACAGTGTACTCGGTGCCGTTACATCCAATGTTTTACATACCAGCACCCCATGCTTCCAGCGGACCCATGCGGCGACACACAATGCGAGCAGACACCAACCAATAGAAACACCAGACTGCCAACGCAGAGAACGAAACATAAAAGAAAGAAAAAAAGAAAGAAAATAGATAAATAAATAACAAAACAAAAATAAACACATGGTCCAGTCTATTTTTTGCGGGCTGTAATTATGTTTCCACAACTGCCAAAAGTTCGTTTGCACTCACCGACCCATACAATGAGAGATCAATCGTAGAAGCTGGTACCATCATTTTTCGACGAATCGAATGTGAACGCTCAGATAAGGGAAGAAGTTGCTGGGAAAAAGAGGGCGGGCCGAAATTTTGAGGAGCAAGCAAATGTCTGTCGGATTGATGATGGTATTGACCGTCCGGAACGGAACGAGGAGTATCAGGCGTGATTTTGGGAATCTAGAAGGTGCAGAATTCATCGTAAGCATAGAGACATGATAAGAAAAAAATTGTGCGGACCCCACCTATACCTTCTGAGTAGCAGGGCAAACGTGTCTCGCACCAACCGTTTTTTTCTCCTCGCACCCCGAAACTGAGTTTGGTTTAAAATCACTTCAATAAACGCGGCGGCGGCCCTTTTCTACGTAGATAATTGTTCCCGCAACCAAAAGCGGGATCGTAAACGAAACGGATTGATGAAAGAATACCACCAAGGAAATCCAGAACGAACAGAGGAGACAAAAATTGAAGGCCGGATTTGTGGGCGGGCGACGCATTCGCAATACAGTTTAGTTACTTTTACGGGGCGGAGGAGAGGGGGGGGCGTCATCTGGCCCATCAATACCCAAGCCCCACTTTTCGACACTTTGGTACTGCATCCCCGGTGCCACGGGCCGGGCAACCTGACAGTATGAAGTTGAGTGCCGGGATTTTTAGTTTGTGTTGCTATTTTGGACCCTATTTTGCCAAGAAGCGCGCCGTATAAATGCTCGTGAAATAAAATACAAGCTATTGTTTAGTGGAACGCCATCAAACAATCAGAGGCATCATGTGGGTCGTGAAAATGTTTTTATAAAGTTGATGCCCCGTTCGGACAGCCCCCCGCTCGGCCCCCCAATCTATTTCCTGCTGTTACTGCCACAGTTTGTTCAGATTTGCTGTCAAGAAGGCGGCAGCTCTAACGCGGTTGAGGAATCCCGAATTGATTTTTTCCATCATCTGGACTCAATCGCATTATAATCGACATCATGTTTGAAGCCATTCAGAAGTTTTCGCGGATGGTGCGGTCCATCCTGTTCGGTGTCTTTTGCGGCGGGCCTATTCTTGTAAGTGTTTTATTTTTGCGACTTGTTG